>OY735218.1:33264691-33544691 GCA_963457665.1 Thysanoteuthis rhombus
TATTTGACGAGGGGATGCTGAGAAGTTCCCGGACCGACTAATAAGGGAATGACTTCGGTCCGACCCAATTCCCAAATCCTGAGCGTTAATTTGTCACTGTAGTTAAAAAGAGTGTTTTTTTTTATACTGTAAAGTGCCAATTCACAAGATCCTTATGCTTATTCTTGAATTGGTTTCAGATCATTGACTGAACTATATCTGACCAAGAACCTTTTAGCATCCCTTCCTAGATATTTCACTAAATAAACTATTTCCAAAGTGGTATATAAGTGATTTTTTTAAATTTTAACAACCTAAAAGATAATGATTTTTCAAATGTCACAACAAGTCAAAGAGAGAGAAATTTACTATATAATTTCCCTAGAAACAGTCTTCAGAATTTAATTCTCTACTTTATTTCACGTCACTTTTGGAGCAGATACATCCTGATGCTCTAAAATTGTATTTATTCTATTCAAACATTAAGGAAGCTTCCAAAATCCAAGAAAAAAGATGATTATTATTAATTTCAGACCAGTCTTTCTTTCATCTTAATTCTGTTGTTTCTTAACGCAACTCCCAGATAATCATTCTACTCCGTTAAATAAACCTGATCGCAAAAAAAAAAAGAAAAAAGAAAAAAACCCACCTGCGATATACTCTTTTTTTTTATTTGATTAGCTATTCATTTGTTAAACTTTATTTCGGATCCACACTGCTTTCACGATCATAGAATGAAACCATTGAGAGCTCTGATACAAAACAATAGGAATAAGATGAAAAAATTAGCAAAGCTTTAATAATGATTATAACAACGTTTCGTCTATGAACTCCATTGACTAGTACATCTAAAAGTAACATTGTACTAATATACTATGCTATTTACATGTAAAGTTATCAATTCGAATTACGAAGGTTTTTTTTAAAGCGAGTTTTTCAAAACTTTCTATTAAGCAGTTTTACATTAGTACTTTGCATTCTAAGTGTTTAACATTTTATCGAATACTTATATTTGATTATTTCAAAACGACAAAAGTAGACAAACTATCCAATTTCTGATTTTTTTTTTATTTGGCTTGAATAATTTTTGTCTACCAGCACTAGTTACTAATTGTACTAGAGTCAATGCTACAGGAAGCATCTTTTTTTCATTTATTTAATTTTCAACAAGAAAGGACCATGCATACTCACTCAAATCACGACTTATGTCTATTTGTCCTAGTAAAGATGTCATCCAACAATAAAAACGAAAACATGAAGTAACAACAATAATAACAATAGTAATATCATCATCATTAACAACAAAAACAACAAAACGAGCAGCACTTTAAACTGGGCTGACCATCGCCGTAGATAGGGATCTTCATCATCAATTTGGCCACTAGCTCTAGATCAAAGGAGATGTGACCGGTCACGACACGCACAGTGCGGTGGTTCTCATCTCGATGTGGTTCAACGCTCGCTGCAGACACGCCATTTGACCTTTTATATTCTTAGCCATCGAACTCAAAGCGTCTCTATTACTCAGTTCTTCCAGAGATTGAGTGAATGGGTCATAACGGAATTCACATGGTCGTTTGATGTTGGCAGCATATATCCTGAAAAAGAGTGATTTTTTTCAATCAATGAACCATTGAGAAAAAAAATCCATACATATAATAACTAGCAACGTGTAACAATCTATCACACTAAGGGACACGACTGGCGTAGTAAAACAGAATTTCATTCATAATCTAATGGCGTAATAAAAATGCTGAATTTGAACGATAACATTTTTTAATCGAAAAAGCTAATTAAAGCAACAACAAACAATGAAAATCTATTTATAGTCAGCAAAACGTTACAATCCTAAGTCACTGCAACGCAAATCTCTGATATCAGCGTATATAAAATGCAATGTGTGTATCCATATATTTCATATATGTCGCTATTTTTTATGAGACTGGTAAACTAGTAATAATGATATCCAATTTCAAGAGTCTACTGTTGTAACGTCTATGGTATTGTTTACATTACTTACCCTAAAACTCGTTCTCATAAGGAGTCATTTTTTCACGGTTTGAGCTTTAGTAACTTATCCTATAATCATTTTGATAACTGGCCATGAAAAAGAATGATTAGACAGAGTTCACCCGGTTTAATTGATAATTTATGCCTGGCCTACGACTTATCAAGTCAATCAGTATTCTCTATTTGCCTTACTTTTTACGAGTTAACAATTTGGTTCTGAGAAAATTTGCCCGATAGTAGAAGGTCTGTGTGGAACCCTTTCATAAACCGAAATGATGTAAAGTGAAGAAGCGATTACTTTTAATATATAGCAGAAAAATATTTGAGCGATTCCAGGCCTTACAAATGGTGATTGTTGTATATCAGGTTGAATCGTCGGAGATTGGAGTGTTGGGAGCTATAGGAGACTCGGGTATAGAGTAGAGAAGAAGAGGGTGTACCCTGCTTCTACAACGGCTCGCTACTAAACAAAGTCTGAACGTTAGTTCTGCTTCCTGCCTTTCAAACGTAGAAACGAAAAAGTGATGCAAAGCTGACTTTAAAAAAGCGGAGGATACCCGTACATTACACATTCATTTCATATTTCAAAATTAGATCTACTGAGTGATTAGTAGGATATTGTGATATTCAAATTATTTCTTTGTATATAAATGATGAGAATCCACTGCCATTGTTGAAAGAAAGGGCCCCCTTTATACATTTACTAAAAATAATGTGCCAGTGAGCTTAGAGACTAATGATTTGGATCTGAGACCCGACAACGTGAATGGTAGCATAGTAATTGATAGAGAATAGGTCTATCTTTTCATCTAATCTCATTCGGGACATCTGGTCGGACACGAGACGTGAATCCATCTAGCCTGATTAGCTTACGGATTTTGTCTGTAGGGTTAATTATTCAGCATGCTATAGACAAGTCCGAAAGAGATTGGTTTGATAATTATTACCGGTGCCATTCGTTAGCCATTAGATTTTTTTTGTTCAATTCCATTGAACACTGCGGTGATGGCAGTGGCGAAATGGTTAGCTGTTCGGAAAACGAAACCGGCAAGCCGAGTTCAATCTCTAAGCTGAAAAAATCTCCGCTCCATTCACGCCAACAACACCCGGAAAATAATGAATTCATCTCCTCTCTCTCACAGCTAGAGGTAAACTAGTAGTGGAAGTGGGTGGTTCCACTCCACCGTCAAGTTAACTGTCACATATAGCACAATCTCAAAAAACTTCGAAGTCTAGCCAAAACAGAGGAGTGAGGGGAAAGCCTGAGATGTCTGAGCAGGAGAGGCTTGCCGTATCCAGTTTAAGAGAAGTATCTATTTTATTTTTTATTCAATACTGCACTTATTGTTCTTTTGCTTAGGTTTGTGTCTCATTTCCACTCAATACTGCACCTAGCGTATGTTTATTTGTTTGTATAATTCGCAGTAGTTAAGTGTCGGTTCAATCCTTTATTAGGGGTCGATGGCAAGATCAATATATCCAGTCTTATAGGTGATTCGTTTTTCATGAGCCAAATCAGTTAGTCACTTAATGTCGAGGGATTTTTTTTGTCGACAGGAAATTCGCCGATTGGCACTAAACAAACTTGACTCGGAGTTTTTCCCCAGAACCAAACCTAATTGCATTAGTGAGGAAATCACTTACTCTTTGTAAAGGGTTTAGACGTCATTGTTATATTTTCGTCAATACACGTCTATTGAAAAATGGAAGTTCAAGATGGTCATCTTTAGATTTCTTAATTAGGTGAGTTGATAGTCGCCCACGGACGATCACTGGTAATTGTCTGAAGGGTCAATTAGTTTAAGAGTGTTCAAAGGTAGGCCCCTAAAATAAATGTATTATATATATATATATATATATATATATATATATATATATATATATATATATATATATATATATATATATGTATATATATATATATATATATGTATATATGTATATATATACATATATATATATATATGTATATGTATATATATGTATATATATATATGTATATATATATATATGTATATATGTATATATGTATGTATATATATATGTATATATATATGTATATATATATATATATATATATATATATATATATATATATATATATATATATATATATATTTGTACCTCACATAAATGAATCAAGCACGCATACTAGAAGTACTTATTTTTTTAAAAACATACAAAATTGTTTTGGAAAAAAAAAGAAAGATCTTTCATCTAAAATTATTGTAAAGATCTTTTATTGAAATTTATTAGAAAAAGTACCAGTCCAAGATTAGGACATCGTCGGTCCAAAATGGCCATAGGCACCCGAAAAGAACTTTGTTGAAAAAAAAAAGAAAAAAAATCAAGATGATGCCTGGTGGTGTACTCATGCAAATTTGCATGATTATAGCACCACCCCTAAATCAGGAGACATGCACAAAGACGAGAAAAAAATAAAAGAGAAGAATCTGTAGCCCGCTTGGCTGGTTGGTAGGGCGGGCCATTTATGGGAATATGATGATTCGATATTATATCACTGTTCTCTCAGTAAGGGGTCTTGCCATTTACTTTCGATCTGTGTTGCTTACTTCATAGTCATAGAATATTTTAAAAAGCACGAGAATCCAGATGAAAAGCAGTAAAATTAAGATGAAAGAAAGATCAATCAAAAATAGACCCATTAACAGTGGATGACGGAAATTTCCGTGATTGCATTTCTATGATTAGTACAATAAAATTTATATCCCATCGTGATTGATGGCATCTGAGTTCTCTCAGTGAGTTGGGACTTTTATCTTGCAATGGATTACTCACAATTGATAACTTTCTAATGTATCATCTTACAATGGACAAGGGCTTTTATCTTGCGATGGATAACTACTGTACTTGCCACCTTCTGCAGTAAATAGGTGAATAATGACATGCTTTATCTAATAAACTGGGACAATTAATGACTGTATGAATATTCATCGGCTGTTCGCAAAGCCATGAATCGTAAAGAAGCTGCTTACCTCATCTTCTCCTTCATGTCGTCAAATGATTCAGCCACAAAATAGATGGGTTGCAAGTCGTAATCTGAGTATTCTTGCACCGAGGTAGTAGCTGCGTTGAACTCTTTTCTCTCGGGTACATCTGACAGAGAGTGCATCAATTCGCCGTATGAAGACAAGGCTCCGGCCCCGTAAGCTCGAATTATACCATCTTCTTTCACTAAGCCAAATTCAACGGTGAACCAGTAAAGCTGAAATGAATAAGAAAAGGCAGAGGTAGATTCAGTCAAAGGGTTAATAACTTTTTAATTCTCCCAGGAAATCGTATCATATTTCCTCGTCTCTGTTTTTTTCATCACAACGTTTCGGCCACTTTACACTCTGGCCTTCATTTCTGCCTGAATTTCTGAGATCAAGAATTGTTACTATTATTCATTGATTCTTTCGAATCGGTTTCCTCGTCTCTTTTTTTTTTTTTTTCATAACAAAATTTCAGCCGTTGTACTCCCCGGTTTACTTTCTACCCGAATTCCCATGATGAGGCACTGTGACTATTATACATTGATTCTTTGTAATCATTTTCCCTGTCCCAGTTATTTTCATCACTTAGATTCAGCCACTTCACTCTTCGATCTTCTTTTTGGATGAATTTCTTTGAATTGGTGTTGTTACTATTATTAATTTATTCTTTTTGGCTATTTTCCCCGTATTGTTATTTTTCTCGCAAGTTTCTTGCCCCCTCATTTCCTTCTTCTGATGTCTGCCACATTCGGTAATCCGTCAGGAAGGTTTAACAGAACCCCTTACTTGATACACTTGGGTATATTGTTCTCATTCCTATATCTACCATATACCAAGGAAGTACATTAGGTATGATAAGTAAAGGAAAAGACAATTACATGCTCCAGTATGATAGTATGAGACGGATCTGTTTGACAATCCCAGAAAAATTACCAAATGCGGAGGACACAAAACGTAACCGGAAAGTTGTCATTTTTTCTTCTTACAATTATTTTCTTTCATCTTACATTTTAGTTGCTTACTCAGACGGTCAGTCCACTTCGGTGAGTACACTTCGTGAATCAGAAATAAAGGATAAGCTTCCTGTGTGACTTGAACTCGGGTCCCTTTTTGCCCCAGGGAGTCTCGGTTATTCGGACTAGCTGCTTTTGGCAGAAGATCAAATCTAACCTTTTAACCTATCCTTCATTTTTTAGGTCTCTCAGTGTCATAGTTGTTATGTCTTTTTATACTAGTAACATCAGTTGCAGTAGAAAAAATAAAAATGATATTACTGATACAGTGTATACTATGTCTTACTTAGTTATCCCACACGCCTTTCGAACTTGTATCCTTATTATCATTGTCTTGAATTCGACACGTTCTCCAGCCTTCCTCGGTATTGTCTGGAATTTAAAGATGAAGTACATATTTGAATTTATGTCCTTATATTTGTTGCTTTGATCAAAGCATGGTCTCCGGGCTTCATCAGATGTAAACTGAATCTAATAACCTTTAATTGGCTGGTGATAATTATTTTTGTTCCTAACTCTTGCCCACCAACTGGATCACATGATTAATCAGGAGTGCAGCAAGGATCTATGTCACTCGGAACAATTTCAATAGATGTTTCCCAAACCAGAATACTCAGTGAAAACTAGCCTGACTACTGCAGAGTCAAACTCCACACTTACTTATATTCCGATTGAAGATGATTATTGTAAGTTCCCTATCCACGCTGCTTACTAACGGTCGCAGAATTACAATCTTGGAGCTGTGATAGAAATCAACAGTCAGGTCTGGTGAGTCACTCAACAGAAAGAGTCCCCTAACCAAAATATTTTAGCAGTACGCTATGTCTGGGGTGATCAATTGAAATTTGGGAAAAGGGGTGATCAGTGAATAAGTTACTTCTCTCGCCTTTTGATGGGTGATGATCACTACAAAAACGTCAGAATTTTGAAAAACAAACAAACATGAACCCTGTCGGACACAAATTAACAGACAAGTTCGGAAAACATTCACAAAAACACAGTAAATTGAACCCTCACAAAAAAAGAAAACAATTTTGTGGGGAATAGTAAAAAACAAACAAAAATAACGTTATTTCTAGGCATAATAAGTAGAAAAGGTTGAAATTTTCAGCCCTCTAGCTCCACCGTTGTGGCCTACCCATGCAGTACACGTCAAGCGATTGTCTGACATTCTTGCAACATGACCAGCCCATTGCCATTTAAGTTTGTTTTTTAAAAATTAATTCTGCGATATCTCAGGCTCCTGTCTTTCCTCTAATACACCGTGCTGTCTTATGATCTTTCCTGGTTGAGCATGATTCTCTCTTGTGAACATTGTGTGGTTCTCAGTTTGTGGGTGAATCTTTTGGTGAAGTCCAGTGTCACTGCTCTATAAGGATGTATTGGCTGTACACGCTTCTTTTTAGCCCTTGTAGGATTTCCTTGTACTTGAAAGTGGAAATGGGTCCAAAATGGATTGAATAATATGGTCCATGACTGTCTTGAATCTCACAGCTCTGAGCTGACAGTGTCTAATTTTAGTAGAAAGAGATATAAAGTCTTACAGCACCCTCTATGTTCATTCGATATTCCCCCTTCAGATTATCATCTTTCTAAGCATTTCAAATAACAAGGGAGCCATTATTCGGACTTTTACTGAATTTGTAACCACTAAACCCAAAGAATTTTATAGAAATTCGGCTGAAGCAAATGCACTACCAACGAGTTCATATTTCTTTTCTCTTGGTTGACAAAAGCAATGGTTCCCAATCACTGGGCCGCGAACCGGTAAGGGACAGCAAAGCATGTACTACCGGATCATGAGTAAAATATCTATATTCTTTTATTTTCTTCGTAAAATTAAGCAAATTTATTTCCTTGGATCTTGATATTAAAATTAGATGAGTACGTATTCAAACCCAGGCCAAAAGTTTGGATCGCTGATTTTCAAGGTAGCTGGAAGATAGACGTAACACGATTTTCTTCCTGGCAAATTTCACGTTGTGGTGTAAAAACCTAAGCTTAGTTAACAAAAAATGCTTCATTATTTAAAAAGCATGATTCAATCAAACGGAATTTGAAAGACTTCTACCATGAATCATTCTAAGAAATATCAAAAGAGAAAAAAAATTTGTTCTTTTCCATTGAAAATGGTATTTTGTTTTAAAACAAATGAAAAAAATGTATGAGAAAACTATTGACTATATGGGAAAAATGTTGAATATCAGAGAGAACTAAATAGATGTGTGGGAATGATTATAGAATGTAGGAGAAAAAAATCATAGAATATATGGGAAACATGTATAGAATACATGTAGAAGATTGTTGAAGCTAATAGAAAATTCGTAGGAAAAATAATAATACTTTAGCATTTGTTAATGACCTCGATCAGAGTCGCACCAAACATACCGTATAAAAATGATAAAATATGGAACATTTCATACCCAGTAGCAGGGATTGCGACCCTTTGCGAGAACGTATGCCCACGTAGGTGATAATATTCTAATTAAATCTCCTCGCGCGCCCCATGGGAATTTCGAGCAGCAGATTTTATTTTATCATATTTGTATTTTACGAATTATTCTTGTAGAGGAAGAGAACAAAATGCTTGAAAATGTTCTCAAAGAAGTTTGTATTGACAATCAATAACTGAGGTGACTGATTGAAAAAAAATTATATCCCCAGTATGCCAAAATGTTTTCGGTTCACCACCTTGCCCTTTAGTGCATCAGGTGATTAAAAGATTTTTCCGGTGAAATTTTGAAAAAAGAAATACCCTAAAACACAGAATACACTACAAGAAACTATTTACGCAAATCGACTTTAATAGAAGCAGATCAAAAGCAAAATAATTATGCCACTAGATATGATCTCCGAGGATTTAGTTACCACAATTTAAAATGCTTAAGTATATATTTACTAAGCTTAATCTGGTACAAGGCCACAACAGCGTAGTACTATCGTTCAAATGAAACTAAAATAAGTTCAATTAAAGAAGGAAAGCTCTTTGATTTTTCCTGTTAAAAATAATGTGCTGGTAGGGTTAGAGGTTAATATTTCGTATTTTTCAGCAACTGAATTAATCTTGTCAAATTTTATATTGACCTAAATAGAATAGTTGAGATTTAGAAAATCATATTCCAACCCTTTACTTCAGGGGTACCCAACCTTTTTCGCATCACGGACTGGTTTTATATTGACAATATTCTTCCAGTCCTGGCGACTGGAGGTTGGTGGATTATGTGATCATCACGATCATCATGATCATCATCAGTCTTTTAACGTCCGTCGTTGGACATACACCTTCCCAGGATCCATCACAATTCTCTATCATGGGCGCCACGGAGCCAGTATTTTCTGAATTTGTCTAGTTCATCTCTCCATCTTGTATTCAGTCGGCCTCAGTTTCGCAGGTGATCTCAGGGGATCCATGTTGTGAGTCGTAATGTCCATCGATTGTCCGCCATTCTTGATAACGACCGGAATATACGTGATAAGTCAACTATAAGTCATTTATACACCCAATTTTGTTTGTTTTTTAAAAAAGTTTCTCGGACCATTTCAATACTAAGATTCAAGGAAACGAATTACAAAGAAAATAAAATGATATTGATATTTTACTCATAGTCCGGTAGTACATGCTTTGCTGTCCGTTATCAGATCGCGGCCCGTTGGTTGGGAACCCTCGCTTCAGTCAACCAAGAGAAAAGAAATATGAACTCGTTGGTAGTGCATTCGCTTCGTGTGAATTTGTCTTAAGTGTGTATAAATAGGAGCAAATCGATCGCGTAAAGCGGGGGATGGCATGTAATTCGAAATATTGATATGCTCGAGTGTATGCGATACGTGTACAAACTTGCTCTGCTTACTGGAGCGAACCTGTCCACAGAGATTGACAGGAGAATCTCTATGAGGTCAGTTAATGTTTATTTAGCTTCTTGTGTGGGACTCGTGTTCTCGCTAATTTCGCAATGATTTTTCACGACCTTGTAATAATAACATAGCCTTTGATCAATTATTGGTCTCTAAGGACACATTCGTCGGTAGAACATAACAGTAACCGGTATTTTATTAGATTACAGCACTGCGCATTCCAAAAGTGCATGTTTGGTAGGGGCCGGACTTTACGATCTGCTGAGCAGCTTGCCACAATTAATCATATAAAATGTTTTTTCCGTCCGCCGTACGATACTACTGCTTCGAAGTATTTCGGTTTCTTCTCTTCATTGTTGCCAAGATGATATTTTATATCTAAATCTAGGTGTATCGTCAATTTAGATATTTTATATCTAAATTCTGATCTATGGCCAATTTAGATAGTTCATATCTAAATTAGGATCTATGATTTCAGATAAAAGATCTATAATCTGTAATTTTTTCATTCAATATTAGATTTGTAGGGAACCGTTGATCCAAAAGATTTCAAACTCGATACTGCACTATCTTGTGTGCCGACTAATATATCTGGCAAATGTCAGCTTCTATCGAGTCGAGTAATTGTATGCACACATGGACGCATACAAAGATTTCTCCAATTGTAATTAGATGTTGATTATTCAGAGATGAAGTATTACCGTTACCTGACGAATTATTCAGACTAGAATCCTCATCTCTGTTGTATCGATTACTGCACTTCAGTTAATAGAATCCCTAGCCTACTAAATGAATGGGTTTCACTCCCACTACTGCTATTGGGATATCACTTCCTACTTCTCAGCTTTTAGAAGTTCGGGACTACAATGAGGGCAGAATAGACTACGCCGACTATCTAAGCACGTACGTAAATAGTAAGAGGGTGTAGAGTTCTAACCACCTAAGAAGCTGACAGTAATTCTCTGAGTTACGCTATAGGTAACAAACTAAAAATTTACATTGCATCGAACCTGTGAACATTCTACCTGGCATCGAAATCGAACTCCCAACCAATGTTAAACTCTGTATACTGTGGCAGCAGTATATAACTCTTGGCTAACCAATTAGGAATAGCATCCCAATTTTTGTTTTATCGATTCCTGCATTTCTGTTGTTGGGTTCCGTAGCCTACTTAGCACTTCCTGGAATTCTGGAGTGAAAAATTGTCAGTCGATGAATTATTCGAACTTTACTTTCTCACTCAGATCACTTTTTTTCTGTTGGTTTGTTCTTGGACCTCCATCGTAGACACTTCTCAAAAGAAGCATTATCATTATTTGACCTTATATTCCTGTTAGCAGCCTCGATACTTTTGTTTCAATAACCATCTTTAAGCCGGTAGGCTCTCTTGTCTTCAGGTGTTCATTGCTTCTATGAATGTTAGTTCACTGTACCGGATACATCTTTCTCGCTCGACAGGTGAGAAAAAGGAGATTAAAGAATTTTAAAAAATAATTTGTGGATGTAACTTTCGATTGTCGAAGGCCGGAGAGCTTATCAGTCGAAATTACTGAGAATGCTAGTTTGAATAATTCATGAAATAAATTCATTAAAATTGTAACATTCATTTGCAGGTTCAATAAGAACAAGTAATATTCATATCAGTCTGTTTCGTGACTAAGATGTCCGACGATATTAGACGTTTGTGATCCAGACCAGATGAACACCAGGATTTTAAATGCTGATTTTCTGGACTGTCCACTTGGAAGATAGATACAATCACCGTATCCCGATCTGGCTTCAAATCGTACTACAATATCTTTCAGGAAAGTATCTAGCCATTGATTATTAGCGAAAAATAGCCTACCTTGGACAATGGAGTCTTAGTTTCGTTGAAGTTACTCTCTTTTGAACCACATGTCGCTTCGTCTTTTCAAGTCAGTCTGCAAAGTCCTCCTTAAATTCATTTCAATTTCGTCCACGATCTGAAATATCTTTGAGATAGCCAGAATTCACAAGGAGCCAGATCTGAACTGAGGAGAGACTAACTGACCTGGGCTGTGCAATGTTTCACAAAGAAAAAAATCCTGCTCACAAAATGAAAATACGAGCAGTCGGTCATTGAAAATGTGACGGTCACATAGTTCACAAGTTCACGAAATGGCATCTCACTGCCGACTGATTTACCCAACGGAAAAAAGTTTCTGTTCACACGTAGGCAGTAAGGTCCTCTTTGATTGGTTGCCAAGTTACACCGAGGCTGTTCGACCTGTTCTCGAGATATTCAATATGGTTGGATACTTTCTGAACAGACATCTTATATCGCATGCACGATGTTTTCGTGTAAGGGTTTTTCAAAGTTTGATCCTTGTCTCTCTTTCTCCCAGCAGATCACATTGTCACACCTGTCTTCATGGAAGAAAAAAATTGTTTTCGGGAATAAGCCGAAACTGGATATGCCGTTAGATAATTTACTGGATATGCGCGTGTGCATATGTTTAGCTTTGAATCCTCCGATTGCAGAATGAAGAGAAGGGAGGCGCGTGTCGGAGCGTAACGTGCTTGGGATGGCGTCACGTATCACTGCGTTCATCTTCACACGCTAGTGAAGCGGCACCTTTGAAACACACTGACCTCTGATCACCGTCGCTAGTCGTCTGGAAGAAGCACTTATAGCGTTAATGGTGTTGAGCAAGAGGAAGAGATAGGAAAGGGAAAAGCCCCGATTGGCTTTGCGTTCCCAGTGTATGTAGTCCCTGCTTCTAACTCTCAACCATCTCATCTCTTCATTTCGTCCCTCCTTCCGCTGACTAAGTCTCACCATTTGCTTTTACCATTTAAACTTTTTTTTTTCTCTCGCTTCTATCCCTGTTCCTGCAATCAATTTTATTCCATCATTTACTTCTCAACCAACCAACCAACCACCCCAACAATTCTACAGATTCTTCTCCGTATCTTTTTTTCCTTTCTCATCTCGGTGCCATGTTGCCGGCGTTTCTGTTTGATAGGACCAATCTAACGCTCTTCTTTTACTTATCTCTAAGATTTTCCTCTCATTCCACCACAAAACAGGTTTTTTTTAATGAATCCCCACTAAGATTTTGAAGCACAGAAGCCTAAAAAAAAAGATCAAGTTGCGTTTTCTCTTCCTCACCGACTTGGAATTAAATTCTCGGTCGGACTATAACAGCAATCCGATCTTCAAAAATCAAAGCATTTCAACATTTCTCCCGACTGATCCATCTTGTGTATCATTTTAGTCGGGTTCTAGATGGGTCATAATATGATATCTACAGCTTTACCCGGAGATGAGGCTAACGTTGACAAAAGTTTGAAATGAGAAAAGAATAGCAGTATATAAGAGAGCATATTGAGGAAATTTTTGTTGGCTTCTCTTAGACCAAAATGTTCACGACCAGGAATTGATTCAAGTTCATTTCGTTAATTCGCCAAGGGTTAGGGGTAAGGTTTAGGATTGAGGGTTAGAGCTAAGGGTCAGGGTTTTCCATTTGAGGTAGGGTCTAACGAAAACGCCCAGCATTTTTTATTCTTTTTTTGATGAGAGAATAAAATGGAATTTGATCCATTTTTTGTCTTCTTTGGCTTCCGTACTTAAAAGGATGGACGTTAGCTTCAAAGAAGGAATAACGAAAAGGTCACTGCAACTGCATATTTTCGCCTATGCCTTATTTTTTCCCCCGTATCTTTTTCGTGTTTCACCATTTCTTCTATTTTTCTTCAGTTTGGGTCTGTATTTCCCTTGGACTCAATTGTTCACTGTGCCTCACGACACAAGAGGCCATGATTTTGTCACTATTTCTCGGAACGATACATAGAGATACAATCAGTTTCTGTAGCAATTGTATGCTTTTACGAGACCGAGTTATATGGAGACTGCCTCACAGGGATCAAGGGCTTCAAATACCCTGCTTTTTACTCATAGCAATGGGAAATTTAGATTTATGTGAAGTGAACGCACACTCGGTTCGCCGATTCCATTCTCCACGTTGCTGACCGTTGGGCCAACAGCTCCTACCTTACCTTAGAAAGCCAAAAACGGATTCATGGGGATAGGAAAATTGTTTTACTCCAATCTTTCAAGTGGGGAGGGCATACCTGGCTCCAAAATCAGCATTCGAAATCCTCGGCTTGTCTGACCCTATCTGAACTTAAACACCAACCACTGGCACACTTAGCAAATTGGTAATTATCTAATTTACCAAATAAGCCACCTGTTATTTACTAAGCTGAAATTGTCATTTCCAGTGGTCAGTATGTGGTAGACCTCTGGAACGCCATCGAGCGCATCTGATGCCACAAAAATGAATAAATAAATAAATGAAAAATAAAACAATAAGAAACCTTGTGCAGAAATTTGGAGGTCAAACCATAAATGCAACTTTACTAATTCGTCTGAAACGTTTAGTCAGCCGCTAAATTTTGGATGTCAAAATATAAGAGCTAATTGCGGAAGAAAAATCTGAACCTAAATTTGACCATCAACTTGAACATGACTGTAGAATGGATCCCCAGAAACATCATGGTAACATTAAAAACTCGAAGAAAGATTTCAATTGGCCAAACAAAGCTCAAAATGAGAATGCCTCTTCTCAGAAAGATAGAAAGGATCTTTGTACCATGAAGATGGCTGTAAACTATGTCGGCTGAAAAAGCATGTTGACTTCAACAACACAAGAGAGCTGTTCAGTTATCTGAACAAAGCTTGAAATGTTAATGACTCTTCTCAAATCTATTTATATATGGTACACCTGAAGATGGCCAGGAATCGGCTGAAACGTTGTAGCAGATCGGCTGGTAACATCAACGGCAGAAAAAAAATGAGTTCAGTTGTTCGGGCGAAGCTTTGAATCTTGATCTCTATTCCCAGAATAATAGTAGGTATTATAATGAGATGATAGACAACATTTTGCGACGAGATTTTGCTCCTGGGTAGAGAGTGTTATTTTCTGATGACTTTTATGCAAAAAGTAAAGGAAATAGCTATTATTCCCTTCAAACTTTGCTTTTGTTGATAGTGATATTCATATGTAATTATTTTTTTTAATAAAAACTAAACAAATTTGTCCGTTACGTGATTGAAATTAATTAGATTTCAATTATCACTGTCCTGGTCAGAAAAGCTAAGTACGAAGAGAATACTTGCCATTTTCTATATCTTTCAGACATAATAAATCAGAAAATAACACTTATTACCAAGGGGAAAATTTTTTAAAAAGAGTACCACAGTGTAAATCTACGTTGTCAACGCAGATGGAAATTCCACGGGTTTTGTTAGTATTACATTATTTGGAAGATATTGTTTCAGTAGTCTGACTTCCATGCGTAAAAACAGACGCACCCACGTTTGCATACGTTCACCATCTACGAAGAGCCATAGACCCATATACAATAGACTCCCGTTATTAAGTGCCATACTAACGAATTTGTCGTTATAACGGATGGATTAAAAATGATATGCAAATATAAAAAAATACTGTAAGTAAATTATTTACTTTTTAATTTGCCCAGGAAAAGTTATAATCTTCGACATTAGTCTTGCGAAAATGTAAAGTCAAATGTGCCGTTAGAATGTGCATGTCATTTGATAGTGCCGATATAACGAAACCCATTACAACAAGAGTTCACGGTACGAAGTATGTGATGCATAATTCAACATCTGACGCCACGCGAACCCATATACACATATATTTAATTAATTCAATTTATAGCTAAAAGGGAAAAATATTTATACCCAAATTCAATTACGATGTTTTTAATAAGTCATAAATATTGTTAGCTTCTTCATATTACTAAAAAAAAAGCTTGTATCAAATATAGAATAATAATTAAATATATGTAGTAAATTTGTGAACAAAGGCGATACAAAAATCAAGAAATCTTCGTTGATTTCTTAAGGCCATTAGGAAGTGAAAATATTGCCGACTTCTGCCATTAAACTAACTTTGAACTTTTTGCCATTTCAGTTTTTTTTTTTTTTGTAAACGATGAGCATTTTCTGAAATCGAACTTTACTTACTCAAACTATGAAGCATTCAGAGAGCATATACCTTGGCCAACCCCGTTGCCACTAAAATCAATGAAAACAGTCATGATCCAGAGAAGTGAGTGTTAAATTTCCTGGATCTGCCCACAAATTTATTCAAGTCTTCCTCAACCCATAACCTAAATTCAGACGAAATATCATTGGAATTCATAGAGAACTTTTTGAGATATTGTATCGACGAACATTAGCTAATACATAATAGTATCAAAAATGGAAAGGATACTTTTAAACCAGAAAAATATTCCCGGATTCGCTTCTAAATTTGACCAAATCTTACTTAACCTGTGACATAGTCTCTAAGGAAATATCATTCCCGTTGAACATTGCCCACCAAATTTCATTGAAATTCACCGAGAACATCCAAAGATATTATGTGGGCAAGCAGGCAGACATATTGAATGCATATACCTCTTCCAACTTAGTTGGTAGAAGTGAATGATGTAGCATTGCTAGAATCGGAGACGTCTGCCTTTCTGTCCAATAACGTGCACGCACACAGTTCCGCATATACACCATGGCGATTGGTTGCAAAATTAAATTCTAATGTTCGGAAAAACATGACAAATTGTTTCCAAGTCAATATTGGAACATTTACCTGCTGACCGTAAAAGCATATTTTCCCGCTCATTTCAAATAAATATTTGATGAATGATAAGTGCAGGTCAGGTTAGTCACTCAATAGAAACCGTCATGGGACCAACTTTTTTCAGGATAATGCTGTGTTGAGGGTGATCAATTAAAAATTGGAAGAAGAGGTGATGAATGAATAGGTTACTTCTCTCGCCTTTTGCTGGACAGTGATCACTAATTTTTGATAAAATTCAGAATTAACCCACCCCCTCCAAATGTAGCAAACAAGCGAGAATGCTACAGGATACAAACGAAGGAATCAATTCAGCATGAACTCACATTGCGAATTGAATTCCTCACTGGAAATTGTTTAAATTTTAAGCCCTCTAGCTCCATCAATGCGGCCTCTACACACGATACATATATAAGTAGACAGACAGACAGACAGACTCTTTTGGAAACTGCAGAAACCCATGTTGACAGTTTTGGTTGACGGTTTCTTACGAGATAAAAGAAATAATACCCGTCAAAAAATTAATAAGTGATGATGTTTTATCGAAGTAATTATCAAAAAACAAATAAAATGTTTTTTCTTGACATAATGAGTTTATGTTTTCAGCCCTCTACCTTCAATGGTGCAGCCTATACCCTTGATACACAGTTAGTCAGACAGACAGCCAGCCAGATCGACTTAAAAATTGAAGAAACCAATGTTGACAGTTTTGATTGACTGCTTCTAATAATTGATTGCTTCCACTCAACAAGTATCAACTAGAATTGTCATCTACTTTCATATTGTCGGAATATGACTCAAAATTGTATAAATAGTAAAATCAAGTAAGATTCAAGTATCAGCTTCGTAAATATATATATATATATATATATATATATATATATATATATATATATATATATATATAGTGAGAGAGAGAAAGATGTGTGTGTGCGTGTATGTGTGTGTTATAAAGAAATGAACATATGATTCGACAGAATAATAAATTGCCTTATATCATTGAAATGCTATTTTGCGTTGTCTACGCTAAATGATACATTCACCGTGTCACAACGATAATGTAATTTATAATCATATATATATATGTGTGTGTGTGTGTGTGTGTGCGTCCGTGTGTGTGTGTGTAAGTGTAAGAGATGAGTGAGAAGTAAGGAAAACTTGGTTCGAGATAATTTTTATAAAATAATCCAGTGTGGCTTCCTCTTACTAATCTCTTACATTTATTGAGCCTCTCTTTTTATTTATATATATATATATTATATATATATATATATATATATATATATATATATATATATATATATATATATATATATATATATATATATTACGCTGTTACTAACCAAGTGTCCTTTTTTTTTTCACATCTAACGATTGATGTCACTTGATCATACGAGTATGGAGGCTCCTGGGAGAGAACCTGAAGCAGCGAATGCTTACGACAACGCTGAGCACACAGCCCGGCCCTAAGTTGGTGAGATGTTCTAATAATTGGAGGAGGAGCATAGGCTTAGTCCACCGTATAACAATCTTGTTGTTGCATACGGCACCCGGTATTCCCAGACAATCACTAATCTGGATACTGACCAGGCTCGACGTCGCTTAACTTTGGTGAACCGGTTGATCCCATGCGATTTAGCATTGTCACATCATGAAGAATAATACTAAAAATGAAAGACTTACTCACGTACTTGCATTTCTTTTTTTCAGATTTCAGCTCGAGATATATTTGTTATTTCAAAGGGTTCAGGTTCCTCAACAGCAAGGAGGTTTTTCAATTTCAAGAGGTTTTTCAATTTCAATTTTCAAGCGCATTTTCAAATTAGGGCATCATATTGTTCAAGCTGTCGATAACGCCAACAAAGCATTTCGAGTGAACACTGCTGCAGTTCAAACTGCTCAGTGCCGGTTCAATGAGTTTAGGTCAGGAGATATGAATAAAAATGATTAACCTTGAGAAAGGCCCAAACCTGATCTTTATTCATGATGAGGAATTATCGACACCACTGGCCAACGATCCATGAATAACGCCTCAAGCAATGTATGAAGACTTCAGGACTTAAGTAGTGTCATCGAGAGGCAAAAAGAATGATTAAAAAGTAGCTAAAATTATTTGCACGTGAATTGAAGAGAATGTTCCACGACACAATTCTCAACTGTCTTCATATCCCAATTCTCAATCATCTTTTCAAGATTTTTCAAAACTTTTTTTTATAGGTAATAAAATATTCAATGTTAGGGATGTTAAAATTCGTGCTTCCACTGGATTTGCAACTCTTTAACTAAAGTAATTCTAAAGATATAGCATAGTGGTATTAGGTCGTTTAAAAAAATATTATACTCTCAAATGAGTCTTATTTTGATTGAATATCCACCGTCTTTTATTGTTTATATCATCGTTCATCTTACGATTCAAAAAACGATATTTCATAAGTAACCTATGTAATGCACAGGTTACAAGGCATGA
The DNA here is from genome assembly GCA_963457665.1 of Thysanoteuthis rhombus. NCBI lineage: Eukaryota > Metazoa > Mollusca > Cephalopoda > Oegopsida > Thysanoteuthidae > Thysanoteuthis > Thysanoteuthis major. Next base: position 33,283,635 of record OY735218.1, read on the forward strand.
AAAAATGATCAGTTTGAAGACGAGAGTAGAACAACGACAAAAAAAAACTCTTGAAAACAATGCAGAGGAGAAGTAAAAAAACAAAAAACAAAAAAAAACAAGCCTGGCTGCTGCAGGGTCACACTCAATCTTACTTTTATTAGACTCGAATTTGACAAAAAAAAAAGAAGTCGCGATTGAGCGCTTATCAAGGGAAGATGCGTCAAGAGAAACTAAGCCCAGATCAAGCGATTTCATGAAGCGTAAGAAGACAAGCGACACTGAACAGCCAATCAGAAGAGAGCAACACAGAACACTGAAGAGAAAATAACCCAAACAGTTGAAGTCTGAGACCTGATCATTTGTTAATACACTATCCCGAGACATTTTGGGTAAATTAAACTATTTCACTGTTCGTGCGTTGCTAGCACTATCAACGAGACGCTCCCTGTTTTTTTTTAAAATCCTGCAATCTATCCTAATGATCATCATCGTTTCCACTGCTGTGATCCCCACTGTCTGTGCACTCAGACTCGAGGCACTGTATTTTGAGGAATAGAAGATGCACTTTCTTATAAGTTATGTCTTGGGACGCGAACGCTTTCAGTGGTTAACTAACGTTCAAATAGTATAGATAACCAGCTACTGATTGAGTTCAATATAGATGTGAATAGATATGAGCATTAGATAGTGTTGAGAGCTATGAAGATCAGGGGAACGTCGGGGTTTCATCCGATTTTTTTGCCTGAAAAAATTGAGATCATTTTATAAGGTCGTGCGTCTTAAATGTCGGGAAATACAGTAACTCTCTAGATTGTCTTCATCGTAAACCATATCATCGTCATCTGATTCTATCAAGTATTTTTCTTATTTGAGGTAGCTTTTTTGTACTTCAAGTTCCTCGAATATATATATATATATATATATATATATATATATATATATATATATATACGAGGAACTATATATATATGTGTGTATTTTCTGGATAGCAATTCATAATATCTGAAATCATTAAAGTGTCAACTGGAAAAAAATGCCATTCGACACAGTCCAAAAAGATTCCTTTTTTGCTGCCACAAACATAAATGAAAATCAATAAACATTACACCTCGAAATTAAGAAAATGCCGAATATGACTGTCCCGACTTGAGGCGATGCATTGGATGAAAATCACATCTCATTCTTCTGGGATGCTTTTGTAGTGCCAATGAAATGGATTTTTGTTAACTAATGTCACTTACATAAATGGGCTGATTTTTCCAGCGGCAGAGTACGGGGTGGACAGAATAGTAATGTTACAAAGCAAGTAGTGACTTTTTTTTATGATAAAGTCGGATATTTTCTCAGTTGGAGATAATGAGACAGAAATTGAGAATATATACAAGTCCATAAGGCATATATATATATATATATATATATATATATATATATATATATATATATATATATATATATATATATATATATATATATAGTATAGTAATGTGGAAGTGAAATATTTGAGAAATTCTGTCGGATTACCTTACAAGCACACCGGTCATATATATATATATATATATATATATATATATATATATATATATATATATATATATATATATATATGATTATAAATTGCGTTATATCATAATGATCTTCCGTTATTCCACCGTGAATGTATCATTTGGCCTAGACGTCTTAAATGGAACAAACAAACGCTGCTGCAGGAATCAGTTAGTTTCAATATGATATAACGCAATTTATTATTATTATTCTGTTGGATCATATGTCCATTTCTCAATGATATATATATATATATGTATGTGTGTGTATGTGCGTGTGTACACACATATATATGTGTGTGCGTATGTTTTTGTTAATATGTATTTGTTTGAGTTACATAGTACTCCATATTTTAGAAAAGGATCATTAACGATGAATTAACGCAGAACATATAATATCTAATTTTGTTACATGGATTTCTACAGTCGGCCGATATGGATTTTTGTTTTTTTTCATTCATTTTCTACTTTCATTTATTTCAATTTATTTGTTCCTCATATCTTTTAGTTTTCATATCGGCGAGACAGGTTAAGAATATTAGTGTCAGTATTTGTTTTGGGTTTTGCTTTTTTTTTAAATTTTGCTTATACGGTATGAAAGTATTTTATTTCAATATGAAATTAAATTTACGAACCTTTATCAGAACTATTCTCTATTTAGATTATGAAGAATGAATTTTCAGACCAGTGTCCTCATCTTGGTTGCTTTTACCACAAAGTTTCAGGTGTCGTATCCTTCAGCCTTCTTCAGTATCATTTGTCTATCAACTTTCTCGAAATTTCGAACTGAGCCCTTCATTCAATCAACAAGATTTGATTGTTCTTGCTCCATCGTTCCTTTCAGAGGGCAGGGACACCTCGTATCACATCGTCATCGGCCTTTCGGTGTCGCCTGTCTGTCTCTTCCATTGAACCAGCCCATATGATTTCCCAGCACTACGCGACCCAGATATTGAACCTGCAACCACCATGCAAAATCCTCACGCGCATTTGTCACTTTGGAAGGAGACCGAAGAGTTCAACCGCCAAGTGTCAGTATCGTGCGCGCGCGAATTTTTGTGTATATAAGTAGGATGAGGTTCCAGATGAAGAGTTTTTGTGAGTTACTTCCTCCGCTTGCAAGGTAAGTGTAAGCATGATCTTAATTCAAGACATATCCCCATAGATTTATATTGAATGATCGTAGCCTTGAAGGGTTCTATCCTTTTTTTTATATGAGCATGTGTCGGTGTGGATATGTGTTAGTTTTTGTTTTTGTGTGTTCCTGTGCGCCTGGCCAGACTATTTTGTTTAAAGACTTGGAAACAGGCATCAGTACTCCATTAAACCCTCATCTAAAAATGCTCTTATTGTATACGTGGAATAAGGCTTTTGGGGCATTATTCTGGCGGATTTAATAATAACATCTAGATTTTGGAGAACATAGATGTTTCTAGATATTTACACTCTATTCTAGATGCTTTTTAGTGGAAAACGTCTGTGATGTCATGGAATTTTTATATCATGACTTAAAGCGTGTCGCTACGGTTGTTAAATCATTGACTGTAATGGCGAGCTATCGTTAAAATCATATACACAGAAACCTAGTCAAGTACCTAAAGTCCTCGCTTATGTTACCACAAAATAGATCATAAGACAGCGCAGTATATTAGAGAAAAGACAGGAGTCTGGGACATCATGGAAACTGTTAGAAAACTCAGATGGCAATGGGCTGGACATCTTGCAAGAATGGTAGATAACCCCCGGATATCATGACTCACAACACTGATCCCAGAGATCATATGCGAAAGTGAGATGGCGTGACGATCCTGATAAATTCAGAAAGTACTGACTCCGTAATACCCATCATAGAGAGGTCTGGTGAATCTTGCCAATGGACCATGTCTAACGACGGATGCTAACAGACTGGTGAAGGTTATGATGATTGTGAAATGGCTCATAAGAATTCCTCTATTTTACGTATCAAAATGGAATTTTACGTAGAAAATCTGAACGGACATCTTTTGGCCTGAAAATATAAAGCATCGTTATCATGCTGAGCTGCAAATTAGCAGATTGCATCAGAGTTCGAACCCCGTCTCGTATTTTCAACTGAATTGCTTTGACCGACCGACGATCAAATATAATCATTCTGATTTTTTTATCCTAGATAAGTACTTTATTTGGGGTTCCCCTCTTCCATAATCATTCATTTGTATACATACCGTTGAATTATTTCATTGTGGAGAGATAGTTTAGTTCATGTTACATGAAAATCATAGCTGTACCAATCGTGAGTAGAGCCCTAGGAACAATTCCGAAGAGCCTAGCAGATAAGTTGGAAGGACAGGAAATCCGATAAAGAAACGGAACCACAGAGACGACAGCACTACCAAAATCAGCTTGAATTCAGAAGAGAGTCCTGGGGTATTGAGGGGAATCGTAATGACTTTACTCCTCATGAAAGCAACGTCACATTGAAACATCGAATCTGGGTTCAAACATCGTCTCGTTTTTCCGACTGAAATCGCTTAATCTTTTTGATTACGGAAGGTGGCAAATGTAATGATTCTTCATTCTATGATGAAAAAAAACCCATGTCCTTTGCGAAATAATTCATTTCAACATTGTAAGTAATTCACAGCAAAATAAAAGCTCTGACTCACAGATAGAACCGAGTTGCCATCAATCACAATAGAAGTGGAATTTCATGTAACCATAAAACTGCTTTGACGGAATTTGCCGTCATCCGCTGTCAAAGGGTTAACCGAGAAACATCTCGATTTAGTTATCTGTTTGCCAAATCCAAACATAGGATACATATATTCCAGAAGCTGTCATTGACACCGATGTTGTCTTATCATTTTGGCCACATTCGTAGATTCAGCTTTCGCTGTAATCGGGCGAGGGGCAAGATACGATGACATGTTCAGCCGCAGGTGTTTGCTCCGAAATAAAACCTTCTAACGAATCTTTCCCGATCGATATATAATACACTGATACACCGGACCTTGTAATGTTGGGAGCTCGAGTTGATTTTGAGAGCGGTAACTTAGCTGATTAAGTGATCGCAATCAATGAGTCTCTCGCAGTTCTCCAAAAGCCGAGTCCTGACATCCATATCGATTCTTACATCGTATGACGGCGAGGACGACGGCTTAGAGGTTCCGGTCGGTTGCAAGTAGGAGTTAACTCGTACAAATTATCTCATCGTTTTTCGTCATCATGGATAATATTTTCGAATTATGATCGTGAAATAACTGATCTCGTCCGAGTGATTTACAGTGATCCTTTCGACAAATAATGTTAGATTGTTGTCATCACACAAGGTGTATTAGAAGATTCTCAGCGATTTTCGGGGGATTTTCTTTCCATTACTAAATATTGTCCGTACCCAGTGTTGCCAGTGGTTGGCAGAATCGGAAGCTAATCCGAGTTTTATCTCAGAGAATTAGCCAAAACAGGCATTGGAATAGAACTGAATTTAGAAATCGACCGAATATGGAGACAGGGGTTCAATACCAGATCTCTTGAGCTCATATCACCGCTTACATGTAAAATAAAGTCAGGTCTCCGATTCTTTTTTTTTTGGCGTTTTTTTTGGGTTTTTTTTTCCAAATGTGCAAATTTGATTATTGAGATTTATTATTAGTAATCAGAGATTTTTTTTCGACAATTCTTATCTTCATTGTATTTAATACAGAAATTTTACGATGATGTGTTCTAGTTAATAGCTAACAGCTATTTTAGGCTAACTTCATCTTTGTTGTTGTTTTGCTTGATATTTTGAAATGAATTAACAGTCAGTGAAGTTTTTGAATTATCCTTATCTTTGATGTTATCTTTTTAAAATGTCTTTGTCGGAGATCTGAGATTAATATTCAAGTCGTAACTAAGCAAATTTAACCAAATTTTCTTAATTGGTTTGCGTACCCCAAAACTTTAGTCTAGTCGAATACAAGTAACAACGCGCTGCAGCGTTCATATAACACCAGACTTCTGGTTTTTACAGAGAACAGCATCGATTTTAATTTCCTTCTGAAGTCTCAAAAAACCAGTTGTGTTTGTTTATATTGTCTGTATTTTGATTTTTTAACAAAATTTAATTGAATAATATGTTAATTGATTACAAACCAACGGAAAAAATCCATTACTTTCCATTCTTTCAAAGAGATATAAAGTCTATCGTAAACTTTAAACCTATCTCTAAGACCGTGTCTTTGAACCTGGGGGCCTTACAAAATAGTTTCCGTTCAGCTCACGCCACACCTAAGGCCTATCCTGTTTCGATGAATATTTTAGACTTCTCATCCTGGATGCGATTTAGACCGAGAAACCCTCGTTTTAGAAAGTAAAACGGATGCTGTTTTGTTTTTTGTTTTTTGATTGAATCAGAAGTAATAGAATTGGTAAAGTGGTATGAATAAAGAGCAGGAAGAGAGAGAGAGAGAGAGAGGACGTGAATGGACAGATTGGAAATGAAGGAGATGAAGGAAATTGACACGAGGAAGAAAAATGACGACAGGAATTCGAAATATGCAGGAAAAAGATGGAACAACACCTAAACAATATGAAGAAACACGTCAAGCCTCGAAGCACCGACAACAATTACCCAAGATGAAGTTTTCATGCCTATAACTTCGATCTTCAATGAATAGATAAGTCATAAAGCATTCAGGATCCGAGAGTTGCGCGCCAACACACACGCGGCCATACATTCATAAATACAAAATGCAGTCATACATGCATATTTGTGTGTATGTTTGAACCTATAAAGAATGAAAGTAACGCCGAAAAACATGTCTGCAGGCAATCGACATTTGACCATGAAATAAGCGGCGAGTGATTTTTTCGCTATTACAATTATTATTCACACCATCAAGGGATCTTTAGTATGAGGGTGTATGGATCACCGAGCAGCACATTTTTCGTTGTTACTTTAATCCTTTAGGCGTAAAAGTCGTCTTATGAACAAGGTTTTGGGTGTGTAATTATAAGAATAGATAATGAAAAGTGGACGAACATATATGAGTGTGTCTGAATGAGTTGCAACTCACAACGGCAAACTAACTACACAGTGAAAGAAGCTAAAAGACAAACCTCAGGAGAGAAAGCAACTATTCAATGAAGACAGGGAATTCTGAAGCCAGGCTTGAAGTAGCAGGAGTAGAATTGGCAGTATCCTGGGCGAAACCCACCAAACAACCGGTCAGCCGACAAGGTGAGAGAATTCCCTTTTCAGCCGGCGGGGTGTTTGGCTGGAGCCTCCCTTGCGTCATACCCGGGGTGGATTGGTTATGATCTGCACGCCTGGAACGAAGGGACAACGGTGGCTGTGGAAGAAACATCAGCGGTGGTGCTGGTGGTGGTGGTGGTGCTGGAGTCCGTTTTTGAAACCCCCTCTTAGAATACGTCAGTTAGTATCCTAGGTGGGTGACCAAATGAACTTTTTATTCTTTTTTTTTAAGTGAGAAAGAAAGAATGTACAACACACACACACTCACACTTACACATGTGCGTGCATACACACACGTGCACATATCCAAACGCACACTCACACACTCACTCAAACGCATACGCAAGCGCGCGAAAGCTGTAGCCCCTCTTATAAAACCAGATAAGCTTTTCTTTTTTTAGGTAAAAAAGAAACATCACACGTATACATATACACGCACACTCACACACAAAGAAATATACTCTCATACGCACACAAAGCACAAAGTGCAAACCCACAAAAAAAGCACGTATGCACACACCTGCCAGAAAACAATAATTCTTTATCAGGAAACTAATTTGTGCATGACCTCAAAAAATGACATTATTTTGCAATTGCACTGTACTTTCTTTTTCAAATATCAAAAACATTTTGTTTCTCAACATTTTTTTGTTCACGTTCAACCAAAACGAATTCAGAATATTTTTACGCATTATAAATAAATAAATAAATAAATGAGCAAGGGAGATTACTCTATATATAATTAGCATTTGATACTTATTTCCCTTGAGAAATGAAAAATGTTGTAGACAGAGAATATAGCCAGTAACATGGCAAATTACTTAGGTAGGTCGCTCATATAATCATTTGAATCTCAACCAAAAAAAATTTGAATACTTGAGCCTGAGAAAATGTTTGAGAAACACAAAAAAAGTGAGAATTAGAAAGTTTCTTTCAGTAGCAACAGATGAAAAGAAAAAAAAACGTTGACAAGAGGCAACAGACATGCTTCGAAGAATAAACGAACGAACATTGGACAATATCGAAACCGCCATGCAAATTTTAAACGTGCTTTGTATGATTCAAATATGAATTATTATTACCGTATGTACTGGTGAAGAAGCTGCTCGCGTATATCGAGCAATCTTTGATTCTTGGTCAAAAAATCGTTCCTATAAGTTATAATTTTTTATAATGCTTTCCCTAAAAGATTTCAAATGACTGGATTACAATACGGGCATCTGGAAAATCTACCGATTCTTCAATAACCAAATACATTCTGAATAGGTCTGGTTAGAAAATCATTGGACATCATCACGTGACCAACGTCTCTCGGCGGCATATCGGGTTGGAGGTGATCGCATTAAAAATTGGAAAAGTTGATGGTCAACAAATAAGTTACTTCTTTCGCCCTCTGCTGGGCAGTGATCACTAGAAAAGCTCTAATTTAAAATAAAAAAACTGGCGTAAATATTACATATGAACTAATTAACTATTTAGTATGAACTTACATTGTAAATTGTACTCTTCCGAAAACCTTTGGAGGATTTCAAGCCGTTTTTTCTAGACATAATAACGAGTAAATGCTCGAATTTTCAGCATTGATGCGGCCTGTATGTCTGACACAAAGCTTGTCAGCCACACAGACTAGCCAATTTAAAAACTGAAGACACTTTGGTTTTCAGTTTTTAATATCTCAACCAAAATATCTATTCTTTTACCAGCTCTCTGATATCATGAGTAGGATCAGAAATATTTATATAACTAATACACCAAACATTCATTCATTACATACATAGTGACAGTAACTTCTAGTGGCAGGGAAAAAGAAAATGTTAATCACTGTTGTATATATTTCAGTTTCGATTACATTTATACCAATTCATATAGGTGCATTTTTAGCTTTTCTCTTCGCCCCCCCCCATTGACTTTACCTCTACTCCAACTCTGATCTGCTTAGCTTTAGTCATTTTCTGCACTAAAAAATTAAAATTTTCTGTTGGCAAGGGGAAAATTTAATGATTAAACACAAGTTTTTTTTTTTCTGACCAATTTGCTTTTGTAATGAAAGCAATTCCAACTGGACGATTTACTTCCGTGTTATTGTGCTAGATTAAGTTAAACTCTTTAAAAATCGATTTCTCATAAAAACAAGGTCTTTATCTAATTTTGTCCCTAATCATACTCATTTGATTCTACCCGACTACTTCTTGACTCGAGATTTAAATATCAGTAATAATTGTTGAAATAACTACCATTTGGTGATATATATATATATATATATATATATATATATATATATATATATATATATATATATATATATATATATATATATATATATATATATAGCCCGATCTTAAGTTGAATGAACTACGATTCTGATCCGGTTTCCAAGTTGTGTTTAGTTTAAGCAGGGCCCCTGAGATGAATTTCATAAGTCAGTGAAAATCTGTGTACGGGCAAAAAACATCCTAGTCCTTTAGCCATCCTGTTTTTAATCTACCATACAACCCTTTTTAGCATGTCATACTATATTTTCCCGACGGTAAACAATAGTCAACCCATTTTATTAAGGAACACATCATATCGACTTGAAAGTTCAACACTCAGGCCTTCTTCAACTCTCTCGAGCCCCTGTTGGACCTCTGGGCTTCAGCGAGATGCATCGGCTGCACCCATCTCATGGTGACCCTGTGTTTGAGATATACTGAGATTAAAACAAGGTGAGATATTTACCGTAGCAAACTTTTCAATGTCTTCGTCGGAGGATCCTAACGATGCTAGTCCTATCTCTTGTGAGAACTCAGCAAAGTCAGGATCTGCGAGCATAGGTACATGGCCAAGCAGTTCATGGATGCAATCCCTGAAGGAAAGAGAAAGAGAAGAAAAAGAGAAAAAATCAATTATTCTGGCTTGTATTCTCACCTTTGCTGTTTTGTTTGCTAAGTATCATGCTGAATATATTCATTCACTCAGCCTTCCCACGAAGACCAAGGACGTAACACAAGGTCGGTTAAAAGTGGGGTTCTGCATGCGGGCTAATTCCAAATATCGCTCCAGTCCCCGCAACTGGTGTTGCGAACCCGCCTGGGTCCTTTTTGCGCAATGGGGGAGAGGTAATGCTTCAGGGCGTTATGATTCCCCGAGACTTTGCAAGTTAATTTTTATATCCCCAGGATGAATCCTGGGCCTTTGTGCACAGCAATACCAAATCTTAGTAAATCTTCAAACAGCTATGGTAAGGCACTCACGCTAAGATAATTAGATATGACGTACATATTCGGTACACTGGAATATCCGGACTGCCGATCAGGCTGTATGTATCTATTTATGTATGTTCGTATAAATGTATAATCATGTGGAGTGTGTATATTCTTATATATTTATGTGCATGTATGTACATATGTAAGTATGCATATTTGTATGTACATATGTAAGTAGATGTGTAAGCATGCTTGTCTGTATATGTGTAAATATGCATGTGCGTATGTGTATGTACATGTGTATGTGAGTATTGATGTATCCATATATGTATGTTAGCATACATGTTATGTATTTTGTTTTGTACCATTTGCAATGAGATATATGGTAGCCATAAAGTCTTGCGCCAGTTCGAAAATTTAATAATTAAGCTCAAATGATTATAGACCAATCCATTTATATATAAAATTCCATTCTTGAATAGGCAGTACATTTTTTTATCATTGCCACTCCCTATCATTCCCTGTCTCATGTTAATGAAATATTTTGATGCTAAATCTATTCCTGCCACACATTAATTGAATATTTCACTAAGCTGTGGCAGGATTGTTTTTGCACCGAAATGTTTTCTTGAGAAGTGATCGGGATAGTATTGCATCCAATATTTCATTGAGGGTTGGCAGTGAATGGCAGGGAGTAGCTGGGATGAAAATCATCACCATTCTTGAAATGTTTTCATAATTTTTATTTGTTTGTGAATCGAGTTTTTTTTATTGTATTTATATTTTTAAATAACATTTTCTCGAACTAGTAGACCTGTAGCGATAGATCAATAAGCTTGATCACAACCTCTGCCTAATCGAACTGTTTCAGATTTTTGTTAGAAGGCGTATCAAAACACTTGTCTACTCATCAAAACCAGATTCTTTGGATCAAGACAGAGCTGGTCCTTGCATTTGGTAAACGTCGGCAGTTGCCTAGGGCACAAGGTTCTTGGGGCTGGTCATTAGGATACAACTGGGGTGCATATTTCAAATCTGCCCAGAGCACATGTGATCCTTGCACGAATTATAAGTCTTTTGCTTGGGCAAAAGAAACACTTCCGCCGACCCTGAATCAAGGCCAGAATAATAAATACAAAATCAGTGCATTAATTCTGCATTTGATTCATGGAGTTCGGGAATCAGATGGAAAGATGGATCAACAAAGATGGCGGCCATGTTCATGTAGGATGATTGGTAACTTCATTTAAAACAAAACACCAAGACGTGATATTTACTAATATAAATAATACCATGATTTTTTGTATATATATATATATATATATATATATATATATATATATATATATATATATATACACACACACACAAACATATATATGTGTATGCGTGTGTGTGTTTGTATATATGTGTGTGTGTGTATATCTATATGTGTGTGTGCGGGTGTGTGCTAAGATATTGAAATTCACACCCACACAAACATATATATGTGTGTGTGTGCGGGTGTTAGTGTAGATATTGAAATTCACACACACATACAAACATATATGTGTGTGTGTGTGTGTGTGTGTGTGTGTGTGTGTGTGCGGGAGTGTGCGGGTATGTGCGTAGATATTGAAATTCAGAACTGATTCAAGGCTTTGTGGCCGGGCTTTTTTTCAATGAATGTCTACTTACGGTTCTGGCGAGTGGTCAGGTTTTGAACTATGACGAACATACTGGGTGCACTGGAATACCCGGAAAGCCAAACTGGCCAAAAAGTCACGTGCTGACAGTAGACCAGCCACTGGGCGCAATATGAAACCCGTTTTTTCTGTACACGTTGCCATGAAATGAGAGGAATAAAAAAAAAAAAAAGAGAGAGAGAGATAAATTGGTTACAAAAGAAAGATGATTAAAAAAAGCCTTGAATGGAACAGTTTTTTTTTTATACGAGATGACAGGGAATAAATAGGTATTACTCAACAACCCCCCCCCCCAACGCTATCTGGAAGTAGAGCGTTATCATAAAAAAAAACAAACTTTTCGCGAACCAAAATGGCGGACGACGAAGTAGCAGTTACTATTGATTTACATGGGGAATTTTCTCCATCGTTCCCAAACCGAAAATGTTGATTATTGTATGTTAGGCTGAGTCGTCGGAACTTTGCTTTGATGGAATGTATAGGAGAAGGGGGTATCGGAGAAAGAGTTACAGACTGCGAGCAGCTTTTGTCAGTTAATTTACCTATATTCTAACATTAGTTTGAAGCTTATTTGCATATATTGTGAGATTTATATTTCAAGTTTATTTGCATATATTTTAAAATTTGTCTGGAGATTGTAAAATTCATTTCTAATTTAATACGCATGTATTGTAAGTTCCTGTGAAAATGTGGATGTACTTTTAAAAGGTTTATATGGATATATATGCTGTCCGAAAAGTATCCAGTCACCTTCTATATTTTAGGGACTGATCGCACAGCCTTGATGTAACTAGGCAACCAATCAGAGGGGACATCACTGAGTGTGCATGAACAGACACTCTTTCGTTGGCTTACTCGGTTGGCAGTAAGATGCTTGTGTACCGTGTAACTGTTGCAGACACGATGGCCCACCGAGTCAATGTTCATGTCTTGTGCAGTTTTGGGGCCAAATAACGCATCACCCAGGTCTGTCAGCCCCCAACCTTTAAGGATCAAATTTGGATCTTTGAAACTTCTGTTCTATTTCCCCAAAGAAATTTCAATCTGTGAACGAGATCGAGGAGAAAGTGACGAGGCACATGATGACAATCCCGTAAGAGGACTTCACAAACTGTTTTGAAAAATGGTAAGGACGTTGGGATACGCGTATGAAGTCCAATAGGGTGTACTTTGAGGAGGACTACGGCGTTGTTTCCCAAGGTCTGCTATTATTTTCGTTAATGTTAAACGGCTGGATACTTCCCGAACAGACACCGTATGAATATAATGAGAAATTCAACAACGATTTATTGGTTCATTTTCACAATTCATTGGAAAAGCTGATGAAAACTTACTTTTCAGGAAGGCAGAGACATCTTCGAGTTGTGGGATTGCGTTTTCACAATAAACATTTTCTTTTTCGAGCATGTCAAAGACACGTCGATGTTCCTTGCAGGCGTGGGTCGGGTAAAGTTTCTTCAGGGCCCGATAGACATGTCTCCTTGATTGTGGGAGAAAAACAACAACGAAGCAAAATTACAAGGCTATTACACTGGAACTAGATGTAACCCATGATATCACGGGTAAGATTTATCAAACAAATAGTTTCTTCAGATTTTGCTGATTACATAGGTTGCTATTTCAGTCTGTCCCTATCTATCCCAACTCTCTCTCTCTCTCTCTTCCTCTTTCTCTCTCACTTTCATACCTATAACATGTAGATATGTGTTTACCTAAATCATTAGAATTTAACCATCAAGAATGGCGGGGTAACTAATGTACGGATTGCAACTGAGGAGCCTATGGCTATTTTATTGGGTAATTTATTTTTGATTATTCAAGTATTCTAATTTTAATTTTTTCCAAGTCTCAACTCAACTGAAGCTGTTTTGATGTGTGATCAAACTAAGTCTTAAGACGTAATCTTCTTCGAAATTATCATTCATTATGTATATAGATATCATTTATCTATCTCCTCCTAAGAGTCACGTAGGGCGCTGAAACATGGATCCTTACAAAAATTGACCATCAAACTTAGAACGATGCAACGTGCATTGGAGAAAATCATGCATAGTATCACACGGAGAAGCCATGACAACACAATATATTAGAGAGAAAACAAAAGTAAGATATATCATATAATCCATTAGAAAACTCAAATGGCAATGAACTGGTCATGTAGTAAGAATGTCAGACAACCAATGGATATCATGAATCATAACATGGATTCCCAGATATCATAATATAACATGGCGTGACGAGCTAGGCAAGTTAAGAAAGTACTGACTCCACGACGCCCATGATAGAGAGGTCAGGCGAATCTTTGGAAAGATCTATCTTCAACGCTAAAAGGCAGCTGCTGCTGATGATAATGATGCTGATGAGAAACTTCTTGCATAACCCATGAAATCACAGGTAGGATTCCTTGAACAAACAAGTCGAAACTTTTTTTCAATTTAATCATTATATATATATATATATATATATATATATATATATATATATAAATATATATATATAGGGATTCAACAAATTCTAGTGGTAGGAGAGAAATGAAACAATAATCAGTTATTTTTTAGCGCTAACTGCATTTGATCCCAGGATATTTAGGTAAGTTTTCAGATTTTTAACTGTGACCGAAGTCAGCAATCTTAACCTTTTTGCTTTTCCTCTGACAGTGAATTAAAAGGAATCTCGAACGATATTTTCCTTTTAGATTTTAATGCGATGATCCGTTTTCGGACGTTTTAAATGGGGATTAAACAAATCAATTAGAAATAATCATTTTTTAATAATATCAATATTTTTATGATAGAAACAAGTGTTGACAGATGTAGTTTTTGAACAGAGTTCTTTTTCTTCTTAAATCGCTGCCCACAGACTCTACCACTATTCTACCAAGTATCATTATTTGAACACATCGAACACATTGCTTTAACTTATTCTGTTGTTTTTCTTTAACAAAGACTAAGATGAAAATTGTAAAATTATTCTCTAATCCTTCAGAAAAAGAAGAAATCAGAAGAAAAAAAGAATCTGTCCACTCGCTTCTATCTGTTCAGATCTATTTATCTGATTATGTCTATGTATCTCAGTCTTTCCATATATATATATATATATATATATATATATATATATATATATATATAATGTATATATGTGCCCATGACTTTACGGAAGGGACAACCTATTGTAATCATGGATTATGTCGATTTGTATTCACTGGAAGTTCTACGATACAAAAGGCCAGTTTCCAGTGAATAAAACGAAGTCATTTTTGCGTATCAGCGCCGAATATATATATAAAGAAATCCATCTAGACTGTATAATATCATTCAAATTAAGAAAATAGGAAAAAAGATGTTACGGCAATAAAAAGCAGGGGAAAAAAGTTACAGCATTATTTGACGAGTAAGCGAAAAGTGTCACAAAGTGAAAATGCGTCTCTTTTTTGACGTAAACAGATTTTTTTCAAAGAATAAGTACAGAAAAGAATTTTTTTCCTCTTTGGCAAAAAGGAAAAATAAATCTAAAGAAAAAATAACGACACTTCATTTCTAAGAAAACCAACTTTTAACTGCCTATTCAGCATCGAGCATGAAGATTCCATCAGAGGTTGATGCAGCGAAAATCATCTTCTGTAGTGATTCGATGGAGCGTTAATAACGTTGAGGTCTCCCGACTTGTGAGATCGTGCCCGGAATCTGTGAGCGGTCATAGAGAGCATGCGCTGACGATTGGTTAAGAAAGGGACGTGCCACAGACGATATCAAAAGTCAATTACTTATCATAAAATTGGGCTTTTATTAGTCTGTGCCAATCATCGAAATTGTCCCGGGCTATGAGTGAACTTTTTTTTTTTCAATCTGGATTGAACAATTTCTCCCGGAAGTCCATTCCGGACAAGCCGGGTTGTAATGAATAGCAGTGAATAAAGTGAATAGGAGTGAGGGGGTGGGGGCGAAAAGAGGGGGTGAGGGTAATTTTCCTCTTATCTGTTGATACGCCCACATAATTTCGCACGCAGATTCACCCAGTGAAATTTACACTCATCTCGATGGGACCCGTTCACAGAGACACACACGTGTATAATGCTTGGTCTTGTGAGTAACTGTTCATGAAGTTACACAAATACCCTGCACTATGAAACCTCTTCACAAATACACGAACGTACGTGCGATTAGTTTTATGCAAGAGTATTTGTAAAAAGACACAGATAACCACGCTTCTATAACACGACCAAACGTGTAAACTGAAAGGTCTGGTTAGTCACTTAGCAGAAACCTTCATGCAACCAATGTATTTTTGGCTGATTGCCTTGTTGGAGGTGATCGATTAAAGATTGGAAAAGGTGATCAGTGGATAAGTTCCTACACTCACGTTTTATGGGATCATTGAAAATCAATTTTTTTTTAAAAAGGACAAGCGTGAAAGTTGCCGAGCACAAACTAAGGTATCAGTATAGCATGAAGGTAGATCACAAACTCAAAACCTATTTTCAGGGGAGAAATTTCAAAAAATGAAAATACGTTCTCGCTAGATAGAATAAAGATAAACGTTTTACGTTCCAGCCATCTAGCCCCTTTTGTGCGGCCTGTATGTATGATATATACGTAGCTAGCCAAACCAGCTTAAAAAACTGAACAAACTTACGACAGTTTTGGTTGATGGTTTCTAATTACACAAGACAGGGACATTGTCACTTGATACTTCGTATTCGGTGACGCACAAGCAGGCGTTTTTACGAACGTTCAATGTACATATACGTACATATGCAAGTATACACAAAAATCTGCCTGAAAATCGACTCTACGCAAACTCCATTTCCGGAAGTAGTAACGTTGACCATATTGAAATGGTGGATTGCAGCCTGGAGCCACGAACAACAAATAACAACTGCCCTCGGCTAGAGGACTAGACATCTTTCCTTTCCAAGTCATTTCGCATTAATTTCTTTTCAGTAAACGAAAAGTTTAATTAAGAACTTTTTAAATGTACGGAAAGAGCAGTACGTAGGTAGTTAAGTATACAGATATCTTGGGAGAAGTCAGAGGCCTGAATTGTTATCCTCCGATTCGATGAATTACTTTCACATATTCTGATCAATTATGTTCATTTGTCTATCACATTAATTTCTTTTCAGTAAACAAGATAGACATCTTTCTTTTCTAATAATTTCGCATTATCTTTTTTCAGTGAACAAAAAGTTGTATTAGGAACCTTTTAATTGTACAGAATAAGCAGTACATAGATAGTTAAGTGTGCAGATATTTAGCCAGAGAGAGAGAGAGAGAGAGTGAGAGAGAGGTTAAAGGCATGAATCGTTACCCTGCAATTTGATGAATTCCTTTCACATATTATAATTAGTAATGATCACATTAATTTCTTTTCAGTAAACAAGATAGACATCTTTCTTTTCAAATCATTTCCCATTATCTTTTTTCAGTGAACAAAAAGTTGTATTAGGAACCTTTTAAATGTACAGAATAAGCAGTACATAGATAGTTAAGTGTGCAGATATTTAGCCAGAGAGAGAGAGAGAGAGAGAGAGAGAGAGAGAGAGAGAGGTTAAAGGCATGAATCGTTACCCTGCAATTTGATGAATTCCTTTCACATATTATAATTAGTAATGATCATTTGTCTATCACATTAATTTCTTTTCAGTAAACAAAATAGACATCTTTCTTTTCTAATCATTTCACATGATTTTTTTTTCAGTAAATAAGAAAAAAGTTCAATTAGGAACTTTTTAAACGTACGGAATAAGCAGTACATAGATAGTCAAGTGTACAAATATTTCGATTGAGAGGTTAGAGACATGAATCGTTACCCTGCAATTTGATGTATTCCTTTCACATATTCTAATCAGTAATGTTCATTTTTCTTTTACATAAATGTCTTTTCAGTAAACTAATAGTAATTGAGACTTTTTTATGATGCGAAACGAGCAGTACGTACATGTCGCTCATAAATGAGTACGCCCAGTCACTCTTTTTCAAATAAGAAATTTTCTTTTAAAACGAACCTAGCAGGATTTTATTATTTCTTGAGGAACGTTACTCCATCAAGCCGGATATTACCAGGTATTATTTATGACCAAACTCTACAGCATTGGAACTCGGCGGCCAGAATCTTTTTTCACAGAATTGTACTTATTTTTAGATGACAGCATATTCATATTTTGGGGAATAGGGTTTCAATGCTCAGTAATTTGGCCCCTAAGTAATACCTGGCAGTATACGTTTTGATTGTGTAGAAACAATAATATCATCAATGGGCGTTAGTGTAGATAGCTAAGCGTACAGATGTTTAAAGACTGGGTAAAGGCATGATTTGTTTTCCATGTATTTTGAGGAATTTCATATCTGTTATTCTAATCAATAACATTCATATGCTTGATTGTTTTTAAATTGTCAAACTGAATCCATTCTATGGAAATGGAAGATATCTAACTATTGATATATTGCTTACTATGAAGTGCCGTTGAGCTGTTAGCGGCATGAAAAATGGAATGAGCGAGCTAAGTTCAAATTCCAACTTGGACAATCTACGCCCAATTCTTACTAAGACTTTCGAGAACGCATGAATCCATCTCTTCTTCCCCTATAAGTAAATAAACGGTGAAGCGAATGACGCTGCTTCAGATTCTTACCGTATATCTCCATCTTGTTAAAAAAACTGAGATATTACTCTACACTGATTTTCCCTTCTAAACTAGTCTCCAATTTACTAAAAACTAACATGATTATAATTCCCTGATGTTATACATGTAGCTGAAAGTAATCTCAGACATTTTTATCAATTTTTTCTCGTAATAAATTTTCTCAGTTGGAGTTTAAGAATGAATGAATGTATAATGAAAATAACCATCTTTAATTTTGATCTGAATTTCTTTAAGTCATATACATCACTACTGTTGTTGCTGTTGTGGGCTGACACCTAAGTCTATTTTCACGAATTGCGAACCTCGAAAAATTTCGTTGTCTAGCCTGAGGAAACAGTTGATATGTGATGCTTAAGCTTGGGATGCTTCACCTCAAGCATGAGGGCGTTATTTGCAGGTTTTTTTATTGCTTACTAAAACTCAGGGCAGATAAATCAAATGGGAAGAATCGATAGGTTGAATTATAGTTGTGTTTACGATCATTGGAGGGTTGTAGATTAAGTATTTTTCATTATACCAACTATTTTTCTAGAATTTTTTTTTCTTTTGCTGCTTCGTAGTATCTGAGGTTCTGATATTAGGTATTTTCATTATTCTACATTGTTCGACGAGTATCGTCATCTTTTTGTTGCTTGAAAACGAGGCGCAACTCACAGAAGTACAAAAAGTTAACCGCTTTTCGAAGTTAATTAATTACGCAAGTGTAACCTTGCGCGTGGAACACTGTACACAAAAAGTCGAGAAATCGACTGCTGTTCTGATTTGAAGAATATCGTAAACCAGTCTGTCACGCTCAAACTTTAGTCTGGTGCAACGAGATAGTCGATTGCCCGGAACTGATCGCGTATTCTGCTTTTATAGAGGAATCAAACAAAAGCAATGAATCATTGATTCCCTAAATCAACCCTTGACTTGGCAAAACAACGATCAACTTCGATTCCCCAAATCTTTTCCATTGCCTCGGCTGATCTAATTTTTAAGAATTATTTTCGATTCCTCTCTTATATTGTCTCATCCATCTAGGTCAATTGGAGGTAGCGTGTTCACATATCTCTTTTAAAATCTCTCTAATCGTTCTTTTGTCAGACCCAAATTCTTTTCCTTGTTTAGGCTCACGTGATCTTTTTTGAAACTATGTTTTGATTTCTCAGTCTATTGTTTTATCCCATCTGGTTCGATTACGGGAAGCGTTCTCCATACCACCCCGGCTATGTTTTTTCAGGTTCATCTAGTTTTATTTTTCATCTTTCCCATTGTCTTATCTCGACCGCGTCCTAATAACATAATACTCGATAACCATCGCTCAGCCGCAGATGCCCCCGAAAATTCTGTCGATGTAAAGAACCAATCAGCCTGGAATCCTGACATCCGCTGTGAAACGCACAAAATCAATAAGATTGAAATTCTAGGTATCCTAATTCAATTCAAAAAGAGAAAAAAATTGAAAAAATATTTAGAAAAACCCAAGATAAAGATATAATGACGGAGAAAAAAAGGTAACTTTAGAGTCAACAAATTAGGTAATACAAATTCTCAAAAAAAAATTTTCATCAAGCAATCCATCTCTTTCTGTTCACATCTATCTATCAGCCGATATATATATATATATATATATATACATATATATATATATATATATATATATATATATATATATATATATATATATATATATATATATATATAGACCTAAGTTAGTTTCTATGTTTTTATCCTGTTGTAACTATCTAAGTCTGATTATATTTGTACAACAGGGTGTGCTTAAGGACAAAAAAACCAAAAACCAGAAGAAAAGTTCAGCCTTTTAGCTTGTCATTGAAGAGGCATTTGCATTTCAGCCCGGTTAAACATACGACATGTCATTTTTTTTTGTTAGTACAAACGGACTGCTTCAACCTTCTTTCCCCCGTCGAAAAAAACTGCATCTATCAGTCTATCTATCTATCATAATCTGTTCACATCTATCAATCTATCTATCTATCTATCTAT
The DNA here is from genome assembly GCA_963457665.1 of Thysanoteuthis rhombus. Classification (NCBI taxonomy): domain Eukaryota; kingdom Metazoa; phylum Mollusca; class Cephalopoda; order Oegopsida; family Thysanoteuthidae; genus Thysanoteuthis; species Thysanoteuthis major. Next base: position 33,303,875 of record OY735218.1, read on the forward strand.
CGATCTATCTAACCCAGTCTGTTCATATCGATCTCAGTCCGTTCATCTCTCTCCCTCTCTTTCTTTTTCTCTATCTATCAAACCCAGTCTTTTCACATTCATCTCAATCTGTTCATCTCTCTCTTTCTCTCTCCCTCTCTCTGACCCAGTCTGTTCATATCTATCTCAATCTGCTCTTCTCTCTCTCTCGATCTATTTGTCTATCACAATCTGTTCCCTTTTATTTATCTATCTATCTATCTCATTTTCTCAAGCCGAATATGTTCTGGTCTTATTTCCATCAAATTCATTTATGTAGATGGAATTCGATTCGACCATCACATCTGCTGATAATTTCTCAGCTTCCTCTTTTTCCTTTTCTGTCATTTGAGTCGGTTTTTTTTTTTTGTTATTTCTAGAAGATTTTTTTTTTATTTTTGCGGTGGGAGGTATTTTTCTATTTAAGTTCATTCTTAGGGTAAAATAATTTTCATTGATTGACATGACAGTCACGGGATTCACATTTCATTTTGCAGCATCAGGAACATTAACGATCTCTGAATTGGCCATTGTATATATTAAAATTAGGGAGGGCAGATTGATAGCCACCACTTAAACACACACACACACACACACACACACATAGACATATATATATATATATATATATATATATATATATATATATATAGTGAGAGAGAGAGTCTACAAAACTTTACAGCTTTAAGCACTAAATATATGTTTTTTTTAAATTCAAATGTATGTGTGTGTGTGTGTGTGTGTGTGTGTAAACATTTCAAAGAATAATAAAGGACTAAATCCTGGTAAAATCTTGTTCAGAATCGATCGATAAGTTTGAAAAGGCTAACTAACGTTGCAATTTGGATGAGTCTAAAAACTAGTAAAACAGCCTTTGAATAGACCAATACACATTTTGAGACGAATGCAATCATGGGTGAGAAACAGACTTACCAAGTATCTATCTCTTCCTGTTGATATTCAATCCTTGGGATTGGTGTATTGCTACAAAGAGAGAAAGAGAGAGAGAGAGGGGTAAAAGTTGGGAACACATTAAGAAATTACTATCAAATCAAGACATGTATCATTTATGGCAAAATAATTTATCATTATTATCATAATTACAATTATCGTTATTATGCATTTTCACACCAGTTGCCTGGTGATCACAGCTGCAGACTAAACTCCAGCCCTTCTCTCCATACTCTCACAGTTCACAGCAGTGCTGTGGTTTACAGTTTTATCATTATTATTATTATTATTATTATTATTATTATTATTATTGATAGTAGTTGTAGGAGAAGAAAATCACTAGTCCATGACCCGTTGTTTCGCTTAAGATTATCATAGGTGTCCAACAACAAGCTTGGCTAATGGCTGCTACTGATACTATGAGCATGATGGGGGGAGAGGTAATTTGGAAAATAAAGCAGTTTAATTAGTGGGTGGGAAGGGAATGGAGAGAAAAGAAAGTTAGTTCGTTTAATAAGAGGGGATGGGGAGAGAGGAGGAATTGTCAGGTAGTTTGATGGGAGGGTAGAAAGGGAGAGGGAGGAATGAAAAAAAGGTATTTTGATAAGATGGCAGGAAAGGGATAGAAGAAAAGAAAGAGGGACCGGGGTTTATTACTGATACTTAATGTAACTGACGCGGATCTTATTTATATAGAAAGGGATTGTCAATGAATTAATATAGGTATTACTTACATAATAGGCCAACTATATGAATAACTTATTAAACAGGTTATTGAATAGGTCAATGAAAAGACAATCAAAATTGGCTTTTTTAAATGATGATTAACCTGTTCTTAACCGAGAAACTGAGAACCATGCAACGTGCACATGAAAAAATCATGCTTAACATCACATGGAGAGATTACAAGATATCACAATATACTGGGGGAAACAGGAGCCCGAGACATCATAGAATCTATTTGAAAACTCAAATGGCAATGGACTGGCCATGTTGCAAGACCATCGTTGGACATCATGACTCACATCTTGGATTCCCTATGATCATGATATAAGATGGCATGATGATTTAGACAAGTTTAGAAAGATCCCAAGGAATCGCATGCGAAACTGAGGCCGACAGAATACAAGATTGTGAGACAAACTAGACAAGTTCAGAAAGTATCGGCTCAGCGACATCCATGATAGAGAAGTCTGGCGAATTTTGGGGAAGGTCTATGTCCAACGACGGACGACAAAAAATCAGCTAATAATGGTGATGATGGTGATGATGATCATGTCTTTTGGTCGGAAAATACGTCGCCATTTTACTTTTGACACGGGAGAGCTTTCTATCTTAAAGAAAAAAGTCTTGTTTGATTTGATTTGTAAGAAATAGATGGAGCTAATTCAGCCTGAACTTTGTGAAATGTGTGATCAGTCATGCGTGCAAGGTGGCAGGATCTATTAGCTTTTCATTTCCGTGTGTTGATGACAAAGTTGAAAATGTGGAAAACAAGAAAATTAAACTGAAACATGAATTCTTTTGGCTTGAGAAGTTGGAAAGCAAAAGTATTTTTTTAAAATAATTAACCACCATTTCTAAACGTATTTCAGGGTTCTGCTCGAGAACGTTGATTTCCGAGTCTTTTCGACTACACAGCGCACTGAACGACTCTGTGGAACAGACAAGGCAGCCCATCAGATTTAGAAAGAGTTTATATAATTCTTATTAATAATAGTATACTATGATCGTGCTTAAAGTTCATTAACTAAAGACGTAACGGCATTTTAATACCATTACTACCTGTATCTTTCTGGCGAAAATATTGTCATCAGAATCAACCAAAGGAATTGAAAAGGCTGATTAACATTGATTTTTGGAAAAGTTGTCAAACTAGTTAGTTCAATGGTCTTACACCAGGGGTCGGAAAACTTTGTGGGCGGCGGGCTGTAAAAGAAATATTTTCTTGTCTTGCAGGCCAAGGCAAATAAAAAATCAAACGATTATCATAAAAGAATATGAAAACAGTTTATTTTTTAAAAATTGCTTTTGTGTATAAAGTATATTGGAGTGGTAATGCAAATTTATTTATAAAAAAAACCCCCCAAAACTAAAAGAATGTTTCTTATCATTTTGAAAGTGCTCATGCATGATTTGATCTGCTTTATTTTATAATTGGATTTCAAGAAGTCGCACTTAACTGAAATGGAGCGTTGGCTTTTAGTCGGTTGAAGGGAGTTTTAACATTGATAGTTCAGAAAATTAAACTATTATTCCTTTTGTTAAAATCTGCGCTGCGTCCATTAAACTGGAAGTCGAAAATATATTTCCTATTTTGTTTATATAGCCTTAACGCCTGGTGTAATCTTCGCTAGACATAACGTTATACTTGCTTCTATTTTTCATGGTATTTCTTTTAAATATAGGCCTATAGGCATTACTGGATATTTTTTTATAACGTAAAACATTGATTCATTTGAAGTCACTTCAAAAATGAGACTTTTGTTCTATTTTCCAAACTGATATTTTATTGTTGTCTAATCAAATACATATGTTATGTATATATATATATATATATATATATATATATATATATATATATATATATATATATATATATATATATAAGTGAAACAAAGAATTCAGGTATGAAACGATATATATTTGATGAATTCGGTGGGCCGGATGAAAAAAAAGCCACGGGCAAAATTTTGATCTCGGGGGTCATTGTTTGCCGACTCATAAACTAGTTCGATACACATTGAAGAATGTGATCATATAAGCACTGAGTTTGTGCTTGTTCAAATACTCATGAACATGTACATACATACGAACATTACAATATGTATGTGTGTAATAGAAACCGGATACTCATTTGGTTTATATATGCGTGTATTATATTGATATAGAAAACTTATTTCGCTTATATATGTGTGTTGAATTGACATCAAATAGTTATTTGGTTCATATATATATATATATATATATATATATATATATATATATGTGTGTGTGTGTGTGTGTGTGTGTGTGTGTTTGTGTTGTGGATATGAGGTGATCCGACATAATGTTGATGGAAGTGACAATTGGAAGGTGAAAAGAAAACCTTGAGAGAAAGCAAGTGTTACAAGTCCATTTTTTTATCATTCCGTGTGCATGTTTCGATGCATTTCGACGAGTGCAAGCCTTCTTTTTTTTTGAAAAAAAATACAGCAGTCCATAGAAAATGTTTTAGATCGAGAAAATAAACAGGAATGTTTCTGTGTTTTTTCGGATGCATAGTAGGAGCGGGAGGGGAGATTCGAGTTTTGTTTGAAAGGAGAATCGTCTGTGAGAGTTTGGGGCAGAGAATATTTGTTTCTTGTTTCTGTGAGAATTGGGCTTGTCTTAGATGAGAACGCGCAGTGACTTGTACATTTCATATAAACAAACCATCATTTATATAAATGTACTGAGCATAAGTACCCACTGCAACACAGATAAGATGTAAACAAAATTATCAGAAAATACAATTGGGAAACTTTTGCAGGATTCTTAATACTTAGGAAAAAAGAAAACAATCTTATACATACTGCCTGTAATCAAAAGCCAGGTCAGCGATCAACTTTCTCCTGGCTCGGTACACTTTGTCGGAGAAACCCTACAAGGAAAAACAACAACAATATAGGAGGACAAAACACAAGAAAGCTTTTCTACACATTAAACAAAAAAGATATGCGATGTTTTCAATGTCGCGATATATAGTAAACAGCTTTCCTTTTCATTCTGATATCTATGAAATTCGTTCTGGCTTGGGACATTGAACGATTTGATTAATTTACTTGGTATCGGGACATTCCCCCTCCGAACAATTGCCCTATAGAACAACTGACACCTAAATAGCCCACCTCCAACAGGACTCTTGACCATTGACCCCTTGACAATTTCCTCTCGAGTGTGATCTTGTACTTTTCCAACTACTTCCATTCCATAAATTTTAACTTTTGCTTTACAGATGCTATGCCATTCTCAGGAGGCAATTATCCAGGGGACGATTGTCCTAGAACCATACATAGAACATAAATAAATGCATAAAAATGATTCAACTCTCATAGACATGACAATCAAAACACTCAAGATTTGGACGACTTAAGACTATTACATCAAATACTGCTGAGTGTGAATCAACAGAAACAATATGGAAGACAGACAAGACCAGAATTTATCATGATGAAAGTACTTCATCTAGGAAGTTTGGATAACTTAAGACAGTTGCGTCTGTTATTACCATGTATGAAAGTAATAAAAATAATACGAAAGAAAGATTAGTCAAAAAGTAATAATAATGGCACTGTGTCATCTAAAAAAGTCCTTTACCCTGTTTCATTATTTTTATGAATTACTAATTTAGTAAACACTCTCACGTCGGGCAATTTAAAATTATTGTGGAAATTACCTTATTTGAAATAAAGGCAAAAATATGGTAATTGAAAGATCTAACTTCCCAAATAATTAAATTTAGCTTTTATGCACACCCTGGTAAAATCATTGGCGAAGGGGTTATCGATGTATGAATTACATCTCTTGGCTCCTTAATGAATAGATATAAAAAAAACAAGCTTGAACGCTGCTAGACACAAACCAAAGGGGCCAATCAATGCATGAACTTACATTGTAAATCGAATCCTTACCCTAGAAAAAAAACACACTAGATTAAGATTAAGGTGTAAATATTTGGATCTTCATCCCTCAAGCCCTGCGGTAGATATATAGAAAGATAGACAGATATCCAGAATCATTTCAAAACTGAAGAAACCTATGGTAACAGTTTTGGTAATGGTTATGGTTGATGCAGTCTGATACACGTGACAGTTATCGGAATAGCTTTGAAAATTGATTCGTGTGATTGACTCTAAAAGCTTCAAATTACAAAAACGCGGGAGAAATTGAGTTGTGCTATTCACAGCAAGAAAGTATTCGTCATTTTATTACCTAATCCAGAATTAAAAGTTGCACAGTAACACGTGCATGATTGAATCTCCACGCTATCTAATAGGTTGTTCGGAATAACGTTGCCGGACGAACCGATGCTTCATCTCCTGCAATCTCAGTTGATGAACAGTCAGTAGGATGAGGTAGTTTTCGTCTATTACAGGCCCTTGATATAAAGCTAAGGAGGTGCTAATGGTCGAACGGTTAACGAGATGGGATCGGTGAGCCGAGTTAAAACCCCGGCTGAGATAGTTTGTGTTCACTTCGCATAAATGCATTTGGAAAAGACATGTATTTATTTCCTTCACCCACCCCCTTCCAACAAGTTATAGGTGAATGGGGCAGATTAAAGCCTATCACATCACTATGTCTCACACTTTCTTGGGGAAGCCATTTGTCCAACAATTCTATACATTCGGTGAGTGTTCTACGTCGGCATTTAGAAAATGCTAAATCCTTTTTAGTTACATAATACAATTTCGTAGGCAAAACTTAACCTTCCCCTAAAAATAAATTCATAACAGGATCCCTATTCATTGGATCGTAGACTTTCAAAATTTCAGATCATTGGATAATATTCATCGAGGCAAAACCTTTAAAAATAAGAAAGATATCAAGTAGGCATTATCAGAATGATTTTCGTTTAAAACCTTTGATTCTTTCAATTGAAAATAAGAGAATTAGTTAAACTAGGACAATGCCCGCTCTAAAGGGGCATGATTGGGGGGTAACAGACTTCACGGTGAGTGGAGCAGCTTGAAACAATAGTCATGTAAAACAATTTCCGTTCGTCGCACGAAACTACAACTCCGAAGTATTTCTGTTATTTCTGTTCGGTGTTACCCATTTAGATATTTCATATCTGAATTTAGATCTATTGCCAAATTGGATATTTCATATCTGAATTCAGATCCATAATCAGTAATTTTTATATTTGATTTCTTGAGAAGCTCTACCCAAACAACTTCAAAATCGACATGCTCTGATGTGCTGACTAATAAAAAAAGCGAATATCAATTCCGTACAATTATCAGTTGTCGAGTTATCTTGCCACGCACATACATACAAATGTGCGTGGGAATTTCTTCCATTAGAATTGGATAAGGGCTTATCTTATGGCTAATAATGATGATTATATTATTGATAAATCAATTCAACGCTTGTTATATTTGTACAGGGCTTTCTTCACTCTCGAAAAATGCAACGTTATTTTCTGTACCACTTAATACTTTATGCTCAACTGCACACTAACTTATCCATTATAATTGTTTCCTTCGATTCTTGATTGTCCATTCCCTTGGCAACAACATTCATTAAAAGAACATGCACTGTACTAAACTGGTTTTCGTAAATATTAGTAACAGTCATTAACAATATTAAGCATAATTTCATATAACCCCTACGGAAATAAAGAAAACTTACCGGGTGGTCGGTGTCCAATTCCGGTTCAAATTTGGTAATTAGGTGGGTGCACTTGTCCAAGTCGGTTATGTGGTGAGGGAACCAAATGTCTGCAAATAGAAGATTAACAGGTTATATATATATATATATATATATATATATATATATATATATATATGTATTACTTTTACCATTTTTCCACGAGCATGACACCTACAATTGCTCAAGAATTTCAAATACAGAAGAAGCTGCTCATTGTGATCTCGTTGAAATAAGGTCTTTTAGATTACAATAACTGGCTGATAACATTAAGCGCAATAATTGTTATAAATTTTCATTCATAGGCATGGACTCATTTTTATGTTATCAAATTCATTGCTTTAATAAACTTTACTTGATAAAACGTTAATATGAAATTCATATGAAATCTCAAGTTCAATTGGTTTTGAAAGCAATAACTGCTTGATAACATTATCCATGATTATAATAAGCAGCTTCTTCTGTGATAATAATGCACTGATATACACCTGATTGGATCTCTGGGAAGGTTGATTATGGTTCTTACAGCTATGCTGGAACTTTGGAAATAAATTATTTAATTTGATCACGTGCCTTGTTACCAACTCTTTATCCGTCAATCAGGGTCGTCGCTGGGGATTCGAGGTCCCTGGTGCGGTTGGCCACTTTAGTGGGGTCTGTTATTGCATAACAGTAGAAATTCAGTTGGTGAACAATTATCTCTAAAGCTTTGGAGCTGCCCTCTATTGAGGGCCCCTCCATTGGAGGTACGTAGTCGATTTAAAACTGCCCACACTCTCCCTCAGCTATGTCCTGTCATCAATCATTGTGAAATGCCATCAAGTAGATTCATGCTTTCCTCAACGAAAAGACCCAAGTAATCATGAGCAGCTTCAGCCGGATTCGAACTTGGTTCGCCGATTCCATATTCTGTGACGCCAACTGTTACGCCATCGGGTACTACCCGTTCTAATTTACACAAAAAGATGCATTAAGCATACATTCAGGCTTACAGCAAAATCACAGCGATAGCTCTAGTTGAGCAACGTAGGCCCTAGTTAGTACTTAGATGGGTGACTGCAAAGGAACATCAGGTACTTCACGCAGTTTGTAGCCTTGTGCCAGACAGAGCAAAACTTCCATTAATTTATGCATTCAAATGTATTTATATGAATTTACATGTAAATGTATTGATTGATCAATAGGTGTCCAGACATGATATATTTAGGTTTTCCTGAATCTTATACAGGGACATGATATTCTGATATTCAATGAGGATAGAACTCCCTATTGTACAGTTGAACAAGATTGGTAAGAGATTGTCCGACGGGGATAAGATACGCAATATATTAGGCTTCCTTATTCAGGGTTGAGCACTCTTTAAGTAAGGTAACTCGTTCATTATAGGTTTATGCAATGCTCTTCCAACTTTGGAATAGAGCATTCTTTAATGCATAAATAAATACATCGCTTTAATTCAACCTTACTGACCACAAGCAGAGGTAAAATGCCAGCCTCTGAGTCCGAAGCGAAGGTTTTGGTCCAACATCGTGGTACTGGATGTGATAATGGATAGGCTATAGCCACACTGAAGAGTTGTAATACAACCAAACAGCTGTCTGCGGATGACACAACTATCTAACTATATGTATATATAATAAGAAAATCCCATTAGTCTTGAAAAGAAGGACCTACAACCAAATGCAATTCTCACGATAGTCATTTATGGAGCTAAAATATGGAACCTAATCAAAAGATTGACTGACAACAGAGCAACATGCAAATGAGAGAATCATGCTCAACCTTACTTGGAGTGAACATGAGACAGCAAAGTACATTGAAGAAAAAACAGGGGTCATGGGTATCATAGAATACGTAACAAAAATCAATTGGCAATGGGCTGGCCATGTTGCAAGAATGTCTGATAACTGACTCACAACGTGGATCAAAATATAAGATGGCGTGATGAACTAGACATGTTTAAAAAGCATTGGCTCCGCGACACCCATGATGGAGAGGTCTAGCGAATCCTGGGGAAGTTTTATGTCAAACGACGGACGCTAGAAACATGATGACAATGATGATGAAATAACCAGGATTTCAAATATCAATTTTCTATGCAGATGGAGCTGCCTCAGTTTGATGATTGACACAACACAATCTTCCTTCACTGATTTGCCCGATTCATCCTCGCTACAGACTGAGCTCTCGGTGCATAATGCGAGCAAAGATGAACAACTATCCGGATTCATTTAATTTTGAATCTCACATTCGTCCACCAACATATGTATGGGGTGATCAGGGGGAAAAATTAAAGCGGCACTGATGGAAAACGTCGGACTCCTTACCTTTCTTTTCGACAGCACTGTCACTGACAATCGACAAATTCTGCACCTTTGAATTCTGTCTGAGAATATCGGCACAGTGCAGCAGATTCTCTTTGATGCCAACGCAATGCAGAAGAATTTCAAATTTTGATTCTTGGCTCTGAGAGACACGGGATTCCACGTGTTCTATGTTTACCTTGGACGACTGAAATAGAAGACGTGAAAAGGTCAGATTAGTTTGGAAATGGCATTGGATGAAATCTATTGGCAGATTTGATATCAAAACACGAAAATGCATAATAAGAAAAAAACAGAATTTTGTAAATTTTTCGAACATCTTTAAGCATTTCGTTATAATCATTTTATATCAGATTATTATTAGCTTACACCTGCCGTTAAAGATGAAGGCAGTATTTATACATTTTTACAATTGCACTATACTTAAAATGTTTTTTTATAAAAACATCATATTGCCAACATTTTCTTGCTCATGTTGAACCAAAATCGGCCCAGATTTTTTCATTCTGAAAAATAAGCAAGGAAAATTTCTCTATAATTATCATTTAATAGTTATTCCCCTTAAAAAAGTAAAACCATAAAATATCGACCATCACTTGGCGTATTATATAGGTAGATAATTTTGTTAATTGTTTTATTCTGTTATTACTGTTGCTCTTTATCGCAATACTCACAAAGAGTTGGGTCGGCTGCAAGTACACCGTACTTTGCTAAAACTTTATTCACTAGCTCTAAGGTTATTCCACACACCTGCCCCGATAGCTACCTGCTGACCTGCGACGGCCGGGGTAATGCCGCCAAAACCTTTTTTTTTGCCTAGCCAAACTATAATTATTTCATCACTAGTTTCTCTTCACCTTATTAGTGTTTTGATCGCAACACTGAATACGTATACTCTTCAACATTACATTTATTTTACTGATAATTTTATTCCATTTAATTATTGTTGCTTTTCATTACATCCCTCTGGTTCGGTACACTCTTCATTATTACTATTATTTCATCAGTTGCTTTTTGTCATCTTATTATTGTTGCTTTTTGTCACAAAACTCTGGGTCAATAGACTTTCCGATATCACTATCATTTTATTGCGAGCTTTATTCCTGTTTATTATTGTTGCTTTTCGTCGTAACACTCTGGGTCGATAGACTTTTCAAAATTGCCATTATTTTATTGTTAGTTTTATTCAATTTTATTACTGTGGCTTTTTGTCGCAAAATTCTTGATCGATGGTTGACTAAGGAGAGAGCAGATGAGCGAAAATTTGGGCCAACAACTTGTCCATAGCTACTTCACCGCTATGCCAATAGTATTATAAGTAGTTGTTACACCTATTGGCAACCTTGACACGCACCAGTCGAATCTAAATAAATGAAAGACAATCAACACTTTAGCCTTTGTTTTCAATAAATATTATTCGTAATTATCATAAAATTTCAATCTAACGACTGTAGAGATCGAAATCTTTCTTTGTTTATATAAACCCTTTTCACTACGCTGCTGTTATTACTGCACTGTTGGAGGAATTAAGAGTGTCGTGATAACGAATTTGCCGTTTTAACGGGTAGATTTTATACAAATTGTATCAATAATAAGAAACTAAAGTGTATAGATAAGAAGGACTTTTTATTCCCGTTTCACTGTCTAATGCTCCATTTACGGATTACAGGTTTGTAAATAAAACGAATGAAACAAATAGTTTTTTAAAACAGGTCTGGTTAGTCACTCGACAGAAACCGCCATACGACCACCGTTTTCCGGCAGTATGCTGTGTTGGAGACGATTGTTAAAAAAAATTGTGAAAAAATGGTGATCAATGAATAAGTTATGCTGCCAGATGCAAACTAAAGATTCAATTTAGCATGAATTTACATTGCAAATTGAGCCCACCGCTAAAAACCTAATGTAGGCATAAGAAGGAGTAACTGTTTAAATCTTTAAGCTCTTCAGCGCCGTCGGTGTACGCGTGATATTTATGTAGATAGCCAGCTAGACCAACTTAAAGACCTCAAGAAAACTATAATGGCAGCTTTGGTTGACGGTTTCTACAACAAAAGCGTGCAAGTGCTTGTGTTTACGTACTTACTCGGATTTGTATCGAATCAACGAGTAAAAAAACACTTCACAGAATGCCAAAGCAATCAGCAAAAAGTCATTACAGGCAAGGGAGGTAATCATTGTTTTTTGCATGAGGATTTAATCACAGACTTTCAAAAGGATTTTTTTTTAGAAACGTTTGGGATGGATAAAACAATCAGAAATAAGACAAATACTTTTTTTGTCTTAGGTCAATTATCGAATATGATTTGAGATCACGAAGAAATAACAAAAAATAGGGAGAATGATATACATTTAGGAATACCGGTGAAATAGTAGCATCACCACCGTAAACCATTGGTTAGCTAGCTAATCTAGTTGTACATTACTCATGTAGTCAGTACGATCCTAACTACATGACCCACATTTGTTTATTTGTGTCTTAACTGAACTTGGTAAATAAAGATACTGTGGTGAAACCGGAGTAACTGGAACCAGGAAAAAAAGACGAAACCGGAGTAGTAGAAACAGCAAAAGCAAGCAAAAAAAAAATTGATTAGTTTAATCAGAAATTTGTCATCAATAAGCCAGATACAAATTTGGGAGCACGACATCTAAAATCGATCTGGGAATAATCAAGAAACCCTATATAAAAGCCAGAGATCAATTTTTTCGAAAAACAACAACGTTTTTGTATTCATTTGCTTCGTTTATTTGTTCCAGTCGTCTCGCAATAAAATGTTTTTTTTTCTATCGATACAAAAATAACAACCACTAGAATTACTACATTTATTGGTTCGTAGTGTGTCGAATTGATTAACGCATTTGACGACGTCGAAGACAGTGCATTTTTTCTTCTAAAATAAACCTTGAAAATTGAAGCTATGTCTTGGACGCCGAATACTGCGATTGCTTATAGTGAAGAGGAATTAAAAAATGAAGGTCAAATTCAATAATGAAGGTCGAATTCAACAATAAGGATAAACGAGACTAGTTTGCAAGGAGTAATCTGACAGTTGGTTCCCGGGTATTTAGCAAATTCCTTTTCAAAGCTTCTGTCAACTACAAAGCCTCAAATTAGCACCCAGTGAAGATCAAACTTAGTAGCTAGAGAGACCAACTTTTTAACTGGGTTCGGCAGTACACATTCATGGATATTTACATCGCTTTTCCTTCTTTCACAAGGCTTCAAGAGAGATGAACCTGGTGAGGATCAAATTTTCTATTGTGGTCTGCGAGAGTAGCTTGCCAACCATTGCATCACTTCCTCGTCCCTATTTTCAGGCTTCCATACTTGAAAATTATGGATGTTAACATTTGATGGGAACTATCGATACCCCTAGATTATTTTATTGCAAGCGCACACCGTTTGATTGGTTGTGCATACGATCTGTGTAAGGCACACAGAAAGGGCCAAACTCGTTATACTAGTAATGGTCTGTGAGAGTAGCTTGCCAACGGCATCACAAGTTTTTTTTTCTTTTTAGGCTTCCGTTTATTTAAACAAAGGATGGTAACATTTGGTGGTGGACTAATGAAAAAGCCTCCCTCAACAGTAAGCACACATTGTGAATATGATCTGTCTAAGTACGTTTTTCGTTGTGTAGGCGACAATGTGTTAATTTGTGAACAGTCTGTGTAAGATGATAACACTTACTACACAATTGCCCTGTCGTTAACCCATTTATTTTTGTTTCACAGCCGAAGGAAAAAGTTAACAAGTAAGCAAAAACATACGAATAGTAATTAGGTTTATGATTTGTTTTGTTTTTTTAGTTTTTGTTTTTGTTTTTGTTTTTTCATCTTTTCCTAATGACGCCGCTTAAGACTAGTATCACATAACTTGCTTATTATTTCAGGCCAAAGGAAGACGAACTTTTTTTAATTGACCAATCGAGGGCCAAGGGGCGCATTGTTGACCAATATGCTTATGGATTTGATGACCGGAAGAAATGTGTGTACAAACGTTGCCACAAAATCTGGTGCGCATCTAATCGCCCTCTCATCGATGAAGAGAAAGACGGAAATCCAACATGGACGATTCTAATCTGTAATGCACAATTAGTTATGGCCGATACGTTTCAATATGGCAGCCTGTATGGAAAGGACTGATGGGTCATGATGTGGGGCGTGAGGCCGATACCTTAGACTTCTTTCATAAAAAAAAAACTGCCTGTTCTCTATCTTTTTATTTTGTTTCATTTTAGTCTTGACGTTGTAGACGGTTGTCCCGGAGAATTCGACTGTTGACAATATTGCTTAGTCTGTTGTCACAAGATATTAATAATTCGAGAAAAATCATGTCGTTTTTTATGCTTTTTTTTTTATTTCCTTTTTCTAAGCACAGCAGGGGTATTGAACGTGACAGCACATAGGTCTCAACATAGACAGATATGTATTCACAGACATATATAGAAAGATGGATAGATATTAACAGACCGACAGATAGACATTAACAGACGTAAGCACAGATAGATAGATATATAGATAGATATTAGCAGATATACATAGAGATATATAGACATTAACGGATAGATAGATAGATAGATAGATAGATAGATAGATAGATATTAAAATATACTTTGATCAAGAGATAGATATTAAGTGATGAAGATAGATAGAAACATAGACATTACCAAACTAAAATTGTGCGTAGGTGGCGTGACATAGTACAATACGAAGACAGAATCAGCGGATCGTGTTCAAATTTCAGCTGCAACGAATTATGATTACGACAATATAGAGCTTTGTAGTAAAAATACTTGTCTCGCGTCTCTCAAACATCTGAAGTGTGTCGTCTGGTGTTGAGCAAAACTGTTCACGCTTCATATGTATCATACGTCGAAAAGGTACGACTTACTGATGCTCTGTGTTTAAAATCCATTCATTGGTTAATTTTAAGAAAAGAGAAGAATATTTGATGAAGCATGCTGTCAGGTGCAGATACATTTGATCAACTAAATATTCTCGGCTACATAGGTGTTTCCTCTGAATTTAACATTCCTTGATATCTTTTCTTAGATTTCACTTGTTGCTTTCTGTGATCGCACGCACACACACACACACACATACACAGGTGCGCGAGCGCGTGCATATATATGTATAGAGAGATAAATGCATATATACCAATATATCGAGAATTACAGAGCATACGTAGATATAGGCAATGAATATAGAGAAATCAACACTTCATAGTGACTCTGAGATGCACGCTGCAATGATCTTCAGGCCATGTGCCTATCCACATTGTGTGCATGTGTGTGTGTGAGACCAGTGATAGATCTACGACAAGCATGTGTAAATGTGTCAAAGAGACCTTTAATTCAAAGCAGAGCTCAATACCAACGGTAGGGCAATTATATTTTCAACAGTTCAATATATATATATATATATATATATATATATATATATATATATATATATATGTGTGTGTGTGTGTGTGTGTGTGTGCTATTCCAAGGGCATTTCCAAAAATAGGGTAATTCGAGACGCGAATTAGCTTCCTCAAAGAAAAAAATGATTGAAAATTTCTATCTATTTCTTGGGCGGAGAGATTTTGAAGGATGCGATAGATTTCCTTGGGGTTACTACCTTTCTCCCTCGTGGTATAATGAACTGGCAAGCTTGTCTCGCTTGATGATCACCCAATTTATATTTGGAATATCATCTCTGACAAGACAGATGCAGATGCAATGCCCTTGGCTCTAATCTGTGCAGTCTATACCAATAGGATCAGGGTTCATGTAGTGCTCTTATATCTTGGCGACAACGGTTGCAAGGACCGAAGAGAATATTTGAGGAACCTCCTGCCTCACATGTTCACGCGAGAGTTTCCCCACGTTGGACCAACTTTCTGTTCGCAGAAATAGCAGCGATTTGGAATCGTGCATCCTTTTTAATGAGTGGTTAGTTTCATTCTCACTGCGTGCAAAACACTACAATACCTGCGCGTTATCATATCAAAATGCATATCTGCATGCTTTTTTTTTCTGAATGAAAGTTCTGGACCAGTTCATAATTCTATTACAATTTATGTAATAATGCAGGTTGAGCATTGTGATCCCACGAAATTCATGCCAAATACAAGCATACAATTTATTGCAGATTATTTTACGAAACTACAAGGGTTTTTTCCCTGCTATTCGGAAATTTCAATGTGTGCTCCATTTGTTGACCTGACAACGTCTAAGCGATACTCAATTTCACGCGATGTGCTCTTCAACGTCTTTTCTATCAGCGTCGCTGAAGCATCTGTTATATCTTCGACTCTTGAGTTTCTATATCAGGATCTGGTGAACTGAACAATTTGTCCTTTGTCTACCCCCATAAAATATACCAAGACGAGTAATGTCTGGGAAACGGGATGGAAAGACTTTATGTCCATCCTATATGAAGGGTGAAAAAATGTTCCTCTCTTGTGACTTTCAATCATCTGAATTTTATCGCGTTTCTTATATAAGGAACGTTTAGCTACCCCTAAATGCCTCGCACAAAGATAAATTCAAATTATGATAAATAGATTCGTAGATATATGACACTTGTCTGTTTGGCTGGACTTCAAATAGAGTTATGGAAATGTCTATTTTATATATCGATTTGGTTTAACACGACGAGACAGACAAATAATGAAGAGTTTAGTCTTCTAAATTAGCTGAGAATAGTTATTGTGGTTGTTGTTAGAATAATGGTCAACTCCAGCCTCTGACTTGGATTTGAAAAAGACAGAAATTAGTGACATTACATAAAAAATATTCTATGGCCCACAATGTGACAAACTATAATTACGTATATCCCATAGCTCATTACAACATAGAAGGAAATGGGGATAAGATGATTATGATACGCCAGTTCATAAAGTGAAGATAGCCTGTCAGCTTGGAAAATCAGTATTTAAACTACTAGCTTCAGCTTGGTTCGAACACCGACGTATTTTCCTGTACCTTGAAAAATCACTTAACTTAGTATGAAATAACGCCAAAATGTCAGATGTATGATAGTAGGAAGATTGTGTTGGGCCAATTTTCAAAGTGCTGAGTCCTTGCCTACTTTGAAAATCGATATTAAATTATCTTCATCTTCTTCTTGCTTTCTCTATTGTTTCTCGATCTATCTCTCTTTCTGTTCCTTTCTTCCACTCTCCTTATCTATTTTCTCCGTCTCTCCCCTCTATCCTCCTCTCTATTTCCTCCCCCCCCTTTCACTTGATCTCTCTCCTCTTCGTCTCCATGCCCGTCTCTCCTTACATATCACCCTCTCTTTCCTATCTCTCCTCCCTTTTCTATTTCCATCCCTCAAAATAACACTAATTCCCCTTTTCTTTTCTCTTATCAACTCTCTTTGATTTTTTCAATCCCGAAACATCGTTCAGTTCTGCTGTTTCTTCTTTCATTTAGAGGTCAACCCTTAATTAGTCTTTGAAGAGCATTGGCCAATCAGTAAATGTTGATCAGAGGAGAATGTCAGTGGCCAGTTAATAACACTGACCAATACCTTCACTCGACTTTTCCTTTGACATTATAGACCGTTGACAAAACAACCACTCGTCGTTGCAATGCTTCTTTATTATTTCTATCAAAGACCAATCATGTGTGAGATTATCGGAAAAATATCACAGTGTGTGCTCTCCGTTCAGAGTCGACATGTAAGATATATCAAAAATAAAACTGATTCAGAAGAACTATGAAAAGATCAGTTTCAAATTTTTCATCAACTACCTAATTTACCTGCTATTATATTGGTAAAAGAAATCGTTCTGTTTTTGTCATTACATAGCATTACGAGCGCTTAGTTTTAGCTTACTTGATTCAAAAGTATTGATTTTGGTTGTATTGTAACAGCGCAGATTTACAAATTAACGCATTTTTGCTAATTGATTCCGCCCTCATTATTTTAAGAAAAGTCAAAATGAGATCAAATGCAGAGGAAAGAACTTGTGCAGTTTATTGATAAGGCACTATGACTGATCGAAAGTGTCAAAAGTGGTTTGCAATGCTCTACGGTCGTCAGATGAGTTTGATTTGTTGGGATTGATATTTAGTAAGCTCAACTTAAATTCATTGAATTCTTAGATAAAGTATTTAAAAATTAATTTTTGACGAGTCACTTCTTCCTTTTATTGTTGTTGCTTTTTTTTATTTTATTACAGACTATTAATTAACCTTAAAGAATCGACGAAGACGTTAGAATTTCTATGAAATGATATATTTAGATAAGAAACTATGCATATATATATATATATATATATATATATATATATATATATATATATATCATCATTATCAGCAGCAGTCTTCCAGCTTCTTTTGTCGAGTAAATATCTTCAAATGGTTCATGAAAAAATGTTTACTCATTTTATAAACGCTCTACCGATAGTATCGAGCACTTTCTTCGTAGAAAGATCTACCTAATAGATCAATGCATATATACAATTGTATATTAATTATTGTGCTCTCTCTCACACACACACATTATATATATATATATATATATATATATATATATATATATATATATATATACATACATATACATATGCTATACGCCGTAGTTGATTTGATTAAAATATCAACGCATGTTTCTGTGAAGCTCGATCGGTTTTACTTATTTACTACGCTTAATAATTCACTCCAAAAGTCTCAATCGTGTGAATAAATGTTTTATACACGTAAATTTAAAAAAAATAATTTTGGAGAATATCTTAAGAGCAGACTCGTGTCCTCGTGACAGCCCGATGGCGTTAAACTTGACCAATGCTCGACACAGCATGAGTTCCGGTTTGGTTTTCCATTCCGTCAAACAGCCGTGGCGTCTCCTCGCCACCGGATCGAAATAATACCGCAACGTCCAAATCGTCCGTTGGGCATAATTCGACGCGATGAAGCAGTAGCCGCCAGGGCGGATGTCAAGGCCATGACAGGGAAGTTATTGGAAACGCGAGAAGAATGGCAGTGACGGAGGCAAGATCTTGGTTACTGTAGTGACTCTAGCAAGGCTGGTGACGTCATCCAGTATGATTGAAAATAAAGGCAAAGATTCAGCTAGAATGAAAAGAGAGCAATTTGGCTGTTGTTACTGGTGTCATTGAGAAGCAGCGGCCAAAGCCGGTCGCCAATATTGCGAAGAATACAAGGCAACGCCAACGAGAATTGTAATTTCACTTCATTTTTCCCTTCCGTCCTGTCGTTCTGAATATTGCTTCGTGCGCATGCGTAATCGGGACTAATTTCCTACCCGTTTTCTTTAGCCTTTATTGGGACGACTATAAACGCTTAGCCATTGATATATTCAAAGAATAGAATTGTGTATGGAAAAAGATGTCCAGTAAGAAAAATAAACTGCGTTGATAAAAAGATTTGAAACTACGACGAAACTCTTGTTTAAAAAGGAGTAAAAAAAATAGCGTTGAACCCTAAGTTCAAAGTGCAAGAGCTCACGCTAGAAGCAGACAAGTTTTGGCGAGGTAACAATCTCCTCTCGCCGGTCAAGATATATTAAGATTCGACGCTCACAATGCACAGGTCAAGACAGTGCAATGACAACCTACTCATTAGGTATTTAGTTAGCTTGGTTTAGTCTGGAACAAAGTGATAAATGTAGGATATCCAGAAAAGATTGATCTCACACAAAAATCTTACAAAAGCAGTCAAAACTAATGATGACGGCCTTTGGGTTCCAAGTGCATGATGGGGTAACAACTTCCACTTGCTGGTCGAGATATATAAACTGTTAATACTGAAGTTATCCATGAACTGGTAATGTATTATTTCTTTAGTATATCTCTGAATTTTAAGATGAGGTATTATTATTATTATTTCTATTATTATTCGGACTATCCTCATCTTGGTTGTTTTTCATACAACGTTTTGGCTGTTTTACTCTTCAGCCTTCATCAGGTAGGTGTGGGGAAGGAACAAACCGAACCCTTTATTTAACCGACGGGGGTGTATTGTCTGCACTTCCCTCTTAGTATTAGTAGTATTATTGTCTCACACTGGGATCGAACCTAGAACCATCAGATTACTTGCAGTAATTTGACTGATTCTGTAACCACTACGCTATGTGTCCATGAAATAGTATTTCTTTCATGTTAATTGCATTTGATTTGCATCCAAACAAGTCAAACGACCGAAGGTAAACCGTGCGGTCTTAGACTGTCTGAGTAATTGCAATAAAAAGCAACTAAAATTAAGATGAAAGAAAAGCTCGCCAAAAAACAATTATAGTCGACATTGCTTCATCTAATAAGAGAAAAATCAAGATGATATTGATGATGTTATTGCTGGATGGAATTAGCACTGGCGATGAGTAGCCAATTCCTTCACCACAGGTGAGTTTCAAGGACCATCCTGTCAGCCAAGAGAGTCTAGTCAAGGATGACAGACAAGGATCAAAAGACATGTCATAGAGATATAATTAACAGGGAAGTAACTCAATAAATCACGAGAGAAAGAAATGGGCAAGAAATGTCTCTAAGCGCGATACTTTCTGAGCAGTCAACCATAAAAAAAACAACTGATACCTCTTTTACGTTCGGCAAAGTTTTCACACACAATATTCTGTCACTTCGTAGCTTTGAATTGAATGAGTGTCGAAAAATCTAATCAAGGACTCTAGGAACTTTATGTCATCTCAATTCATTTCTATTAGCCGAAGCATTGTCAACTATTTATGATTTTTTTACACTAGTATTCTATTTCATCTTAATTTTTTTGTCACGACTACTTACTGCCGTAGAATAACAGCGTAAGTAAACAGCCCAGGTTGGAAGAGGATAAGCTCTCGGTGTGACTCGAACTCAATTTCCATTAGCCACTGGGAAGCTTGATAACCCATACCTGTTGTCCAATGGAAGATGATGCTAGTTAATAAAAATTCTTTCTGACTCTTAATTGCAGAGTAGTTGAATGGGATAACACGTTTTCTAACATCGACAGATTTCTGTCAGTCAGCTATATTTCTAGACGTTGCCATCGAAAATTCGACCTCCACGACTCGCTTCACTCTATTGGACAGGTTTCTACAATGCAAAGTCACCCTGTTATCTTCTACGGACCTTCCCCGTTATAACACATGTGGATGTTGGGCCACAAAAAATTATTCTGGTATAAAAATAGCTAAATTCGAATTTAAAGCTTTGCTATAACGCGGTTGGCTTTCTTGGGTGACACCTGTATTTGTATTTAGTAAGCATAGCTTGGTCTGGAACAAGTTGATGGATATAGGATTCGGAATGAGGATCGAACTCACCCAATCATAAATATCTGCGATACACCATTTTGTTTTCTTGGGGTATTTTTGTTTTGTTTTTTGTTTTTTTTGGGTTTTTTTTTTGTTTTTGTTTTCGACTAGAAAAAAATATTTATTTGGGCGGGTTTAGGGGGTTGCACTTCAAAATTACGGACGTTAGCTTCTGGTGAGGACTAACGAAAAAGACCCATGGATTTTATCAAAAGAGAAGTTTTTACTGATTTCACTCTAAAAATGATAATTTCTGCGATTGAGGCAGTAAAGATTATTATTCGAAAACACGTGCTCATCGATTGTTTTGCCACTGTTTTTAATTTTTGCGCCATACTTTTAATTTTCTTGCCGTGCTTTTTTTTTAATTGTGTCGTCGTACTATTTTCTTTGCTTGAAGTAATCTTTAATTTTGGTCGCCGTAATTTTCTGTTCAGTCGCAGAATGTTTGACTTGCTTGTAGCAGTCTTTAAGTTGCATGTAGTTTTTGAGTTGCTAATTTTATTTTTTCAGTTTGTTTGCTGTAATTTCTAACGTGTTCGGTAGAATTTATAGATAACTATCCACTGCTCTGGGGCAAGGCGATCAGTTGCACACCTCAACTGGCCATGCCGATGGGCCTTTCGTGCCTGGAAACAACAGAAAGATACTTATGTAGGCTTGGTTCTGGGAACCCGTCCCCCAAGCAGCACCTCCCCACTTCAGCAAAATTGGTACCGTCTGGAGTAAATCCTGATGCCTGCAGCGAAACCAGGGGCACCAGGGGAATTTCTGGAACATCCATCTTCCAAAAGAGTGTAGTAACACTTAAAAAGACCCTTCCTTGATAAGTGGCAAAATATTGATGTGATAGCAAATACATTTATGACTTTTGGAGAAAGTTTTAAGTTCTCCACTATTGATTTTCAACTAGAATTCCTTCCGTTTTAATTATAGTTGTTTTTCATCCCAAATACTAAGAGCGTCAGTCTATGACAGTGAATGAACAGTGCAGATTGGATATAATAAACTCCAGGCGAGACTCGATCTCGCTTCTTTTTTGTTCATCTCGGTAAGCCAGCTACCAATTTAGCTACAGTTACCACAAGGTCAATTCTGGCAATTTAACACTCCTCTTGGCGCCGTATTTGTTATTGCTTACGCTCACTTGTTATATTAGCAGTATTGAAGGCGGTATCATCGGAAGTATAAGCAGTAGTAGTATAGTGATTTTTATTTGTTATTAGATGAATTATTGTCAATCATCAATTTTCGACTAGTATTACTTTTATCATAATTTTAGTTGCTTTTTATTTAGTTGACTAAAAAAAAAAAAGATTTTGTTGAGCTTTATCTATATGTCCCAATCATGACACCTTTTCTTTTTCTCTTTAGACAACGATGACGCTTGCCATGAGCTGGGACAATTCACAGTTGCGACTTATTTGTATTACAGGCAAAAAAATCTTTCAAATCAAAGAGGAAGATTGGTGAAAAAGAAGAAGAAAAAAAAAGCATTTCATTGAATAGTGTTGAGAACATGAACTGACAGGAATCTCGTTATAGGAAAGAAAATTGATTTAATTAAAATGAAATATTATGCTGAGAGTTTACGGTTCTCTTCGTTCGATATTAAACGCTAAAATTTGCAGCCTTGAAGCAACTGCTCCGTTGAAATCGATAAAAAAAAATCCGACATACTTTTGCTTGAATTTACCTTCCATACTTAAAGGTTTTGATTCCAAAAGATGGTTGATATGCGTGTTATTTGTTGCTATTGTTGGTTTACAATGAAACAGTCATAAAAACTGCTGTCTTGCAAAGGATTTGTGGACGTAGAGCAGTGGTTAGCTAGCTACTCTACGGTTCATAAGAGTCCTAGTCGCCACATTAAAGTGACTACCCTATCGGTGGCAGGTTCGATCCCTGTAGCACCACCATTTCCTTTAATTGTTTGTTTTATTATGCTTCCTAAATTGAATGATATATTAACCATGTAACGACGGCAGATCATTTCAAATAGGTTTCTATATAATACAATGCAATGAAATAAAGGATTCGACACACCAACACCTTCATGTTTCTGCTTCGCTTGGGCTTCTTCAGGCAAATGATTCGATTTATTTTAGATCACTATTTAGGACTTTTTGAGGAAGGGGTATTTTTCTGGTTTGGAATCCTTATTTCATCATATCTTAGGCTCTACTCTAACTTGACTTAATGCTTAATGTTCTTTATGAAATAAACCCATTACACATTGGATATTGCATTATATAATGTTGAATTCCTGATTTGTACTTTATATATATAAACATATAGATAGATAGATAGATAGATAGATAGATAGATAGATATGCACAAGCAAACATTTTGTTTTTAATAGCTTTTGAGAGTTAAAAACAGAGTCTTTACACAAGAAATACCAAATTTTATTGCAATCAACATGAAGTATGCATTTAGTCATGTCTTTGTGGCTCTGAATGCTGAATTCCGGGATAATGTTTTTGATGAAATTAGATTGCAAAGTGAAAATAAGTTTTGTTTTCTTATCGCTTCTAAAAAATCGTTCAGAATCGATCAAGGAGACTGAAAAGGCGATTTTACATTACTTTTTGGAAGAGTTGCCGAACTAGTAAGGATAATTTGGATTTGCTACGCCCCTCTGTTTCGGCTAGTGGCGCTACTCATCTCATCTGCTATTTTTCTCATTGCGAAGAAGGGTCCATGACTCCCCAAAAGGATTCAGTGTAAAGTGAACCTAGCTTGTTTCAATCGGAGTTCGACCTCGGCTCTCCGATTCAATTTTCCAGTCTTCTAACCGCTTTGCCACCAGCACTGCCTCATGATGGATGTGTATTGGGGAATGAGTATTTGTCGTCTTACAGAAAAAACAGCTTTGGAAAAAATTGTGCGAAAATTAGGTGGAGACAATATTTCCTTCACGCTTGGATGACTCTCGGCGACTCGGAGTCACAAGGAAATCTATTTTAAGGAGTTTGCAGTCTGAAAATGGCGCCGGGACTCTATTCCAATTTTCTCTCTCGACCGGAAACTCTGGTCCAGGAAATAAGTGGAAAAGATCACTGATCCAACTGTGACAAAAAACTAACGAACTGTGTTTTATCAGCAGTGGGAGCTTTGTCGTTCCTTAATACAAGGACATAGTTAAGGTATTTAGTTACTATACGCCTTTTTCGTTATACTTACTCCTTGGTAATAATAATGTAGCGATAATATCAATGGCCGGGCAGAATTATAGAAGGTCTGCTCTAAACGTTTGTTATTTTGTTGGTTTAACGGCATATCAACCGTTGATTGGTTAGTTTACGCTAAGAACGGTTGCGAACAGGAGTTCGTATGTTTAGAGTTTTTTTTTTAATATAGTTTTTCTTTTTTTATAAGATTTGAAATATAGTTTCTTCTTTTACAAGAAATAGGGTCGGAAATAAAGTTTTTTTTATATACAATAAAAAAAACTGGAAATATAGTTTTGTGGGGAATGGGTATTGAATAAGGGTTGGTCGAATTTTTTTGTTCGACTTGTCTGACTTGTTTGGTCAACTATGAATTGAATTCTCGCCAGAATAGCTCTCCGGATCATTGGAACATGCAAGCCACTCTTGGACGCCAATGCACTTATTCGCAGAATGGCTGCTCGGAAAGTATCAAGCCATTCAATACCAATGAGAAATATAGCAAACCTCGAGCAATGGCACCTCAGTACCCTTCAAAGTTCTCCCTTTGAAACCTCAAACACTTATCCCTGCTTCTTTTTTCCTTTACAAAACAGTCCAAGCTCACCATAATCTCGTCCAAGATCTGTCAAATGCCAGAAGTCACAGGGGACCAAATCTGATCTGTTAGAGCGGAGAAGAGGCTAACAACCTGAGTGATGCAATCGTTAGCATATAAACCCTGCACAAAACGTGAAAAAAAGGATTCGCCTGGTCACTGCGAATTCGACAGTCACACAGAATGCAAGCTCACTTAGTGGCATTACACTACAAACTGAGTAACCCCACTGCAGAATGGATGTACTCATATGCGCCTTGAAGATTGGTTGCAAAGTTACATTAAGAAATACTTATAATTAAATATCTATATTGGCTTATTGGTGTTACAATAAGTTGGGCACAATGAGTATCAATCAGGTTATGTTTTTTACCGAGCTGAGGTAAACGTTCACTCTTTATACCCAGGGTATAGTCAGATCTGTTGTTTCAAACTCAAAATTTGCAGTATTTAGAATAAAAGAAACTATATTATATAGCAGTATTAATTTGATAAACTTGCTTAACTTTTAAATTTATAGGAGTTTATGGTGTGGTCTTCATTTGATTATTCTGCATTTTTACAAACATTGAACCAAAACTGTCACCCTAACGGTCAGCTTGGGTTTCTCGAATTTTTAAGTTGGTCAAAGTGTCTACCTGTCTGGCCAGATGGTTATGTATGCATCCCGTGTATAGGCCACCTCAATGGAGCTACAAGGCTGAAAGTTTTGACATTTAATCCTTATCACTTTTTGTTTAATCCACCTGGGTAAGTTTTTAATTGGGGGGGGGGGTTCAATTTGCCGTATCAGTTTATGCGAGATTGGTCTCTTGGTTTGCGTCTAGCAGCATGCAGGCTTTTTTTTTTAAAAATCAAACGTTTTTAGTGATCACTGCCCAACAAAAGGCAAATTGAATCGTTGATCACTTTTATTCTAATTTTCTTAATTGATCAACCCCAACACAGCATGCTGCCAAAAGATGTTGGTTATGTGACAGTTTCTATCAAGTAACTGACCTGACCCGTTTGATATTCTATTAAAAATTTCTGTTATATGAATTAAATAAGTACCTTGGATATGAGTTAAAGTAGCAAATACGAATACCGAACTGTTTATATCCCACCACCCTAGTCTCTTTATATATACTCGTTTATCTATACTCATGTGTACCCCGCTGATATCTTTTTATGTTAGTCTATTCAAATCTATCTCAGTTAGTCCTAAAGAATGGCCTCCTTTCTCCCCTCCAAGGCATATACCAAGGCGAAGCGTATGGACATCCTGGTATGTCCAATGGTCAGAATCTCTCTCAAAGCCTTGCTGATGTAGTCCAGGGAAAGCACTGGGCGATACGTCGGTCATCAGCTTGGCAGCAGGAGCTGCCGAGGACCGCGACAAAATCAGAGTCAAAACGCCTTAAGAGCGGCTTGGTTTGAAACAGAGTTGACTTTCTCCTGGACTGGTAACTTCTCCAAGGCTAGAGAACGCAATAATTTCTACTATTTTACCCATAACTGAGATAGAACAAATAGATTCATGTATTTCCGAACGGCATTTATACGAAGTGAACATTATCTGCCCCGACTGGAGTCTGGGTTCGGGACGCAGATTGAATTGTCTGAGCCGTCACCAACTACGTCAATTGCGCCTCCTTTATATGAATAAGATCGTTAATATCAAGCTATTTTTATCTATGTCTATTTGCCTCAATCTGTTCATATCTATCATTCAAATCATTTTTCTTATCTATGTATCTATCTATATTATCATTCTGCTATCTATCTATCTGTTCATGATATTTTTCCATCTAGCTTTTAACCACACTATGCTCATCTTAATAAATATCGATGTCCTTGTTTAGAATTAGTGTATGGTTTATAGGTTTTTTTTTTATTTTACTAACGCGTACAATCGCAATTATCAGTTTTTCCAACGTGGTCGGTTGTAAGATCACTGAATTCTCAAAGTGGCAGTCTTATCCTTCCATATGTGGGCCATACCTGCTTCCGGTCGTTTGATTAAACTTGTATTCGCATTTTTCTGATAAAATTGCTCATTTCCTTGAAGAGGAAAATAAAAACAAACCACCGTCCTTGTGTTTCCTCTATTGTTTTGATGACTCGGCAACGTCACGCCTGATTAAAACCGTCAAATTAGACATCTGCGCTAACGTCAGACGTCGTAGGCTCGCAAATACATCTAGAGTGCAGGGCAATTGTGACCTTTACCGTTTCAAAATGGCGCTGCTACTACTAATGTGGAATCTGAAGTCAAAGGAGCAAACGACAATAACCGTAACCCAGGCCCCAACACTAATCATAAAAATAGAAATCCTGACCCTAAAAACACTAACCTTAACACTAACCCAAGAAATACCAACCCTGACTTTAACCCCAGATATATTACGAGTAAAAATGCTTATTCTAAGAAAAAAAAAATGAAAAATAAAATAACTGACCATAAACCTAGAGTAGTGGCCATTTTAAAGCAGGAAATCTAACAATAGCTGAGTGCAGGTCCAAATACAGTCATTTATCAACTTACACCCGATTGGACAACTGTATTTCACCATTTTTAATCTGCATTTTTCAAAAACTGTGAGCTAAAAATCTGGGTGAGTATTATCCATGGAGAATCGACTGTTATTCACTTTTGCATACATAATTGTATACACAGGATACTGAATTTTTCATTTGAAATTGAAGCTCAATCGAGCGTGCGTGTTGGAAGCGGATTATACACGGTGAAAGACGATACGTCCTCAAGAGAGCTTAAACCCGTTAACAGCAGATAATGGGAATTTCAGTCATTGCAGTTCTACGGCTTAACTGCGAATGAAGACGATTTCTGTCATGTTATTGTTTGCTTGCTGAAGAGAATGCAGAGTGTAAGATATATTTAATAGATAATATATGTTCCTTCCTTCAGGAAAGTTAGAATTTAAGATGTATGTATAATACGAAGGTTTAGGTAAATAAATGCCACAGCACACATCCATAGACCGGATTCATGAAATTATTTACTAACAGACCATTCGCTGGTCTATCGACTTTCGTCCATACTAAGCGCCCTTATTATTATCGGATTAAACGAAATCAAGTAAATATCTACACTTGACTACGTTTAAACGATTGTCAGCACATTTGTCTCGTTTAGAATAAAAAAAAACTGTAAACCAAACCTGTCAAATAGGTTTCTTTAGTTTTCAAGTCTGGCTAGCTATATGTGTATGTATGTATCACCTGTATAGGCTGCAATAGTGTGAGAGGGCTGACAATCTAAACATTTGCGTCTTATTTTGTATACAAAAAACTTTTCTTTTTAAAAATCCCTCTAAGTAGTTTTTGAAGAGCTGGGAAGTTTACGATGTAAGTTTATGCTAAATGTAGTTTTTGTCCGCACATTTTTTGAAAATTCAGACTTTTCAGATGTTACTGCCTAACGAGATATGAGAGAAGTAACATTCATTGATCAGCCCCTTCTTCCAATTTTTTTAATTGATCACCTCGACAGGGCATGTCGCCAAAAGACGTTGGTTATATGACGATTTCTATTGACTTACTAACCAGACCCGAAGCTGTAGCAAGAATTATAACTCAGTCCAATCTGTATCGTATTGATCGAGGACAAGAGAAGCATAGTCAAATAACCCCACTTTCACAGAAGATAGTATGAAATTCCAAGGGAATTTCAGAACATAATATGATTCTGATCAGTCTCCATAATGAGTAAGTGTATATTTCTACACTATCTGTCCCAGAGATTGAACTCATGGCTTCTCCAGCACATTGAACATTCCTCAGATCATAGAACTTGTCAACTAACCAATAAATCTCCATCAGAATATGGCCTCTCTATTTAGTCTTCAACGTCATATCATTTAACTTTCTGATCATACTTTCGATTGGCTATATCATGAAGTTATTGGGGGCCCAAAGGACCAATCCATCTATCTATATATCCCAGGGCTTTCATATCTATCTATCTATCTCTCCTTATTTCTATCTATATATTCGACTATATATCAACGCTCATATCTATCCAATTATCCATCCATGTTTTTTTGTATCTGTGCTGATCCATGAATTTATCTACGTATCTATCACTCAATCACTGTCTATTTATATCTATCTACGTATCTATTTATCTATCTCGGTCAAATCTTATCTAGCTTGTTTGTATCAATCTTTCCCAATCTACTTCCCACTATTTAGATACTTCAATCTATCTATCTACGCTATCCATCAAATAAGCCTCGATTTGAATTGATGGGGACCGTATTAGGGTAGAAAAAATTGCAAAAGCTCGGCAATAACAACAATAGATGAAAACGTCAATGTAATCAGGAGCAATTACTTTCTACTTTTCTCTTTTTCTAGTTCCTATTTCATTGATGAATTCGCATCAAATCTATTACAGTTTACCCTACCCGTTCCCCTGCTCTCTCCGACAATCACCATGTCCCTGACTCTTTCCTCCACCACCAGCAACCATTACGAATATGATACTCTAATCTGTGCCTGGCCTATCTAAATAGTTCCTCTTTAACGTTATTTTCTTTTGCCTTGTCTTATCACTATTTCGATTGGTTGTATCGAAAAGTGTCGATTTTTTGGCCTTAGAAGGATAGCGACGTTGATTCAGGCTGTTGAACTTTTTCTCACGAGAGCAAGCTACCAAAAGCGATCGTAATTCTCTGGTTTCTTAAAACTTCTTATTGTTTGCCTATTTGTTTTCTTCTGAGTTGAATGTTCCTTACTACAATACATTGACTCATTCTGATACGTTTTCCATGTGTTCGTTGTCTTTATTTTAACGTTTAGTAGTCACAAGCGGCCTTACAGTCAGCAGCAGAGAACCGGAATTGGCGAACTGAGTTCAAATCCTGACTAAGACAGTTTGCCTTCACTTCGCTTTGATATCCTTGGGAAAGGCATAAATCCATTGCTCCTTCCCCTTCCTTATCTATGAGTAAATAACATTATAGACTTGGCACTTCAGCCTTGGTTTGTAACTAGTCTAAGAGGTGGTCAACTCTGAATTTAAACCAAGAAAGTCTACCCAATCATACTGTATCTAGGGAGGCTGAGTACGAACTGAATAAAAAACATGTTCCCGAAATGTCTGACAAAATTAAGAGTAAATAAAAAAAGCAATAAACAGGTGACCAGAATAACAGTACTGCGAACCTCTCCACGATACCTCGTATACAAACAGGATTTTAAAAAATAACAACCTTTCAGCCGCTGCCTTGAGACATTTCATATAAGATGATCAAGGCAGCGGAAGCAATAACTATCCTGGAGCAGATGACGAGCCATTCCGCTGAAACAAATCCCAATACCAAATGGTTAAAACTGTTTCATTTCAAATTATCTCTATAAAATAGCTTTAAGAGAGTAACATACGGCCATTATTGTAAAGGTCGAGAGACTTGTGCATATATTGCCGTACAAAAAATACATACATGTATATGTTTTTGAATACATTTGTTTGCAGTAATTGGCCCTCAAAGTGTATGTACGCAATGGTGTACGTTTGTATAATATGCAACTTTTTTAATTCATGGAAACTAATTTCGGCTTTTTCATCGGTATTGCGTGAGGTGTCAGGTTGCGTGATGACCCTTATCAGAGCCTCTATTCATTCTGAGGGTGAGATTGTGCTTTCGTCTAAATCGAGATACAGGGTATACAAAAGATTAAAAGAGATAATGAATGTGAATGACTGCAAAACGAGCATTATAAAGCACTGAATCACGCACATCAAGATGGCTGCCATGATTTCTTCACCGACCACATTGAGTGAAAATACTTGCCTAGTCTTTAAACATCTTCTTCGTGATACTCTTAGAGTGACGCTAATACAGATAGCTACTTTTGGGTAGACCCTGTTATATTATTAATATTATTGTCATTACTATTTTTATCACATCTGTTGCCTGGTCGTCATAGCTGGACATTGAGTGACTGCAAGTCTTCTCAAGTCTCCAGCCCTCCTCTTCTCACTCTTGCAGTTCACAACAGTGATGTAGATTACGGTTTCACACCAGTTGCCCGCTGGTTATCGCTTGAGGCTAAGTGACAGCAAGTCTCCTCACGTCTCCAGTCCTTCTCACATATCGTCCTCATCTGTCACAAGAACGATGTGATTTGTATCGCCTCCAGCATGCTTTTTTTCTTGGCAGTTTGGTCGTTGCTACCATCTGGGTGTCGTAGGTCTCATATTTCCAATACTCCCCTCAGTATTCGAGCAACCCCCAGTAGTGCTGTAGTCTGTATAGTCTCAATCGTTTCTTTTATCCCTAGTTCCTCCCATTTCGTTTTCAGTGTCTTTTGTACAGTTCCAAGTGCATGTACTGTTATTGGTACTACCCTGACTTTCGTGTTCCGCACTTTCTTCAGTTCTCTTGCCAGATCCTGGTATTTCTCTAGTTTTTACATTCTCTTTTGTATTTACCTTGTGATCTGTCGGTACAGCAACGTATACTATTTGGCAGATCCCCCTCCTTGTCGACGAATACCAGGGCCGATCATCTCGCTTGGATTGGGTGGTCAGTTTGGACGTCAAAGTCCCAGAGTTATATATCACTTCCATTTTCCAGGGCTGTTCCCGGTTTGTACTGATACCGCTAGTCTGCAAGCTTGAATCCATTCATTTGCACAGTAGCCAGTGTATCACTATTATTAGCCTGTCGTGTCTGTTTTTTTATACTCTTTCTAGGCTACTTGATTACATTCACTGGTTATGTGGTTGACATGGTTTGTCCTGAAGCATCTGTTTTGGGCTGCCATGACTAGCTATTCTGTTATTATTTTCATTATTATTATTATTATTATTATTATTATTGGCAATTTCACACCAGTTGCTAGGTGTTTATAATTATTAATATTGTTATTATTTTTATTATGATTATTATTATTATAAGTTCAATATGAAGCTGCAATTATCAATACGTGAAATAGCTCTATTCTTATACAATTTTGATTCTATATGGTACAAAAAAAATTCGTTTAAATCCACCTCATGTGGAAAGTGTTGTATGAGCGTGTCAAGCAGAAGTACTGGCGTTGTTCTTCCGTTCTTGTGGGCGTGCGCATGCAAAGCCTACATTATCTATAGGGTGACCAAGCTTGATGAACTGTTGGGTGAACTAAACTATACAATTAAGTTGTATAAAGCTTTGAAAGTATCCACCAAGTTTTCCATTGTCACATCAAGCCCGAAACCCAATAGAATTATTTATCGCTGGCGTTTTATGAATCGATGTATATAAATCGTATTCCACGGCGTATAACGCCTATGATATAATGCATGGACAAAATAAAGACAAAATAATTCAAATATTTCAAGGAAATAAATAAAAAGGTATCAAATTCAAATAAATAGGAAAATATCAACAGGTAAGAAAATTCATCTCTATTCTCTGCTATTGGAATCCTCAAACTCGTTTCACACTCAAAAATTTTGTTGCCAAGGTAACAAGATGCATGCTTGTTTCAAGTGGCGCTAAAAATCTACCATCAGTGAATAACGTACAGGTACCCTTTCCTTAAAAATGTATGTTATACGGGGTATATATATATATGTTTGTCTGTCTGTGTGTAGGTTGGGAGTAATCGTGAAAGGTCGAATATTTTGCAAGGTGTGTGTGCATCCAAAAAGACGCGCATGTGCAAAGCGTTATCGACCTTTCCAATTTCATTAACATAACTCAGTGAATTGATATTTGCCGTAATGTAAAAGGGAAACTTCTGACATGGAGGTTGGAAAAGGGAGAAACGAAAGGAGAGGAAGAGAAAAAAAAAAGGGAAAAAACGGTGTTAATCGAATCAATATGCCTTATTATTTATGGGATCAATAAGCTGCGTGGATTCTGCGTGGATACACACCGGTGTCCTAAATTTCAAGATCGTCTTATAAGCTTCTCTTATTATTATTTATTATTTATTCGACGGTAGAAAACAGTAAGGGTCAAGTGACAACAGTACTATCTGCAACGCTTTCCTAAATATCATCGCTAGTGTTTCTTCCCTCTTAATTTCAGTTGCTTCTAATTGTAACTTTTCAGGCTATGATTTTACGGTAGTTATTAAACAGCGTGCATCGGAAACGAAGATTAAAACACCAGTAAAGCCCGCATTTCTCTTCTCCATCCTCGTGGAAGAACTGTCCCACCGATTAGGTTACTGATAGCAGAAACTCCAATCGAATCATGTAGCTTCCATTTCACATTCTCCTCAACCACCCGATTCGTTGCCAATTTTAACGTTAGCTTACATAAGTTGATAGAATTTAAAGTAATATCATTTTGAATATATTATTAGATGAAGCATTGTCAATCATGATTAATTTTCGATTAGTATTTATCTCGTAGTTTCAGTTGTTTTCTTATCGGAACTTCTCAAACCATCATACTGCGATTGTTCGTAAATAGTGCAGATCAAGAATAAACGGCAATAAAAAGATGGTCTTAGAAGTTGCGATAAGAGATAACTGGAATTAAGCCGAGAGAAATACTAGTTTTTAAAAAAATAACTGCATTCAAACTGGTTTAGTCAAACCCTTACTGGACTAGACTGATTGTGCAGAGGAAACTAACTGTTGGTTCAATTGGCAGAAAGGCGATTATCAACAATGCATTATGGAGCGCAAGAAGCACAAGACATACTGAGCGTCATAGAATTCTGGTCTGTCCTCAGCCGTCATGGCTGTGTCTTGAATAACCAAGCTGTGGTCAAAACACAGAGATCTTATAGCAGAGATGAAGGTACTCGTTCAAATAGTTCATGTAATACTTGATCTCAGATATCCAGACAAAAATGGGAAGGCCAGAGAACAAATGTAGGGATCAGAACAACAATGATAAAGATCCTTGTCTGAAAAATGGAATAATTGCAAGTCTTCAAGCAAGTTATTATTCTTTTTTTTCTGACCTCGGAAATAATTATACAGTTAAAAGAAAAAAAAAATACCGAATAAGAATAAGTTAAATAAGTTTGAAATAATGAAAAACTAACTCGATTTAGTTGATGATACGGGTTTTTTTTTTATCTCTTATTCAATCTGGATTCTTAAAAAAAGTCTGTGAATGTCGTAGTTTCTTTCTTAAAGTTCCGATATCTTGGACAATTAGTTCGCAATGGAATGGGATATTTTCAGTTGCACAGAAGTGGAAGAGACGATTCTTGTGGTCTTCGAAATTGTTCAGTTCGCATCCTCTTGTCTTCTGTCCGTTTTCCCCTTTCTTTCTCTTCCTGTTTCTATAACTGATACAAGATGGTTTCCTTTCACTTTATTTGGCTTTCATGATTCTTAAGTCCATTTTCGCTTCAAAATGCCGCTTTTTGGTCTCTTTTATTTTAGATTTTTTTCTTCTTTGTTGTTTATTTTTCTTCTTTTTTTTTATCCACCGCTTTTCCTCAGTATTCCACTCGGACGGGATCTATTGTTGCCATATCGGAAAGCCTCTTGAATTGAAGTGTTAACACCAAAACAGGAAGCACCTGCCCTACAGGACGGTCTAAGGCGACGAGAAAATGGTCTCCGCCGCTGCTGCCACCCTAACCCTCCCGGTTTTTGTCTTTTCCAGTAACATCCATAATCTTTCCGAAGATTTCAGCTCTTTTTTTAGGGGATTGTTTTTTATTGTTTATTTGTGTGTGTGTGTGTGTGTGTGTGTGTGTTTCATTTGTTTGAAATCTCACAAGCTGTTGATGGCCATTGTTCTCAGGAACATGCTCCCATTCTTTCTATAGTTTTATCCACGTAAACACGTGAATTTCAACAGACACAAATTCCGTATGATTATACCAATTCCCATTCGCGCATGCGCAGTTATCTATCTGCGTTCCAGCAAGCAGTGTTTTAGAGAAAATCTTCTAAACTGTGCAGGTGGCAAATTTATTTCAATGACGATATTTTTTCTCTCTTTTTTCTGTTTTTATTCTAGTTTTTGTTTCTCTTCATCAATTTTCTCTTCTCTCTATCTTTCTCCTTCTTCTTGCTGTCTTTATCGCTAATGAATTTTCGCCTGTTTGATTGTTCTATCCACGGACTCACAGCTCACCAGTAAAACCAGAATGCTGCAATTTTACAGGGATTTTTCAGTGTAAAACCAAAATTCCGCGTCTTTCCTTATTTTCTTTTTCTTTCAATTCTTTCATCTTTTCTGTTTTTCTACACATTCCTTCTTGTTTTTCTTTCATCTTAATTTTCCCCACTATTTTTTTTGTTCCTTTTCTTCCTGTTTTCCTTTCTTTGTTTCTTACAGCTTCCGTTTTTCTTTCATCCCTAATTTTCTGTCTTTCATCTTCCTTTTCTTTGCCTGTATTTGCTTTTCCCATTTTTCTTTATTCCTTTATTCTTGTCTTTCTTTACTCATTTTTTTTATCTTTCTCTCTTAATTTCTTCTTTTCTTTCTTCTTTTTAATTTTTCCTTCCTTTCATCCATTTTCATTTCTTCATTCTCTTTGTTTTCTAGAATATTTCTGCTTTTTTTGCTTATTTTCTTTCTCTCTTTCCATATCCTGCTCTCTTGCCTTCAGCACTTTCCTTTCTTTTTTCGTTCTTTTCATTTCATTGTTACTTTCTTCCTTTCCTCTTTTTTCTTTCCTCTTTTTACATCTTCCTTTCCTCCCTTTGTGCTCTAAACTTCATTTTTATCTCCCTATTTCTTCATATTCTTTTTACTTCTTTATTTCTCTTTCGTCCTTTTTGTTTCTCTTTTTCTCCCCACCTCTTTTCTTGAGTCGTTTTTCTTTCTGTTTCATTTCTTTCCCCGGTGTTTCCTTCATTCTTTTCATCTTCCTTTCCTTTTTCTCTCTTCCTTCCTTATTTTTCATTTCCTTTTTTTTCTGCCGTTGTTCTTTTCCTTTACTTTCTTTTCCCTTTCCTTCATTCAATCTTTTTCCTTGCTTTGTTGTTTTTCCACTCATCTTCTCTTGTCCTCCATTTATTTTGGATTCTTCATTCTTTTCCAACCTTTTCCCATTGAATAATTTTTTTCTTTATTCCAATTTTTGGCGATTGGTTTTGGCTAATGCTTCTCTCCGTGTAATAAAAATGTCACCAAAAACTGGCAAGAGAGGTTTCTTCAGTTTTTAAGTTGGTCGAGTTGTCCAACTGGCTATGAATGTATCATGCACACGGGCTACACCAATGGCGCTAGACGAATTAAACTTAACGTTTACTGCTTTTGTCTAGAAATGATTTTTTTTTAAATACCCCCGAGATAGGCTTTTGGTGTGTGTGTGTGTGGGGATTTTACAATGTGATTTTATACTAGATTGGTCATTTAGTTTGTGTCCTGTAGATTCAAAGTATGTTTTTTTGTAGAAATTTGATTTTTTTAATGACCCCCTGCTCAACAAAAGTCACCAGAAGTAACTAATTCATTGATCACCTCTCTTTTCCAATTGACCACCCAAATACGACCTACTGCCAAAAGACGTTGGTCGCATGGCGGTTTCTGTTGAGTGACAAACCACACCTGTATAATTTTCTTTTTCATTTTTTTTCTCTTCGATATTTCCTTCTTTTTCGTTTCTTTTCCTCGTTCTTTTTTTCTATCCTTCGTTCTCCTTAACTTTCTTTCTTTGTACTTTTTTTACTGTCTATCTTTCTCCTCTCTCTCCATATTGTTTTTTTTACCGTCTAAAAATATTTCTCCCTTTTCTTTCCTCCTGTCCACCCTTTATTCTTCAGTTCAACATTCATTCATGTTTTTCTGTATTTATTCATTCGTTTCTAATGTTCCACTTTCATATCTCTCTTACTCTCTTCCCTTTCCTTCTGTTATTTAGTTGTTCTCTTTTTCTCTCACATCGATTCTATCTTTCTTGTTCCATTTTTTAAAAATCCCCCTCCTCCTCATTCTTCCAAATCTTTGCTATGAGAGGACCACAATCTTGTTATCATACACCAAACATTCTTTAGATGTCTCTAATTCAAAACAATATCTACATTTTTCGCGTTCTTCTTCATTGCAAACTGATTTCCTTCTCTCCCCCAACCCCTGCATGTCTTTCTCAATGCAGACCAATCGAACTAATTCGCCAACTCTTATGTTTTCCTTTTTTTCTTCTACATGTTATTCTTCTTTTTTCTTTTTTTTTTTCTAGTAACCTCCAAAGATTGATTTCTGTATCCCTCCTGACAAACTATCTACAGCACAACACAAGCGCCATCTGCCGACTACAGCTGATGTTGCTTCAACTGCTTCTCCAAGTCGCCGACCAAACCAAGCGAGATCTGAAGACTTTTATCTGCTGTTACAATACCTACTGAAATCAGAAGTCACTGGTAACTTCATCATTCCGTTCAGATAAATATATATCATTATTGACGCTCCGAAATCGTCTGGTCGATCCATTCATATTCCTCAACGTTCATTGAGATCCATTTACTCCAAAAAAAGGCATATATTCTATGGCAGAAACGACCATTTTGACGGCATGAAAGACTCACCTTTCCCCCAAAAGTGTGCTCAAAGGATAAATATAACCTACATTGTCCAGTACCACATTGGTCAGAACTTGAGGAGTTAAAAACCGGCCGATAAATGAAAGGAAAATCAGGGAAATAGATTTTATCGTTATATTCCATGCTGATATTAAGGTTGTCTGCCGTCAGAAACAGTGACTCGTGTAGAGTTGATAGTATATGTTGTCAAGTTTTTAGAACCAAGGTAGGAAATGACTAGAAAAGGAGTGCAAAAACTTAACAAGGAAAAACTTCATTTCAGCTGGTTTATTTGGTACCAGAAGGATCTCCAACAAGTGTGGTGATCGATAAGACGCAACCCCCGGGCATTTCATCAAAATCTCAAGACCGAGGCAGGAAATGACGAGAAGACGGATTCAAACATTTAATAAGAACATACTTCAATGGTTGGTTTATTCGGCACCAATTGATAAAATCAAAATCGAACCATAACACCTGTCTTCCGGAATGTGTCACTCATTACGACTTCTACTTCACTAAACATATCAAGCAATACTGACGTCACCCAACTGGCAGTCATTTATACACCTTTGCCCTCAGCCGATCAAAAATGGCAGGAAGGGATGTCGAATTTTCATTCAACTATCCAACAATTTCTGAAAGTCGAAGATACACTCCTTCCTTGTCTGAGTAATTTTGGGCAAAAAAAAAAAATAAATCAAATGCATTTTTCTCTGACTAATCTTAAGCCAGAAAACAATGTCAAGGTTCTCTTTCTTTTTTCCAAGTAGGACACGAGCAAATTGAATATGCTGTTGATAGATTGACCAAAACGATGTGAGACCAACAAGAAAAAATAGAGCATTAGTCTGAAGGAATCTTGGAATTATATTGAGTCTTCTTGAAAATGGAATATTGCTTTGTCTGAAGAAGGTTGTAGAATGGAACGGTCTGAAGGTTGTGATAACAGCAAACACAAATCCAATGATATTAATTGATCGAACAATTCTTGTGACATTATGAACAGTTTTTTTTTGTTTTTGATGTAAGGAAAAAATAACTCATAACTATTGGCATCAAAATTCAGTGAGTTAAGAAACGTATCATCCATTTGAACAGCGCGAATTTTTCGGAATCAAAGAAACCCAGAACACAAGTTCATGGGCGCACGCCTCGATGATACACGTTACCATCAACACAAAATAAGCGAGACTGAGTCAAACCACGGATGCACAAGTTCTCTTCGCTACACCAAAAAGGAGGTAGATTTAGCTCCAAAAAGAACTAAAACGGCACATTTATTTGACCGTCAGTCAAATAGTCAGTCAGTGACGGCAATCACATCTATAAAAAAATAAAAAAAATAAATAAATTCAAAGTTTTCTACTTACGTCAAACAACTTTATGATATCAGCCAGAGAGCTCATTTTCTCTTGTAGAGCAATGATCAACGTAAAATTCCGCGTTGTATCCAAGCCCTCGGTTGGTGATTTGACATCGCCATTGGCAGCCTCGACTTCTTCCGAAATACAGAGTTCACCTTGGCTGAGGCGTCGGCCTTCAACTCGCTCGAATTCGGCATTGGTGACAGTCTCGAACTTCGCATCTTCAATGAGACTTTTTCTTCTCCAATTCCCACCATGCTAATAAAAAAAAAAGAATAAACAGATTGAAAGTCTGGTGTGGCATAAACGGTGAATGATTGCAAAAAATACGGACTGGGTCAAGCTAGAGCGGGACCTGTTGCATATTTTATAAAAGGATCTCAAACTTAGAAAATACACAAATATTAAAACACGTACATTTTTACTTGCTTGTGAAATAATTGATTTTTTTTTCATTTCCTATATAATAGAATCCATTAGGAAAACCAAATGGCAATGGGCGGGTCATGATGCAAAAATGTCAGATAACCGATGGAAATCACGAATCACAATGTGAATCCCCAGGGATCATAAGTGAAACTGTGGCCGACAAAATATGAAATGGTGTGATTATATAAGTTCAGAAAATATTGGCTCCATGATGATGATTCAGCGAGATAATGAGACAAATATTTCTAGTATGTCAGTTATAGTACTTTGTTTTCGTGTTAATGTTTGTGCTGCAGCTTCTACTTCAGTTTCAAATATTTCCATAATTGGGCATCCAATAGATACCATTCTGTGTTTAAATAATTCCAATTAAAGGTGACAATTTGCTAAAGTTGCTAACCTTAAAATACAGTCATTCATGAAAGTTGAAGATAGTGTAATATAGCCAATAGAGCAAGTTCAGAACTGACTTGACAACTCGCAAGCATTTAGCGCGGCACTCTTCAAATTGCGGGGCTTCGTTGCATATACTACCATTACTACGGAGTTAATCTGACATGGCAAAAAAAAACTTCAAAACACTTTGAGAAGTTCAGTTTTGGAGCTAATTACCAAATGGAAAAAAAAGAACACAAGAGAACTGTGAAAGAGGACCATAATGAAAATAACAACGAAGTTCAACAAACACACACACATATATCATATATATAAACGATGAAACGTCGGTGCATGAATATCTATAAATAATTTGCAATATACATACATGTACATGGATGAAATTTCTTTAGATGATTTCAACATTTTGCCAGGGTATAACTTTCTTGAAGAAGCTCGTATGTACTGTTGAAATTAACTAGAGAAATTTCATTTGTACAACACGTCTTCTGAAATTGTTATTTCGTTCTAACATTATCGAATAAATCATAATCCACACCAATACATTGGTCAAATATATTACAAATAATACATGAATACATTGGTACACCTATGTTTTACTATATATACATCGAAACAGCTGTCTGTGTGTGTGTGTGTGTGTGTGTGTGTGTGTATGTGAGGAGGAAATGACAGCATTTCGATGTTTCGCCCAAACTAACCTTTCTTGAAATGAAATATAAGAAATCATTTGTTCAGTCGACCTTCTGATATTGTCATTTTATTCTCATATCGGCAGATTAACCATAATCCATACCAATACACTGATCTCTCTCTCTCTCTCACACACACACACGCACACATATATGTGTGTGCGTGTGCATGTGCATCAGGATGGATCAATAAGTCCATAAACTGACACGTTGATATTTATCTGACACTTTATGATTTTATGATAATCGATATATGTGATTAATATTCACTTTTCCCCCTTCCCCTCCTCGCTCTCATTCAAACACACAAGTGCTCAAGCACACGTAGAGAAAACATATTGTCAAAGTTTTTTTTCTGTAGTCTGGTTAGTCAGTCAGCAGAAAACGTATTTTGGCAGCATGCCGTGTTAAGGCACGCTGCCAAGATTATTTTTTATAGGTTGCAAGTTTCAAATACTTCTTGGGGGACTTAAAAGCAGGTGGCTATTTCCGACAAATATATCTATAAATGCACCGTCAAAACTGACGGCCTTTCTTACCGTTAGCAGCAAAAAAGTAAAAATAGAAGTAAATAGATATCTCCGAAAATCTAAAATATTAGCTAGTCATTTTTTTTTTCAAAAACCACGATAAAAAAAATAAGAATTAATATAATGAAATGAATGTTAGCAGTTTATCGATTTTAGACGATATTTCAGATAGTGTGAAAAATAGAACGATATATTTTAATATAATTCTTAAAATATAAATTATCTATTCATAAGGAACATTTTGATTTCTGCCGTTTGTTTCAATGCCTGTAAAAATGGACTCTCCCACTTGAAGGTAACAATTTTGTTGATATCTCATATCAATCATTTAAAACAATGGACTTTTCTACTGAAACGAATTCAGCAGTTTATTTTCTTTTAGAGAAATATCTCATGGAAATTCAAGTATATCTATGATTTTCTTTCACGGAGATTAAATGGTTGGAATAATAAATCAAAATTATTTGTTTGCGCAAGTCTTTTAATTAGTGGTTATTAAAATAATTCATAAGATACATAAAATTAATAAATGCATGAATGTTTTAAGATTTGACAGGAGTTCGGCTTTTACATGAGTATACACGGAGATGTGGGGTGGCCGAGGAGGTAAAGGCACTGAGAATGGATTCGGAGAGTAGAGTTCAAATTCAGGCTGAGTTCACGTCACTCCTTGTTAATGGCGAAAGACATGAATTCACTTATAGCTCTATGGGTAAAGTAGCACAGGGTGGAGTGAGTGACGCCACTTCAAAGGCTTTACTTTTCAACTACCACTAACGAGATGAGTAAGGTGTGGCTGGAGTCTTAGCCAGCTTAAGGGCCCTTTTTAGTCGCTTACTTATATGGAACTAATAGATTTCTGGAAATGCATTCGATAAAAAGAAATGTAAATCTAAGAACAAAAATTTTATGGATTAAAGCAGATATCAGGGTGACAACAGTTTCATTTACACAAATAAGAGTTTTCGACCTTTACACGAGTATACATATAACATGAACGACTGTTCGATTACAGCCGGCTTTTTGCCTTTGATCGTGCAATAATGAGTGGATAGTGCGCAGGATATTGTGGTAAAAGGTGATGGAGGGCCATAAGTGGTAGAAGGCCAGACAATTGCAATTAAAAATTTGAAACATAGATATTATCTATTCAAATACATCTAGTGATGTACGGAAAAAGTGATCATTGTATCCCAAAGTTTGTCCGGTCAGGTTAAAATTCCTTCGTGGGCCGGATCAGGTCGTATTCGGCTTACCCCTGGTCTATAAGGAAGAGGAAAAGTTATCTCGACTTTTGTACGAGTATGGTCGGCGTCTTGCATAGACTGAGGGAATATGTGAAAGTCGGAAAAGGAAAGAAAAGAAAAAGAAAACGAAAAGAAGGATTGAAAGTGATCAAGGCAACTTCTCAGAGGGATTTAAGAGAAATTTCATTTTATTAAAATTGATAGTGTCGAATTTCATACGAGTACACATGGCTTCTTCCAGAGACTAAGGATGAAAATGAGACCGCCGGAAATTTGAGAAAGGAAAAAGAAAGAAAACAGAAAAGAAAGCTGAAAAGTGCATAAAGCAACTCCTACAAGAGATTTAAGGGAAATTATTTTTTTACCAAAATTAGGGATCTCGACATTAATATATTTACATGGGGATTCTTGCTCAGACTATGGATGACTACGTAATCGTCGAAAAATAGAAGAAAAATGATAAAATAAAAAAAGTGGTTAAGGCAACTTCTACACGAGTATATACGGCTTCTTGCATAGATTATTAATGTCTATGTTAGAGTCGGAAAATAAGAGAAAAGCCAGATAAAAAAGGTGTTGAGGTAACGTCTATAAAGGGACTTAAAGGAAATGAGTATTATTTTACCAAAATTAGGAGTCTCATAAATATAGTTATTTTGGAAACTTTAACGGAAGATTGAAGGGGAATTTTTTTTTACCGAAAATAGAGGGTCGACTTTTACACGAATTTATACGGCTTCTCTCTCGGGCTTAGAATAGATGTCAGAATTTCGAATAAGAATAAAGGAGTATGGATAGTCACTGAGGCAACTTCTATGGCGTATTCAAGGGAATCATATTTTCTTTTACACTAATTTAGCGTCTTAACTAATATTGTAACAGTCAATAATAAGCTTCTTGTGCAGACTGTGAATGGCTGTGTGTGCGTCGGAAAATCAAAATAGACAAATGAATTGTGATTAAGGCAACATCTACACAGGATTTAAGGGAATTTCCCTAAAAAAAAAAAATTGGGGCTTTCAACTCTTGTATGATTAAATATGGATTGGATCATTGGAAAATAAAAGATAAGTAAAACAAAAATGAAAATGTTTGAGGCAATTTCTATAGGGAATCTAAAATGGACACCATTTTTTTCCTCCAAAATTAGAGATCTCGACCTTTCTATGCGTACATATGGACCATACACGTCTATGTGAGCATCAGAAAATCAAAAGAATTAAAAGTGATTAAGCTAACTTCTTCTGGGGATTTAAGGGAAATTATCTATCCTTTTACCAAGATAAAGGGTCTCGACTTATGTATGAGTATATACAGGGTTTTGCATAGACTATGAATGGGTGTTTTCGCATCACAAAAAGAAATAAAATAAAAACAGAAAAGAAAGATGAAAAATTAGATAAGCAACTTCTACAAGAAACTTTAAGGGTATTCATATTTTTTTTACCAAAATTAAGGGTCTCGACTTATGTATGAGTATATACAGATCCTTGCACATTATGAATGACTATGCCAGCATCAGAAGATAAAAAATGAAATTTAAAAAAAAACATAAAAAATAATTGAGGCAACTTCTACAGGGAACTTGAGAGTC
This sequence comes from Thysanoteuthis rhombus, assembly GCA_963457665.1. Lineage (NCBI taxonomy): Eukaryota > Metazoa > Mollusca > Cephalopoda > Oegopsida > Thysanoteuthidae > Thysanoteuthis > Thysanoteuthis major. Next base: position 33,347,306 of record OY735218.1, read on the forward strand.
ATCAACTTTTCTTACCTGAATTAGGGGTCTCAACTTTTGTATGAGTATATAAGAATTCTTGCATTGACGATGAATGACTGTGAGTATTTTAAATTAAAAGAAGGAAAGATTAAAAGTTATTCAGACAACTTCTGTAGGGGATTTAATAGATTTTTTCTTAGCAAAATAGGGATTCTCGATTTTGGTAAGGGTATATACGGGTCTTGCCTAGACTTTGAGTGACAAAGCTTGCATCGGAAAAGATGAAAAGTGGCAAATGAAACTCCTACTAGGAACTTAAGGGACATTATCATTTTTTTTCTCTTACCAAAATTAAAGAGCTTGACTTTTATATTTGTACAGAAGGATTCCTGCACCGAAAATGAATGACTACACGGGTGTAGGAAAATTTCTAAAAAAAGAAAATTAAAAAAAAAAAGAGATTTTTCAATAAAAAGCGTAAAACTTAATAAAGTGAAGAAAGTTGAAAAGTGGTTCTCGTAACTTCTACAGGGTACTGAAGAGACATTATTTTTTTTAAAACTAAAGTTTGTGATATCGACTTTGTTACGAATATATACGAATTCTTGATCAGACAGTAAATGACTGAGAACGGCGGGAAATAACACAACAACAAAAAAAAAAAAGCTAAAGAAAGATTAAAAGTGGTTGAACAACTTCTACAGGGGACTTAAGAGACATCATTTTTTTTTTTTTTACACAAATTAGGGGTCTCAGCTTTTGTATGTGTATACATAAATTCTTACATAGACTATGAATGACTGCGTGAGCGTCAGAAAATAAAATAAAACTAACAATAAAGTGAAGAAAGATGATAAGTGATTAAGGCAGTTTTTACCTGACGACCTTTGTGAGACTGGACATCCAAAAAGCTAGAAACGTGGTTGTTTTAGCAAGAATGAGAGACGACGAACCTCTTCTCAAGAGAGCTCCTGTTAAGTGTTCGTTAAACGTAAATAGCTCAAGTAAATAATGTCGAGGAGGTGGGACGTAAGAGCGTTAAAAATTGAAAACCCGAAAAAAAAAAGAAGAAATAAAACAATTTAAAAAATCAATTTAAAAAAAAGAAAAAAAAGTTTTAAAAAAAACGATGATGTCAATAAAAATGTTGTTAATTTTTTTTTTCTCAAAGCAATCAAGTATCTATTATTCTTTTTATGGCTGCTCACTATGTCTCATCTTTAGTAAAATAAAATAAAAAAAATTGAGTTTTAAAAAAGAAAGGGGGAAAAAAAGGGCAATAGTTGTTTTAATGATTGATGTCAAAACACACAAGTTCAACAAATTTTTACAAGATGACTATTTTTAACGTTTCCTATTAAAAAAGAAAAAGAAAGCAGAAACGTTTACACCCCCTCTCTCTCTCACTCTCTTTTCTTTTCATTTCTCACTTTCCCGACTCGTTAACCATCTCAATTTCTATTTTCTCCCCCACAAATGGAAATTATGGTCGGAAGGCGAAGATAGAGTTCCTTCCCCTAAAATTCCTAAATGTCGATGTTATTCGTCTTCCAATCTCTTGAAATAAAGCCATATGTCTAAAGCCGTCCCGATTGACTCAAGATGTCATTTTGTTTCTGGAAGGTTTTTCCTTAGTATTTGTCCCTTCTAAAAGGGGAAATCATAAATGAATAAAAATTCTACCTTGTATTATGCCTTACTTTCTCTCTCCCCCCCCCTCTCTCTCTCTCTCTCTCTTTCCTTTCCTTTCTTTCTTTCCCCCTTTCCCTTATCTTTCTTTCATATCAATTTTCTCCCTTTCTTTTTTCCCTCACTCTCACTCTTTCTTCTTTCTTTTTTCCTTTCTTTTCCACTTTCTCCCATTTCTACTTTCTTCCTTTCCTTCCTTGATTTTCTCATTCATTCATTCTTCCTTTCTTTTCCAAATTTTTTCTTTCTTTCTTCACCAATGGTTTTTTTCTTTCTTTGTTTCCCCTTTTCCGTTCTTGCTTTCTCATCCACTTTCTTTTCCTCTTTCTTCCTTTTTGCTTTCCCACTTTCTTTCTTTCTTTCTCTCTTTCTTTCTTTTCCTTTTTGTTTCCTTTTCACCTTCTACCGATCTTTTTTCTCATTTTTTCCCATTATTTAGCTCTTTCTTTTCTTCTCCCTTTCTTGAGTTCTTTCTTTCTTCCTTTTCCTCTTTGTTTCTTCCTTTTTGCATTTCTTCCCCTTTCCTCTCCCACATTCTTCCTCTCTTTCTTGCCACTCTCTTCCTTGATTTCTTTTCCGCTTTCTTCCTTTTCTTCCTCCCTCTCCCACTGACTTTTCTTCTTTCTTTCTTTTCCACTTTCTTTCTTTCTCTTCCACTTTCTGGCTTTTCTACCTTCTTTTTTTCTTCTTTTTCAACTTTCTTTCATCCTCTTCCAAATTTTCTTCTGCCCTTCTTTCTCTCTTTTTCGCTTCTTTCCTTTCTCTTCCACTTTCTGACTTTTTCTTCTTTCTTTCTTTTTTCCTCACTTTATCACTTCCTTTCTTCCTCTTCAACTTTCTGACTTTTTCTTCTTCTCTCCTTTTTCTCTCTTTTTTTTTTACTCCCTTTCTTTCTCTTCCACTTTCTGACTTTTAATTTCCTCTTTTCCCGTTCCGTTCTTTTTTACATTTTCCTTTTCCCGACAATCTTTTATCCTACCTCTTTAATTACACCGATGCCACACTTTCAGCTCTAACCCTAACCTGCCTCAAATAATCCTACACTCTCATTATCAAATGAAATCCTTATTGTTTCTACCCTTTCTCCTTCTCCTCTTTCTCTCATTACCCCTCACCTCATTGTAAAACGCACTCGTTGTTCTTAACACCGAAATGGCACACGAGTATAAACACACCCGTACAAAGATGTTATTGTACAAGCAGGTATACACACAATTGTGTGGGTGACAGCAACCCTCCCACCTACGTCCTCAGCAGATTTGGGGAGATGGAGCTTTTGTTAGCATCTTATTCACCTTTTTTTCTCATCCCCAGCCGAAAGCTCCCCTACCCTTGTATTATTATACGCTACTTTAGTTTGATAGAACTGACATGAAACACCAATACAGGAAAACAATGCACGTTCCCGGTTTGGTGACAATAAGCACAGGACAATGATGACAATAATGACGAAGAACAAGAAGGTTTAACGCCCAGAGAAGAGGATCGAATCAAGAAATGGGATGACGAGAGAACGAAGAATTCAAGAATACAACCGAAAAAAGACTGGAATTTTCCATACACCCTTGTACCCAATTCTTAATTTCCCACGATCCCTATCAATGAAAGTTCACTTTACGACACTGGTTTCTTACGGAACACCTCAATATGCCATAGCTTTTAACTGTGTCTGCGAGCATCTGAGCATTATCACGATTTATTTTGTGCATCCGTTAATAAAATTTTTCCTCAGGTATCAAAAAAGCCATAAAGAGCTTGTTAAGGTGTTACACCCGGTGTAAAACTGGCAGACATAGATTTTTCTTTCTTGGACCTTGGAATGCTTTAAACGTTTTCCCATATTAATGTATGGTAATTGTTTCTTCACGCAATGTCATTTCAGCTCACAAAAAGTTCAACAGGAACACTTCTCTTTATCTTAGCTTGGAAAACCTGTAACTGCTTTCCAGAGATTACATTTAGTCTCTGGGAAGCCCCCAAAATTCAATTCTTTGCTTGCACTCGTTAACGAAAAAAGCAATTTGGCGGCGAAGATGTTAACATATATATATGGTTTCGGTTATATCATGAATCCACAGAGTATTAGTGAGAAAACTAGTCTAGCAAGGCATTATTCCAGTGTAGTGACACTTATGGCTCCGCGCCAGACAAAGAAGCTTAGAAAAGCAGCGCTTTACCGTACGATACTAATTTGCAAACTTATTCCATAGTCCATAACCACTGTATGGTAAGTCGGTTCTTACAAGATGCCCAACATTAAAGGCTTCTTGCCAGACTAAGAAGCCCAGATGAGTAGAGTAGTGTTCTTCTGTAGAGTAATGGCGCGCAATCTTGTTTACTCAGAGTTGAATCCTCACTGGGTGCCTCATACCGATGAGTTTGTGTCAGACTAAACTAACTTTAAAGTGGCACCTCGCCGTGAACAAACAATTAACAAACTAGTCTCAGAGATCATTACTACACCACAATGAGTTTGATCCTTACTAGGGGCCCACACATGACCTTGTCTCAGATAAGTTAAGCCTGATAAAAGAGCATCACTATGAGGCACTAGTTAGCAGAATCAGTGGTTGGCGGGGCTACTTTGGGTAGGTAGAAACACAATCAAATAGTAATTATGAATAGAACGTTTGAATCAAATTTCAGTCGGTTTAAAAAAAAAAGTCAGATTACAGTGCTTATTTCTCTGCAATGGATTGATAGAATCACAGATAGAAATTGAGGCTAGATATGTTGATCAAATGTTGATAAGACTAAAAGAAGGTCAGATTACTGGAGATATACTTGTCAAATGGATTGATAGAAATCATCATCATCATCATCGTCATCAGTCTTTTAACATCCGTCGTTGGACATAGACCTTCCCCAGGATTTGCCACACTTATCCATCATGGGCGTCGCGGAGCCAGTACTTCCTGAACTTGTCTAGCTCGTCTCTCCATCTAATATTCTGCCTGCCTCGGTTGCGCGTGTGATCTCGGGGGATCCATGTCGTTAGTCGTGATGTCCATCGGTTGTCTGTCATTCTTGCAACATGGCTAGCCCACCGCCATTTGAGATTTTTAATGGATTCTATGATGTCCCTGACTCTTGTCTTTTCTCGGATGTTCTGTGCTGTCTTGTGGTCTCTCTATGTGAGGCCCAGCATAATTCTTTCATGTGCACGTTGCATGGTTCTCAATTTACGGGTCTGTCTCTTGGCTAGGTTCCATGTTTCAGCACCATAAGTGACTATTGGGAGGATGCATTGGTTATACACCCTTCTCTTTTGGATTAATGGGATCTTCTTATTTTTGAAGGTTGAGCTAGCTCTGTCAAAGGCTTGCCTTCCTAGTGTGAGTAAATGAGAATCAAACATTTTTATCAAATGTTGGTTGGATCAAAATAGGGCTCAATTCAACGACTATTGCCTCTATAAGGGATTGATGGGGACACAAACACCAATTTCGAGTACTAATACCAATTCTGATCAAATATTGGTCGTATTTTCGACGAACGGTCCCGACTACAAAAGCTCTATTTCGTATTAACAATCTGGTAGAATTGAACAACCGGCAACGGACTTGGAACTTGGCGCTTATGCCTAAAGTTTATTCAGAAATAGATGTAAACGTTGACGGCTATCAGTCAAATTTGACTGATTGTTTGGGCTGAGGAATAAAAACGCAGAGAAATAGAACGTATGTACATTAGTTCGTTTAGTTCGATCTTTCACCAATCAATCTGAAAATGTACAAATATACGTCTGAATCTGTCACGGAACGTCGATAATGTTATATAACAAGCGCCCTGACATTGTTTAATTAGTGCCCTATGAATACTTGCTCAATTTACAAGGGCGGAGTCCATTTGAAAGGAGAATGTTTGGAAGGGGTTGGACTTCATGTTGTAAGGAGCAGCCTGCCATGGTTGTCATGTAAAATAATTTTCTATCCATCGTACGAAAACACGACATCGAAGTATTTCGTTTACTTCTCTTCAGTATTGGCAATTCAGATATTATACACTCGCATTTATATAACTCCAAAGAGCAGAAGTCAAGGGAGATAATTTACAGAAACTATTTGAAAAGATCTCTTAATCTTTAATTTTGTTTTTATTCATTTCTATTAGATTTAGAACCGCTGATTCCCAAAGGCTCAACTCTGCGCTACTTCGTGTGCCGACTTACTATTTCTGTCGAATGTCAACTCTGTACAATGCCCAGGTGTTGATTAATAGCAACACACACGTACACACCCAAACATACAAATATGCACTCTCTCACACACACAGACATAGATTTCTTCAATTGCATTTAGTTGTAGAAAGAAATGTTCAGATACTCTTATCGGAGATACTATCATAGTTTACGAATGTGTTTTTATTTTCTACCCAATTTTAAGGCATAGACATTCCTAAATCACGTAAAGAATCACTCAATCTTGAAGAACAAGAAAATCCTATCAGTCTTAAAAAGAAGGGCATCTAACCGATGTATCCACCCGATAGTTACATATGGAGTTGGAACATGGAAACATGATTGACCCTCAAACTGAGAACCATGCAATATGCCCAGGAGAGAATCGTGCTCATAATCCCATGGAGAGATCACAAGATAGCACAATATGTTAGAGCAAAACAAGGGTCTGGGATATCAGTAATTGCGAGAATATCAGACAACTGCTGAATCTTTGAGAAGGTCGAGGTCCAAAAACGGACGCTAAAAGGCCGAAGGTGATACATATAAGTTCAAGAAACTTGAGATACGTAATACGTTCCTCAAAGAAAGAATAAGGTTCTTCATTTCCCCATTAAGATAAATGTCTGACAAGGCGCGGTGAAACATTGGGTAATTTGACAGATAAATAATTCAATGTATTTTCTCAAATTCCCCGAACATTTTAGAACCTCATATATATATATATATATATATATATATATATATATATATATATATATAGCTCAACTATCATAGAAAAAAAGAAAAAACTACTCCAACTGATATAACTAAAGTTCCAGAGAAACACGAAGATATGTGGATCAATAAACTCAGAACCCTATATCCTAATGGATTAAACACTAAACTTAACTAAAGTCACCCAGACCCATAGGAAAAATTCACCTTAGCCAGTTATACCTCTTGTCCAAATCATAGCAAACACATTTTTGATAACTTATAAGGTTGATACCTATGTAGCTCCTTGACCTCACCACCCCTCCATTTACACTATCCCTTACATACCAAAAAATTTAACTCCACATCACTCCTCTCCCACCCTGACACACTCTGCCCTCCCCAAGACCAACTGCTGCTGCTTAACCAAAGACTTGATACCTAACTGGACTTTCTCTCACTCAGCAAGAAGCCTCCAGCAGTCCTTATAAAATACTTTACCCACAAGGAATAGCTCCTGATAGTGGACTCTGGTTCCACATGGGAACTTTAAACACATACTCACACAGCACACACCACTGAAGATGAGAAGAATCGCGAAACATGTCAAGACAATTTACATCTAAGGATTAATAAACCTTACCTCTAAACACTTTACTCCCGAGTCGGTCTCACTCTTTATAGTACACATTATATACATACATATATATATACATATTGCAGAAATATTGTCCATATATCTGTGTACGTATGTGTAATATCCATTATATATCAAAACATATCACATATACACACAGAGGCGTACACCTATTTACAAATATACCTTGAATGTATACATATTCCATTAGATATGTATATATATATTAAAATTTATTTACTATATCTATTTTTTAAAAAGAAATCATCTACTTATTTTCTCATAGAAACATAGGAAAGTCTTGTCAAACTAATATGAATTTCTGTTGGTAATTTTCTTATAAATGGAATAGATATGTACAACGAAATCCACAACGTTGAATCAGCACGATAAACAACACACATCCAATATAGTTATATAGGAATATAAAAAATATAGCTAGATTTTCCATATTAATTATTACACTCGTTCAATTCAATCCTGGACATCTGATTCATTAATTTAAAAACAGTAAACGATGATCTAAAAGACTATAGATGAGTGACAAGCAAACGAAAAAAACAACAATCATCCTAAATTAATCATTTAAGTTTAATACGTTTGGGGAGGTCGTGTCTGAACAGCACAGCTAGGGGAGGCCATGGTAAAATGCCTGTACTGCTTTTAATCCCCGAAACAGGTCCGTGGTTAAACAGCCGATGATCCCCATCATAATATTCATCATACAACATTGGATTCTGAATATAAACAACAATAATGAAATTCTTTATTATGTGTACAACACAAAATATCTGGAAGGGGTACATTTACAGGGATCGGAAAGTAACTGACTTACACGACATAATTTCTAAACAAAAATTCTCTTTCATCTGAGAAAAGTGTAAAGTTTATCACAACATATGCGTAGAGAAAGAGAGAGAGAGAGAGAGAGAGAGAGAGAGAGAGAGAGAGAGAGAGATTTAGGGAAGAAACAATATGAAATCAGTTTTCCCAATCGATATGTAAAAACAGTACGAAACAAATCTCTTTGAGGAATATATTCATATTCACATCACTTAAGGAATCAACTATCGCCAATGGAAGCCAGAAGCAATCCATAAATAGACATGGTAACATAAGATCCCCAAGTCAGTCTCTCTTTCTGAAGCAAAACACCGAGCAAGAGAAAGGGCAACATCGTAAAACCAGATTTCTCTCCAGTCGCCAGACTTTCTCCAGCAGCCACTACAGAATAAAAACATTCTTGTCCCGGGTGGCTTTCATTGGCTAATGGAGGAGCTGCAACAGATTTGGAAAACTCAGTTCTTCTTTCTGGAAGAGGGTGTGTAAGTGTGTACCCTGACACAGGGTTGTCAGCTGAAATATGGTCTGAAAATTCTACTACATTTTGTTGATCTATGTAATTGCTGTTCGTCAACGGTTTGAACAAATTGACAAGAAAGGAGTTTATATTGAAGAATGAATATTTACCGTATGAAATAAATTATGTTTCTATCGATGGATTACGGTCTTATAGATATACATACGTATATACTTTGGGACCATTTATAAAAATGACGACAAAAATTGTTCTTTTTCAGCATTCCAAGATCAAAAGTTTATAGTTTTCGTTGAGTGCACAGACCTTACACTCTGATCCTCAGCAAAAGTCCCGGGGGACGATATTTTGATTGCTGGCTAAGTGAACAAAAACTCTAATCCTAAGCAGAAGTACAGCTCTAGACATATAGATAATCCCGTTATTTTTTTTACTGACACTGTGCTAGTATATATATATATATATATATATATATATATATATATATATATATATATATATATATATATATATATATATATATATTGCAAATAAATCCTGCGCAGTAAGGACAACTTGCAATTTATAAAGAATACTTGTACATACAGATGATGAAGGCAAAAAACTAAACGCTTGCCAACCGCCCAAATCTACAGAATAAGCCTATATTAGGTAAGAAGAAGAGACAATGTCAAGAGACGTTTTTGGGATGTGTCTGTGGGTGAGAGCGAAACGAGAGGATAACTTTTTGAATGATAGTTGAGTCTAACGTTTGGGTTGCTTTGTGTTTTGTTTAAAACCGCTGCCTCTGCTGCCGCCGAGCCTTCTCGGGTAATGGAGCTGACAACCTGGCTTCTATTACACAATGCAATGCAACCTCACAAAAGGTAACAAGGAGTGTGTCACAATCGGGGACAAGGCAGAGCCTTGATGACAGGAAATTGCAACTCTTCGCCATTTTGTCGTTCCTTCGAACAATGAGGAGAAATCGACCCCTACCGCTCCCTCATCTCTCCCCCTTTCACACACACACACACATACACGAATACACACATGCAAACACACACATATACACATCAACACCTACGCAGAAATTCATACACATTAATCAACACATACACACATCCTATTGCTTTTTTCGATCATTAGTTTAATTTTCGCATGTGACTCTGCTACCTCTGCTACCTCTGTCAGGATCCTAATTTTACTTTCTTGTCACAGCGACATTCCACCCCGAGCTCCACCTCAACCACCCGTTACGATTTTCAAACTTTCTTCTTTATTCCTTCCGACCTTTTTTCCTCATTTTCTCTCCGTCTTGAATTACACAATATTTTAATCACTCAACTTTTATCTGTTTTGTTCTCCCACCATTCCCACCATACGCTTTTCTGTGAACCTGCAAAGTTTTTAAAAGTTAGTCACATTTGGTGATCTTGGCTCCTCTAGGCGCCTTTCCAACATTTAGTGCGATTTGTCGTTATGTATCAGTAAAAATTCAGTTGGTGAACTACTATTTATAAAGCTTTTGAGGGCCCCGGGGCGGCGTTTTCAAATATACCAACATCCGACCCTTCCTCAGCTGCACTGTTTTTAGTCATTTTCTCAAGTGAGGGTTGACTTCTTCACCAAATCCTCTCTCAAAATGCCACCGTTGCTACCTTCATTATCGACCAAAACGTTATATTTTTGACACTTTTGTTATAATTCAGGTATATCTCTAATCCTCAAGTAAAAAAATATTTTTGAAATCATTGCGACCAGACACATTTCGGAACTCAGATTTATTTTGGATTTTAGAATGGTAGCGCAAATACACACACACACACACATATATATATATATATATATATATATATATATATATATATATATATATATATATATATATATATATATATATATATATATTGAATGGAAAATAAGTTCACGTTTTGCATTATAAAAAAGACCCCCCCCCGAAAACATTTAAGAATGTTTTTTTCTTAAAACTTTTCAGATTTAATTTTAATTTAGGAAAAATCTCTACACATCTGACCCCTCAAAGGGCAAGATCCCCTTAACTTCACAGCCCTGAAAGAATTATAGATAAGCATATAAAATTAGAAGACAGGTATACGGGTATAAAGCACGTTCCATTTTGGCATTATCGTTACATTGTGAATAGAACCCCCTCTAGGACCCCTTCAAATATTTTCTTCAAACCATTTTGTTTTAAAGCCCCCCCCTGTCCATTAGGAAGGTTTTTCATTTAGGTATTTCTTATAGCGTGACAGACAAACACACAAACACAACTCAATTATATTTAGGTGGTGGTTGCAGAGACATAAATTCGAGCCGTTATAGAGGTAGTGTGCACTTTCTCCTTTTGTTTCCTACATATTCCAGTCTTTCGTATATTCCACCTCTGCAACATCCGACAACCAAACCCAACTTAACATTATCACCATTCTTTCTAATAGGGGAGGAGGGCACTCAAAGATTTTTGCTTTTAAATTAATGGTGATTGTTTATTCGCTTCACGTCGCTTAGACCTAAGAATGTTTCTTATCGGAATGTTTTACTTCTCGGTAGCTGGTAAATACTGTATTTCCATCTCCGTAACATAACCTATACCATAACCCATTGCAGTGGTGTTGGTACACCTCAGGTGATTTCATCATGAGTATGCAAAGGGTGAGATAGCCTGATACAGCCAATTCCTCTTCAGGCTTTTTTTTTTTATAAGGATTTTCCGTCTCCTAAGCTAGTTGCCAACCATGGCTAAAAAAGACAAATTTTCCCTATTATCTACCCATAGCTGTTGGTAAAAGAAATCGATTCATGCTCTTCCCCAATGGTATTAGAGCGAAGTGAAACAAACTGTCTGAGCTGGATTTTGAATTTGGCTCGCCAAGTCTATCCTCTGTGTCGTCCAATGTATAAAAAGCGAGATAGTCTGATGGAGCCCAGCTCTTTTCGGGCTTGTTAATGGAAAAGTAGCTTTCTGTCTCTTGGACTGGTTGCCAGTAATGGCAAGACAGTCTAGTCTTCCATACGAATTACCCATAACTGGAATCGAAAGAGGTGGATTCATGTTTTGCCCATGGGTGTTAGCGCAACGTGAACATTGTCTGAACCTGAGTTTGAACTGGGTTCGCCGAATCCATTTTCTGCGCCGTTAATCCCTCGATACCATTACCACCACCCTATCTCTATGCATTGACTCAACCTGCTTCTCATTATTATGTCCAAGTGGCTGGCAAATAAAAGCAACCATAAGTGCCGTACAACTTGAAAAGAATTTTTTTAAAAGCAAGGGTATATAAAAAGCAAAATTGACACGTCTGGTTAGTCACAATAGAAACCGTCGCCTGACCAACAACTTTTGACAAGCATGCCGTGTTGAGAGGCGATCAATCAAAAAATTGGGGGAAAAAGGGGTGATCAATGAAAAAGTTACTTCACTAGCCTTTTGTTGGGCTGTGATAATTAAAAAATTCTGAATCAAATTTTTCGAAAAAAACAAAACAAAAAAAAAACGGAAAACAAGCGTGAATGTCAACTGACACAAACCAAAGGATCAATTAAGAGAAAACTAATATTGAAAATTGAACCCCATCCCCTAAAAAACCTATTTAGGGAGGAATTTTTAAAAAATTGTCCCCCCGGACATAATGAGGGTAAATTTTAAAATTTCCGGTCCGCATACGCCATTGATACAGCCTATAGTGGTGATACATAGAAAGACAGTCAGTCAGCCAGACCAACTTCTAAACTGAAGAAACCTATGTTGACAGTTTGGGTTGACGGTTTCCAATAAATAATTTTTTTCTAAACTCTCTGCTGTTGTCAATACAGTCAGTAAGCTGTCTGACCACTTACGAGCCCAAGGTTGAAGGATGTGACCACACGGACCCGGGGTTGGAAACTCACTGGTAATCAACCTGACTCAATCATTTAGAAAAGCTAAGTAAATAACGACTGACAAAGGGTACTTTTCATATGCACTCGTTATCCACCCGTGAAAATAACCGAGCCAGGACATCAACGCTGGCATGCGGAAATGCGTTTTCGAAAGTTCGCCTTACTTTTAAACTCCACAAAAAAGGCGGAAAAAAAGGCAGAAAAAAAGCGTTCAGCGTTTGTTTTGCAGCGAGTCATAATAGAGGCTGCTCTCACCATCTACCCTTCTCTATAATACATCATCACCACTATTTTGGGGATCTGGGAACGCTTAAAAGATAGTCCTATATAAATTAATGGTGATTACTTCTTCACATTACATCCTTCAGGCTTACCACAGATCTTTAAAAGAATGTTCTGCTTTCGGATAGCGAAATGTGTATATGCCTTATAACATCTACAGTAAGCTTGCATCTCGGTACCGTATATATTCGAGTATAAGTCGAGTTTTTAATTTTTTTTCTTCGGGCCGAAAAACTAAATCGATCCATACATAGGTGACAATTTAATTAAGTTCAGATTCAGACATTAGAAAAGCCTAGATCAATTCTTCGCTTCTGTAAGAAATACATCCATTTTATGACATGGGTGTTGGGACCCAAAGCTGCAAACATCACGTAATAACCGTTAGCTACTTTGGAGCTAGATATTGCTATTTCAGAGCTACACCGAGCTACTTTGGAATTAAATCTAGTAACTTTAGATCTAGTGCAGATGAGGAAGAAAAATACAGTAATTTCTTAATCAGTGCGGTTTCGATTGGTGCGAGTTTTGAAGTAGTACGGGTAACGTTTTACAGTAAAAAAAAAATCAATGTAACTTAGTATGAGAAAAGCTGAAAAAAACAAACATTGAATCATTACGAGACTTTAAACTGAAAATCCTAGTTGATTGCACTAATTAAGGTATAAATCCTATTGAAACCCTTGCAATATATTCACACTTGATATTCTGTTCCACATCAATTTAATATTGTTAGAATTAACATCTATTCGCCGCTAGATTTGTGTGTGTGTCAACGTTTCAGGGCAAAGCTCTTGAAGCTCGAAACTGAGGCTAAACACGTACATAAGTAACAGTTTCTTTGAAATTTTTAAGATACACTGGGCTGTTGCCCGAGGGCCCCATGACTTTTAGGCGTCCTTCAATTTAATTTGGAAAAAAAAAACAACAATTTTAATGAGTTGGCGGTGAGGGGTTTAGTGGTCCCAGTACATTGCTTTGCCTACGTTCTTGACTTTAAACAGTAAAGGTAATAACTACTTCGAAATAAATAATATATATCTATATGTTGGTTGCAAAATCAAAACAATATGTACACCGCTGCCACCACACTGACAAAAATTGCCAAATAATTGACATATACTCATATAAGAAAAAAAAAGAGTTTAAAAATGATGAATCGACAAGTGAATGAAAAATATACCCATGTTTAAGTAGATTTCTCAAGACAAAGTATTAAGGCCCAAAAGTGAAAGGTCAGACCTTATAAAAGTAATAGCTTCGTTTGGTTGAAATAATTTAGAATAGTGATTCCCAAAATGGGTACAACCGCCCCTTTAGGGCGCTTGAAGACCCGAAGACGTCACAGGAAGTCAAAGGGTGGTAGGGGTGTTTGGTAAAAAAAGGGGGTAAAGAATACAAAACGACACTTTCTACGCACTAGGTTTTTGTCTGAGAAGCTTGTTTTACGTCAGAGCTGTTTGAAGATCAAATATTCACCGTTTTCCCGAATAAAAAGAATTCATTTAACTCATTTAAACTGTTTGATTACTTCTTAATTAGCATTAATTAAACAATATACTAACCATTGAACTTCAAACAGTTCTACTTAAAAATCAGCTTAGCAGTCATACGACTTCGTGCGTAGGAGGTATTGAATAGCGCTTCTCACATTCGATCTAACATGACGAGACAACAAGTAAGTGGCAACTTCACCGACTTTACGAGGGGCGTTGATGAAATATATGTTCTAAAATGGTAATAGTCCGAAAAGGTAGGGGAAAAACTGCCTTAGAAGATCAATGAATGATCTGGACCATTATTTTTTCTACAAATAATCAGTTTTTATCCAAGATTTGGTTAATCTAATCGAAGAGGAAATTAAGAGAATGAATATATGATTAGCCTATGTATTTGTGTATAAATCAAGTTTTTAACATCCATTTTTCTTCAGATTTGAGGGCCATTGCTTAGAATAAGCAAAATAACTCAATTATCTTTCAAAACAACCAAACAAGGCGAAAAGATGAATGTAATATTTCATCCTTCCAGGCCAGGAATTAATTGAGGATATCAACGCATTAATTATACAAGAATAAATACATGAAAACGTCTTCATTATACTTGTCCTTAGGTAAGGGGGTCTCGATGTGGGGTTGTGGCTAAAGAGCTCGTCCAACAGATAGCCATCCCCTGCATAACGTGTTCGACCCTCACTCGATACCCCGCTCTTGTGATCTCATGTTAAAATAAGCCGAGCTAATACTCAACTCGGGTATAGAGGCCTTACAACATTGGCTGTATTTACGTGGGAAAGTAAGAAAAGTAATGTGCTAGTCGACACACCTTCATTATTGAGTGATAAGTTCCATCCTCATTGGGCGCTCCAGTAATGTGACCTAGGGATAAAACTAAGTTAGACAGTGAATAACCATGTTTGCATTTAGGTACAGGCGTCGCGTTGTGGGGTAACGGTTAATGGATTATTACTATTGAGTGGTAAGTTCGTTTTTCACAAGGTATCCCACACTTTTGGCCTGTGCCAGATAAAGCTAAACGTGTTTAGGTATAGTGTGTAATTCGACTTTTGAAGATTATATTTTAGACCTCAAAATGGGTGTCGAACAAACACACACACACACACACTATATATATATATATATATATATATATATATATATATATATATATATATATATATATGTATATATATATATGTATATGTATATATATATATATGTATATATATATATATATATATATATATATATATATATATATATATATATATATATATATATATATATATATATAAATATGTATAAAAATGGAATCCGAAATCAGTGGCTTATGGTGTTTTGCATCATAGGCGTGCTCTGAGTTACGGATGCACAACAGCGAAGGAATATATTAAAAAGCAATCGACAGTAGAAGCCCTTTTGGTACAATGTAGCAGAAGTGGTCCCGATGGTAAATTGTAAAGTTTCACACATTCGCTGATGGGTCACCCTATGATGAAAATGTCAGTCGAAAGAAACTTTCAGGGATCTTTTGGAAATTCAATACGTTTTTTCTTTTTCGTTTTACTAAGCCTCCGCTATTTACAGGAATTTCAATATTTTTGCCAATAAAAGGCTTTTTATCACCCCCCCCTTTTTTAAAAATACATTTGCCGTTTGTATCATCAAACTATTTCCCATAATTTTTTTACCTTACGCCAACGTCCTGGAAGTTTTCGGATTCCATTATGATAATACGACCCTGGTTTTCTGTGCGGTAAAGTTGTCGATGGAATTCTGAACATGGTAGACAACTTTAAATTTTTGACCGTATTAGATAGACTGTATAAATCGAGCGAAATGATAATCTGATGGCACCAAATCTGGTGAATATACCGTGTGAGGGTATCCGAAATCTATTATGTTTTTGGAGATGACAAAGCAAAGATTGACGAATATTGTAGGATTTCCCGACTTCCCTGTCCTGTAAATAAACTTTTTTCTCGAATTGCAATGCTCAAAATGACGACTGTAACAACTTTATCAAGCTTCAACAGGCCTCAACTATTCGAAATTCAGTATGTCTTTAACATCCTACCTAATACGGAGTAATAACCTTTTTCCCAAAAGGTTAGGTTTTGCTGCTGATGCAACTGGCTGTCCAAGATCCATCCAATATTTTCAACGCTTCAGATTATTGTAGTGACCATTTTTTCATGTCTTGCAAGAAGTAAAAAGCAGTCGGTGTGACGTGGTTTAATGCTTCACTCTGAGACTTCATGCGGCCTTAAAATCTTGCCTCTGCTTTGCCTTACGACTGTGATCGACAGCTTCCTGCCAATTCCGACTTTTGCTGACTGGTGATCATCATTCTAGAGAATTTGCAAGTCATCACTTTGATATTCTTGCGGTCTACCTTAGCGCGGTTTGTCCTTCAAGTCAAATTAACCTCTCTTGAAATTCCAAGATCATTCACGACACGTACTGCTTCCAACCAAACCACCTCCTCAGGTTTCGTCAATTATGTTTTTCACTTCTGCTGCTGCCTTGCCCAAATTGATAAAGAACAACTAGCACTATGGAGCGTGTATCTACTCCACCGATATTTTCTTCTTTTTTTTTCTCTCAACACAGGTTAAAGAAACACTGAATACAGAACACTGAAAACCGATTTTCAACTGTGTTTTCAATCTCCAGTTTTCAAAAAGGGAGACTCTTGGAAGTTTTGCACATGCAATATATATATATATATATATATATATATATATATATATATATATATATATATATATATATATATATGATAGGAACATGTATACCTCCCTATAGCTATACTTTTCCGTGAACATACCTGTCGATTGTGATATGTGAATAAAAGATCACATTGTCTCCCTTTATGTACCCACTCCAAACAACTACGAAATTCAACCTATCAACTTCTCTATTTTACAGACTTTCATCCACTTCAACGCTCCGAACATTACGTAATTAAATGATCTTTAATGAAAAGATCACTTTTAATCAAAACACGAATGCATTTGTTTAGTCTATTCTTCGCCATTCATTTCAACACAATCGTTTTACTTCATTGTAAATGTTTCTTTCTTTCGGTTACTTGACGATTCTAGTATTCCTTCCATTTACTGACAAAGCAAACACTTGTGCCTTTTATTTCGGCCGAGAATCACTTGAGGAAAAAAAACAGTTACAAAAAACATTCCATTAAAACCTGCAATTTATATATTCATGGATTTTTACGTTCAAAAATATATATACAGCATCTGTCTAAGTGAAGGAAACTTCGAAAAAATCTACGACCCAAGGGACCTGTTCAAATCGTCCTTTGCACTGGATCGTGGCATCTAATCCCATGATTTAAAGGGTAGATTCGGTCACTTGTATGCACTATACCTGAAGATTTACTGCGCTGGCAGTTGGGCTATGGACGTACAGACCTGGCTTGAGAGCCTGAAAGTCATGAAAAGCCCCCCTCTTATCTCCTGTCTGTGTAGCCAAGCCAATATATATATATATATATATATATATATATATATATATATATATATATATATATATGCATACATGGGTTAAGGTACCATACATAACCTTAGATAGGATATCTTTTTTGTTAATACCGAATGACTTGATACTTCTCCGATAGACCTCATACTTTTATTTTCAATAAGCTAATACCTTATTTACCAATAAGATGTATTGCTTAACAAAAAAAAATATTAAATATCATACTGCATCCAATGCAATGTTATTATAGATGGGAGCCTGGTAATCGGAAGCTCGAGCTCTGTATCTAGGAATCAAAGTACAGTGGTGGCAAGCATTAGTCGAAAAATATGCTTTACTTCATGCATGCTATAAGCTGGTGAATATGTCAATAGATAGTGCAGATGAAATCTTGTTCAAACAATCTAATCTCTTCTTCTCAACTTTGTAATTGAGACGACGTTTCAATTGATTCATTCAATGACCTTTTTAGTATACCTGAAGAATGACGTAGAATGAATCGGTCAGAATTTTGCATCAACAACTGAGTTGGGAAGAAGAGGTTAGATTGTCCGAACAAAAGTCGGTATCCTAATGACTCTTCTCAAAGTTATAGACAAAAGATTATACCTCTAAATGTGATATGTGGTGATCTAGAATAGCGAACAATAAATGTGACAAGACACTATTATGCAAAATAAACTATAATGTAAGCAAAAGCATACAAAACAAAGATATATAGAGCATTTACCTTTGAATAAGATGCATCAATTTTATTAAACTGGGGGGGGGAGTAGGAAAATGAAATCAAAAGAATGAAAGAAAAATTGAGTCTGGTTAATCACGTAAGATAAACCGTCATATGACCAAAGTATTTTATCATCCTGCTGTGTTCGGGGTGATTAATTAAAAATTGTTAAAGAAGATAATCAATGAATGGATTACTTTTTTCATCTTTTATAGCATGGTTATCACTAAAACAGAAAAGCAAGCGTGAGCGCTACCAGACACAAACCAAGTTGCCAGTTTAGCATAAACTTACATTATGGATGAAACCTATCACTAAAAACTTAATGGGAGTTGAAATAAATTTTAACATGAAAAGACAACGTTTTCTTCTAGACAAAATAAGGACTAAATGTTTGGATAATCAGCCCCTAGATCCATTGGTACGCGTTACAAATACATAGCCAGACATACAGTCAGACCCACTTGAAAACTGAAGAAACCAGTTTTGATTTTATCTTTGTTAATGCTGACAGTTTCGGGTGACGGTTTCTTAAAAGAATAAAAAGTGAAATAGATAGAGAGAAAAAAGAATGGAAAGTGAAGTAGAAAGAAAGAAAGAAAGAAAGAAAGAAAGAAAGAAAGAAAGGAAGAAAGAAAGAAAGCAGTAGGAAATGAAAAGGAAAAAGGGGAGAAAGAAAAGGGTAAAGTGAAGAAGAAAGAAAGAAAGAAAGGAAGAAAGAAGGAAAGAAAGAAAGAAAGCAGTAGGAGATGAAAAGGAAAAAGGGGAGAAAGAAAAGAGTAAAGTGAAAAAGAAGAAAGAAACTAAAGAAAATCAAAGAGAGTAAAAAAAATCAAATAAAGAAAGAGAAGTGGAAAAGAAAAGAGAAGGGAAGAAAAAGGGAAAATAAGTATGAAAGAAGTTAAGTGGAAAAGAAAAAAAAAGAAAAAAGAAAATCGAAGAAAGAAAGAAATAAAGAGAGAAACCAAAAGAAAGAAAATCGAAATAAAGAAAGAAAGAAAGAAACCAAAAGAAAGAAAGAAAGACAGAAAGAAAAGTAAACGAAAGGTGAATATGAAAAGATCAGTAGCAGTCACCACTTAATGAGGCATTTGAAGAAGAATGTTCGCGTCGTTGCGCAGTCGACATAATCGAAGACAGCGACGACGACGACGACGACAACTACGAAGGCTACGATCAGAAATGAAGAGAACTTTGAATGCTAGTGACGTCATAAGAACTTGGCTTTCTTACTGGTTGGTTCAGCAGATGTCTGAACATTTCTATTTCTGTCAGAATGCTGCTATCTTAGGAAATAAACACGGGGACAGGAAGGGGAGGAGGCAACCCCGCCTCTTCTGTCAGTTATTTTGTATCTCCTTCCATCAAAAAAACGTTACTTGATCTGATAGTCACTCAACTGAGTCAATAGATACTTCTGACTAATAGCTAAGAAGCAAAAACGAAAAAGACAAAAAAAAAAAAAAAGGGAAAGAAAACAGGTCTGGTTAGTCACTCGATAGATAACGTCACGTGACCAATATCTTTCGGCAGTATGCCGTGTTGGAGGTGATCAATGAAAAAATCCTAAAAAGGTGAGATCAATGAAAAAAAGTTATTTCTTTCATCTTTCGTTTGGCAGTGATCACTAGAAAAGACTAAATTTTAGAAAAAAAACACACCAAAAACAAGTGTGAATGTTGCTAGACAAACTAAGGGGCCAATTTAGCAACTATAGCAAATTTTTACATTGTAAATTGACATCCCCAACCAGAAACCTATTGCAGGGGAGTCAAAAGAAAAAAGCAAACAAAAAGACCTTTTTTTTTCAGATATAATAAGGAGTGAATATTTTGATTTTCAGCCCTCTAGCTCTATTTGCATGGTCTTCACGGTTAATATATACACAGCCAGACAAACTTAACAACTTATGAAGCATGATTTAATGCGTTTAGATGTTAGTTCCAGGACTGTGACAGTTTTTATTTATGGTTTCTAAAAGCGTGTTCTCCGAGAATATTCTTTCTTTCATCTGTTCTTAGCTGATTTTCTATATTTTGACAAACAGAAAGTTCTCATTACTTGCTATAATTCTTTGAGTTCTACCAATGAAGTATTTTCCAATCATAGACAAAAATCAAAAATGATTATTTAAAAAAATAAAAACACTTATATCGCCATGAACAAAATGCCATATCAGCATTTTCCATCTCGACTATTTTTCAAAGTTTCTTTTTTTAATCGTCAACGATATTAAATAAATTGATCATTTCTACTCAGTCATCTGTATTTCCTGGTGTCGAAGACATCCAAATTTTAAAAACATATCCGGAAGCCTAGCTGGAGATTTGGGGACCCGAGAGGCTTTGCTCTTTGAGCGGCCCCTCCAAGATTTGTAATGAGATTTGTTTTTGGATAATATCAGTAGTAATGCAATTGGTGAACTTCTATTCCTAAAGCGATTTAAGGTCGCCACCCCCTCAGCTACACCCCCGAACACACCTTCATCTGTCGCTACCCCAGTGTATCTGTTCTCGTTCTCTTTCTCAACTAGTTTGCTATATTCGTTGATCTTTATATCGTTCATTTCTCCATACAAGCGGCATTTGCTGTTTTTTCTCTTGTCGATCGTTGACTTGGCATACTTTGTCCTGATGCATTTGATTTCGGCTGCCATGACGAAGGTTTCTGTTTCTCTCTCCAGGTTTTAGTAACGATGGGGTTGTCAGGGGTATGGAATCTCTGAGTGCCTTCTAGTTTTTTTGTGGTTGAAAAAGCAAAATCTATCTTCTGGCTCATTTTTCTCTCTTTTCGCTTATAACTAGACCTGGTCTTCTTACTGGGTGATCCACTTTAATTCCAAAGTCCAGGAGGATTTCATTTTTCATGCTCTAACACATATCCTTTTTTGTATGTACCTTTGGTCTATACAGTCGAATCTCAGGTTGGTGCATATACCGCTTGTCTGAATGAATGATCATCATGACTTTATTATCAAATTTAATGCATTTAGGAGTTAACACCAGATGTTTGGTGGTTATCGCTGGGAATCGAGTTACAAAAAGACCACTAAAATATCCAGGACCTTTCGCAAAATTCGCCCAGGCACTGACAACACAGGAAAGTCTCAACCTTATCTTAGCGCACCAATTATTATGGGCAGGATGTACACTTTCATGGGTCACATCTTTATCGGTTCCCGGTTGAGGTCCAGGCATTTTTGTATTTTTCGCTTCTTTTCATCTTCATACTGAGGTCCACTATCATTGTACGTATATTTTTTAATGCCCTTACAAGTAAATGTTCATCTATTATACATATAATAGCCCTATTTTGTCGAGTGCGTTTACAAAATGGGGATTTTTTCACAATTCTAATGAACATACGTATTGAGTTATGAAACAAATTCTGAGAGAAAAAATTGCAAAATTCGGTGCTTCAATACTAAATCTTGTTCTTTACCACTGGAAGGCTGAGCATGTGAGTGGTGGCGTAGTGGCAATATCAGTGGGCCGTGTGAAGAGAAGCCGAAACCGTGTCAACACATGCCATACCCATATATCATCATCATCATCATCATCATCATCATTTCAACGTCTGTCGTTGGACGTATACCTTCCCCAGGAATCGCCAAACTTCGTGGGCGTCGCGGAGCCAGTACTTTCTTAATTTGTCTAGCTCGTCTCTCCATCTAATACTTTGCTGGCCTCGGTTGCGCATGTGATCTCTAGGGATCCATGTCGTGAGTCGTAATGTCCATCGGTTGTCCGCTATTCTTGCAACGTGGCTAGATTTTTGAGATTTTTTAATGGATTCTATGATGTCTCTGACCCTTGTCTCCTTTCAGATGTACTATAGTCGACGTTAAAATACAACCATAATTATTATTAGAAACTGTCAAGAAAAACTGTCACTGTTTTCAAGTGGGTCTGGCTGGCTATCGATCTATCTATCTATCGATCAATATATATATGTGTGTGTGTGTGTATGTGAGTGTGTTTATGCGTGTGTATGTGTGTGTCGTACGTACTGGTTGCACTAATGGAGCTGAAAGGCTGAACATTTACTCCTTATTATATCTAGATAAAAATGGAGTTTTTTCTTTTAAAATAACCCATTCTAAATAAGTTTTTTGATGGTGGTGGGGCTCAATCTAAAATGAAAGTTTATGCTAAATCGGCGCTTTGGTTTGTGCCTGATAACATTTGATTTTGTTTTTTTGTTTTTTTTAATTCGGAATTTTCTCTGATCACCGCACAAGAAAAGGCGATCAGCACCAACACATCATGCTGCCAAAAGACGTTGGTTACGTGACAGTCTCAGCTCAGTGACTAATCAGTCCCATCTCATTTTGCCCTCGAGACCTGAATTGACTGGAAGTCTGTATATGTGAACAGAGTGGTGAATGTAAGTTTTTACGTGTTTGTCTAATAAACCCTACAGGAGATATCATGGTTACATAAACAGCAGCGATATATAAAATTCATCAAAATAAAACGATTAGGCATAGTACAAAACTGATATGGTCGCCTATTCTCGTTTCCGAGAATCCCGTTTCCTTGAACTTGGCGCGTCTCTCGTCTTCGTCGCCTGTCTTCTTTATTCCGGTGACGTTTTGATCCCAACAGTTCTGCATCAGTTGGGACTGTTGGACGCCTGAGTTTGTGATCTGCTGATTGTTCTTCCATAGTTTCCGGCGTGATATTGGTTTTCCGTCGTGGGTTTATCTTTGTAATGGTGTAGTGGGCAGTCCAGGGTCTTTTGCTGGAGCTGAGTTTGATATTGGAGACCTAGAGGACTGATGCCACTTGTGCAGGTTGAGTTTTATAAAACCACGATTTGCCAAGCCACCAGCGTTCACATTGTGGCTTATCAAAACTAAAACCCTCAAAACAAAATTTTATAGCTAATCAGCATTCATTTTACTTCGCTAATTTCTCAAACTCATCAACTTATGTGAAAGCCAGGATTCCAGTTGCTCAATAAATAGTTATTTTGCATTTCTATAATAAATAATCTGTAATTCATTTCTACATCGATGAAATAATCCGTAAAATAATTTCAAATTAAGTTCTATAAATACTTTGAGTATTTGCTGCGTCATTATTTGACTCAGTCAACCGAAACTATCAAAATAGGTTCCTTCAGTTTTATAGTTGGTCTGGCTGGCTGGCCGACTGGCTGGCTGGCTGGCCGGCTGGCTGGCTGGCCCGCTGGCTGGCCGGCTGGCTATGTATGAATTACGCGCACTGGCCGTACCAATACAACTTGAGGGTTGAATACTAAAACAATTTCTCTTTATTACGTCTACAAAAACGTGTTTGATTTTTAAGCCCCCATCCAACCCCCAGATAGGCCTTTAGTGTGCAATTCTATTGGCAATGTAAGTTTGTGCCAAATGAACCCTTTAGTTTGTGTCCTGCAACATTCTCGCTTTTTTTTCAAAATTCAGATTTTTTTAGTGATCACTACCCAACAAAAGACAAGAGAAATAACTTATCCATTGATCATCTCATCTTCCAATCTTTTTATTGGTCACTCCCAACATAGCATGCTGCCAAAAGAAGTTGGTCACGTGACTTGAGTGATTAACCAGACCTATATATGTAACTATTAGAGTGAATGTAGGTTTTGATGCATCTGTTCCATAAATCCTACCCATGATACTATGCGTTACGAAAACAACTAGTTATTTATGAGATCAGTGAACTCATTTGAATACATATGTTGAATTATTCATTAATAATAGTAAAAAAATGAGATATTCTCTATCATGAGGGTTGCAATCCGTTGTCTATGTTTGAATTTATTGCTTTATTCTGATTGTAACCATAAGGTCTAACTTCAGGGAAAACAGTTATTGTTGATTATTATTATATATACTAGCAGAAGCTATGAACGTTCTATGGATTACTTTCATAGGCGAAAATCTTCCTTTCCCCCACAGTAAACTATTTGAAATTTTTATGCCATCTTCCTTCCTACCCTCTAAATAAACTATCTAACCTTCCCCTTAACTTTATTACTAGAAGCGTAACATTTGAACTCGGGTAGGAACAAGCAGAACAATATTATAGATTTTCACTGATCGATAGCCATCTCTCTCTCGCTCTCTCCCTCCCCCTCTCTCTCTCTCTCTCTCTCTTTCTAGTGAATAACGCATCTATTATTATTATTATTATAATTATTATTATTATTATTATTATCATTATTATTATTACAGACAACAGTATAAACTAAGTGAACGACCCACTGCACTCTAAAGGCAGAGATGAGTAAAACGGTCGTAATACGAACTCTCGCTAATGCAAGTTTAATGATGGCGCATAATATTTTTGTCGCTCTACGCATGCGCGTCTCGTTGCATTGAAACCCAGACTCGTCAATCTGAAACGGTCTATCGCGTAGAAAGATAACGAGATACAAGGCAGATACTTTAGCTTCTTGCTATAATCTAATACATATTCTATTAGCAATTTGTCCCAGCATCGGTCGTTTTTATTTTTCGCCAAGTCAATGGTGCGATCATGTAAAAGACTGGAGTATTGTTCTTTATTGCGGTCGAGACAATGTGATAGATTTGTACCGTTTTCTTTGTCCGTCAGGGCAACACCTTGCACTTGATTGTCAGTCCCTCTTGGCGGCGTCATGACGATAGCTTTAATGATGACTAATATAATAATTTTAAGAGCAGAAGTCAAGCAAAATATTATTATTGGGAATGAAATCATTATCTTGATCGAGAGGTAACCTATATTTTTCCTATTAATCTTGAATACTTATTTTTATCATATTTTCCTTACATTTCATGACAACGTTTTTTGCAGGTCTATTCTTCTTCGTCTTTAAAATTAGTAATTCTCTGGAGTAGTTAATATATATTTTTATACACATTTTAAAAATCTTGATTAAGAATAGTATGTATGCAGGACAATCTTCCTAAATGTAATGATCTGATATTGTGACAAATGCCATGTCTAAACCAACCCTGATAACAGATTTACACGAGCTGTACATTAATTGTAAAAGAGCTTCATCTGGCTTACAGTTGCTTATGGTAGCTTTCTGCTCTCTCGATACAAGTCTTTGTGAAAATAAGAATAGACTCATTTTTCTTAAATACAAAAGTCATTATACAATACTGAATGAACCAGCGAACAGTTATTGATGACGGAAAATAGCAATCAGAAAATTAAAACCAAAGTAATTATCAAAATAAGTAATGTCAAACATAATTAAAAAAAACGACGTATGCTGAAGATTAAGAAAAAGAAAATGTTTATTTCTGTCTCAATAGACAATGGAATGACACTGAATTGACCCTATCCAAGGCGCAAGCCCGGACAAAGCATATCGATATTCTGGGAATGTCCAGTCGATAGAATCCCCCCCCTCTACGTCTCGCTAATGCAATTAAAAGGAAAGCAGAGTTATACGGTTGGCAACAATTTGGCTGAAGGAGTAGCCGGAAGAAAATAAAAGTTAGTAATAGGTCACTTCGTGGGATTTCAATTCCCTAGTTAAGAATCAGAGATATCCGTCACTCAGATTGCTTGCTAGAGAACCCAGTCTGCCCGGCTATTTACGCATAGTAATCGGTGGATAAATGCTTCTCCCAAGGGAATTAGTGCTGAATGAATATTAACTTTCTCAGCCGGTTCGTGCTCGGTTCACCGATTCCATTCTCCATGCTATTAACCGTTAGGCTTCCTACACCTAAAGAAACAAGATGACGCAGTATGAAAATCTCTCAAACTAACTCAGCTGAAGCATTTTGACCAACTGAAGACGAGTAGCAATAGAACTGTAATATATGCGACTTTTGGCTCCTTTAGTCGCCACTTGGTATATATTTTGTTCTTCATAGTCAGTTCATCACAATCATCTGATTTTCATACACTGTTCTCGGTGTAGACTGGACACCAATTGTTTCCCGTGAACTTATTTCTATCCAATTGATACCGTAAAGGACTATTTCTGGTTTCTTGAAGCGTAACACCGGTGATCCAATATGTGTCACTCACAACGACTTCGACTTGATTCATCAAATCGAGCGTTGCTGACACCTCTATTTGTCCATTTATACACCATGGTTCTCAACAGAACAGATATGTTGGGATGTGATGTCACAGTCTTACTTGTACATTGAAATCTCCCATGATAATGTTTAAGTATTTGGGGGGGGGGATCATGTAGAAGGGAGTTAAAGTCATCATAGAAGTTTATTTCTTTTTTGGTTGATTGCGAAGTGGGAGCGTAGACTTGGATGACATTTAGCTTGTGCCTCTTTGAGAGTTGTATGTTAACGCTGGCTATGCGGCCCGAGATAGCTTTGAAAGCTACCACGTTGTCTTTTAGGTCTTTATTGATGAGGAAGCCAACTCCACTTTGTTTAACTTTCTCTCTTCCGTAACCGTAGAGAAGATGTTTGCTCTTCAGTTATATCAGTTATTCTTCTGGTCTTCTCATTTCGCTAATATCGATGATGTCCCATTTGATGCTTTTGATTTCGTTCTTTAGATGGGTTAGGTGAGAGTCTATTGAGAGTGTTTATGAGAGTAGTCATCATCTATCCATCCATCAAAAATCAAGGAGGTTATCAAACGATGAACGCATAGTGAAAGTAAACATTAAGAAATGATAACTCAATGCATCGAATTAATGTAGCAAGGAGAGGATGGAAGACACACGGATCATCAACAGCCACAGGAGAGAGCGTAAAACCATGACATCAGTTAAAAGAGCTAAACTAAGAATGACTGTTAGCGATAAGGAAGTGCTCTGTAAGTGCGACTAAGAGGGGTTTAGCATCAGATACTACCGAATAAGTCGACAGAATTATGAGGGAGGTTTGCCTTCGACGCCCTGTTTTTCAATGCCCCGATGACTTTTTTGTACACAAAAAGAAGAAAAAGATACAAGTCAACTTTCTCTCAATCGGTAACGTGCTCGCCTCTAATACTTTAAATTGAAAGAATCTCGCACGTTTTGTGCAAACAAAATGAGTGTTTCAATATCTCTATGCATAGAAGTTGCTTCCTTCACTTTGTTGGCTACTCAATTTGCAATGTGCACTCGTTTTGTCACTTGATTCGCTATGTATACTCAGTCATGTATCTGTCTTAATCCACCTCATATTATCGAAGACGAGAGTTATGTCCCTTGATCCCACTGGATATGACGCTCTCTGGTGAGGTCCCTTTGCTGAATATATGAGCACAATGGCACCTAATGCCCACTTCAAAGTACTCCTCTCCAGACCTCAAACACTTATCCGAGCATCCTTTCCTCTTTTAAAAACAGTCTCCGTAGAACTCTTTCTGAATCGTCATCATCAGCCTTCTTTGGTTCTCCTTAGTCTCAGCCACGGTTTGAAATCTCTTTCGGAAGACATATCTAAACTGACTGATCTGCCAACATTTGCCAATATTCCCTGTACGAGACGTGAAAAATTACTTGTTCGGTCACTGTGAATGCGACAGTCACACAGTACCCAAGCTCTGTCAATAGTATCTCACAACAGAATGAGTAATATTGCAGGAAAGTGTCTGTTCTCGTATTAGCAATGAGGTCCCTTTTGATGGTTTTCCAAGTTATATCAAAGCCGTGCACCGATTCTCGAAGTATTCAAAATAGCTGGATACTTTTGGGATATACATCTTATTACAATACTGACAGAAATAGTTGATTACAAAACATATGAGATATGACCCTCACTGAATATCAACAACAACAAAATTGAACTTAAATTTGAAATTAAAAAGAGCTGGAAATTGAATAAAGTCATAACCCAACCTGATGAAGAACAATAAATCAGAAATTACAAGAGAATGGCAATCTGAAGTCAGTATAAAGAGAGTTTTTTTAAAGAGGCTCATTATCTCCAGTAACCATCTTAGAAAATATTAAGGAAGGATACAAAATAAACAGGAAAATTCATCCACGTCACATCGATGGATCTAAATTTATTTGCAAGAAATAGAAGTCAGAAGCAATAATCTAAAACACTAAGGATTTTTAACATGAACTTTTGTCGTAGTATACGATATCGACGGATACTCGCCATCACAGTCAATAATTGATCAGCCGTAGCGTCAAAATTTCGCACCATTTAATAGAAAATTTCATCAAGAAATAAATATGATCAGAATAAATCTATGACATCATTGACGTTTCCCACTGAAAAAAATATGAAATAGAGTTTTGAATAACATCTAGAAACATCTAGATTTTGGCAAATCTAGATGTTATCAACAACCCCGTCAAAGTAAGGTCCAAAGAGGACAAAAAAGCTTTTTTACACAAAAAGTAAAAGAAGGGGTCTTGTGAAGTGTCGATGCCAATTTTCAAGTCTGTAGACAAAACTATATGACCTGGAGCGCTGGAACACATAAACACACAAACACATGCATATATATATATATATATATATATATATATATATATATATATATATATATATATATATATATATATGAACACATATATATCAGGATAAAACCCTTCACCATCTTTGATGGTGGCTCAGTTCGATGTTAGTCAGAAAAAAGAGTAAACGAATGTCCACTAAAAGCATTGAAATACAAAACAAATTGGAGAACAGTACAAAAACATAGGAATATTCGAAAGCTATTTTTCAAAGCAGGAATACAGTTATCTCCTGCTTTTCGAAGGCTCTCTTTACGCCACTTTTGCTTTTACGAAAAGGGTGAAAAGCAGAAATAGTATTTAGTTTATTTTCCAGTAAGCTGTTCTAGAGTCAGCCCATACCCTCTTCTACTCTCTCCTAAACCTCAGTCAACTGTACCCCACATCCGCTAATATCCGTCGACCCAGCATAACATAAACTCGTCACTATATGGGGGTCTTGGAAAACTAGGGGAAAAATTCCCAATCTAAACTGGTGGCCGATTACTTTACTTCATATAGATTTACGGTAGGTTTTTGTTGGAAAGCTCTATTTTCAGAAAGAGAGGTCAGTCAATATTTCACCAAAAACATTGACTATCACAGCAGAAACTACGAGAACATTATAAAGTCTAGAACGAATCGTTGTCATTCTGACCGATGAATTGCTTAATTGTGGGTGATTGCAGTAATGATTCAAGGATTCTTCTTGAGAATAACAGAATGTAAATTACAATTGAGTAAGGCTATAAAACGCATCGACCAAAAACCTGTTGATCGGAAAGACAAAAATAGCGATGCTGGTCGTAATAAATGCAGGAATGATGATAATACTTCATCTTAGAACTTGAGACAACAAGGAAGGCCTGAGAACGCAACGTCTGAAAGGTAGTGATCAAAATAACTAAGATAAGGATACCAGTTTTGATAATTGATGGGATATTAACATGATGATATAACAATGTCAATAGTTCAGCGCATAGGTTCAGCCAGCACTTAGGATAACGTGATAAAGGCCCCAGAGCAGTTGTTGTGCACCACTGGTCAAAGCAGTAACAGTTTTTAATTCATTGCTGATGACGTGTTCGTTCCGATATCGAAGGCACTGATTGCCTCCTGCTGTTTGTATCGATCGTTATAATAGGTTATCGGCGACGGATTGATGTTGTGTATTTTTTTTCCATAGAGTCTTCAACTGGCTGAAACATCTGCACTTAAAGAATGACGGGAGATTGGATTGGAAGTATCTGCGGGCAAAGGCAAATGCTTCCTCTAAATAATTATTACGGATACAGACGAAGCCGTTTATTGTATCTTTGATAATGTTATCAAACAGTTATTGTCATCAAAATAAGTCGATCGCAGACACTGAATTGATTTTCATATCAATTCCATCCTAATTACATATTTATTTTTTTTATTGCATAGTTGTTTATAACAATGGATAAAATCACATAACACTGAATTTATAACAATGATAAATACAAATCTATATCAATGAATGTAAATTGATCCAATTTAGATACATTTTGCTTGATGTTATAAGTAGATTATCATCATCTGAAAAACCCTGTCCCTAAATGATTACAGTTTGCGCATTCTACTATATTTCATGAGCTTAGCTTAATCAGACTGCATGCCACAAATGTAGAATCGAACTCACTGCAGTGTTAATGATCTGCATGAACTTCAATAAAACTAAAGTCATGTGCAACAATCACATCGAGAATGAGGACATAACTGTCAAAATTAAAGATGGAAAACTGGGAAAGTAGACTACATCTACCTAAGACAATGAATCTTTATGAAACCCACAAAAGAAGAAGAAATCAGGCGAAGAATCACCTTAGGATGGCAAACTTTTGGCAGAGCGAACCCAACCTTCAAAAACAAGACGATCCCAATAATCCTGAAAAGAAGAGTATACAACCAATGCATCCTCCTGATAGTCACTTATGGAGTTGAAACATGGAACCTAACCGAGAGACAGACCTACAATCAGAGAAGCATGCTCAACATCACATAGAGAGATCACAAGACAGCACAATATATCAGGAAGAAAACGGGAGTCTGGGACATCATAGAATCTATTAGAAAACTTAAGTAACAATGAGCAGGCCATGTTGCAAAAATGGCAGACGACTGATGGGCATCACGACTCACAACATGGACCCCCAGAGATCACATGTGAAACTGAGGCTGTGAGAATACAAGATGGGATTAACTAGACAAATTTAGAAAATACTGGATCTGCGACGCCCATGACAGAGAAATGTGGCGGATCCTGGGGAAGATCTATGTCCAACGACAGACGTTAAAAGACGACGATGATGATGATGATGATGATGATGATGATGATGATGATTAGCTTGAAGCACTACAGCAGTAACTGTCTGCGAAACTTGTTTGCTAATTACATGCACGTCTTGATTAGTGTTGTGAATTCGTTTTAGACTTGCATTATGATTTGATACATTTTCCAGCTTATACTTAGAATAATTTGTTCAACTCTACCTTAACTGCACTAGATCAAAACATGCCAGGAACAAAACTGTACTTTTCAAGATATCCATATATTGAGAAACTGTTGGGTATTTACGAATCTTAGCTTAGTCTTGAACCAAGCCATGAGCGAGGGACACTCAGTCTGATAGAACTCACTACAGTATAAATGGCATGTGCGAATACCTTATAAACCATTGCATCATGTCGATCGGATCATTGATGATTATTGAGCTAAATAGGTAAGGCATGAACATGCATTCAGCGAGGGTTCAATTCATAATGGTATGCAAGACCAGACAGTTAGTCATCACGCCAAAGTGAGGGTTTAAATTATTGATATTAAACTTACAGCCTTACAGACCATTACTACTTTAGTAAGTTCGATCCTCAATTAATTACCTACTAATGTGGTATTGTGCCATACTTTGCTGAGTTTGGTAAATATAATGCCATCGGGTGCCTACAGTAGAGCAAAGTTATGCAAGTTGGTTTTGCTAAGCCATCGCTGTCATAGAGCGTTCAATCAACGCTCGCCGTCACAATGTAGACATCCAAACCATTAAATGTGAATTAGATCTCCAGAGTGTCCACAGCTAAGGTGTTCATGTGCTAAACGAAGCCAAACTTAGTAAATGACCCGTGTTTCAGCAGTATCGGTTGGACGCGGCTGACTAGTGAAATTACACTGCTTATAGGCGTAAACTAGATTACAGTGAAAGCACTTTAGAACTAAACAGGTATTTCAGCTCATGATTTTGACCCCAAAAATTCAACCAAAAAAATACTTGCGCTAATATAGAAAAAAAACTTTTTTTATAATGAATTAATACCTCTAAGTGAAATACGTAAATTATGTCTTCTTGAATCCTAAAAATAGTACATTTTCTTTATTCTTCCAATTGAAGAGAGCCCAAAATAAAAAAGCGTGTATTCCTGTGTGTCCAATGAAATTTCACTACAGATAACAAGTTTTCTGTTTTCATAACATAACTAATTTGCATAATTAATACCTTCTGCACTTACGTTTCTTTTCCTTTGCGCCTAAAGTGGCGAAAAGTTATCTGGCACCGAATGTGTTAATAAAGTACAAAAAAGGTCAGGTTAGTCACTCAATTGACACCGTCACAGGAGCAAAATCTTTTGACAAGATGTCGTGTTGGGGTGATCAAGTGAAAATTGGAATAAAGGTTGATCAATCAATAAGTTACTTTTCTCACCTTTTGTTCTAATTTTCATAAAATAAGCGGACACAAACCAGTGACCAGATTAGCATAAACTTTTTTAGTAAATTGAACATGCCACTGAAAATTCATTTTGAGGAGAATTTTGAAAAAAAGAAGTTTCCTTATAGACATAATGAGGATTAAATCTTTGCGCGTGATGATTGTCAGACAGACTACCTTAAAAAGAGAAGAAACCCATTTTGACAGTTTTTAGTTGACGGTTTGTAATTTACGGTAAACCAGTCAATTTACTATTAGAAATCAGTCGGAGACTGGTGGTAACCAATCCTAGAACAAGGTTCTTCACACTTTTCCGATCATGACCCAGTTTGACTTGATCCAAAAACCCCATGACCCACTGACACATAATAAACAATCCATCTTATGTTGAGTTTAGGGTATAAGCTAAATGCAACTAAGAAAAAGTGGCTACTTTGCTTTATCGAAATTCAAATGCAATTAAATCCGTGTTCGTTTCAAAGACATAAATGTGTGGACCATACTCGTATACGTATGAATCATCTTGTCTACCACCTAAACAACCCGCTTCTCTCTATCAATAAACCCCTCTTATCGTCTTTCAACCGTGCCAAGACTACAACTGTTGTTATCATTTAATAAGTTTAAAAATAAATTATTCATGACAAAGGTAATAATAAGATTATCAGATATATTCATATTTCTAATCTCAATCATTCCATTGTCACCAGTATTTTTCTCACTTACTCTTTATCTAACACTTATTTATTCGTTTATTTATGATGAACCTGCGACCTGAATCAGCAGGACATTGCGACTCAGTAATGGGTCGGGACCCGTACTTTGAAGAACCCTACCCCAGAGGTGCTGACTCGTTGGCCAGAGTCACTGTGCACTTAGCTTTCGACTGGTTGATAAAAGCGAAACTGCGTAATGTTAAAAGGGTTTCAGATCAGCAGTTCGAACGAGTCATGGAACATCGATGTCCACAATCGCATTATACAACATGGTTGATTGTTCTGTCGGCGTTCATCATCATTATTTTATTATTACTTTTACTTCATCTTATTTCTGTTGCTTTTTTTTTGTTGTTAACACTTTGAATCAATACACTCTTCATTATTAATGTTGGCATCACTGAGTTTACCGGATCTTCTCATTGCTACAGTTTATCACAACTGTCTATGTCGATATACTCTTCATCATTACTATTACTTTACTTCCAGTTTTACAACATCTTATTATTGTTGCTTTTTATCGCAACATTTGATCTAATTGTTTTTATTATCATTATTATTTTATTATTACTTTCAGTCCATTGTACAACTGTAGCCACCAAACTGGCCAGGGGTTCTATCCCATTTTTATATGTGCACGTATTGGCTTGTTTATGTGTATGTGAGTTTGTGTGTTCTAGTGCTCCTGGCCATACAGTTTTGACTATAGACTTGTAAACTAGCATCAGTACTCCACTAGACATCTAAAAATGTTTTTGTATTTTTTAATATTTTGAAGAAAAACTTTTCTGACCTTTTTGAGCATTGACAGGTTTGATAAAAACATCTAGATTCTGCAGTCTATATGTTTCTAGCTATCTTTTCACAAATTTTATTTCAGATGTTTCCCAGTGGAAAACACTAGTGATGTTATAAATAGACTTTATTCTGATCATATTTATTATTCGATAGAATTTTTTTACATGACTTCAAATTTTGACGCTGCAGTTGTTCAAATATTAACTGCGATGGTGATTAATATAGTTATTGCTTTTTATCCCAATATTCTGGTCTGATACACTCTCCATTTTCTTATTATTTACCAGCTCTACCCTATCTCATGACTGTTACTTCACATCCTAACATTCAAAGTCAATACACTATTCGTTATCTTATTATCTATTTTACTACCACTAGTTATTGTTGCTTTTTGTCACAACAATCTGGATCGATACACTCTCAGAGAGGAAGAAGATGCACGCTGCCTCTATAATAGTTTATGATAAAATAACCGCCGAAAGCTATTTTCGCTTTCCACCTTTGTTCGTAAAAGCGAAAAATTACCTTGAAGCAAACTTTTGTAATAAGGGGGATGCTTGTATAGATTACTCTGATCGTTTTAAGTCATGCTGCATGTTAGAAGAATTCAAAATAATCCAACTGAAAAATTAGAGAGCTCTCTGAGAATGCATACCTCTTCTAATGGTATTGCCAACCAACGAATGGTGGAGACATAGCTACAATGCATGGTCCACCCTTCCATAAACTTTCATTCGAATTCATAAAGAGCTTTCGGGGATGTTACGTTGTGTGGACATATAACTACAATGTAGGTGAGGTTATTGTACATGGATCCGCCCCTGCATCAAAATTCAATCACTTCTTTCGTAATACATTGTCTATCCTTCCACGAAATTTCATCAAAATTCATAGAGTACTTTTGGAAATTATGGTCATGATGATGATGATGATCATCATCATCATCATGATCATCATCATCAGCAGCAGCAGCAGCAGCAACAGCAGCAGCCTTTCAATGTCCGTCGTTGGACATAGACATTCCCTAAGATTCGCCAGACCTCTCTAATCAGGTAAACAGGCAGCTAGAATCCGTTCTCGCCTGCTAATATAGCCGTTTAAAATCTTCAAATATTCTTTAAACTATGTAAGCAAACACTTAGTCGTTCCTGATGTTTATTTCGAAACGTGAGAAGTGACTAACCAGGAACTTTAAATTCATATGGAAGAGACGTGTGTCCAAATGTTTACATATATCGTTCTTGGCCTGTTTTAATTAAAAAGATGAAACTGAAAAGTTCACCAGGTGATTTCTTGAAGAAATGAGATTGTCTACTAAGGAATCAAAGTGGAAGGAATTGCAGTTATAATTGGCAAATAATATTTCATACACAGTGACTATCTCAGTAAAAAGTAGTGATAGTAGTAGTAATAGCAGTTTTTTTCTACCTTTTCTGCTCTTCATCGACTTATTTTTCTTTTGTTTTTTAACACTTCTCTTGCTAATTTTTCCTTTGCATTTTTCTCCTTCAATTTTTCTTCTCTTTATCGTCTACTTTCCTTTTCCCAACAGTTTTCCTTCTACCTCTACTTCTTTCTCTTCTTCATTTCTTATCTACGTTTCCTTCAACTCCTAATTCTTCGCTTTATTTTGTTCCTTTCTTTTTTCTTATTACTTCTTATCTTACTTCTTCTGCGTCTTCTTTTTCTGCATTTCCTTCTACTTTTTCCATTTTTTTTTCTATTTCTCTTCTTTATTCTTCCTCTTTTTTTCCACCCACTCTTCTATTTTTCTCTTTTTTTTCTACTTTTTTTTTCTTTCTACATTTTCCTTCTTTTTATTTCATTTTTCTTCTTTGATTTTTTCTCCTCTAATTTTTCCTTCTTCTTCTTCTATTCTTTCACTTCCCCCTCTTCTATTTTTCTTCTTTTTTTCTCATTCTCCACTAAATTAGAAACTTCCCAGACAAACACGTCACTTCTCCTCCGTCAATACTTGGGTTTGTTACACAAGTCACGAGAGTTCAAGAAGAGAAAACTTGGAAGGGAAATTAAAACCGAAAAGCCGAAATTGGCGAACCAATTTGTCCACAACAGAGGGTGGACAGAAATGAGCTCACATGAGCTCCCCCCCCCAAAAAAAAATGGGCCACCTATTTGAACCTTATGATACAAGAGCTTCATCGTTATTATCCCTTCATGAATTTGTACACTAGTTTTTCACCGGTCGGGAAGATCAAGAGACAGCAAGTCTTTTCAATACTCCAGCACTTTCATCAGTATTCTTGCTTATTTTAGCAGTACTTCTTTTTCTCCATCCCCTTCACAATAACGTTGATGATGATGATGATGATGATGATGATGATGATGATGATGATGATGACTAGCTGCACGCATGGAAATTCCTCTGATGTTGACTGCTAAGATTATCCGCCGTGCCATGGCTCTGCTCTTCCCCCACCCTTTGCCTATATCTTCTAATTCTCTTCCTTATCCCTTCCAATCTTCGTTAACTGTCCGTGTTTTTATCTAAATTTCATACTAACATGGATTAGTCTCATGTGGGAAGAAGGGACAACGAATGCACAAGTATTTTTCTTCTGCATCCTCTCATTCACGTTTCTTTTTCTCTACCTCTCCGTATTTTATTGTCTCACAATGTTAACGACCTTTCACTCCCATCTGCCATTCGGTCTAATGCTCATTGTCTCTTGATATCCAGCCAAGAAGCCTCTCTTTATGTCTTTCTTCAGTCCCTCTCCTAACTAATATACATACTAACAACAAAATAATATGATAAATAATAGTCATTCTTATTCATTTGTGGTTATTATTACTATTTGATGCTGCTGATAGTAATTGTACCAATTTTGTTTTTACAAGGTAGTTTCTGGTGGTTCTCACTATAGATCAAGTAACAACAAAACCCCTTAATGTTTCAACGCTTTCCTCATTTCGAAAATTGATTTTAGTAATAATGTCATCTTGATGGTTTTGATTCCTCCTTATGTTTCCAAGTCTTCCAGCCTCTTCGTAAAGCTCGTCCATACTGTTCCAAATGCGTCGATAATGATCAGTAAAACTGCCCCCCCCCCCTAAAGTTCTACAGTTTTTTCCAGCTCTCTTGTAAGATCCGGGTATTCTCCCAGCTTTTTCGCTTTCTTTCAATTTTGTTCGGTAAACTGTCGAGACGGCAACATTCACTCCCAGATAATTTTTTCCTTTGTTTACGATGTTAATCAAGTTGATACATATGACATCTTGTTTTTTTTTAAATAGCACGATAGAAGACAATTTGAATAGCAATAACGTTAAATATTAATCAAAATATAACCTATTCGTTTTGTTTAACCCGAATGTTTTGTTGACGTTATCAGAAGATCGAGAAGTATCATGTCTTTTTTCCAGTGATCCCCATCGATAATATGTTATACCTATAAGATTATTTTGATTTAGCGGTCTCAAATTCGGTAAGAGCATTATTTATGATTTCCCTATTATTGAACTGTGTATTACGGATACGAAGTTCAAAATGCTTGTGATAAAAAATCTGTTGGATAAATATCAGATGAATATAGATGATGAAACAAAACATTATATCCCGATTCTCCTTGCTTAGACTTAGTCAGCAGAGAGATGTGAGGTCAGTTACTATGACTGAAGATTTAATTTATTTCCCGTGGGACCCTTATTTTTCAACTTTCTAACCTTTTGTATTGTCTTTACATGGCGTAATATGATCGCCTTTGAAGTCCAAAAGTCTCTATAAATTGCCC
Organism: Thysanoteuthis rhombus; assembly: GCA_963457665.1. Lineage (NCBI taxonomy): Eukaryota > Metazoa > Mollusca > Cephalopoda > Oegopsida > Thysanoteuthidae > Thysanoteuthis > Thysanoteuthis major. Next base: position 33,385,064 of record OY735218.1, read on the forward strand.
TAGTAGTTCTTCGTGGGTCATTGGCCAGTACTTTTGATAATCCATCATCATTAGGAACAGGTTTGAACCCACCTCAATATCTATTATTGGTATCCATGTTTCTTGACCTAATCCAATTGATCTAATGCTGAAGAGTTTTCTGTGTAATAGTGTTCACTTCAAATGTTTTGTTGACGTTACCAGAAGATTGAGAAGTATCATATCCTCGTTTGAGATTGTACTTGATAATTAGACTAACTTCTTGAGTAGACATTATAGATGTTAACGGCTGAAACATTCAATCATGATAAATCATACTTCTATTTACATTGAATCAGCATCAGCGCATTTTTAATAAATGTTCCACTTCTAGCATTATCTTTTATGATGTTGAAAAGCGATATTTTATACTTAAGGACTTGATGGATTTGATTTTCTCACATGGACAGGAAGATCAGCTTAATCTGGCACAGGGCTGTAATTCGGTGAAATTCACGACATGAGTGAGTGTAGCTTGCCAACTATTGCTCTATGATTGATGTTCATCCGGAAGCCAAAGCAGATATTTAATAAGCTTAACCTTGCACAGATCAGCATATTACATAGTGCACACAACACGGTGATGGCGAATCTTTTTATCTCAGTGTGTCGAAATCTTGATTTTTTAATAATCCTGTTATCAGAGTGTCACTTATACATTATACGTGTATTTTAGCTTTAGGTAATAGATGATAGGTAAACAACCGATTTCTATAATATATTTATATAACTAGGACCTAAGTAAAATATAACTTGAAATCTTATTATATACTTATTAAACAAGGATAATGAAATTAGATTTAAAAAGTTTAATTTCAAGTTCCATCGTTAAAAATACATGCAGCATGTCACTGCAGACATGCATATCATAGATTCACTCACACAGTCATAATACAAGCTAGTAGGTATTTACTAAGCTACTAGTCTGGCAGGGGCTGCAATAGTGGAGCACTCGATCAGTATCGAATACACTACACGACTGATCGCGTATTTACTAAGCTTATATTAGTCTGACAGAGATCAACAACTGTTAAGCATCCTTTGATTGTCAAACTCACTAATATAAGTCCATCATCATAATCCTCATCAGTCTTTTAGCGTCCGTCGTTGGACATAGGCCTTCCCCAGGATCCGCCTCATTTCTCGATCATGGGTGTCGCGGAGCTAGTTTTTTCAAAATTTTTCAAGTTCATCTCCCCATCTTGTATTCTGTCGGACTTGGTTTCGCATGAGATTTTTAAGGATCCATGTTGTAAGTCGAGATGTCCATCGGTTGTCTGCCATTCTTGCAACATGATCTGCCCATTGCCATTTAAGTTTTTTGGCACGTCTTCAGCACCATGGATTAACCCTATACCTACCCCTTTTAGCCCAATACAGGGCACAAACTGGGGGAAACTGATTTTATTTGCTTCAGACCGAAAAGTCCAGAAGCTGTAAATAATTAAGCAGCAAAAATGGTGATGTGCTGGACACATGAGTTTCAAACAAACAATACAAATGAGCGAGTATATACTGAACTCAACTTAGACTCACACACTCATTTCTGCTGGGCACCACGTTAGGATTGAACTGACAACTCAGGTACATAGTTTGTCAGACTACTTAGCTAACTACCGCTCTATGACTGGCGCTTGTCGTGAAATGGAATGTAGGTAAGACTAATCAAGCATTTCCCGAATATACGTGGCTTAATTTATCCATTCAGCGCTTCCATAACAAGCAACTCAACTGACTTCTTCAATTGTACACGAGAGCATCGGAACAAACAATACCTTCTCTCTCACTAATGCTTTCCATCTGCTGCCCGGGCCAACGCACCTGCGAGCCGTTTTCTTGCTTTTCAGCGTATAAAATTTTTAATTAATTTTTCCCAAGTTCTTTATGCATTTTTAACTCACGCATTAATAAATATAGATTAATCTCTGCAGATTTTACCGTGAACATGTGCCTCTAAAGAGATAAAACAAGTCAAAAGACAAATAGTTTATTACTTTGTTCGAGAATAGCTATTCATCAAAACCTGAAAGTTTTTCATGGTCAATATTTGTTTGGACACTACGCTTGGCTAGACACATGAATGGCTAATATCGGATATTTACCGGGATTTTTCTTTTTCTTCTTCGTCGGCTTCTTTTCTTTCTTCTTAAAACAATTTTCATGTTCGAGAAAAATTTACCGTTCCACAACCTGATGATGAGGAGTTGAGAGCAGCGTAATGATTAACGGTGTAAACAATTGAATATGCGATCTGAGTTCGAAATCCGTTCACGTTTATATTCTCTTTGCATTAATGCCACTGGGAAGTGCATGAATCTATCTCTTCCGGCTGTAGGTAAACAGTAGGGAAGACTGGGATTTCTAGCAATAGGATACTAGTCTAGGAGATGGACAACTCTAATTCTAAACCAGTCTGTAGAGGGATGGGTTCTGTTAGGCTACTTCGTCCATGATTAAATCATTTGTGGCAACCCAACGATCATGTACTAGATTATAGGGTGGATAAGCTTAGTAAAAACAAAAGGTCAAATTCTGAGGTATTTGAGTGGAAAATTGGCGTTGCTCCAATTTTTTTAGGTGTAGCACCTATCTTCCTGTGAAAAACAAACAACATTTGAGATCCTGGATTCAATCCGAACAAGAACACTGACCACTATTCCAGCTTTGAGTTACGAAATTAAAAGATTTACTAAGCATAACTCTGAATAAAAAAAGTCCAAATTGTGAGAAATTCACGTGAGAAGATTGTATTGCGCCAGTAGGTTTTACCTTTCTTAAAATACAGCATTTTACCTCCTGGCTTTTGCCAAGGCTCGAATACCGATCTCTGGCATCGGTGGGTTATACTCAAGTATTTCAGTCACTTGAATAATCACCAAGCTTAGATGAGTACAATACAAGGGCAATTGGTGGTAAAATTGAGTAAGACTATGGTGCACCATTTTTCAAGTTTGGAGATCGTGCCAGTCTTGCAAGTCACTATTTGAAATCGTGGATTCTATCGGAATATAAATACCCATACATGGAACTAGTTGAAAACTGCCAGCGGATTTCCAGTCGTGAAAAAGGGTTGGGTTCAATGTAAGAATATGATAACTGTTGCACCTATCGTCGTAACTCGTGAAGTAATACATGTTATATTACCCTCGAATTATTCAACCTGATTAGTGCTTTGCAGTATTCTTTTTACACCCTTCCCTGTTATCACAACTTGTTGTCGTTATTATTTCTTCTCTTACAGCTGCCTGTTATCTTTCTCCTCTTTTTTTACTTGTCACTGTTTCTCTCTCTGCCGATTGTCTTCTATTTTTCTCTTACTATTCGTTGGAGATTTAGATTTGGGTATCAGCAGAGGTTGTGCATGGTCATTTTGCATCCTGTTAGCCTCTCAACAAGATGGAGTAATTTACCATTCCTTTCTGGCTACGTTGCCTCTCTATCAGATACTTAACGTCACTGGAACGCTTTTCTTGGTTGGTAATTGCATTAGTCGACATGTCTTCAACTCCATGCAACAAGGTACGACTTACATGAGAACAGGAAGTCTACTGTCCTTCCGAGTTGATGAATTTCGTAACTACAACTTAGCACTCTATGTTACGGACGGTGGAATGTCGACAGCCTTTCGAGTTTAATGAACATCGTAACTGAAACCGATACATGACTCACAGAAAAGGCGAAATCTAATTGCTTAGTTGATTGTGTTTTTAGCTTTTATTGAAAAATCAGACAAAAGCAGTATATCACCGACTATCGACTTCTGACACATCGCCCACCAATTCTCAGTTTGTTGTTTTTCTCAATTGTTCTAGGCTCGCTTAATTTATGAACCAATGTTTTAATTTCTCTGTCTATTGCTTGTTCTATCTGGGTCAATGTAGGGAGTGTTTTCCACGCACTCCTGGACACGCCTTTTATGCCCACCTAATTTCTGTTCATTGTTTTGATCGTTTACCTAATTTCTTTTTAAATCTACTTCATTGCTCCGAATTTTTTACCTAGTTTTCAAACATTTCCAACGTTTTTCCTTATCCGTGGGGGGGGGGGTCCCCATAACATACCATATTTTTACTATTTGTTGATTTCCCTGTCTATTGTTTTATCCAGCTGGGTCACCACCCAAGCCACACCCTTAATAACATGACAGAGTGTTGGGGTCTAATGGTTGAGAGGCCATAAATTGACCGGAAATAGTTACTTGTTCGTGAGATTCATTGACATGCAGAGCAGTAACAGAAACTAGGGCAAACGATTTCACGTCCGTTACGCTCTTCGCAACACGATGTAAACAGTTGTTATTGTATGCTTTTTAGATCCAATGGTTAGAAGAAAGGAAAATGGAATTGGTGGTTCCGATTTTTCTCTCAATTCCATGTGCTTTCAATCTATTAAACGTTCAAACCTCCCGAAAATTTATCAGTTGTGAGAAAAAATTTCAAACGTTTCAGAAGGGGGTCATTTTACAATATAACTATAATTATTAACTGGACCCTTACTTTCCATTCCTCGAAATATGGATGTGAATTCTTCTTTCTCTCAGTGCTTATGTTTGGTAGATTTTTTTTCGAAGGAATTTGACCCTAAACTGACAAAAATGTTTTTTCCTTCCAGCAAAGACTTAACCACGAACCCTGACGATAAAATAAAGGCATTATTATAAATCTGTTGGTCTGCACTAGCGTGCGTCAAAAATGAAGCACATTCTCAGTTTTTAGGAAAATCATTTTTTTAAGGTTTTAGGTGGGGCTATATAGATTCGTTCAGTTATTGGTATAGGCCTAAGTGGGTCTGCTTGACAGTGTGCGTGTATCCAACGAGATTAGGAGTGTGAGTGAGCCTGACTGGAGTGAATCATATTTCATTTAAAGAAATATCTATAAAATATCATTTGTTCTCCCATGCTGTTGTATTTGAGGGGCAACTCTACTCCAGAGTGAACATGACATATGTGGCTCTGACATCCAATATACCTACTTACTTGGAGGTTAAAACTGTTATTCCCAACCAAATGGCATAAATAAACACTATTTTAACATTTGCATGATAATGCTCTCAAATCTACCCGATAAAGTGTGGGGGTGAGCGCAAACTCCACATCCTATTTGATATTGTGAAATCTTTATAAACACTATTTGCTTTCCTGCGTTTCCCCGGGTAGCTAGTATGTTTTTTATATATATATATATATATATATATATATATATATATATATATATATATATATATATATATATAGTTAGTTGTATGACATCTCTTCAGTGTGGCTATAGACTTTCAATTATACCATCCAGTACCGCGAGGCAGAATTGAAACCTTCACTTCAGACCCGTAGGCCGATATCCTACCTCTGAACTACGGAACTGGATAGGCAGTAAACGATATATTTAAATTACGCAGAAATCTCTCATCCACCAGAGTACTCAATTCCTATAGAAGAGCATTGCATATGTATGTATGTATATATATATATATATATTCATCTGTTTTAATCTATGTCTTTCAACATTGATTCTAGATATTTTTAAAACTTATTTTAGTTTTTTTTCCTGTAGAAGTAACCAAAATCCTAAAGAACCTAAAAGTTTCTCAGTGTTTTTTTTTTTTCACTCTACTCTCTCATGCTTTCCTACAGTGAGTTCATATTTGGTTTAAATGAATATGAATACTAAACAACACTATATATATATATATATATATATATATATATATATATATATATATATATATATATATATATAAAGACAGACAGACAGACAGATGGATAGAGATGGACGGACAGAGAGTTTTATTATCCTATTCACATATACAAAATGAATAAATGTTTGTTCCAACATGAACCATGAAGGTAAGAAAATCTGATTCCAGTAAGGAGCATCCCAGATGACAAACAAGATCGATTGTCGGACGTGTATGACCTTCACAAAGATGATTCGTATATATATATATATATATATATATATATATATATATATATATATATATATATATGCGTGGGTGTATAAATTGCGTTACATTATATTGAAACTATATTTGAACTGATCTCCCGTTATTACACGGTGAATGTATCATTTGGTCTCGACAATGTAAATAGAATAAACAATTAAAGAAAAAGATTAATCGAAAGTGCAACCGATAGGGTGGTCGCTTAAACGTAGCGTTGCTTCTACCATTGAGCTAAAAGTTGATAATATAAGTATCCTCTTTGAAAGAAACAAATGGAGCATATATTACTGAATAAACAAAAATAGAATTTTGGGTTAAAACAGTTTTGGGGGCCTTTGCACTACCGGCAGCCGTTTACTATAAAGTTAAGAGCAACTCTACGTTGAAGCAGCCACAGTATTGGTTACAGGTTCGATTTCTACAGTAGCCACATTCTCTTTAATATATATATATATATATATATATATATATATATATATATATATATATATATATATATGCATGTGTGTGTGTGATTGGATCTTTGGGGGGATTGACTATAGGGGCGACAACATTGTACTTCAACTGCCTTAGCAGGGGACTTAGTTATTGGTGTGTGATTCATCCATGTGATTACTCGCTCACTCTCTTCTCTGTCAACCATTGTGACATGCCAGTGACAACAGAATTTGTAAATATATCTGACTATGGGAAAGAACGCAGGGCATAGCCTTTCCCAAAGATATTAGTGCAAAGTGAACATAAATAAAAATAAAGAAGAAGCTTCCGATTAATTCTTTGTATTCTGAGATGAAGTATTTTCACTATTAATTCTATTTTGCTATCCAAATTGTCTACCTCGAATACCCTCGGACTGTTAAAGCAAGTAACGTGGAGTAAAAATAGAGAAGTAGAACCTCTCCAAAACCTGGGAACTTGTCTTCCATCGAAGACGCCTTAATCTATTCGGCCACCGGAGCTTTTAGGCAAGTAAAGCGAGAGCGAGTCTTTCATGGGTGATTCCTTTGCCATTTGGGCCACGGAAAGACAACTTTACAGTCATATAATTATCTATCTAGTCCGAATCATCGTGCCATTTTATATTCTGTTCTTACTTCCTAGAAATAGTTTTAAATTATTTAGATTTTGAATGCAGGTATTTGAATTATATACATATATATATATATATATATATATATATATATGTATGTATGTGTGTATATATATATATATATATATATATATATATATATATATATATATATATATATATATATATAATGATAATAAGATGAGAGGGACGTAGTAAAAAAAATATCACTGCCTGAATTTCAGATGATGAAGAATTCTCACTGATTTATTTGAACCGATGTCTTCAACTTGTTTGTTATAGTCAAAACGTTTCGATCGTTGTACCCTCCAGTCGTCTGTATTTTTCATCAACATCATCATCATCATCATCATCATCATCACCATCATTATCATCATCATCAGTAGCAGCCTTTTAATGTCCTTCGTTAAGACATAGACCTTCCCTAGGTTTCGCCGGATCTCTTGATCGTGCAAATACTTCGTCTCAGAGTTTAAACAACTTAACGGAAGCTACTTCTTTATCCTTACTTTATTCTACTTACTTTAGCAGTAGGAAAGTATCCAACCTAGAAACGTGTAATAAAAAGCAACAATTAAATGAAGAAAAAACTTGCCAAAAATTGAAGAATGATAAATCACCTCAAAATCAAATAGAAATTCGGACCTTCACAATTTTTTTAATCTAATGTAGGTATGAATTTAGACTTATACAATGCCAATGGTGAGTTAGGAAGATTGCATTGCGCGAGTCTTCCAAGAGTGAGACTGCCTACCTCCTAGGGAAATACATATTTGGAATCCTGGCTTTTACCTGGACTTGAACTCCGACATCTTTCATCATTGGGAGATTCGTAACTCTTCCGCATCAATAAGCAAAGCAGGAAAGTTTTCTAAGTCTATGTATCGTCATTGTTGAAATACAACCATGATTATTGTTTCATTTTGTCACCCACTACCGCCAGAAATTGTTGTGTCACTTAAACCCCATCGTGCAGGCCTTTATGCTATTCTCATACGGGCCCAATTACTTGAGACCTGAAAAGACGGGGAAAACCCATTCCAAGTCATCAAATGTGGAACCAATATAGCTAATGAAAATTTTGATATATTCGTTCACTTGACCGAAAAGGCATTTGATCTACACAGTGCATATCTAATTTTTAGCGTGAACTCCGTCTTTGTCAATGCACTTAACCCCAGGCTTCTCCATTTAGCCTATAGATCGAACATTATGCAAACACTATTTCAGATAAAAATTCTAATAACTGTGTCAAACCATGGATTTATAGATCCATCTTTGTATATATATATATATATATATATATATATATATATATATATATATATATATATACATACACACGCACACATAAACACACTCACGCACGCACACACACACATATATATTGTCTAGAAAGCTTTACAGCTTAAACATATATGTGTGTGTGTATGTGTGTGTGTATTTATCTGTATGTGTGTGCGTGTGTTTGCCAGAATGCATTTGATTATTGTTCGATTTTCCTCTTTACAACAGAATTCTCTATCCCTATATTTGTGAAGATGACATTGAAAGTTTTTATGTATTTCTTTGATACATTGTGTCTGCGATACTGCAGATTATAGACTCCTACCGTGATATCACGTGCCACCCAAAATGCTAATTCAATAATAGTTCTTTAATGGCTTGTTTATTTTATTTCAGCTCAATTTAATTTCTCAGTTTAAATTGATAGTTTTTCTTTCTTAGATTCCGTTTTTTTTTTCATTCAATCAATTCTGATTTTCTACCCATTTCCTGCGGGTATTAAACTGCCTAACTTTCTTTCCTCCCCGCCCCCATTCTTTTCTTCATTCTACTTCCTATCCTCTTATCGAATTACCTAACTTTCTTTTTTGTCTTCTTTTTTCCCACCCATATTGAATTATCTTTCCTCTTTGCCATTTCTCTTCCTACACTCTGTTAAACTGACTTTCATCCCCCTCTCCATTTCTACACACTTATTAAACTACCTAACTTTCTCGTCTACCCTCTTTCTTCCTATCCTCTTATTAAACTACCTAACTTCTATTTCTCCGCCCTTTCTCTCTTTCTGCCCACTCATTAAACTTCCCAGTTATCGTTTCTGTATGTCTCTTTTCTTACCCTCTTATTAAACTACCTAACTTTCCTCTTATGCTATTACTGGAAGCGTAACTTCTGTACGTTGAAGAAACAAGCAGATAATATCATTGACAAGCCTGGCTGCAGCAGGATCAAACGCCACTCCTACTTCTTCTTCGTTGTGTATTTATGATATGAATTTTCGTTGATATGCAACATGAGCCAGTTAGGTCCAGTTGGTAAGAGAGTCGCCTATCAGTCACTTGGTCGTGATTTCAGATCACAATAGGGAAATGCTAATTGTATATGTCGGTTTGGCTTGATGTTGCAGGATAGAAAAGCAGTGTAAAACCTTAAGTTAGGTGAAGATTGTTGTTGTTATAGTTACAATAAAAGATCTCTCAAGCTTCTGACTGGATTTTAACGATTATATTGCGATGAATAAAGGAATCTGGAGAAACACGGGAAACTTTCAGAAAAAGGTCGCAAAGAAAAGTCAAAAATTAAGATGAACGAAAACTGGTAGAACTTGCGTGAAAATACTATTTATATAAACTAACTAAATCGACAATAAAGACTTTCCATTATCACATGCCTGTTCTTCTCTTTTTTCTATGTTCTCATCCTCTCCCTTACCCTTTCCAACTCTCATTACTCGTCCATGTCTAAATGTTACACAAATACGGAATAGTTTCATCTGCAAAAATCTTCCCATCCCTTCTATAAACTACCTAACTTTCACTCTGTCCTCTTTTTTTCTAACCCTGTTACTGAACCACCAAAAGTTCTTTTGTTCTCTTTCTTCTTACCCTCTTACTAAACTACCTAACTTTCTTTTCTGGCTTCTCTCTACCATCCCACTCTGTAAACTACTCAAACTTTCCATGACGTTACTGCCGAAAGCGTAACATTCGAACGCAGGTAAGAACAAGCAGAGTTATATCATAGATAAGACAATGCAACTTCATTTTGTTCCTGGGTAATAAGTATTATTTTTCGATTGATTATGTCTAAAAAAAAAACAGGTAAAAGAAATGGTAATTATTTTTGCTTTTGTGACCAGAACAGTGATAATTTGAAATCTACTTATTTTCAATTGGACAACAGGAAAATTTACACATTTTCTAATCACTTAAAATGAAAATAAAAGCAATAACATATGAATATCAATATTCTTGCTATAGGGAATGGAAACCATTTTCTTTACTTTCTACACATAAGCAATCAGAAATAACCCCAACTACTCGGGAACAAAAATCGCGTCACACGGTGTTATCACCCATCTTCTTGCCTGTTCATCTATCGCTCACAGAATCTATCAATAGACTTCTTCCTCTTAATTATTCGTTCAGCGTCACCCGCCGCTCTTCGACTTTTTTTTTCTAAGCTTGCTATTTATCTCTCTTTAAATCAATCATTTTCTTCCGATTTCACGAAGAATAAGAAGCAATCGATTTTAATCCGACACAATACGCCACAAAATGCACGCCCACACCAAGTATGTGCCACTGAATTATACACTGTAAGATTTCACAGCAACTTTCGCACCCACATAATTGTTCCACCCAATGGATCCTCTTTTTCATCCAATAGGCTGAGCATTTTGGAGAAAAATACCGTGTTATCATAAAGGGTGGGGAAATGAAATAATGGATGTCTGTTTTTATAACAGAGCAAAAAACTTGGATAAGGTAACGACCTGATATTAAGAAAAAGAGATGAAATTAGTTGTAAATAGAGTTAATTGAATCGAACAAAAGGTACATAGATGTAATCATACTGATAAATAGAAAGAAAGAGAGTGATAGAGACTGAGACATATAGGAACAGAGGGTGGAACAGTGATAGACTGATAGGCAGAGGAGGAGAGGGAGAGAGGGAAGAAAGTAGGAATAGAGATAAGGACCAACAGAGGTTGATATGAACATAGATAGATAGATAGATAGATAGATAAATAGATAGATAGATATGAACACAATGAGAGAGGAAGATAATTAAAGAAAATGGGGTAGACATGAACAAAGAGTGAAACTTTGATAGATGGACGGAACAAGAAGGAGTGAGAGGAGGAAGCAGAGATGGGAAAAGAGACTTACAGAAGTTGAATATATATATATATATATATATATATATATATATATATATATATAGGAAGAGAGAGAGAGAGAGAGAAAGATAGATAGATAAATTGATAGTGAGAGAGAGAAAAAAATGGATAGACGAGGAAACAGAGAGAAAGAGGAGAAAATGAGGAAAGAGAAGGCGATATTTACAGCTGTGGAGACAGAGAAAGAAAAAAAAGGAGGAAAAAAAGAAAAAAAAGAACACGAAAAACTTCTTTTTTGATTTCTGAGGAAGAATGAGTAACTCAGAAACATGAAGACTTTAGCACTTGAAGATATATAAACATTATAAGAAAACCGAAAGTTAATACAAAAATAAAGAAAACAGGTCTGGTTAGTCTCTAAACAGGAACCGTCTCATAACCAACGTTTTTCAGCAGCATGCCTTATTGGGGATGATCAATTAAAACATTGGGATAAGGGGAGATCAATGAATTGGTTGCTTCTACCTCCCCCCCGCTCCGCTAAAAACCTTTTTGGGGAGATTTTTCGAAAAGCCTCTTCCTGGGCATAATAAGGAGTAAATGTATTGATTTTTTATTTCAATAGCTCCACTGGTACAGTCAGTATGCATGATACATACATAGCTAGCTAAGTATACAGACTCACTTAAAAACTAAAGAAACCTATGTTGACAGTTTTGATGACAGTTTCAGTTGACGGTTTCTGATTGTTTCATGGATATTATATATTTCAATAAAGCGAGATATCATTTTCGGACCAGCTATCACTAAAAAGACTTAATGGAGAATGGTGTATTTTAAATATCAGCATGTATTAAATGGTAATGCAGACTAAGAAGATTATGCTCCGTCAGTCTTCCATATTCTTGTCTAGACACTCTATATTCGAGATCCTAGCATTTACCAGGATGTGAAATACTGGCCACTGGTGCCAGTGTGAAATTCACAACTATCTTAGCCACCAAGCAGGTCCACATCACCTCCCTCTGGAGTAATGGCTAACAAGCTAGTCTCATGTACTATTACTACTGTAGTGAGTTCGATCCTCATTGTATGCTTTACACTTTTAGCCTTGTACTTTGCGATGTTAAGTTCAGTAAACTATGGAATTGCCTGTTCCAAAGGTGCATGTTTGGAAGCGGCTGGACTTTATGATTTGTTGAACAGCCTGCTATAATAGTCATGTGAACTAATTTTCCGTCAGTCGAACGAAAACTACGACTTGGAAGTATTTTGGTTACGTCTTTCAAGCACTCCAAATTTAGATATTTTATATCTAAATTTAGATCTATTGCTGATTTAGATATTTCATATCTAAATTTGGATCTATCATTTTAAATGAAAGATCTATAACCTGTATTTTTTTTATTCATTTTCATCAGATTTCTCGAGGACTCTTGATAAAAAAAGTTCAAACTCGGTACTGCACTGTTTAATAACATATCTGATGAATGTCAACTTCGTGCATAAACCAGTCAAGCAATTTCAGTCCAATTCACCCACCCTTTTGGCCAAATAAAATCTCTAACCATCAACCCTACGAAAAAACTGGTCACCTAAATATCATCAAAGAAATTATGCACAGACGTTTGAGACGACAGTGACATGTGCTGACAATGGAGCAGGACCGGATCACAAAAGTCATCATTAATTGGACACCAACAGACTGGAGAAAACCTGGGAGGCTGAAGACCACTTAACGCAAAAATGTGACCCCAGAGCTGGAACCTGCCACGGAGAAAGGCGCAACATGCTGCCAGGGATCAAATGCAATGTAAAGAGTTCATTGAAGCCTTATGTCTCAAAGGAGATAAAGAGGAATAACAAACACACACATGCACGTGAACACACGCCCACACATAGATTTCTTCAACTGTAGCGGGTCACGTCGTTGAACACTGCTTAGTAAGTTAGTCTAGCAATATTTGACTAATGAAATGAGTTCAGTCCTCACTTGATGTCTCTACACTTACAGCTCTATGCCATAGTAAACCAAGTATCAATAGGGTCCTCACCGTAGAACAATTGACTTATGAGTCGAGAGTTCGATACGAAGCGGATAGACCACGCTTATTGACCTAAGCCAGATTAATCACACTAAGGCAAATGAATGATCAATGAGAAAAATAGAGAGAACAATAGGAACCAAGTCATAGATAAAAGATTAGTAAGCTTGTCTCATAGATTATTTCCACTTTAGTGGGTTCAATCCTCAGAGTTTTTCCAATAATTATGGCCTTGCTAAGTTGAGTAAATAGGCACTTCTCTATGGAACAATGGAGAGTAATGATAATCTTTACTGAAGTTCATTTGTTACCTGATTAGGGTAATTTGACACTTTACTAAGGTTCACTTCTTTTGATGATGTGTCCTGCCAAGCGTGTTCAAAGTGTTTTATTGCATAGTATATGAACTTGTAACTGAACTGAGTCCTTATGTTGTCAACCCTTCGCTAACCAAGCTTTTAAATGCGTTTAGTAATGTTATGTCCATTGTCTTCTGACCTAGGCTTTTTTAGCGACCGAGTACCACTGATTGTCATTACTATAATGTGTTTAGTCCTCATCGAGTGGCCTATACTTCAGGCCTCGGGCTAAACTAGACCAAGCTTAGTAAATAGGTTGGGCACCTCTCTGTAGAGTAATGATTAGCATGCTAATCTCGCAGACCGCTATTACTTTAGTGAGTTTGATCCTAAGTGAGAATCTCACACATGAGCCTATGTGTCAGACTTGGATTAAGTCAGGAAATACCTATAAAGTGGTCTCGTTATTTAGCAATGTTTAGCAAGCTAGTTTTGAACACTATTTCTGTTATCGTAATTTCGATTCTCACCAGGTGCCTTATACCTGTGCCCATTAACCAGACTGAGATAAGGTCAGCAAATACCCGTAAGGGCATCTTCTCAATAAGTTATTCTCGTGAACTATTACTACGGTAGTGAGTTCAATCCTCACGAGAGAGAGGAGAAATAGGAAACCAAAACAGGAGCGGGGGGGGATAAACTCATCCTGTCCAAGTTCTATTCATTGATACAGAATTGGAGGGGAGGTTCTGATCACGAGGTGTAGCCTCGTGTCTTCCAAAACATTCTCATATAACTGTGCGTAGATAAATGGATATATATATATATATATATATATATATATATATATATATATATATATATATATATATATATATAGATAGATAGATAGATAGATAGATAGATAGATAGATAGATAGATAGATAGATATGTTGGTATGAACAGTCTGAGATCGATAGATATGAACAGATTGATATATATATATATATATATATATAGAGAGAGAGAGAGAGAGAGAGAGAGAGAAAGAGAGAGAGAGAAGGGGGGAAGATGGATATGAACTGATAGATATTTACGGATAGAATGATAGATATGAACAGAATGAGATAGATACTCACATACATAGATATTAAAATGAAATAGACAGTTAGATAGTAAGATGGATAGATAGATAGGAAGGAAGGAAGGAACGATAAGAACGAAACAACATTAGAATGGCAAATTCAAGTTTTAAAAAAGTCAACAAGTGTCAGTGAGCGTGGGTGGATGAAGGAAAAGATCCAGGAAAACAAAAAGAGAAGTGAACAACAGGAATACGTTTTTGAAAGGTGTGTGGTTGGCCACGCAGAAAACGACTTGGGGAATGAACTCAACGAGCCGAGTTCAAAGTCCGGCTCGGACAGTTTTAGCCCTGATCAATATCGCCCTTAACTATCAGTAAAATCGTGCAGAGTGAAATGACTGACGCCACTTTCGGGTGCTTCTTGCCTCTAAGTCTATTTCACATATCTCTAATAGGCCAGGAAAGTATTACCGTGATATGTGGTGCCCAAGCAAGGACGACTTAATCCATAGCCAACGTAAGGGTATGACTTACTAACAATTCATGGAAAATATATCCATAGATTATGATAACTATTATATGAGGCTTCTTTTCCCCTCCAAAAGCTAACGTCCACGATTTTAAAATACGGAAGCCTAAAAATCTTTTAAAAAGTCTTTAATGAAGTCATCAGTTTTCTGATTTTTTAAAGAAAGGGATTGATGGTCTCGAGCCAAGATGAAATAAATTTACAATGGCTCTCCACTATTTCTCCGTTCCTACTAAAAAAAATCGTTAACTGAAATGGTGTAAAGCGAAGAAACAATCGATGTTTCTTCTACAACGGAAAATCTTTCGAGCGTCCCCAAACCCCCCAAATGGTGATGATGGTATGTTAGGCTGCGTCGTCAGAGGTCATGGTGGTGAGAGATATACGAGACTATGGTGTAGCAGACACAAGGGGGTGCTGCCTCAATAACAACTCACTGCATCTATAACGGCTCGATGCTATTTTCACTCTCCGACTTTTTTCGTAAAGGTAAAAAAGTGGCGTATTGCTAACTTTTTTTTAGTAGCGGTGGATACCTGTATTAAGCTCAAAGCGCTTTCAGTGCCTGTTGAAGTTGTTTCAGGCAGATAAACAGACCCTATCATAAACTGATACCATCTGATAGGGATACATAGATTTGTGGTTTATTATGGTTGCATAAAAAAATAACTGCATAGCCCTAATTACATGTTTGTTTTTGTCTATTCTACCGGAGAATGCTGCTAAATGTTTCAACTAAGGCATATTTACAGTATCATAGATATTATCTACTTGTTTGTAAGTACGACTGTGACGCCCTCTAGTAATTATTCTTTACTGCTCTGGTGTCTTTTCACGCTTGGTGATTTATTTGTCTTAACATGTTCTTGAGTTTTATCACTCCTTTCTACTTTTGATGTTTCACTGCTAATAAAATGAGTAGAGACGCCAAAGAAACAATTGTACTCCACTGTAATAGTATTATCCAACAATTAGATTTAAATTCACCGCATTTTTTTCATCCTTTCTCTTCGCCCTCACAAATCACCGTTGTAGTTTAATTAACAAGAGTAAAAATGGAAGAGAGTGCTTATGCTTGAATGGGTGCAAAATGGATTTAACCACCGCTCTAACAATCATCAATTCATTCATTACTAATCTCTCACAGGTCACCTAAAAATTGAATTATAGCAGTAGTGGACTTCAGGAACATAGAGAGACAGCAAAATTTATCAATAAAAATAATAACCAAAGATATATTCGTTTAATTTGCCTTTGCGTGTTATTATAGTTAATATAGTGAGACAAGAGCGGAGACATGAGATAATGGATAATCTTACAATGTCAACAGGAGTAAAGTTCTCACGGGTTTGGCTAATATACTTCAGTTGTAGAAATATATATGCAGTAATGATGATAGTATCTTAGCAATCAATACCTGTTGAATTTCCTCGGGTCCAGTTAGTGATGTATGAGACAAGATAGCCGTCAACTTAATGTTATATAATTTGAAGCTGGCGAAGGATACTATTCTTTTTTCTGTATGTTCAGGTGTTTGTTTGAGTATGCGTTTGTCTGGGTGTGTCAGTGCTGCTGGCCATACCGTTTTATCTACAGACTTGAAAATTGGCATAAAATTATTATTATTTTTTTGAAAATAACTTTTGATCTTTTTTGGCTCTTGATATAGATATTTCTGCATTTTTTTAAATTCTATTCTTGATGTTTTCCTGTGGAAAAAAAATCAGCAGTGATGTCATAAATAGAATTTATTCTGACCATATTTATTCCTCGATTAGATTTTTCTTTACATGACTTCAGAATTTGACGCTAAGGTTGTTCAATTATTGATTATGATGGCGAGTACATAAATAGTTTTTATGTACTTTTTTTTCTGGAGAGAAAGAAAGTTTTGATAAGTGTTTATCTACGCCAGTGGTTCTCAAACTCCATTTTATGGTGACACACCAAGAAATACATTTGACGCAAGGTACACAGTAAAAATTAATCAGACTAAACCATTTCAGTGGTCAATGAACGAAACTTTTATATCAGCATACTAATATATGTTCTTGAATTTTATTACTCCTTTCTCCTTTCACACAGTTTGTCTTATCTAAGTCGATATTAAATTCATAACATCCCCCTTTTTTTCCTTTCATCTGTCACTACAAAGGTAAAGATTTCAAAAAATCTAGTGACAAAACCACTAGATCGGTAACTCTGAGGCGGAAGAGAGACAGGCATAATAACTGTATTGGACATGATCAAGGCCAGGGAATAAATGTTTGCATATTTTGGAAAAAAATTATTTGGCACACTTGGGAGATAGTTGCAGCACACTTTTCTACCACAATATTCAGTTCAACTTGTCTAAACCGATATTAAACTCATAAGAATACGAATTCTAACTATGGGTTTATTGGCAAGGCAGACTAGGCTTCTCAGCTTTGGTTGGTTACTAGTCTAGAAGTCTGACAACTCTGATTCCGAAAAAATTAAACCCCACTTGTTAACGGGACTCTAATGAAGCTTCGACAGGTCCAGCTAATCGGAAATGGATTTAAATAAACTGCTCAAGAAAAATGAAGGAAAATAAAATGGACAGACGAAAAAAGTGACCACCGTCTCCATCTCCTCGAGTACAAATGGAAGAAATAAAGAAAGGAAAATGTTCAATTTTGCTTAAATAAGGCCACTAGGATCAATGTTGATCACGGATTTTTAAAAGTAAAATGGAGAGAAAGACCACATTTTCTGAATAATTGGTCAGACCCAGGGTCCAATTTACCATTGATGAAGCCCAGTGTGTAACCTCTTTTTTTCTTTTGGGTGGAGAAGGGGCCATTCTATATCGCAATTCAGCTATTGTCTTCAAACTAATCAAAACAAAAATGAAATATTCATACAGTTATGATTAATTTGACGTAAAGTCTTTTATGGATCAATAATCAACCATTACGTAACATAATAATTCCCCAGATAACTTGAAAGACATTTATGGATATTTTTAAAGAGATATGATCATGGGGTGGGGCTAAAATATTGGGGTCCTGTACATCTTCACTCTTTGCACTACGTTAAGTGTGGACCTGACAAAATCACGTCGAGGACAAAAGTAATCGACTTATATAACAGAGATAACGATTATTTTTTAGACTCCCAGAGAGTTTCGGTTGACGATATCATGGTTTCTGAACGGTCAGTCTAGTATATCTTTTTAGTTGGGTTCTAGATCAGTTTAATTGTTAGATTGTTGCAGCTTTGCCTGTCGAGGCTAGTGCTGTCAAAAGTTTAGAAAAAGAAAAAAGATGGCAATGTAGAGCAGAGAATTTTGGAGTTTTTTGTTAATCTCCATCAGAGTCGGTACTATCATTAGATCAACTCAGTCAGGCGTCTAGGACTCTGATATCAGACGGACGCAGTAATAACCTTTGGGGAGAAAAATTTATAAGAAAATGAAGCAACCAGTGGTACAAATTCTTAGTCTCGTCTAAGGTGCATGAAACCCTTGCGCAAATTTCAAGTGACGCCTGAGGTGTATGAAAGGAACACTTGCACCGACCCTAGTCATCTCCGGATCCAAATTCTCAAAACAAGTGGGGATAGAAGTGTCAAGTTTATTTCGTTAGTTGTCCCCAAGTTTAGCGTTAAAAATTGGGGTCTGGTACAAGACGACAAGTGTGGTATATCCAATGAGAATCAAATTAAATAGTTAATAGTAACTGTCTCAATAATCATTACCTCAAAGACAAGGCGCCTTTAGGAATCTGCCTACAGTACCTGTTGTTCACGTGAGGAATTGTATACGGCTTCCTAGGACCCTGGCAACAAAGGAAAGATTACAAAACTTGTATCGTAGTCTATTTACTATATTATGAGTCCGATCCTCAATAAGTTCCTCGGATTTGTGGCCTTGTGCCAGACTAAACAAAATTGAGCCAACTACATTTCGAAAAAAATATAACGGTAATTTTCTTGGTTAACAAAAGAGCCACCCACACTGACTTGAAAACTGGATAACCTATTTTCATAGTGTTTGTGACAGTTTTGGTTCACGGTTTCTAATAGATAGATAGATAGATAGATAGATAGATAGATAGATGTTAACATAGGTGGATAGTTATGAACATAAATAGGTAGATATCAACGTAGATGGATAGAAATGAATATAGATAGATAGATAGATATAGATAGATAGATAGATAGATAGATATTTACATGGATGGATAGATATGATTATAGATATTAACATAAATGGATAGATAGATAGATAGATAGATTTGAAAAGACTGAGAAAGATGGATAGATAACCACATATATATTTGAACACCCACTAAAAATCTGTTGGGGATAATTTTTAGAGGAGAAAAGAATGTTTTTTGTAAACATAGAAAGGAGTTAATGCAAAAAAAATCAGCCCTTCAACTCCATTGTTGAGGTTACATAACAGCTTACATAAATAAGGACTTTTAAAAAGATGAGCTTATTTAGTCTTGTTTTTTTATGTATAAATCATGACTTGTCTATTAGCAATCATTTTAAAGTAAAGCAATAGGAAACCACTTGACATTATTTTCCTGAAATAGAAAAATCTACCGAAAGTAAGTGTAGAAAAGAGTGGCTCAACCTCGTTGCCGAGAGTCAAACTCATGAAATTACCGGACCTGAACAGTAACATTTATTGAAAAGCCAGACGCCTAATACAGACAGATAGATAGATGAATAGATATGTATATAGATGGATAGATATGTGCGTAAATAGATTTTCCAGTGATAATCTCTAATTGGTAATGAGTTCCGTAAACAGGGCACTGAATGGGTCCCCTAAGACTTGGTAGACTGTTCAAGTCTGTAGAGTTTAAAGATTAGAAAAACAATTTACAAGTTACCAATAGAAAGGTGAGGAGAAGAAGATATCACTAGTTGAGCCTCAGAAAAATATCAAATAGACTTTTCAGAAAAGGCAGTTGACAAAATGAAACAGTATGTAACTTACTTGTGAAATCACACTTATTTAGACATTCATTTTTTATTGTTGTTAACCTTTTTACTATCATTTTCTTTCGCCTTATCTTATATTATTCTGATCTGCACTATTTACTCGCTGTCGTTGTCTCACTACTGGAGTCAAGTTGGGATCAAAAGCTACTAAGAATCAAATGAAGGGAAATACTTGTGAAGATTAATGATAATGATGATAATAATGGCCGACAAAATGTTCCATCTAATGATAAAAAGATGATATTCATTATTTACCCACGAGAATGATGACAAATTATCTGAGATAACTTTTTGATAATAGAAAGGGTCAGACTCGACCCTCCTTCTACTAAATGTAAGCAACAGTCGGACAGTGTCGTGAGTATCACCGATGATTCAAACAAGTAAATATGTTGTAACTTCTTGTCATAATTGAATTGGGCAGATTTATATCGAATTTGCCAGCATATAAAACGCACATAACATTTCTTTTTAAAAATCTATACCAATATCACCAAGCGTCCAATCCACAGGTATTATGACTAGAGGGTCGTCTAACGAAGCTCGAAACGGGATTGGATTAGATGCACTGAACGTTAGGGACCTAAATACCGATAGTATAATGACAAGTGTGTGTGGTGGGGCTGTCTACTGAAGCTTGGTGTGGGGCTCCGATAAGTTGAGGTGAATGGTAGTGCCTTAAATACCTTTGTAAACAATGCGTCTTATAGGCCAGAAAATACGATATCTTCGCATCAGTTTACAGAAATATTAAAAAAGATTGGCTTTTCCAAAGTTGTTTTTATAAATTACGCTTTGTTTATTAGCTATCATTTTTAAGCAAAGCAACAAAAAAATAAGAAATCACTCAAGTTTTTTTTTTCCTGAAATGGGAAAAATCCGCCCAAAGTAAGTTCAGAAAAAAGGGTTCAATATCTCCGCCGGGGGGTAAAGAATGAGTTAAACTCATGAAATTACTGGACCTACCTCTAAACTGTAGCATTTTTGAAAAGCCAGACGCCTTTTCGCGGTGTCGGGATCTGTGTCATTCAGGCTTGTATTCATGTTGTCGATGATGCTCGCGCTGGAGTAACGTTCAATTTACTTCTCTGCGGAGAGGGAAACAGTCTGAACAGAGAGCGTAAGTGTGTACGTGCGTGCGTGCGTACGTACGTACGAGAGACAGAGACAGAGACAAAGAGAGAGAGTGGGCGAACAAGCGAAAGAGAAAGATGTCGAGAGAGACAGAGGATCAGGTCTGTGAAGATCGACTCTCAGAGAAAAATGGTTAAATCGTAAAGTTTCCGATATTACGCGTTCGTTTTTATGTCTTAGATTGCTTTCTGCGGCTGTTGTTAAATCGGGATTTTTTTTTTCTTTTCCAAAGTCCAGCAACAAGTAGTTCAGTAACTGTAGTTTTTTTTTTCTTTCTTTACTGATCTCTTTTTCCTTTTTCTTTTTTTATATTATATAAATAACTTTTTTCTCTCTCTTTTCGGCGATGTTGAAGGACAAAAAAATCCAAGCTGCTTATTTGTATTTTGGTTCTAAGACAAAAAAATGATAATAAAAGCAATTCACTTCTAGCTTCTAAAGGCGTATTAGCCTTTCCATTACGAACGTGGGTGTTGTTGAATCTTCGTTCTCTTAAACAACCTTCTTCGAACGAAAGAGAAAGTTATAACTTATTAAGAGAGAGAAAACGTAGAACTTGTGCGCATATATACGTATATTACGTAAAGGCTGACGGGCACACGTATAAAAGAAAAAGTGGGACAGACAGACAAAGAAAGAAAAGAGAGAAACGAAGGAAAAGAAAAGGGAAGAGGGAAAGCAAGATCGATAGATAGATAGATAGATAGATAGATAGAGAAGATTAATAGAAAGCAGAGACCACGAAAGTCAGTAGTTGAACCTGTCACAGCCGAAGTGTTTATAGTATAGTATTTAGAATTGGTTGTGATCGAGAGGCCTACACTCTTGAAATGGCGCACTTAATCTATGTATGTATGCAGAGAATATGTGTATGAGTAATGGATATCTATGTGAGATCGAATTTTTAATCGATTATTTCATATAAGTGCTTTTCTTTATTCATTTATTTATTTATTTATTCCTTTATTGTTGTATGCGTGCACATCTATTCGCTGGGTGTGCCATGGCACACTAATTTACGCGTATAGTTCCTTTTACGTGGATATACGCCCATCTGAATACCGTGTCTACGCACTGAGAGCATCCCGGTGGGGAGGAGAAATATTGTCACTCAGCAGGTAGGAAAGAAGCCATGCACGAAGTAGCGGTTCGGTCCCGTCCCACATGTGCTTAGTTGCAACCAACTGCGAAGCGGGACTGCTACATGAATAATTAATGTACCTGCCTGCTGCCACCACCACCACAATTTCGTCTTCTAATACTTCAAATAACAACTGCTGCTGCTGCAGCAGCTAATATCGCGGCTTTGGGTTGATCTATGATGGCAACAGACGAGAGGCCGGTTCGAACGCATTTGACACACGCAAGTGAGCCTTTCCCCTCTTTCGCTTTCTCTCTCTCTCGCTCTCTCTCTCTCTCTCTCTCTCTCTCTCTCTCACACACACACACACAAATACAAATAGATAAAAATACCTTGAGAGATTTTTACCCTCACTGTAGGCGTGGGTGTGTTGGCGCTCAAGTGAATTTTAGTCTGTATTGCGTTCCCTAAGAACATAGGCATATTGGAACTCTTTTGCTAAAGGTACAGAGGGCTTGATTAGTTCGAAATCACTATTTTGCTCTTGGCTCGTATGTCCATGCCTGAGAATGATAACTGATCCCTTTTCCTCAGTGGATAATGAATGAACCCTTCTTTAGAAATAGCAGTTATAAATAAGGTAACACAGGTTTTCCTTGAATGGAGTCGTTCTGATAAGTGCGGGTTTTTATGTAGTTCAGTCAAGGTATTTTCTGATAAATTGATGTAACTGAGCATCTGCTCGAAAAACACATTAAACTGGCCTTGAACAATGTAGTTTGAAAAATGCTGCACCTGTACAAATTACATGTATGTATGTATGTATGTATGTATGTATGTATGTATGTATGTATGTATGTGTGAATGTATGTGAGTGCATATATAAGTATTAATATATCGAAGAAATATATTCTAAGATCCTTACAAGAATTCTAAAGTTATTCACTTTCTAAAACAAAATTAGCCAAATGTATCCATAACTACTTCGTCACATTAATTCAAAGAGATTAAAGGTCAAGTTTTTTTTAAATTACATATGTGACTACATATATATATATATGTATATATATATATATATATATATATATATATATATATATATATATATATATATATATATATATAAAATTCCATCTATGCTAGAATAGATATATTTTACGCAGCATATACATCAAGATCAAGATATCTCTCCTTCGTCTCTTCTGCTAAGTATAATTTGTTTGTTGATAGCGTCATTGTTTGTTTTTGATTGGAAGTCAATTAAAGCCCTCCATAAGCAAGAATGAATTATTTCCATTCTTCTTTGTGGAAGGGTTTTATAAACTGTCAGGTAAGAACTAAAACACTTATATGCAAACGAAATGCATATACTTTTTCTGAGACACTCTGTGCACCAACTCTCCCATTAACGTTATGGTTGGGTTTCTGAGAACCACGACTCAAACCACCCCAAGAGAAACCGATTTAAATGGATATACAATTATATAAATATAGGTTAACTTATTTATTGTACAATGGGGATTTTACAACTAACTTATGTCGAATCAGAAAAATCAGTTAAATCACTATTCCATCAAAGATTTTGTATATTATCGTCTGGATGTTGCTGAGGGTGAGGGGCGATTTTATGGACGAACCCCTTACAGCCCCCAGGTTGAGAACCATTTCACTTAAAGTTGATGGGAGTTACTCTCAGAATTGCCAAATTTCCAGTTATGCCCCTTAATATTGTGTACTTATATCTTTTCTTCTCAACGACGTTATAACGAAACAACGTAATATGAAACGACGTTAAAAGGGGGTTTGGTGTATATGGGTACAAACTGCACCTTGTCATTCAGAACATATACGAAAATGATACTGCAATAACCAGGCCATGTAAAGATACGAACAAGATAAAGATAGGAAAGGGAGTTAGACAAGGGAATACAATATAACCTAAACTATTTACAGCAGGCCTTGGAATCGTCTTTCGGAAAACTGACTGGGAGGGAATGGGAATAAACTAAAACAGAGAATATTTAAACCACTACTTAGGATTCGCTGATGGCGTTTCAATGACGACGGAAGCATCGGAAAAATATACACACACACATATATATATATATATATATATATATATATATATATATATATATATATATATATATATCAGGGGAGTAAAAAAAAGGTAGGTACAGATGAGCAGAACAAATACAAATGCAAAGTTCAACGATAAAGCCCCCCAGCACCCCCTGCCCCTCAAAAAAATAAGACCAAAAGAAAAAAGGAAGATGCTTCAGAAGAGGTTTACGAACACGTTCCCCTTGGATAGCTAATAAAGCCAGACGAACGACCGTGAACGCAAAATAAAACGACGCATCACGATTGGCTGGAAAACATCTGGTATGAATAGAGATATATTGAAGAGCACCTTTCCAATATGCTTGAAGTGGAAAGTATACAATGGATGCATAATACCAGCTATAACGTACCGATGCAAAACATTGAAATTATCAAAATGAACTGAGAACCAATTTGGAATCGCACAGCGAGCCGTACGAAGAGCACTACTAAGGATAACTCTAAGAATTAGAAAAAAGATCAATAATGGATCCGAGGGAAGACTAGGCAGAAGGATATTATACAAATCATTAAACAACAAAATGGAGATGGTCCCCATACTTAGCAAGGAGAAATGAAAACAGGTGGAGCTAAAGGCTGATAGATTGATGCACATGGGACAATAGAAAAATGCCTGAGAGAAGGGTGAGATAGAAATGATCGCTGCTAGGACATGGCATAGATCGACACAATCGCTGTCGTCATGGTGGGAGATTGGAAAGGCCTTTCCATCAGTGGACCCATGATGTCTGCTGATGATGATGCTGATGAACCGGTCGCAACCTTGATATAATATGGCAACCAATCAGAGGGCACTTTACATAGCTTGTAGGAACAAACAAAAGTTCAACATTCAAAAATTGAAAAAATACCACCATTATAAATTTCTGTCAAGCCAGAAAACGAAAGTGATAGTCGATCATGATTTTTATTCTCTGAATCATTATGAATAATTTTCCATGGATGAAAAATGAAACATAATTCAATACTTGCAAATGCCCTTGAAAAAAGTTTCGTCTTGAATTTGTAATCAAATATAAAACTTGCTTAACTCTTTTCTGACACAAACGCAATATGGATAAAACATTCTAAGGCTGCATTTTTGTTGGGGGTTGTATCATTTTAGACGACACTTCTCCAATTTACTGAGTATTGAATTAATTCCAACGTTCATCCGGATAATTGAAGAAGAGATTGGATTGTCCGAACAAAAGACGGAATACCAATGACTCTTCTCAAAGTTATAGACGATATCAGATCAAGAAAAGAAGGAATCAACACAATCCAAGTTTTTACTTATAACCGTCAACCAGAACTGTTGATAGGTTTATTCTGTTCTTTAGTATTGCTGACTGGGTGGATGATTTGAGATAGATCTATTTATCTCTGTTTCATGCGTACTGGCCGCGCCAATGGAGCTATAGAGCTGAAAATATTAACATTTACTTATTACATCCAGTAAAAAAACTTTTTTTTTGTTTTTTGAAAATCGTCCCCATTGAGGGACTAACCAAAACTGTAGCATGATACATATCAAAACCTTGTGGTGAATTATTCTCTCCAACTTGCTCTCCAATAATTCAGTAAATTGAAAGAAGTATTTTAAAAAATACAAACTTAGAAGGTTAAATTCACATTGCTCTAGTATAAAAAGAAAATCCCCATCAGTCAATAAGTGAACAGCCATAGCTTCAAATGCTGAAGTCGTGAGAAAAAAAAGAAGAAATATGGTCAAAATAAATTTCATTTATGATGTCACTGACGTTTTCTACTGGAAAATATCTAGATAGAGTTAGAAATATCTAGATTCTGGAAAATCTAAGTGTTGTCAATAAACCTGTCAAAATGAAGCTCTAAAAATGTCAAAAGCTTTTTTTTTCCCCAAAAGATAAAAAAAAAAATTCAGAAGGGGTCTAGTGAAGTACGCATACCAGTCCTCAAATCTATAGATAAAAATGTATGGCCAGGAGCGCAGGAACGCTAAAAACACATAAACAAACTAACGTACAAAAAAAGGTAAAACCCTTTGCCATCTCTGCTGGCTACTGTTGTTCAATTGAATCTATAACAAACAACATCCAATGCGTTCACTGTGCCACGAGACATTTTCTAACGAAGCAATGAAACTAATTCGATTATACGATCATCTTGTTATTCAAGATTCAAAGCCCATTGAATATTTTCAAGAACTTCATGAATGGTTCTAAAATCGTCCTACAATAGTTGCATTATTTCAGATACAAAACGCAAAGAACGAAGATAGATTGAATGCAGTTTACGTATATCACAACTAATTGCAAAGAGTAGTAAGAGTCATTACATAAGAGAAACTCTGATAATACCCTTTCTCAAAAAAATTATCCCAACAGTTATGGATCAGGATTCAACTGAATTTATTAAAACATGAAATGATGGGTAATGTTGAAAATAAACTCAATGATATTATCCTAAACTCACCATGTTCCATGCATTTGAACAAGTCAGCCGCTGCAGATGATTATGCCTTAGTGATGACATATTCACAGTATTTTAATGAAAACAGCACATTAAAAGAATACTGTTAATTTGAATTTTGTTGCAATAAGAAATATTATCAACGTATACCGTTATAAAATCGTACTTTTCAAAAAATGGACGTCATCTTTTACTGGGGACTAACGAAAAAGAGCTATCATTTTTTATCAAGGGACAGGTTTCAGCCCATTTGACTCGAAAAATTAAGATTAGCAGCGATTGAAGCAGCAACTGTAATTATTTGATTATTCATGTTCATCGATTCAGATTTTTTTTACAGGTGTTTTTACTTTATTTGCCGTATTTTTCTTTTAAATTCACTCGTATTTTTTATTTACTTGGTGGCTTTCTAATTTGTTCGCCGTAATTTTTAAATTCTTGGCAGTATCTTTTTATTTGCTTATAGTCATCTATAGAGTTTTTTCTATATTTTCTGTATTTTTCAATTTGATTACTTGAACGGAAAAATATATGAAGTACGTCCTGAAACCTTTTCCGTATGTGTTCGTTTGGAAAACGTAAAAAAAATAAATACTGTAGGTAAGTCGTTTGTACAAGTATAAACTCGAGCAAAACGTATTTATGAGATGACTCAAGGTATTCAGTCCTGTGAATAATAAATAAAATTTATTATTGTGTAATATAGATTAATTCTCCATAGAACACAATTGGATGAAACATTTCAAGCCAACCGAAACAAAATCAGGTCTGGTTAGTCGATCAGAAGAAACGCCACGTGACCGACGTTTTTTGGCAGCATACTGCCTTGTGGTGATCAATTGAGAAAAATTAGAAAATGGGGTGATCAATTAATAAATTAATTACCTCGCTTATTGTTGGATCGGGTTAATAAAAAAAGTCCTAATTTAAAAAAAAAAAAAGTTCGAATGCTGCTGGAAGCTACCTAAAAGACCAGTTTAAGATAGAATTCCATTGCAAATTGACCTTTATTAAAAAGCTGATTAGCGAGGTTGGGGGATAAAAGTTGTTTTATAGACATAATAAGGATTTTCAAAGAACAAAAATATAAAATTTTGAACACGAGGAGTAAATGTTGAATTTTTCAATCCCATGCCCTTATTAGCACTATCTGTACGCGTGATACATACATACACAGTCAGTCAGCCAGACGTACTTGAAAACTTGAGAAACCTATGTTGATAATTTTGATAGACAGTTTCCAACAGAGAGACATTATCAAGACAAAGCGACGAACATGTCCAGTATTTTATCATTTTTTTTTCATGGTACCCCACTGCTATACCCTTTTGGTAGACTAAATTAAGTTTCATCATCATCAGTTGCGGTAGCCGTTTAGCGTCTGTCGTTAGACATTTTCTCTATCTACGTCGCCAAGCCACTACTTTCTGAGCTTGACTAGTTCGCCACGCTATCTTATCTTTGCCAACCACTGTTTCGCACATGATTTCAGGGGACCCACATTGTGAGTCGTGGTGTCCAACGATTGTCTGACATTCTTGCAACACGACCAATCCATTGCCATCTGAGTCCTCTAATGGATTATATGAACATGAAAATCCCTTTGGTCCAAAAAGGAATGGTATAAATACAATGCATTCTCCCGATAGTCACCTTTAGAACTGAAGCATAGAACCTAAGCAGAAGATTGACCCACAAACTGAGAACCATGCAACGTACACAGGAGAGAATCGTGCTCAGCATCACCAGAAGAGATTACAAGAAAGCATAGAATATTATAGAAATTCAAGTCTAACCATTATCAATAAATTTCTGTTGCTTTTTTTATCGTAACTTATCAGACTGTTATTCTACGACCATCAGTAAACAGTGCAGGTCGGGAATGAAGAATAATCTCTCGGCTGTGCTCGAACTCACGCTCCTTCTATCCCAGGAAGCCTATATTACCGTAATAGCTGCTATAATCATTCGACCGAAGATCAAATCTAGCCATGTGAACTCATTCCTTATTTTCACTGATCGTTGAGTGCTGCCATATTCGATGCTTTGTTTACAGAAACTAGTAATTTTAATGTTATCATGATTATTTATTTGATGGAGCATTGTTAACAAATATTGATTTTTTGGCTAGTATTTTTTTCCTCTTATTATCAATTGCGTTTTGTTGCTACTATTCACATTGCCATTTTTATGACAATAGGTAAACAGTGCGAATAGGTAATAAAGAACAATTAACTACCGAGAGGTTCATTAACATAGAAGAAATAGTCATCCAAAATTATTAATTGTTGACAATGCCTCATATAATACAAGATGTTATAAAGACTAATACTATATCATAGAATAAATGGTCTGCATAGTTGCGATTAAAAACACATGAAAATAAGATGGATCAAATACAAATAAAAATTGATAATGCTTGTCTATGCTTCATCTGATAAAAATAAAATTCAAGATAATATTACAACTAATATATCATTGTCTGACAATTTGAGATGTTGCAATAAAAAGCAACTGAAATTTAGATGGTAGAAATACTGGTAATCGTGCATCGATCCGCCCCGAAATCGATCACATCTTCCATGACCTATTGCACACCTTTCCATATCATTTAATTGAAATACATTGAGGAGACATCGTGTGGACAAACATGAAATACTATGTGGTCTGAATACATAACTACGACGTAAAGAAGATAATTGTACATGAGTCTGTCAAAAAATTCATTCGTCTCTCTCGTGGCCTATTTCCCACCTTTTTGGAGGGAAAATGCATTAAAATTCGTCGAGTACTATCTTGAGGACAGTCATGAATATATGGGGAAAATAGAGATATATCTCTCAATCAAATATAAATTTCCTGGATCCTACCCGATATATGACCAACTCTTTCTTACCCCTTTACCCATCCATGCACAAAATCTCATTGGAATTTATTGAGTACTCTTGGAGATATCTTATAGAGAGACAGGAAGAAAGACGGAATGACAGATAGACTGATGAAAGACACAACCGAATGCATACACCTCTCAAACTTCGTTGGCAGAAGTAAATTAATAAGGGTTGACAATGTTTCATTCAATAAAAATTCAACATAACTACTGCTACTCTATTATTAAATGGATTATTTCTGGACAAACCTCATACAGTTAATCTTCTATCCGTTGGAATATCAGTGGTGAAACCATCATCACAATTGTTAAGAATTAGCTGCTTTCATTTGTTTTGTGGTTAAATGTATTGAAATGTATGCATGTTCTAAGGCTCAAAAATATAGTTTAAAATAGTTCAAGCCGCTTCAATATATCATGTATTCATGGTGACCTTGTTTACGCCGTTTCAGTGTATATTTACCGAATTCAGATAAATATTGTTCTGAAAAAAGGAGGAGTGATGATTATGAAGTAATTCAGCGGAAAAATGAAACATTTTGGTTCATGGGATACTCTGCAGAAGTCCACTCACGTGTTTATCTCGTTTTGGGGTGGGTTTTTGTTGTTCCCTCTCACCTATGACGAATATCGAAAGGTCTATGAATGCCAAGAAAATTTTCTTTCAGACTAAATTTGAAATGGTGTAAATCGTTCACAAGAAAGAAAAGGAAGAGAGAGTGGGTGAAGAAAGGAATATTTTTTTCTTTTTTACATCACACATCATAATTTCTTATCTATTCTCGAAATCAAAAATAGAAAGTACAAAATAGAAAGGAAAAAAGATAAAAGGAATATATATATATATATATATATATATATATATATATAACTACGTCATTTCAAAGTGAATCATATTGCATTTCGAGCGTTATTTTTCGCTATCTTTTTGATGTCATGATTTTTTTCAGATGTTTAAACGGGAAAAATTGATTGGAAAAATAACTCTATTTTAGAAACAACTTTTTCCAAATGCTATCAAAAATTGTATAAACAATGTTACAGGTTCTGAACAATCTGTTCTTTTTCTCATTGTGGCATATTGTTTGCTAAATTAGGGTTTCTTTCAAGCGGGCTTGACATTCCCTTGTAAATATCCATTTAAGGGACAGATACTTCTGAATATACAAGTATCTTGCACTTTCCAAAAGTTAAGTTTACGTCACTAGGCTTTTACGTAAGACCTCAAGCTGCTATAGCTTTTAATTGTGTCTGTGGGTATTTTTGGCAGACATAGATGTAAGTTAGATTTTGGTCTGGGAATGCTCAATCCTCATATAAATTAATGATAATTCCTCCTTCACTTTACGTCATTTCATTTTACGGAAGTTTTCATACAAATGCTTTCCTTTCGAATAGCGGCAAAAACGATGTACGAATAAGCATCTTCAACTCAATTATTTCTCGCCACCAAAAAAAACTGATCAATTCTATTTAAACGGGGAATAACATTCCACATAAAATACATAGACTAATCGGAGAAATATTACAAGCAGGCTGATTTATAAAAGAATTTGAAAATGGAATGTAAAATTGAACAGAGTGTAGATTAGTGATGCCGAAATCGGTAACTGTAGACTTCATATGTGTATACGAGACAGATATAAAGAACTCTGCTTTGTTAGACGCTTGTCTTCTAATTCAAGTCTCACACAGAACACAAAACATTTCCTGATAATTTTAATCTATTTTACTTTCCAGGACATAAAGACTCATCTCTGTTTTGCATCAGGTTTCAAAGTTGCTAGGGTGGAATAAAAATCAAGTTAATGGATCCGCTCCTGTGGGGATAACAAGATGGAATTATGATTGGTTACGCATGCGTAGTGATGCAGAGGCTTTTTCCTCCATTTTGTTTTTGTATATATGTGTGTCAGTTTTTGTAGCTCTTGCATAGTTTGTACATATTTACTGAATTAGACACTGTCAACCTAGATTGGTGCAGAGTTCTTTACATCTTTCTCATATACATATGGTTGATAATACCTAATCAAATAAAAATGAAATAAAGACTATATTGTTGCTAAAATCGGGTTAGTTTGACAAAACTGAAAATGGTGGATTGGAAGACTGTATTGCGACGATCTAAAAAAAAAACCCTACGTGATTTGGATGTCAGGATTGGAAATTATGGCTTGTACCTGGAATCAAACACCAACCTATGATACCAACGGGAAATTCTCAACTTTTTCCACCACGAGGCAGGTATGTGTCTGTTATTTACTTAATCGTATAAACAATGGGGCTTACGAAGTGACAGCATTTTTCACTTTTTTCAAGTGTCGCAGTGACGATAGAAATATCTTAAAATCATTTGAAAAATTAAATTAGATAATATGAGTCACAGACATAAAAATGTAGATAGGAGTTTCCTCGCAATCCGAAAGTAGAGCGTTCCAATGAAATATTTCGTAAGTCGAAATGGTGTAAATTGTGAAATCAGTTACTAGTAATTTATATGGGTGAGACACAAAAAATAACTCTGAGTGAGATTTCCGCCACGATCGACAGTGCTGCATATATTGCAGATAAGTATGACTTTAATTTTAAAAGGGAACATAGTTTCAGTCAGGTTTGTAGAATGTTTTGGGTGCCCACAAAGGACTGAGTGATAGAAACATGAGTGGGGCTTTAAATACGACTGTTATGCAAACTCTCGTTTTTAAAGTTGTCCACATCAACTACTCAAAATTGAAAACGCAAAACTGGAGGAAGTGGACCATTACATCTACCTAGGACAACGAATCAACGAATCTCCATGTAATCCTTGAAAGAAGAAGAAATCAAAAGAAAGATCACTCTAGAATGACAAGCCTTCGGCCGAGCAAGCTCGACCTTCAAGGACAAAAAAATCCCAATTGTCCTTAAAAATGAGTATATAACCATCGCATCCCCCCGATAGTCACTTATGGAGCTGAAACATGGAACCTAATGAAGAGACAGACCTGCAGACTGAAAACCATGCAACGTGCACTGGAGAGAATCATGCTCAACCTTACATGGAGAGATCACAAGACAGCAAAATATACGAGGGGGAAAAACAGGAGTTCCAGACATCATAGAATCCATTAATAACTCAGATGGCAATGAACTGGTCATGTGGCAAGAATGGCAGACAACCGATGGATATCACAACTCACATCATGGATCCCCAGAGAAACCGAGGCTGGTAAAATACAAAATGGAGTGACGAACAAGATAAGTTCAGAAAGTACTGGCTCTGTGACGCCGATGATAGAAAGGTCTGACGAATCCCAGGGAAGGTCTGTGTCCAAAGACGGACGATAAAAGATTGATGATGATGATGATGATGATGATGATGATGATGATGATGATGATGATATCAGCTACAGAAAACATAGTAGAAGATTATTTGGGGTTTCTGGGAACGTTGCTCTTTCCCGAATAAATCAATGGAGATTATTTTTTAGCTCTATACCATTTTGGGTAGCAGTGAAACCATTACAAATGTATGTCTTCCGTAAAAGTGAAGTTGCTTCCGATGACCGATGGATACCTATATTGTATTTATTTCGGTGCATAATACGTGCTATTGTAAAAATTGCCGCTGTATTTTCAAAAAGAAAGCAAACTCCAAGAAATACAATAGTTCATCACTCGATAAAAAACCAACGTCTTTTGGCAGCTTGCAATGTTAGAAGAGATCAATTAAACATTAAAAAATTATCAAGTTCATTCTCTTACCTTTTGTTAGTATATCTAAAAATAATTCTGGATGAACAAAATAAACGTGAACCTCTTTACGGGTGTGGGTTAAAAAAAAGTTTTTTTTCTACACATAATAACCTTTTTAACCATCACACTTAATGACCTTCATAATAAAGGGTGGAGAATTTTGAAGTGACATTCAACGCACTATTTTTTGGTATAAAACGAGGAAATAATTATACACATTGCAAAGATACGCTAGTACATACACACACACACACACACACTAAGATCATCCGGAATTCGAGGTCTCAGATTTCGAAAACATGTTGAACTCACATACGCAGTATATTCCTAGCAGTCAAGGGATCAACCTTGTTGAAAAGAAAAATATAAAAAATATGTGGAAAGCAAGTTTTGATATCCTTGATAAAGCGATAATATTATCCCAAGTAAACGCGGTCGCTATATTGGTTGAGCCATCTTTTCATCCAATTCATGAATCCCGTGAATCAAATGCATAATTAATTCAATGACATTGTCACACTCCAGTCCAAGTCGAGTGCTGGAGATGACTTTTTCTCCCGTAACAAAAACAACTAACACTCCTCAACTTATTCGAGTAAATTCTTCGCCATTTGTCAATCACATTAAACCAGACTTCCTTACCGTTATTCGATATCACGACCAAGTGATCGGCAGGCGGTTTTCTTATCGACTGAGCCAAACTGACTAGTCTCACATATGTACGAAAATTCACTTTAGAAATACATCATTCAAATAAATAAATACATTTCTACAAGAAAATATGATTTTATAATTTCTTTTTTGTCATGAATATAATATAAAAGTCACAGTGATCATCTTCAATCGAAATTGGAGTTTGCGATGGATTTGATTCCACAGCAACGAGGCTTGTTTTGTTTATCATTCTGACATTGATTTGAACCAAAAATCGGAGTTTTGATGATTAGACGATTGTTTTGATATACCTTCCACCACAAATCTAATGGCCAACGTCATTAAATAAATAGGTCGATGGGTAGATAGATCGATAGACTGATAGATGGATAGATAGATATGAACACACTGAGATAGATAGATAGATATGAATATTTCATTATATATATATATATATATATATATATATATATATATATATATATATATATGGATAGATTTATGTGCATATTACTTGTAATTGAATATGACACGATCGATCTTTATCACCAGCGTAATTTTATGCCCAACTACTTTTCTATCAGTAAAGCACTTCATGATGAAAGATTCTACTGATCAATTCTTAGAGATTTTAAAATATGTACTTTTTTAAATGATAAAATCTTTTGTGCTCTTCATCCGAATTAGCCGACGTGATGAAAAGAACAGCTGTTTGCCTTGAAACAAGTATAAAAATAGCGTTTGACTGAGAAAATATAGTAACAAAATTTCTGTCTTTATTCTCGTATTATAAATGCATGTCTTCAGAGATTGAATTTCAAGATTTTGCTACACGTTTTTAATGAGGGAAAAAGAACAAACCAGCGTATTTTATCGTCAAAACACTTTCAAGAATAAACGGCTTGAACTAGGTTTATGCGTATGTTGTAACGGTTTCAGAAATAAAGTTTCAATTTCAATATTTTGGCTTTGTTCTCAAAGTTTCACTGATTCGGAAAGTGAGTTACTCTGGGGTCTGTCTGGTGTTAGGCTGAGATTAATGAGATTTAATCAGGCGCAGATCCAGGCAGGGTTTGAGGGGCTTGACCCCCTCCTCTCTACTCGGGCAAAGCACAATTTATTTTTGAATATCTATAAAATGAGGGTTTATAAATAGAATTATCAGATAATCCCAGGTAATCATAAATCGGCCTTAAAAGCAAAGGCCTAGGTGGCTCGATCGGTTATCACAGACCCAAGCTACATAGGTGCTCCCATGGTAATGGGTGTGGGTTCGAAACCCAACCGGGGCCCATTTCTTTATTTTCTGATCATCGCTGTTGTTATTTCGCTCACCATCGTGAATAATTCGGTTCGAGCAAAATTTAGTTCCTAAAAACTGCCTTTCCTCATTCACTTTGTCGGACACGAATATCCATTACTTATCATATATATATATATATATATATATATATATATATATATATATATATATATATATATATATATCAATGTGTGTGTATAAAGATAACGATTATATTTATATTTATATTTGTCTGAGTATTGACATCCCCACTCAAAAATATCATGCCTTATGCTGACATGACACTTGAAATCTCACTGGAGGCCTTCACTAATCCGGCATTCTCAAGCTTCTGCGAACAGAGAACATCCCCGTAACCCTATCTGCTTGGCAGAAAAAAAAACTAACCATAAATTTTTAAAGCAAGTTTTCGGGAAATCCAGATCTGTTTCCCTTGCTTGTAATTGTTACGATTTCATGCATCTACAGGGTGGGTGGGAATTATCTCTCTATTAGAAATTATAACTGACCTTACGCCCCTGTGACTTTTTCCTGGGAGTGCGAAGGAGGAGGTGTACTACACCAAACCATAAACTCTGGATCAATTGTAGGAGTGCCTAAGAATATCACAGGACTCAATGAAAAGGTCCATCGAGGCTATACCAGTTATCAATGAGTAGAAAGTAGTCAGCAAGCCGAGTTCGAATTTCAGCTACAGCTAATTCTATTCAGCTAGCGGTAATGTCCTTGAGGAAGGCATGAATCCACTTCTCCATCTGCTCTGTCCTATTGCTATCTTGACAAAAATGTCCTCGAGTCGAGATCAACACGATTTTTGATCTGAACTTCTCAGTATATACTGTTCAATATATGGGATTAATAGGCACAACTGATTTAGCAGTATATAAGACACATCGGCGTATAAGAACGCACAAGGTCAAATTTTTAATAATATACTACGTTTTATTCATTCTTCTGGATCGTTAAACTAAGATGATTCGTACATCCCAGTCTTAGCCCCAAACACCGTACAGGGTGCAGATTTTTTTTAAAAAATGCCGCAAAATAGAGTAAATGCTTTTTTCTTAATTTGGTTACGGATTTATTGATGCACGTTTTGTACGTGTGTGTGTTGTGTAAATAATGAATGAATCAAAGCAGTCAGAAGAGGGACCAGAGCGTACATTGGGCTTAACTCATCAACCAATGGCTTCTCGATTTGAACCATCACAATCTTAATATTTGCAGACACTCTGCTCTCTGGAGCCTGAATAAATGAAACCCTAGTCGATATTTTATTTTACTTATGGAACTACGCAGATGCCTGCATCGGCTCAGAAATTCTATCGCCCAAATCGTACCTGCCATTTTCATTAAAAGAGACGTGTCACTGCACACACGACGACTGCACTAACCACCCAGAAAATTCATTTTGGGCCATTCGTTATAGAATCTAATCAGATTAAGTACACCCTGAGTAAATAGCACTCAGAATAGAAAGGTGATTCTACATTTATCCCTAAATATTTATCTAACGCGTCTTGCCAAAGAGGGCCTCTCTGCATACTCTGCGTAGGATCTACCACGTGGTTAACAATGCTCGGGGTGATTTTTGCTGTTCTTTTTTGTGACATTGCCTGCTTAAGTAAGGGTTCTTTTGTGCAGGCTTGAAATCGCCGGGTAAATATCCACTTAATGGGCTGATGATTCATTTATGCCCTCCCTCGCTTCCAGAAGGTTCGCTTTACGGCATTTTATTCATACGGAAGATTTCAAACCGCCAGAGCTTTGAACTGTCTGCGAGCATCTGCACTCATTTCATTTTGTGCATCTGTTTGTAAGATGTGACAAAAGGCACATGGAATTGTGCGCGCGACTTTGTCTTGACTATTTAAGCTGATTGTGTCGATACAAAGCAGAGTCTGACATAGAAAACAAAAAGAATGATATACTCAGTGACTTTGATATCCAGACCAACCATCTGATCTAAGTAAGACTGGATTTGATAGTCGTAAACAGAGAAATGACAACCAGCCAGCTCGTGGACGCGGCTGTACCAGCAGGCCACGAAGTGAAAATAAAAGCAAGCAAATAATTGTAAAAAAAAAAATCAAAGAAAAACCACGACCTCTCCCACGAGCTAAAAAAAGTGGGTGAAAGTTGAAGTCGACCTAAAACTGTTAACACTCTTAAAAGCGTACCGGAAACACTATAGGGTGAGATTAGACGTATTTCGGTGTTGCTGAGATCTGGAAGGATACCTAGAATGATGCTTGAGATTCGATGAGACTTGTTGTCACTCAATCCCAAGCAGTAACCACCAGGCATCTTGTGTGAACATGCTAATGTAAAAAAAAAAAATAATAATCAAAATAATAATGATTATTTTATCAAGAGTTCGCAAGGTAGCTGAAGAAATTGAGGAACGTGAAGGTGACGTTTATGTCACAAGTTATTGGAGATCTTTGCAGTTGCCAATAACCTACCGAAGAGGTTGAAGGAACTGTGAATCCAGGGAAGAACCGAAACTATTTATTACTGGGCAGACTCGCTGTCACTTAATCTCCAATGAAAACCACCAGTCACTCCTGGTGTGAAAACTCGACGCGTATAAATAACAGTAATGATAATGATGACGGAGGTCTATGAGGATACTATAAAAGGTGCTGGAAATTAGAATAATAATAATCATAAACTTTGGGGTTTAAGATTGGATTGGATCTTTTCTATGGTATCTGTTTAATTTCCATATTCCTGACACAATTTTCCTTCCTCCTCGTTCCGCCCCTTCGTGTTTTAGGCTTGTTTGTCGATATGGGTGTTCATACAATGTTTTGTTTTGTGTCACAGATAAGTGACGTCTGCTTTGTACACTAACCTGCGTTCTGTGCAGGAGGGAATATAAACGTTCGTATTTTAATGATGGAGTGTGTATCTTTTCAACAACCAGAATACAATTTTTTAAAATAGGAAAGAAGAAGAAACAATTTTACAAAGGAGTCTTTTGTTGTTTTTAACTATTTGATATTTTTTTTGTTCTGTGAGAAAAAAAATACAAAGAAATCTCGAAAAAAATATGAGACATCCTTTCCTAGCAGACTTTCATTATTTCATGCTTGATCCTCAATGCATAAAATTATAATAGCCCTCCCACTCTTATAGAATCAAACGCTTTTTTTTTAAACGATGGCATCAGAAAACCTTTTCATAGTTTCGACATCAGGCGGAAATGTTTTGAATACGCTGGTATTCTGGAAAGATTTCTCTGGTGATGGGTCTTTGAGTAAAGAATGATGAATATCATTACAAAGGCAGATTATAAACAATAAATGAAACAAAACAAATAATAAATCTGGGGAGAAAATATTTCATCTAAACGTCTGCACTTAGTGATTTGCGACTGGAGAATCACTTAAATTGCAGACATATTTTCCCTCTTTTTTTTTCAGGATCATAAGCATTTTATAAGAACATTAGCGACACTCTCTGAACTTTTTGGTATAATTCCCCGTTTTTAAATTCACTTTCAAGGTCCATTCCATCGCGTCATGCTTATTAAACATGATTTCTTATAGGAAGGCATGCAACTATTCACAACATGAAGAGAATGCAGACGACTAAACAAAAAAAAAGATATTGATACTCATTCCACAGTTTTGTTATTCTCGACCGACATTTGGATTATAAAGAAATTAACTTTTAAGCAAAAACAGAATAAAAACCAGCATACGATGTCTAAACTTGTGAGAATAAGTATTGTCATAACATAATGAATCATCCTGACTATTATCCTCGTAATCGTTGTTTCGATCGCAATACTTTAGTCAGCATATTAGCATCATTTTCTTTCTTGTTTTTATCACTGCTCTTTGGTTGATGTGTTTTCTGGCCTTCCCAGCGTTTTGTGAAGATGTTAGATGGAGTATTTTTATTATACGATAAACCAATGGGGCAAGTATCTTCATTATTGTTGTATTGATCTCTGTCAAAAGTGCATACTATGAAACGATAGGTACCATATTAATCTTTTAAGATATTCTTAGTGAGTTCACTCGCCAATGATTAACACAGTTTCTTTTTCTGTTTGTTTTAGCAACAGTGCAAGGTGAAGAAAGTGACGCCACTTGGGGCGCTTGTCGACTCTAAGTCTATTTCATAGATCGTAACGTGATTTACGAAGTCCAAACAGAAACGGCTGGAACAATAGAGAGCGTAATGGCACTATTTACTTTTTTACATTTTTCGGCTGAACTTTAACGCAAATATCTGACACATTTGTAGATTAGATCCAAAACAAGTCCTCGATTCGTCATCATCAATGATCATCAGCCGTCTTTTACGAGGTGCATCTTCAAGTGACTCATTTCCAATTGAAAACCTTTAATTCCACTTTTAAGAAAAACGGTCACTGACTTTACTTTCACCAAACGTTTTATAGACTGTTTTTGTTATACAATTCAACAAGAACAAGAGACAAGCTCTCTCAATCAATTTTTAGGTCGCCATGTTGATTTCACTTGTTACTACAGTAAGTATACTCATCTGAAGGTTAACTGGTAGAAAATTATCAATGTTTAATGTAACTGAAAATTCTTATGGGCTTTTGTCTTTTTTAATGTTTTTTTTTCTTTACAGTTGATCAAAAAGAGGACATAGGAAAACGAAAAAGCCTCTTAGATCACCTGACGCGGATGTTCCCCGTTTTTGAAAGTTCAATTTACGCCTCTTCACTTTTACGAAATACGTCAAGCTGCTATATCTTGGCAGTATGTCTATGATCATCTGTTATTTATCTCGATTCATTTTGAGCTCCTTTTGGGTAGTTGTTTCCTAATGTATCAGAGAGAGAGAGAGAGCTCGTAAACGAGTTACGCTTAGCGTAAAACTGGCAGAAGTGAAGGTTATTTTGGAACGCTCAAAACTCTTTCGCATATAAACAAATGGGTATTGCTTCATCGTTCTACGCTATCCCGTCTCAATGAAGGTTTCATATGAACGCTCTGCTTTTGGATAGCGTGGGAAACCTGTATCAAGAATGAATCATGTAAAACCACTTATCCTAATTTCTGGCAATAACAGACTAGAGTACATTTCTTTGAGCTTGAAATGGGATGTAGCTTACAGTCGAATCTCGTTGGATAAATCGGTTCTTGTACGATCACCAAAGTTAAGCAACATTAAACTGGGTCAGTACTTAAATGGGTGACCACTTGGGAATACCAGGTCCTGTTAGCACAATTGGAGGAGTGAATGACGCTGCTTGTTGTTACCAAGTCTATTTCACATATCGCAAGCCGAGACTAGAGGAATATACGAGATGAAAATCCTGGACAGGGGTTGATGATGCCAGCGCAAGGGTACTCACTGACTGAAATAGGGTGTGGCATGAATGATTGAACACGAAGGCATTAGTGTTTGTCACTGTCAGCTGTGGTTGAGTCTTGTATATCAACAGGTGTTGACAGATCTCTGTTGTCATTTAGTTTTTTTGTTTTTTCAGTTTTAATCTGTTCGTCGCTAAGAAATTTTTTTTAATGTTGGAATTTAATTGCAGATTTTATTCTCGCAAAAAAATGACGAACGTCATTATCATCATCATCAGCAGCAGCAGCAACCTTTTTGCGTCGTTGGACATAGACCTTCCCCAAGATTTTCTATATTTTTCTATCGT
Source organism: Thysanoteuthis rhombus (assembly GCA_963457665.1). Taxonomy (NCBI): domain Eukaryota; kingdom Metazoa; phylum Mollusca; class Cephalopoda; order Oegopsida; family Thysanoteuthidae; genus Thysanoteuthis; species Thysanoteuthis major. The sequence continues at coordinate 33,426,168 of OY735218.1, forward strand.
GGGTATCGCAGTGCCAATATCTCCTGAACCAGTCTAAATTGCTATACAATCTCATTTTCTATCGACTACAGTTGCGCATTAACACGGTTAAGAACTCTGTGTTGTACAAATAATGAAAATAGAAAGTCCTCATTGCATGTTGACGGTTTTATTTATATACAAATCAACTGATACCTACAACAGAATATCTAATGAATGTAATCTATCAATAAGGCACCGGCGATTGTTGCTTGGTTGGTTGCACGCGTCTTATGGCTGGTCTTAAGTTTATTTTATCAAGAAAGAAAACGGATTTTGTATATACAATTGTATCTACAATTTTGACAGCATTATGCAACATTTTCCGACATTCGTTCTTGTAATTAAACTATTCGTTTCCAATTGATTTTTCAAGTTAATCCTCGGTAAAACGTCCGAAAGAAAAATAATTATTGCATCAAAAATAAAACAAAAAATATCGACCGAAATGCAATTCTTGGGGGTAAGGGGGATATATATATATATACGTACATATATATTATTGTATCAACCACAGATATCTGTTTCGTTGATTTACAACTCTTCAGTGTGGCTATGTATCCGTTATCCCATCCAGTACCATGAGGCAGGATTGAAACCTTCGCTTCAGATATCCTACCTCTGCACCATGGAACTGGGCGGTCAGTAAGGCTGAATTTAAGCGATATATTTATTTAGTTTAAATTCCCCGTCCACCAGAGTGCTCTATTCCTATGGAAGAACATTGCACGTATATATATATATATACGTATATATATATATATATATATATATATATATATATATATATATATATGTGTGTGTGTGTGTGTGTGTGTGTGTGTGTGTTTGAGAATGTGTGTGTGTGCAAAATGAATGCATCTTTTGTAAAAGCCATAGTCTACTTCCTTTCTTCCTTGTACTTTCTATTTTCATCGCGAGAATTGATCTAAAAGAATTATACGACGTGGTGTGACGTAAAAAAGGGGAAAATATGCCTCTTTGTTCGCTCTCCCTTTCTTATGAACGCTATTCAAGAATTGGCAACGCATAAAACTATTTTATAAATTTTTAAGATATTTGGCCCTGTGCCAGACTTAGCTAGGCTTTGTAAATATCAATAAAAACTCTCAAATGAAGTTCATTGCCTCAGAAGAAATTAAATACCATATTTCAAAAGAAAAAGAAAAAGAACAACATTGAGAATGCCTGTTTTCGAAGTAAAGGAAGAGAGAAAGAGTGAGAGAAATATAGAAATAGCGATAATGAATGAGAGAAAGGTAGAGAGAGAGAGAGAGAGAGAGAGAGTGGGAGAGAGAGGGGGAGAGATTAAGACATTAAGAGGGAGGGGAAAAACTGGAAAGTTGAAAGAAAAAACTGTGAAAACCTACCAGGTGGCAAATCGTAGAGAAGTCTGCCCGCTTTCACCTCTCTCACTCACACACACACACATGCACATACATGCATATAGATATACATGCGTGCATGTATGCATTCATATGCACACACTTGTCCACGTCCACGAACGCTAGTGAACACACATTGCACGAACGTACACGCACGTGTGCATATATACCCACACATGCACATGTCACGTGCACATAAAGATATACGCACATGAACAAACGCACATGCAAACATGCGAACCCATACTTACCAGCACACGTTCTCAAGCATTCACACGCGTACATTCACACTCATATCCACGTGTGCGCACACACGTGCACATAAATGAACACGAGCATACCTAGACACACTCACTTCCCTCAGTACACAAATGGAATTACTTCCAACTGCTTCGAAATCTGTTTGTGTTATTGTTTTTTTACATCGAGATTTGGAGAAATATTAATGAATTATTTTTGGAAGAAAACATGGCCACCAATGAAAGATTTCTATGTGCTGATAATTTTTATTTGGAATGACGGAAATATTTAAATGCCACAAAATCTGTTTTTTTTAAGAACAGGTCTGTTTAGTCGATCAATAGAAACCGTCATGTGGCCAGTGTCTTTTAGTAACAAGTCGCGTTTGGGGGCGATGATCAATTAAAAACAATTGAAAAAGGGGTGAGTAATGAATAATTTACTTCTCTGGTAATTTGTTATGCCATTATCACTGAAAAAAAAAGCGAATTTTCAAAACGCAAGCGTAAGGATAGCCGGACACAGTCTTAGGGACCAATTTAGCATGAACTTATATTATAAGTTGAAGCTCCCATTAAAAACCTATTTGGATGGGGATTTTCTAAAAAAAAGAACGTTCTTCGAAACAATAAGGAGTGAACGTCCTCTTGATCTTCAGCAAAACAAATTTCATGTACAGTAAACATATTGAGGACAAAGACATAACGACCGAAATCGAAAATGTGGAGCTAAAGAATGTAGATTAATACATTTATCTAAGACAACAAGTCTCCATGAAATCCTCAAAATAAGAAGAAATCACTCTTGGTTGGCAAACTTTCGATAAAGGAAGCCCAACTTTCAAGGACAAGAGAATCCCATAACCAATGTATCCTCTCGATAGTAACCAATGCGATTGAAACATGGAACCTATCAAAAAGATTAACCCTAAAACTGAGAACCATACAACGTTCTAATAAGAGAATCATGCTCAACCTCACATAGAGAGATTACAAAGCAGCTCAGTATTTAAGAGAAAAGACAGGAGTCCGAGATATCATATAAACCATTGGAAAACTCAAATGTCAATGGACTGGATATGTTGCAAGAATGTCAGACAACCGCTGGACCTCATGACTCACAACATAGATCCCTACAGATCAGGTGCGAAATTATGGCCAACAGAAAGTAAGATGGCGTGCCGAGCTAGACAGATGCAGAGAGTATAGGCTCTGCGACGTCCATGAGAGAGACATCTGGCGAATCTCAGAGAAGGTCTATGTCCAACGACTGACTGGATGTATGTATCACGCGTACAGGTCACCCAAATGGGGCTACAGGGCTAAAAACTTCCAACACTCCTCATTATGTCTAAATAAAACGTTGTTTTTTGTGGGGGATGCTATTTTGAAAATTCGCCCTTGAATATTTTCTCGCGGAAGGTTCAGTGTGTGACGTCAGTTAATACTAAATTGATCCTTTCTTTTGTGTCCGCTCATCTTTTTTTAAATTTTTTATTTAGACTTTTTTTAGCGATCACAGCCTAGTAAAAGGAACGAGAAATAAAATTCTGTAATCACCCCTCTTTCCAATTTTTTTAATTGATCATCCCCAACATGGCATGCTGCCAGATGACATTGGACACATGATAGTTTCTATTGAGCAACTAACTGTCTCTATTTGTATTGAATCTGCAAAAAGAATACAATTTCTTTAGTAAATACTAACTTTATTTTTAAATAACTCTTCACAAAGTGGTAGAAAATACATAAGTAAACTTTCCACTTCCACTTTTTGCATTATTCTCTATGATGAAAAGAACGACATTTTATGTGTAAGAACCTAATAGTTTGGTAAAGGACCATAGTATGGAGAATCAAGCTTCCCACACTACCAATGGTCAGCGAGATCGGCTTATTAACTACCACTCTACTACAGGTTTCAACACGAACAGACAAACAAGAAAGTAATAGCAGAAGTAGAATCAGGTGGAGTGATTCACCCTGATTTAGGGTCATCCCAACGTACACAATCAAAATCCAAGTCTCATAAGGTTATTTTTTTCTAAGTTAGGACAAAAATGTGTTGTCGTGAAAACGGGATGTGTTCAGTCTAATTACTCGAGTCATACTCGAGTATATTGCGTCAATAATTAAATGCTTTACTTTATTTCCCAATTTCGGGACTGGAAAGGCAGAATTCATTCCTAACTCCAGTTATGTTTCCGAACACCTGCATTCTTGCCGAAGCTTCTTATCTCTTTAAGGAAAAAGCATATAACATATGCTAACATCTTGGTCTTGTATCTTCTATCCATTTCTTATTTGAGACACATTCATTTCTTCTGATAAAATGTTTAAACAATAATACAGAAAGTTACGCACCCCCCTTCTCTCTCTCACTATATATATATATATATATATATATATATATATATATAGAGAGAGAGAGAGAGAGAGAGAGAGAGGGGAGAGTATATAGGGAGAGAGAAGAGAGAGTGGGAGAGATGGAAGGGGGATATTCAAAGAATGTCTTGGCAAAAGCTGAGCAATGATACGTCAAGAACAAAAAATATTTACCAAAGATTCTCAGAGACAAGGAAAGCCAGAGTGTGCATTGGCCAAAAAGTAGAGATGAGAAAAAATAAATTCTGAAAATTTCTCTTTTCCACAAATACAGATGTAGTAAGGACTATCAGAAGAATCGAGCATATTGGAACACATGGAAAGAAAGGAAAAGGCACATCGCCCACTTTCGGTTGTGGTCAAAATAATACACATGGAATCTGAATGGAGGCTGAGCCAGGTGAAGGTGCTTACGTATACGAACTTGACAAAAAGTTAATTACTGCATTACTGCTGTTTGTGGAATTTTAGGGTCATCTATAAGGGGAAGAGCAAACGAAGATCTATACGCCAAAAAGAAGCCGAGGAACAATGAAATGTACAATTAAATACTGCAAAGATGGGAATATTAACTTTAATAATCTGTGGAATAATGAAAATGATCCATATCAGATATTCAGACAACTTTGGGAAGACTGCAGAATTCATCGATTGAAAAGTAGTGATGAAAACTGTGCAGATGAAGATATCCGTCTGAATCAGTGGTGGAATAATGATAACAACTCATCTTAGAATTTCGGACAACACTGGGAATGCTGAAGAATGCATCGGCTGGACCAGTGTAATAGAAACAACACGGGTAAGAATACGAGAATAAATAACTTCATAAAATAATGACACATACACTTTTCAGAAGGTAGGAGAATGTATCAGAATTTAGGGTCCAAATCACCATAAATGCTCATATATAGATATACGTAAAGAAATGGATGTATATGATCCAATAGAATGATTATAAATTTCGTTATATGACAGAAACTCTTATTTGACAAGATCTCCTCTTATTACGCAGTTAATGTATCACTTGGTCTAGACAACGTAAATAGAATAAACAATTAAAGAAAATGGGGCTGCAGCAGGAATCGTACCTGCGACTGATTGGCAGCTGTTGAATTCAATGGTAAGAGCAACGCTACGTTGAAGCGGCTACTCTATCGGCCGTAGGTTCGATTCCTGCAGTAGCCCCATTTTCTTTAATCGTTTATTCTATTTACGTTGTCTGGACCAGGTGATACATTAACCATGTAATGACAGGAGATCATTTCAGGTAAGAGTTTCTAAATAGTGCAACACAATTTATAATTAATATATATATATATATATATATATATATATATATATATATATATATCAGAGCGCTGCGAGAAGTGGACGCGATTTCATTCTCATTCGCGTTACCACGCGCAATAATTACTTCTGTCAACCAAGTTGTAGAGTATATATATTCGATCGCGTCTTTCCGTCTCCCCATATTTTCGTCTCTCGGCCCGTCTGTCTGTCTTCACGATATCTCTGTAAGTATTCAATGATTTTAAATCTTTCTTGAATGATGAGCAGTAGGGTGAGGAAAAAGTGGTTTAACTCTAGAGAGGACCAATGTAGAAATACTCCTCGAAGGTCGTATTTATATGTCTTCACCACATAATATCGCCCAAATCTCATGTCTGTCCACATGATATCTCCAAAGGGTCTCAATGAATTTCAATTAAACTCAATGGAAGGATGGGACCTTTTTTCTTAGGTTTTTTTTTGTGATGGGGGCGGATCCATGCAAAATTACTCTCTCTGCCAATAGCATTGCCAGATGAATGCGCTCTCTGAATGCTTTCCTATAAGCATTATGATTTCATGAGATCCGGGTAATTAGATTCGATCTATTTTTGCAGCAAATCTATTTTAATCTAAATGTTTCACATCTCATTTCAACCAAAGGGTGAAGAGATAAAGCGCCCAAATGTCTGATAGGTATGACAGAAGACAAATTAATCAGGTGTTATTGAACACTTTCTAATCGGCCCTGTACTGATCAACAGATGAAGTTATATATAAAAGATTTATATCTAGACGCTCATGTCACTTCTGAACTCGAGAAATGACAAGGCAGAAACATGATCCTCGACACCATCAAATACCTTCGATTGATGTGATTTGATCAGATCGACTTCGATATCCCCTTTCTCTCGTATCGATCACCTTTTTGTCATTCAAAATCTGATAGAACCCAGTCAATTCCTCATCGATTAACAAATGCCACTTAAGCAAGGAGTGGACCTCTAACTCTTGGGGCAGAATTATGGACCATTAATTCCTTTTTCTTCTTCTCTTCTCAGTCAAATGTAATCTATAATTCTGTTTGTTCCTCTCTTCCTACGTTACAGTGTTACGCTTTCATTGATGAAATCAGGAAAGGGTTAGATAGCTCAATCGAAGAGTGTGAAAATAGAGGACAGAAAAGAAAGTTACGTTGTTTGTTAAGAAGGTTGAGTGAGCAACATAGCAAATATTGAAAGGACTTTTTTGAAATTCATTGGGAATTATTTTACTATAGAAATGCATGGCAAATTATTCACTAAAGAAATGCAATACAATAATTAGAAGTGTCCAATACATCTATAAATCACTTTGTCTGTCCCCTGTTAACTGACGTCATTTACTCTTTTTTAATCAATTCTTGCAATAGAAATAAAATATCCACGATTCCCCTTTCAGTGGTGCATTATTTTTTATCATCAAAGAACAATCAGATTTTTTTTCACTCAATTCTCATGATAGATATACGATTACGTCATCAGTGTTCGCAAATATAAGATTATAGATTTGAATTGTTTTTTTTTTCATATAACGTATATAATTTCCAGTTTCTTTTCTACCAGTGTCCCTCATCCACTTTTTCTCTTTCACTGCCAATCCTGATGTCCGCAGTTTCCCTGTCAGTGTTCCCCCTATCTGCAGCATCTTTTTCAGTGGTACGTGGACAGATCATCGAAATCCCACTCTTTATTAAATAAAATCGAGATCAACTTTATTAAATAAATACAAAAAATGAAATTTCCTCCACAAATGATTATATTCGTATATAGTAACATAAATTCTGACAGTAGGTGAAAAAAGACGAAACAATGAATTTAGCACTAACTATGAATGATCTCGATGTGTATAAAAAAAATGTTTTACAGCTTTTCTTCGCTGTCGAATGACATTACCACTCCTACACCATTTAGCTTTAGACAGTCTCTGCTCTAACAAACTAAATATTTACGGTGATATGGGAGAGTTTGTTGGATAAACAACGGCTCTCTCATTTTTAATCATACTTTTTTAAAACAAGTTTAGGCTATCAACCAGCAAGTTGTGCTTTGAAAAGTAAAAGTAAAGTGATTGTCTGCGGTCAGAAATTGAGGTAAACATTACTGACGGAAAAGATATATGTATAATAGATGAACATTTATTACAGAAATGCCTTGCAGTTGGGAATGAGAAGGACTGTCTGTGAGTCAAGGATTAATGCATGCGTCACCGACAGAATAAGACTATTATTATTATTATCATTATAATGATAATTATCATTAGCAATTTCACACCAGTTGCCTGGTGGTTACTGCTCGAGGTTGAGTGACAGCAAGTCTCCTCAAGTCTCCAGTCCTCTTCTCCACACTCTCATAGTTCACAGCAATACAATGGTTTACAGTTTCACACCAGTCGCCCGATGGTCATCGCTGAAGGCTGAATGACAGTGAGTCTCCCCTGGTCTTCAGTCCACATCTCATCTCTCCTTCACCCATCACACCAGTGTTGTGATTCGTTCCTTCACTACCATTTGGATATTCTTTCTCTCTGCTCTTCTGTTAGGCCACTGCTAACAGTTGGAGTCGTAGATCTTATATTTCTAGCGCTTTCCTAAGTATTCGTGCAGTTCTTAGCAGTGCTATGGTCTGTACAATCTCAATCCTCCCTTTTATCCCGAGTTCCTACAATCTCGCCTTCAGTGTTTTTTGGACAGTTCCGAGTGCACCTGCTACTACTATTATTATTATTATTATCATTATCATTATCATTATCATTATTATTATTATTATTATTATTATTGTCGTTGTTGTTATTATAGATAGGCATTTATTATGGAAATTAATTGTAAGTGAAAAAGAGATTCTGAGCGGTCAGGAATTGAGGCAAGTGCTAATAACAGAATGGGGCTATTTTATGAATAAGATAAACGTTTACTATAGAAATGTATTGTAAATGAGGAACGGGGATTGTTAGAGGTCAGGAATTATTGCGAGGGTTACGGACGGAATAAGGTTAAAGCACATATATATGTAAAATAGATGAACATTTACTATGGAAATGGATTGTGAATGAGGAAAAGAGATTGTCATTGGTGAGGAATTAGGATGGGCGTTATTAGCAGAAAAGGACAATCATATGCATGATAGATTAGCATTTACTATAGAAATGCATTGCAAATGTGGAAAAAGGATCATCACTGGTCAGGGGTCAAGACAAATGCTATTGACAGAACTATAATACGTATAATCTCGGACTTTATTTAAACAATTCATTATATACTACAAAGTATTCATTTCCTTTTTTGTACCGTTTTTAAGAAGTTCATTTTAAATCTGCTTCCTCCATGAAAGTGAGTGAATAAAATGGTCTGGTTAGTCACTCAATGAGACCATTGCGTGACCAACGTTCATCTCTCCATCTTGTATTTTGTCGGCCTCAGTTTCGCATGTGATCTCTGGGGATCAAAGTTGTGAGTCATGATGTCCATCAGTTGTCTGTCATTCTTGTAACATGACCAGCCCATTGCCATTTGAGTTTTCTAATAGATTCTATGATGTCTCTGACTCCCGTTTTTTTTTCTTTTATACTGTGCTGTCTTGTGATCTCTCCATGTGAGGTTGAGCATGATTCTCTCATGCATGCGTAGCATGCTTCTCAGTTTTTGAGTCTGTCTCTTGGTTAGGTTCCATGTTTCAGCTCCATAAGTGACTATCGGGAGAATGCATTGGTTGTATACTCTTCTTTTTAGGATTATTGGGATCGTCTGGTTTTTGAAGGTTTAGCTTGCTCTGCCAAAGGCTAGCCATCCTAGGGTGTAAATGTTCGATTTTTCCATTGGGGTGGCTTGTACGCATTATAGATACATATCCAGTCAACTAGTTCGCCAGCCAGTTAGACCAACTTGAATACTGGAGAAACCTATGTTGATATTTTGGGTGACGATTTTTAGTTGACTTGTTCTAATATGTCACTTTTTTTAGTAGACTTATATGACCAACCTGATGGGAATGGTCATTCCTTCAATTAGGACATTAGTGCAATTAGGTCAGCTTTTCGATTTAGGCTAGTTTCAAGAAGAATCTTCCAATTACTTCTACTACTTCTTATATGTTAGTAAAGCGTTTCCGGATCTTTGACGAAAAAGACACTGAAATTGTCTGGTATTTAGCAATTTTCTAGGGCCTTTTTCTTTCTTTCAAATCGTCTGCACATGACAATGCTAAATGAAAGTTTTGTTCAGCCTCAAGTAAAGACCTGACTTTCCGCTTCCTTGAATTTGTTACTTTTATTGGTGACTTCTGTCCATCCATTCTTTTTCTCGTTCTTGGTGTAAGCGTAGGTGGACAAAGGTTTGGGGAATTCTCGGCCACTCCTGCACAGGTGGAGTTTGAGGGTTGGAGGCATCGGCCCATGATGTCTCTCAGTGGGATGTCAATTTGCTGTCTTGGCCAGCGGTAAAATCGCCGGCCGTCGAGCATGACTCGCATATGGTAGCCCGAAACGTCCAGAATATCAAACGAGTTGACTTTCTCTACGACAGCCTTTCTACAACCAAATTGGATTGCAAGGCACTGATGGAGAAAGATCGTCAGTGGTTGATCAAACTAGGCTTTTCCCAAAGGTCCTGACTAGCATTCTTATTTCTGTTATTGTTATCACAAGGCTTCAGTCGGTCTGCTCTCCCGACTTCTTCAGATGTGTGTCACACCAGGTGACTTTCTGTGAGATTTGAAAATAGTTCATTTTTCATCAAGGAGAATTATTACGGTTATTCGATTTTACACCCTTATTTTTTGTTGTTATCACAAAGTGTCTGCCGTTTTACCCACCGGCTTTCCCCAGTTGTGTCTTACATTGGGCAAAACCAGGGGTCTTCGAATGAAGCAGATTAGTTGTCAGAGAGGTTGTTATGGTTATGTAATTAATTTTTCGAACTGGCATCCTTATTTTTGTAGTTTTTATCGCAACGTTCCGGTTGGTCTACTTCCAAGGCTTCATTAGGTGTGTGCCACATCTGGTAAGCTTCTATGAGTTTTTAATAGAGCCACATTTATCCATCGGAGAGAGTTGCTATGGTTATTCCGTTATATTATTTTGATGAGCATCTTCATTTTTGCTGTTCTCGTTACAACGTGACGGCTTGTCTGCTCTTTCGCCTTTCAAAATGTACGTCGCGAGTTTTGAGTGGAAAGTATTACTTCAAATAGGTATGTTTGTATAGTTATTATTCAACAATATTTCAGGTAGTATCGAAATTTTCATAGCTTTTAGTATATTTTTCGGCTACGGAACCCTCTAGGCCTATTCACCATATATATATATATATATATATATATATATATATATATATGTGTGTGTGTGTGTGTGTGTGTGTGTGTGTGTGTGTATGTGTCCTTATGTCACTTTTCAGCAATGGAGTTTTTTATACACTCTTTGGTGAAATTTCAATATCTCCAACCGGTTAAAACCACTGTGCAGACATCGAGTGAAACAAGTGAGAGTTGGAAAGTGACAGATCTGAAGTATATACTGCATGTGGAAGAATTTCCCACCTCAGCTTCTTGATCATTTGCTACGTCGCGTTTGCGATAATGATCATTCAAACGAACATAATCGGTCACAGGAGTGTTGTGTAGTACCAACTCGTTAAGGTCTACGGAACTTGCAAAAAAAAATGGATTCCTTTTGAGTACCAACAAATAGAAAGAATAGCTTACTTCCTCAGTTTATTCTGTTATGGAGCTGTTGAAAGATATTTTGGATCAAACCATGATTTTATTCGATTAGAATTCTTGTAATAAATCGATTTGTTCATCGCTAAAGATTGTCGAAAAATGACTTTTCACTGTATTATGCAAGGAAAAGTAGGCGAGTCTCTTACGCTGACGAATTCATGCAATTTCGTGTGGAAAAAATTTCCTTCGAATAAACCTCAAGACACTTCTAAGATTTCGAAAACATTTTGTAAAAGATGGCATTGAGAACTTTTGTATCAACATGATATATACAAGAGAAGTCGTTATTATAATCTGGTATAATGTTATCAAACAGTAATCGTTATTAAAATAAGTCAGTCCCAAACGCTTTCATTAAAATGAAAAAATCAATTCAAGTGAATTAAATTTTTTTTTTTTAAATTCATATCATTTTTTTTACTTAGTTGTTAATAATAATAAGTTCAACAACATATGGATTAATTAATAACAATGAATGTAAATTTATAACCATGACTGTAAAATGTTCCAATTTTTATATTTCATTTACTTAATGTCATCAGTTACTTATTATCAAGAAGACCCTGTCCTAAAGTGATCACAATAGGCGGCTTTTTCTGTACCAACAATAACAACAAAAAATGAATAGTTCCAGCCGCAGTAGTTTGAATGCAGTTTATTTCCCATTAATAATTTTAAGAGAAAACGTTAATTCAAATCTGTATTGTGATCGATGCTGACGAAATTAAACCTCGCTTTGTGTAGGGCAGGAATAAGAGCCGAGCCTACGGACTTGATTTCAATAATTGATGAGCAAAACTAATTTAGCACTAAAAGTTTTCGATGGCTGCGCAGAATTCTAATTATTTTACGAGTGCCACACTCACTTCAATCGCTAAATCAATACCAACAACATTTTCCGTCATCAATATCCAACAAAAACCTACTTTAAATAGAATACCCGCAATAAGAGAGATAGAACTTATTTTGTTACTTTAATCTTTACACAATGAAGACCAAAAGACAGTAAGCCTCCTCTAATCTCCAATGCTCTTTTTAGAATTACTATTCACAACGCGTCACTTCGGATGTCATTAAGTGTACCCCAACAGGCTTGGATGATGGCTACGACGGATACTATAAGTGTGACAGACATGGTAGGAAGTTAGAGGGGAGATTAGAAAGTTAAGGGAAAAAAGGAAAAACATAAAGTTAGGTAGCTTAATAGGCGGGTAGGAAGGGGGAAAGATAGTTATGCAGTTTAATATGTGGTAGGACAGGGGAGGGGAGAAGGGAAAGTTGATTGAAGGGTGGGAAAGGAAATGGGAGTAAAAAAAGTCAGAGAGCTCACCGATGGGTAGAAACGATTCCAACTCGTTGAAAAATAAACATTGACAGAAAACGAATATTGGAAGGGATAAGGAAGATTGTAAGAAGATACAGGGGGAGATAAAGGGGGAAAAACCAGAGGTTTGGGATAATGGATAATCTTGGTTGACAATGGCCAAATAATTTCCACGGGTTCAGTTAGTTATTTTAATGTTCATGTCATCATAACCACAAAATAGTAAGCCTCCTCAAATCTCAACTTTTCTGTAGTATCACTTATACTGGTTTACCCCACTATTCGGAAGTTGAGCGATCCAACGAAACCTTTCGTTAGCCAAAATTGCGTAAAACAAAGAAGCAATTACCAAAAATATCTGCGCATTCCCAGACTCCAACAAAAGAAAGATTCTTCAATATCTGCCAGTTTCACGCTTAGCATAACACCCTTAAGAGCATGTGCAAAATAGATCGATATGAAGCACCCATATTCACACAGTTAAAAGCTATGGCGTTCTGTGGTTATCCGTAAAAAGCGAAGTGGTGTAAAGTGAACTTTCATAAAGTTGAGGATACCTGTATCGGATGACTCAAAAAATACGTGCTGTTTTCGATATCACTTTTTATCAGCTTTTAAGGAAAAAACTCTCAAAAGTAAAAGCATGTAAACATTATCTGCAACATAAAACCTATACATATTATTTACCACCAGAGAGCATTTAGAAACCTACATTAACATTATTAACGAGTGAAATCAACTTGGTGGCCCAAAAGTTTCTTGTGTGAGCTAGTCTACTGTAGGAAATTAAACGTGCAGCAGACAAATGTACAGCGTTTAATGAAGGTGAAGTTTGTGACCGTAATGCTCAAAAGTGACTCATAATAATTATAAATAATTTAATATCGAATTGAAGACTTGTATTCGATCTAATCCACTTCAAACATGCTAGTTACTTGGATCAAGGTTCATTTTGAGCAGTGAAACTATGTCTTCACTTGCACTGAATCGGAAATAGATACACATTAGGAAAACGGGTAGCCTCCGAACTCTGTAAATAAAACGAGCAGAAAAACCCTGTAGTACTGTAGTAAAGATTGAACTCACCAGCAGTGGCTTCGAAGATTAGCCTACCAGCCATCGTTCCACGATATGCACCATTGATAGCGATCAAAACAAAAACGATGCGGATAGTAAGGTAAATGGTTTGTCAAATGATTACAATACTTCGTCATACAACTTCAGAAACCACTCGGAAGACCGGAGAGTGCATCGACCGAAGAATATAGATTAAAAAAAAACAACAGAGACAAGGATGCTAAAAAGACCGAAAATTCCACTAATCGATATTTGTTTACACAAAAACTTTTGCTGTGATGAGAAATTTCGTGCATAAAAGTTTACACCTTCTCACAGACTCCATAATGTTCTCAAAATATTGTAAAGACCCCTAAAGAGTTTTTGTGTCGATTTAGTGATTATATTAAAAATACCCCACCAGAAGCTTTCCAAAATAACATTCGTATTGAAAAATGTACACATTCCAAGAAGGAATTGAAATGAAAGAAATCAATGGGGTGAATGACAGTGTTTTATATTTTTTAATCTCTCCAAAGTCTGGTTTAATAACAGACGGTTGTATTCTCGTATATGCATTCAATCTATTACGATGATTAATTTTTATTATAGAGTATGCAAAAAGTCCAGCTTCGTATCAAGACGTATTTAGAAAGGAGAGAGGTAATTTAATAATCTTTTCTGATAGCTGTGGATATTCCATATGTCTTATTATTTTTTCGATAATTGATTTTTTCATATTATTTCATTTTATTTTTTTCAAAATGATTTTCCTTTCGTGGGGTCCACAGACCACACTTTGAGAACCGATGCCATAAATAACGACCTCGTATTGACGTAGATACGCCAGATTACCTGTCACCACCGATAGCGACGAGATTACCACCCGCAGCGACATGACGAAAGGCTTTCTGTCTATAAAGACACGACTTGAACAGTTAGCCAAGCTGTTTGCTTTTTCGTTCGACGTTACTTCGAGCGCCTAAAAGGAAGTTTTTGCCTGAACCATTGGACCATGAACAGCGCCATCTAGCTCTGTGCTAAGAACGGTAACCTGATCACCGTTCCTCTCCTCTCGTAAAATCGGTGAATTCAGCACTCACATTCTGAAATTCGACTACAAATTGATTTTGTATTTGATCTATTGAGAAAATATCTTCACCTCATTAGTTGAATTTGCGTAGATTTTAAAAACGTGCCTGTTTTTGGCGTCAATGACAAAAACTCAGTCAACGTGACCTAAATCTCACTAATATGAGCGAAATTCGATGGAAAATCCTTTCATTATTAGTAGTAAGTTGAATTTACTCTCAATTTGAACATATTTCATTGAAATTAGGGTTTAACAAGTCAAAATGTACTGAGTGTTTCATTTTTTTTTTGTTTACATCTTACTATCACTTTTCATATTTTCCCTTTCAACTAAAATGAAGAGACCAACTTGTTTACTTTGCTTCGAGTAGAGAAAAATGGTTTCAACACAAGCGAAATAATCGACAATTATACGATAATGGGATCGAAACACAGAATAGCCTTGTGGAAATGAAATCAACAATTACTGGGATATTCCTAATTACCTTTGAATTTGAAGATATCTAGTATTTAGATTAATCATTGTGTTTAGAATTACATCAGCATTTAAAGTGCGTGGGTTTTCAAATCTATCTCTTGGGTAAAGATTTACTGCGGAATTGAGAAAAAATTCGCAAAAAGCAGTACACACACATACACACACATTATACATATTTATATATATATATATATATATATATATATATATATATATAATTGATCGCACATATATATATATATATGTATATATATATATATATATAATTGATCGCACATATATATATATATATGTATATATATATATATATAATTGATCGCACATATATATATATATATATATATATATATATATATATATATATATATATATATATGATTCGATGTTCAACATCTCTTTCATACTAGGATATGTTGATTTTAAATTGGATTTGTATTCCTCGTTGTAATTGGAATCTTGCAACATTTCCTTCACAATGATATCGTTACGTGATGTTACTGATGTTAATCAATAAGAATAAAAGGAAGTATGATCATTTTTCAAATACCATTGAATCGTTTGTTGTTGGTAAGTACTCTTTCCTCCATAACAGAAATATATATATATATATATATATATATATATATATATATATATATATATATATATATATATATATGGGGGTTGCGTAGCTCAGATATGTGCGCTGTCAAAAGAATTGTAGCGATTTATCCCTCCACCGTTAAATACTAGGATATCAAAACTCACCGGGTCTAGTTCATCTTCCAGATTTCCCTGAAATAACAATGGCAACTTCAGCAATTACGTTTTATCGAGTAAGATACGGGTGTGCTCAAATAAGCATACATACACACGCACACAAAAACAAGCTCTCGAGTCAAAACAAACAATGAAGAGGAGTATTTCAAATGAAACGAAGTCATTTTCTTTCGAGGGGATTACGAGACGTTTTTGATTTAAGAAAAAGATTAATTTTTTTTTTTGTTCTTTGAAGTAAAGCAAAAATAAAGCTGGTTCTGAACCAATTATATCAACAGTTTGAAAACATTTTACTTTATTCTTATATCAATCTTATATCAATCGTACCAAATTTGACTAACAATCTTCTTATTAATTGATCATTATTTAATCTAATTATTCTAATCCCACACCAACCAAACTGAAGCTGATTTGACGACTGCTATCAAAAAGTTTATCTAAAGTACATTCAAGTAAAATTAAGGCGGAAAATATCGCTTGCTTTCTGCTTATACAGCGTGTCCCAAAATAAAAATCTATTTTGAAAAATAATCGGAAATTGCAAAAAATAACTTCAAGACACAAATATACAGAGTGTTACTAACGTAACTATCTACCTTGATGAGATAGTGGAGATTTTAAACATATGTTGCATTGGTATTATAGTATGCATATTTCGCTACAAGAAGCATGTTTTCTCTAAATTTAAATTGCATAAATTTTGATTCATAAACCTGAAGTGTTCCAAAGAAGAATTACAGATTTTGCTGATCTTTGTAATCGTATTACAGAATATGATAATTAAACTTGGGACTGTTTTCTTTCTTGCGTTTATACAAGAATACATACATTTGTTTCAGTATACAAACATGCATGCACATACACGTGTGTATAGGTATTTTTCTTAAATGGATTATTCCATTTACATTGTTTAGGGTGAGTGACACATTAATCGTGTAATAATGGGAAATCATTTCAAAAAAGAGTTCTATATGATATAACGCAATTTTTAAAATATTCTGTCGGATCAGATACATCCATTTCTCAATACATAGCTGTCACGTTGAAAATCGGTATATATATGTGTATATATATATATATATATATATATATATATATATATATATATATATATATATATGAATGTGTATACATATATATACCTTGTTATATGTATACATACATAGATACACATTTATATATATAAAAATATATATATTCATATACATATATTTACTTTTATATGCATAAATTTACATACATATACATCAATATATACATATATTTACATACATATACATAAATATGTACATAGATATATACATATATATGCACATATATATAGACATGCATACATACACACATATATACAGACTTATACATACGTATGTTAGCTATACTACATTTATTCATATGTGTATGTGTGCGTGTGTGTGTGTGTGTACAAATATATGATTATAAATTGTGCCATATGACATAGAAACCCTTATCCGAAATGCATCACTCACCCTCGACAACTTGAATAGAATAGACAATCAAAGAAAATGGGGCTGCTATAGGAACTTTCAATAGATCATTTCCAATGAGAATTTCTGTATAATATATCGCAACTTACAATCATTTTATTGGATCATTCAAATCCATTTCTTAACTCACACACACACACACACACACACATATATATACATATATATATATATATATATATATATATATATATATATATATATATATATATATATATAATCCAGTTGCTTTTAAAAATTCCTACTATTTATCAAAATTGGTTACTTTTGGGACACGTTGTGTGTGTTAGTGCATACAGATCTTTGTATGCGCATGCGTGTCTTATTTGACAGATGCAGCCGACATCAAGAGCTTCAGGTTGCAATATGTGCATTATTTGTCTTTGATTCTCCGACACTTTGTCGGGTTTAGGAGTGTATCTCACTCGAGTTCTTTTTTGCTTTCTGTTCTATTCTCGTTCTCTTTGTACCTCTAGACAAAGTGTTGATTGTTCTGGCCGCAGGGGGGAGGAGAGAGGGGGGCAGCCATGCTCCAAAAGTAGATGGTCATTGAAATCACGGACACAAACTAATCAACTAAGTAGGGTCAAGTAGTCGACGACAGAAGCGATAATCGTTCTTGTCTGTCGACTTCATGACTTTATCGCTGAGACAGTGTTTACCTTTTTTTTTTTTTTTTGCTTCAACTTCATTATGACTTATCTACGTGTCAGATTTCGGCCTCAAGCTAAGTTATATCTGAAAAGCATGCACGTGTGCCTAGATATTATTTCTGTATTGTTTATTTACGTGTGCGTAAAGTGGTGCACTTGCTTATTGAATATACTGTATATATCGCTATAGAAGGCAGATATTTAATTCAACCAAAAAAAAACAAAAAAACTAATTAATTATTATACTGGGTCCTATGTGCTTTTATCATGAGATGGGGACCGTCTGACAAAGCTCCATATTGACGAATATAATTGTAGTGAGTTGGTACTCTAAATACCCTTCTAAACCGTTCGTCTTATTAGTTCGTCATATACGGTAACTCTCCAAGATGCACTGCTGGATCATTTAGCCGTCAGTGAATATTGACAAATATTTTGATTAACTGTGTTGGTATAAACATTCTCCCAAGTGCTATTTGCATGTACCTACAATCTTGATCCCTACAGAATAAAAGCAACTCCGAAAACATGATCAATGTTTGATTAATATATACGAGTCTGAGGTAGCTTTGTGAACATTTTGATGTTCATTTGCATCATCTTCAGAATATTATGACATGTAAAAACTATCACAAAATAGACAATGTGAACCCTCAATTGATATTTTATTAATCTCCTAGCCATAGGTACATACTATTATTATTTTTGGCGTACTGACAAAAAGTGTTTCCAGTATTTCATATATGATTAGGACTGCTGTATTTATGTTTGATACTTTTAGATCAATGTCTCGGTCGATATATCATTCGGCCTTCCCCAGGAGTCTGCAGAGCTTTTTTTTCTTTTCTCCGAATGTTTTTGAGGACTGGCAAGATGAAAATCAGTGAAATATTTGAAAAAAATAAAGGTTTAATGAAACGTACTAGCAAATTCTAAAAATCTGATGCTACATACACCCAAGGAAGACTGAAGGATACATCGGTTAAAATGGTGTGTTAAAAGCAACAAAAATGATGAAAATAGCAAGAAAAATATGTGGAATAATGTAAACACTTCATCTCAAAACTTAAGACAGTGCAAAAGGGCAGAAAAATTGAGGAAATATCCCGAAAAACATATGGAAAGACAACGCTGATAAAATTAAATCAATCATATACAAGTTAATTCTTTCTGCCTGGATCTTTGAGATAAGGGATCATCAATACGTATAGATTTTTTTTTCAGATTGTTGTCTCTATTTCCTGTTATCTTTCGGGGCACAACGTTTCGGTCATTGTGCCCTACGACCGTCTTTGGGTGCGTGTCGTAAATGGAGAAGATTTGAAACGTTGGGACAAAGGGCCCATTTCGAGGCTCGGGACAGAATATCCTTATTCCACTGTCTGTTTTTGGTTTGGAGAGTTCGATAGGTCATAGAAATATTGATGTGCATTTATTATTCTTGATGAGATTGTGAGGTGAAGACTCAATCAATGAAACAAAAGTGTTTGCACTGAGAATAGATCAGCCCAGGTGTCCCAAACCTTTCTTGCACCATAGACCGGTTTAATATTGACAATATTCTCGCAGCTGATGGGATTGGGGAGATGGGCAATCACGACCGGAATACGGATGATAAGTCACCTGTATCACATAATAGACAAATACACTCAATTTCGTATCTAAAAAGGGTTTTATCTGAAGAATTTAGCATTAGGATCCAAAGATCGTTTGTTTTCTTTTACAAAGAAATATCGCCGGATCGTATCGGCACATAATTTGCGACCCAGTTCCGAAACCAGCTTACTAACCAGTACGTCACAACCAGATTTTTTTTTTGTCAATAACACAAGTTTGTATAAACTCTAATCAACGAAATTGGCAACGTACTGGCTGAAAGTAACTCCAAAAACATCATTGTGTGTAATCACCATTCGATTTACAAATAAGAGTGGTGGGTAATTCAATTTCTATGTCGGTGATTATTCTCATCATCTCCCGAAAATGTGGTATTTTCTCCGTATTTTTATCACTATATACACAACCGAAATAAAGATAAGGATTACTTTACATACTCCACCCCCTCTAGAACGGTTTTGGATGGGGCGTTTAATTTCCAGAATCAAGGGGAACCCATAGCTGAAAATACATTACAAGCTGTTATTTTTCCTTTGCTTGTGGAGTACTTGTTGCCAGCAATTTTCTAATTGCAACAAAGCAACCTTTTAAAATATAAAGCTAAGTTTGCCAAGTGTGATGAAACACTGAATAGGACTCGATATGCAAAAAATCCCAGTCATACTTGGAAAGCTCAAAGGAAAAATTGCAGATAGAACTCAATCTCCATAAGAACAATATCTTCTTTAACTTTACCAATAAAGTAAAGCAAACGCCCCTCACTTGGACTGCTAAAGGAGGGGGCTTAATTACCAACACTTTGGATTGATTATGCCCACATGGCTACTCTGAGGGTGGCGAATACTAAAGTGATCCAGAAATAAATATCCCCGCAAAAAAACAAGAGAAAACTGGTATTCCAAGCGAAATTATGAATCACCACCACGCATATATGCTGCTTTTTACTTCGTAAATTAAGCTGCAGGGGGGTAAAATTAAGTTGAAAATACAACCAGTATGATTTGAATTATAAATTTATGATAAAATAAACTTAGACACAAACTAAAGGACCAATTGGCATGAACTTTCAATGCAAATTGAATCCCCAAATAGGAACCTATTAATGGGGTCAAAAAATAAGAAAACTAGTTCCCCTACTCGCTGAGAGTAGTGTGTGCAAATTTTCGAGTTTTTACAACGAACGGTTAGGGCTGGGCAAAACATAGATAGATAGATAGATATATCAGAACACATGAATAATCTTAAAGTAACAGCGAGTGGATAGAATTTCAAAGAATAGATTAAGTTAAGTGTTAAGAGATACTACGTCGTTGGAAAATAAATGTAAGTAAAACATAATAAATAAAACTACTCACAAATCTTGTTTATTGATTCGAATATTGATATCATCACAAGTATGTTTGTCAGAGTTACTTCCATCATACATATCTTTAAATTATCCATACTGATAAGATCATTAACAAAATAATGTTCGTAAGTTTTGGATTTGCTGAGAAAGTTGAATATTAGCTAAGCTAGAAAAAAAAACTATTGAAATGTACGTTTGAATATGAAGTTAAAATAAAATACATGCTTACAAAGAACGTGTACTCGAAAAACAATCTAGATGATCGTACTTGATGACATATGAGAAACCTTCTTTCCATCGAAAAGTGACTCTTAAGTTAAACGTAACTTTGTAATCCAGACCCATTTCAGCAGAACTTGAATTGAAGTTTTAAAAGATAAACTGTGATAAATAGGAGAAATTCTTAATTCATTAATGCCCACACTACTATACATAGCAGGTGGTTTTAGAGGGGCAATCACGTTAAATTCAAATTATTTTAAATCTGAATTATGTTGAATTTAGATATTGTTAAATTTGTATTATGTTGAATTTAAATTTGATATAATCTAAATTAATGTTAAATGCAGATTATGTTTAATTTGGATAGCGTCAAATTTAACTAAATATTCAACTGTACCTTGCCAGATCTAGTACAGCTAAACATGCACCAATTACCCCCAAAATCAAAGTGTATATATGTTATCAATTCATTTATGAGAGGGGGTCTTATATGCCACTAAATGGGGTAGAGATCATTGAAGCCAAAAGGGCAATCTTGGGATTTGGCTGCGTGCAAATTTTAACCATCAACAAAATCGACTACGGATGCACAAAATGGCATAACGAATAAATGGAACTGGCGGTGCGATTAAGATTTACACTGGGAAAGATGAAAGTTTTTGTCCAGAGAAAGATAAGTCTTCACGGAGAAAGATGCATTTATTTTGACGGAATTCTGGGATAAATTTGTGAACGAGTTTCTTTTTCGCCAACTTTTTTTAAATAATAGATATCAATATGATAATAAATAGATAATCATACGAAGAGATGAAAAGAAGATTAAATAAATGATATCAAATGATATGCATTGAATTAAATAAATTATTAGTTTTAATGTTTAATCAGTTGTAATCAACACTGTTCCCTATCTGCGATTGGTTTTGTCCATTTCGTAAATCCGTAGTCGATATCGTCAATGGTTAAAGTTCGCACGCACCAAAACCCAAAGATCGTCACCGAAAAATATTCCCTTATCAATAGACTACAGATTCGAAGGAAAATGAAACGTGTGAAAAAAAATCTTTAAATCTTTAAATCAGGAAGTAATTGTTCACTGATACCTACCGGCATGATGCAAGTTTCCATGTTCGAGGTAGGCTGATGCTTGACTAAAACCAAGTTCAAATAGATCTACAGTCCACACCTAAAGCGTTTATGTATATACTGGCGAACACGTGTAGACAAAAAAAAAAACACTTATGATTTCCGTTATTTACCTACACAGAGTAATGTTGAATGTAGACATGCCTTCTAAATACTTAAGTACGTATGTTTAAGCACAGCAGAAATCAGTACTGGCCAGGAACTGGCAAAAAACTGACGTCAGTTCGTGCATTCTTCTTCTCAATTTTCATTTTTTTTTCTTTTGTGCGTGGGAGAAGCATTATCTTGAAACAGTGTGAATTTCCATCTGCCCGAGTCTGTGAGGGAATACTTTGGCGCGATGGTTTTTCCCAAACTTTTTTTTAGGGTCGCCGCTCCCTCTTTTCGGGTTGCCACTCTCACATTCCTAGAACGCCCCAAACAAACACACATACACAACGGATACACACACCTCATTCTTGGTATTAAGTTGAAATTATAATCTTTGAACAAACACGGATTTCACGAATATAAACTTAACCAAGTAAACCAATTAGTCAAAAAAGAGAGAAGGGTAAATGTACATCTCACCTGTAGCTACCTACAAAATGAAATAAAGCCATACCTTAGCGTACAACTCTTACTGAACCGCGTCAACCAAAACTGTCCACATAGGGTTCTTCAGTTTTAAGATTATCTGGCTGGCTATGTATGTATTGCACATACAGACCACACCAATGGAGCTAGAAAACTGAATTTATATACATTTAGTCCTTATGATATCTTTATAAAAATGTTTTTAGTTCTTTGAAAATCTTCCCGTGCATAGGTTTTTTATTTGAGGGTCCAATTTCCAATGTGAGTTTATGTTAGATTGATCCCTGGGTTCGTGTCCAGCAGGATTCACGCTAAATTTTTTTTTCAATTCATACCTTTTATTGAGATTACTGCCCAACAAAGAGGGAAATAAGTGACTAATTCATTGATCCCCCTTTCTCCAATTTTTAATTGATCACTCCAACGGGACATGCTTCTAAAAGACATTGGTTGCATGACGGTTTATATTGAGTGACTTACCAAACCAGTATCAATTTTATTTTTTGGTTTGGCACACGTGTCAAAAAGGTGTTAATGGATTAGATTTTGCATCATCATCATCATCATCATCATCATCATCATGAACATCACCATCATCATCATCATCATCATCATCATGAACATCATCATCATCGTCAGCCTACAGAACATCCGTCATTAGACATAGACCTTCCCCAAGAATCGCCTGACATCTCTATCACGAGCATTACGGAACCGATTTTGTAAAAAAAAGAAAAAAAATTCCCCCCTAGATTCTGATGTCACCCTGACGCCCCTCTACCCCATTTCCTCGCCGCCCCCTAGGTATTTTCCACTCAAGGAACCACTAGTTTAGAGAGACAGCCTTGCATTCTGTGTCAAAATAGAATTTAGATAAAATGCAGATACATAAAAGATATAGGTCTATAAAAACCTTCGTGAGAAAATGCAGTTAAAAGACGACGTGTTTTTAAAAACAGAATGTAGACATATAAACCATCAGTAAATAAATAAGCTTAACCAGATTTTTGCCATAAAAGTGTGAGACGAGAAATCAATATCAGACAGTAAATATTAAAAGTATATTTATGTCAACAAAAATTCAATAAAAGGTTGATATTAAGAGTGAAAATGCCTGCTAAAATCTGGTAACTCCACAAGTCGATGAAAATTGTGAATTCTCGCAACCAACGAGCCTCATTCTGCCTGTGACGATTGCATTAATTCATGGCCACTGATAATCCTTTTTTTCCTTATTTGCAAAGCATTTCTATAGTAAATGTTTGTCTATAATACATATAATTACCTCACTCTGTCAGTGATGTTGGCATTCATTCTCGACAGCTGACAATCCCTTTCAATCATTTGCAATGCATTTTTATAGTAAACGTTCATCTACTATACATATGATAGCTATATCCTATAAGTAACACTTGCATCTATTCCTGGCCACTAACAATCCTTCAATTCCTCATTTGCAATGCATTTGCACACACACACACACGCACACGCACACACACACACACACACACACACACATATATATATATATATATATATATATATTTATATATATATATATATATATATATATATATATATATATATATATATATATATATATATAAAGCATCCTCAGGCGTTTCCTCTTCCAAAAGTGCATGTCTTGAAGAGATTGAGCTTTATGGTGTGTTTTTTCGTGCTCATCTGTCTTGATTCTCATGCAAAATAATTTTCCGCCCGCCATACGAAATTATGGCTCTGAAGAATTTGGTTACTTTTTCTTCAATTGCCATATTTAGATATTTTATATCTAAATCTAGATAATTCCAAAGAGAAAAGGAGATAATTTACAGAATATTGATAAAATCTTAACTATCATCTTTTTATCAGATTTTCCGATAACCGATGCTCATAAACACTTCGAACTTGACTCTGCACTGTCCTGACTAATATCAGGCGCATGAAAACTTCGGACAATGGTAAACTTGTCCGAGCTAAGCGTTTTCGGGTGAAAATTTAAATCGTCAACTACCGCAGCTGCTACCGATCTCATGTTGAAAAGGTGTAGTTTTCAATCGTAGTCGTGAAATCGTAAATGGTTTTTTCGATCTCACCAGTCGCTCGGAACGATTCACAATGCATCAGTTATTTGCAATAATCGATCATCAACCATTATTTTACGTCTGGCGACCAAGTAGATACTTACTAAGATTGGGTACAACACCACTAGTGTCGGTGACTATAGAGGACAAGATACACTACTTAGTGAAGATTGGACTTACTCCTAACATGCACCTTTAAACGGGCACTATCCTAGTCTAATAAAAAAAATCATGCAAGGTAACCTTCGTTCAATGACAAGCACTCTTGCGTATGAATAGAAAACGCAGGCACCCAATATTGGTGTTTAATTCTAGCAGTTTTAATGTACCGACCTTCCTAACAGAGCTTCTGCTACAAAGTATTTTGCCAATAGAACCTGCCCTTCAAATCAATATATGCTTAAAGACCGACGCCAATAAATCATTCTAAAGGCTGTCGTTCGTCGCCATAGAAGTAGACATGGAGATCAGCCATCCTTTAGGGCAACACCTCAATCCAAAGCGGAGGGTGTCATAAAATTTGCTGAGCAGATTGGCACTAAGTGCTTCAGACAAAACAGCGACCAGTGAAAGAAAAACAAAGGCCAGAAATCTCAAAGAAAGAATTCGATGAGATCAAAAAGTTCGGTCAATAATAATTCACATATTGGCTGCAAAATGAAGCTACTGATTGTCAATAGACACCATTTTACCTTTCTGACCAGTAGCCTCAATTCACCATCTGTGTTAACATTGGAGTAGGCGTGGGTGGCCAAACAGTGAGCAGCATAGAAAATAGAATCGGCGAACCGAGTCCAAACTCCGACTGAGACAGTTTGCGTTCACTTCGCCTTAATGCTCTTGCGAAAGGCATGAACTCATCTCTTCTACCCAGTCCCCAGCTATGAACAAATAACGGGACGAACTGGGCTCTTCGATGATGAGGCAGCTCATAGCAATCTTAAAAGAGAAACTTACAGACTATTTTGAAAAATAAAAAGGACTCTGAGATAGGAGGGTGAGGTACCAGGGGGGCTTATTTGAAGTGGACTATGGCTATCTCGGGAAAGTTTCGCCGTAGATCAATGTTTAGCAAGTTTGTCTCACAAGTAAGTCCTGCAGACCTTTACTACTGTAGTGAGTACGATCCCCAACAAGTACTCTACATTTGATCTAAGTAAGCACCTATTTGAAGTGCCCGACCATGGAGTACTGGTTAGTTGTCGAACGGAAATGAAGAGTGATATCCTTGAGGAGACAATTGTCCTCTTTTTTTGTTTTAGGTGAAATGGTGAACGTTTTAAATATTAAATGCGCTAAAGTAATATGATTTGCAAAATTTTCAGTCTGAAAGGATAGAAAAGCTAGATTATAAGCTTCCAGAAAATGTATAATTTGTTAGCGTTCTTACCTCCAACAGGTCTGGTTAGACACTTAGAGAAATCGTCACGTGACCAACGTCTTTCGGCAGCGTGCTGTCTTAACAGGGATCAATTTTAAGAAATGGGGTGATCAACGAATAAGTTGATACTCTCGCCTTCTCTTGGGCAGTGATCATAAAAAAATTTTCAAAAATTAAAGCGACCGATAAATTTAGCATAAACTTACATCTAAAATCGAACTTCCTCCTAAGAGCCTATTTAGGGTGGGTTCAAAAATTTAGGAAAAAATGTGTTTTTTTTTAGACATAAGGAGTAAAGGTAAAATTGTCCACCTTCTAGCTCCATTTATGAGGTTTATACACGTAATACATACATACATATACACTTAGCCAACCAGACCAATTTAAACGTGAAGAAACCTATGTTGGCAGTTTTGGTGACAGTTTTGGTTGATGGTTTCTAATTAAAATGGTGAAATTTAGTCCCCGGAAATTCAGCAGCTCAGAAAATAAGTGTCTAGTATTTTTTTTTTTTGACAAATCGATCATAAGTTCATGCAATACAAAGGCTTCTAAAAATGTAGAATTAATTTTCAAATTTGAAAAATTAATGACATTCGACGCCAAGTTGCATGAACTTCAGCAAGACGAAAATCATGTGCAACAACCACACTGGAGATAAAAACACTAAGATCAAAATCGAAGACACAGAACTGAAGAAAGTAGACCACTACATCTACCTAGGACAACGAATCTCCATGAGACCCCCAAAAGAATAGGAAATCAAGAGAAGAATCACACTAGGATGGCAAGCCTTTGGTAGAGCAAGCTCAACCTTCAAGTTCAGGAAGTTCTGGCTCCGCGACGCCCATAATAGAGAAGTGTGGCGAATCCTGGGGAAAGTCGATTTCCAACGACGGACGTTGAAAGACTGATGATGATGATGATGATGATGATGATGATGATGATGAGACAAGAACCATCGAGTTTTGTTCTTCTAGTTGCCAGTGTTATAATAGAGAGGGTTTTGTAATGAACTGTTTACGGCATTGACAGGATAATAATTTTTCCAGTCAACGTATTTGAACTCAGTTAGTACTATAATAAACTTCTTGTCCCTTGAAGCATTATGGCTGTCTTCTGCTACGTGTCCCTCATAAAATTGACAACCGACGTGACTCAATTGCCAACCAATTATACATCCTGTCCTTTAACCGAAAAGAAGTAGCTAGTGTTATATCACTGTAGCACTGAGAATATGTTCCGTGTATACGTCTGGGTGTGTGAATTTTAATACATTTGTGGGTGTAACTTTTATATTTGTATGTGCATAAATAGATATAGACAGAGTATCAGTGCTAGACGTTGACACCAACGGTTGAAGATCGCAGCAGCGTGAAACTCAGAGTCACCATGTTGCACTGATTGCTTTGTCTACAACTATTTACATATGCTCTATCCTTGATATTGAGCAGTCTTCATTCATATACACTCAACCCTCAAAAATAATAACCGGTCTGGTTAGTCTCTCAATATAAAGTATCATGCGACCGCTGTTTTTTTACTGCATACCATTTTGGGAGTGAATATTTCAAAATTGGAAAAATAATAATTCACTCCTCTTGCCTTTTGGAGGGAGTGATCACTTAAAAAAGTCTTAATTCTTAAAATCAAAAGAACACAAACCTAGGAATCAATTTAGTGTAAACATACATTGCAAATTGAATTTCCCATTAATACCTAATTAGGAACGATTTTAAAAAATTGTTTTTTAGACATGAGGAAGAGTGAATATTTAGATTTTCAGCCTTCTAGCTACTTTAGCGCGACCTGTACGCGTGATACATGCATAGCCAACCAAACCAGCTTGAACACTGAGAGAAATCTATGTTGACAGTTTTTATTGACAGATTATATATATATATATATATATATATATATATATATATATATATATATATATATATATATATATATATATATATATATATATATATATATATATATATATATATATATATATATATATATATATATATACTTCCAGCTTAGGAATAGAACACTCTGGTGGATAAGGAATTACGCGTGAGTGAAAATATCACTTAAATTCGACCTTACTGACCATCCAGTTCTGCGAAGGTTTCGATCCTACCTTGTGGTACTGGATGGGGTAATGGATAGTCTATAGCCACACAGAAGAGTTGTAATGCAACGAAACAGCTGTTTGTGGACGACACAATTATTTAATTATATATATATATATATATATATATATATATATATATGCGCGCACGAGTATGTGTGTGATGTTATATGCTAATGTTGTATATACAACGCCTACTGCTGTTCCGACAACTCGATTTATTAAGACTTCTCTCTAGCATCACCGTTCGATGTGGTTTATGCACGGTTAGATAAGACAGGGGTCATCAGGTTCATCGATGTACTTAAGAATAAGACTTAATTGGCTGTGTGAATACGTTTGCACCCAGTAACTAGAAACAGTGCTCATAATAACGTCTACTACAGAAGTGTGACAGTCAGTTCATCGCATTTTCGACATGATGCTACGGCCGATCGCGGCGATAAGTGTATTAATCACACTGTCAGAAGATACCAATAATTTGCTATACTAAGCGTAATTTCAATGTTGCCTTGCCGCTCCTTTCTTACCTCAGTCCAGAATCCTGCGGCGACGATGGACTTGACTTGGCACGTCGCACGTCATCACTACTTACGAGGACGCTTCTCAGAACGAACAAACATCAGACAAGGTTGGGGGTAAACAATCAAAATAAACAAGTGTGAACCACCTGAAAATCAAACACAACACCTGTGCTACCTGTATATTTCTTTTGCATTTCCTCCTTTCGTTCTCTGATTCTCCGTCGCTTTCTTTAATTTTTCTTTTATTTTCTGCTTTTCAAGTAGTTCACGTTTCTTCGTTTTGGGGGAATTTTTTTCGTATCAAAACGTTCACTTTTTTTTTGTTACTTCCGACTTCAACTTTTCGATTCTTTTTTCAGTCATGACTCATAAAACCAAGGTAAATCAGATCCTTAGAATCAGGACCGGATCAAACTTGTGTGGTTCCTGTAGCATATGTTATAAAGGGACCTTAAAAAGGAAAATACAAACAAATATTGAAATACATAATTTTTTACTTTCAAAGAAAAAAAACCTTTTCACTTGCAATACAGCCAGATAATACAAATACGTACGATACTTCAGAAATAGCATTACTTTGTTTTCGTTTTGGTTTTTGTCCAGCAGCTATGACTCCAGTTTCAAATACCTTCGTATTTATGTATCTTATGTGTATTACATAGATACTACACTCCAATCAATATCTGCATTAAGATACAACTCCACTTAAAGGTGACAATTGGCCAAAATCGCAAACCTTGAACACCCAGTTGTTCATAAAAGTTGAAGGCAGTATAATACTATAGTAACAGTGCAAGTGCCAAATCACTAAATAGTAATTGGTAGCCTTTGAGCATTTAGTACAGGACCCTTGAAACTTCGGGGACATATAGCATATGCTACGTTTTCTATATAGTTAATTCGGCACTGCTTAAAAGTGCCCGATGTTTCAAAAAAGGAAAACGTGGTCGTCTGTTCTTAAATATATATTTATGGTCTGTTATCATCATGTAAACTTCTCAGAGAGAAAGATCCCCTGGGAACTTTTGATAAGAAGCATGAAGTAAGACTTTTATGAGTCCTTGATATTAATATTTAAAGAAAAATAGATAAGTTTGTGGAAGGTGGGACCAATGAATATGAAAGAAGTGATTAAAATTTTGGGGTGGATTTAGGAATTTGCCAATACTCTGTGTACTGCGGTATGGAAACTCGTGAAGTATGTCTGATATAAGGCCTTTGTACTCCATCATCATCATCATCATCAGTCTTTTAACGTCCGTCGTTTGACATAGACCTTCTCCAGGATCCGCCACATTTCTTTATCATGGGCGTCGCTGAGCCAGTATTTTCTGAATTTGTCTAGTTCGTCTCTCCATATTCTGCCGGCCTCAGTTTCTCATGTGATCTCTGGGGATCCATGAGTTGTAGTGTCCATCGGTTGTCTGACATTCTTGCCATACGGCCCACCCATTGCCGTTTAAGTTTTTTTGATAGATTCTATGCTGTCTCAGACTCCCGTTTCCTTCCTGATATATTATGCTGTCTTGTGATCTCTCCATGAAAGGTTCAACATGATTCTCTAATGCACGCCTTGTATGCTTCTCAGTTTGCAGGTCTTTGTTTTGGTTAGGTTCTATGTTTCAGCTCCACAAATGACTATCAGGAGAATGCATTGGTTGTATACTCATCTTTTTAGGATTATTAGGATCGTCTGGTTTTTACAAGTTGCTCTGCCGAAGGCTTGCCATCCTAAAATGATTCTTCGCTTGATTTCCTATTCTTTTGAGGATCTCATGGAGATTCGTTGTCCTAGATAGATATAGTGGTCTACTTGAATGTTTACTTAGTATGCGTGATAGTGCAAAAATAATTAAGAAACCTTTTTTGTGATCTTTTTAAGGGTTGAATTTTTTGCTCCATAAAACCAACCTAGTTGACAGTCAATTTGGGTACTATCGTTGAAATTATACTTTTTTAGTTGTCTGACTGTGGTTGATCTTTGATATGTTATCAAGCACACCCAATACCACAAAACGTTGAAAAAACTGTATAGTGTCGATCATGAACGAGTAATGGATATTGTAAGTATTTGGCGGTCATCTTGGATATCATCTTGAAAATCATACATCCTGGGCCATAAAAAAAATTGATGGCATACTTTTTTCATGTATTTTTATTGAGGATTTATAAACCCCTTAAACCATGCTTCCAATAAAAAGTTTCCACTGGACTTCAGTTGAGCTACATCCCAGACCACACTAGTTGTTGCAAACGGTTAACGAATTTATGAAATTCTGAATCTTCCCGCGTTGTGAGAGGAATTATTTCCAGTAAGTCATTTTTTACATCACAGGGAACAATGCTGAAAGTGAAAGATTTACTAATGTGGTCACATTCTAGTTTTCGGTCGTTCTTTCCAAGATTCGATGTAATTCGTTATTATTGGAGGTTTTTAGCTCTTAACAAGCAATATTCTACCCAAGAAGTTTAAGCGATTTTCAAATTAGAACATAATGCTGCTCAAGCTGCTGTTAACGTCAAAAAGCATTTGAAGCAAACCCTATAACTGTTCAACGTTGAGTCAATAGCTTTAGGTCTGAAAATACAGTAGCAATATTAAACCTCGAGGGTGGCCCAAACCTGTTTTTAAGATGAAGTATTATCAACAGCCACGAATAATGATTCGAGCAGTTTCTGGAGACTTTAAGACCTCAAAGGCGACCATATCACACCATCTTAAGGCAATAGGAAAGATTCAAAAGTTTGAAAAATGGACCCCATGTACTGAATGAAACGGTCCATGACAGTTCTAGACCCCACACAACTATGATGACAGTCTCTAACCTTAGAGAATTCGGATATGAAATCTTTCGGCATCCCCTTTGGATTATCATCTTTTCAAGCGTTTTGAACTTGATATTCGTCATAAAAGGTCAGACAATAGGGGAGACAAAATCCATGCCATGACTGAATTTGTGACCATCAAATCTAAAAAATCGTCCAGAGATTGCATATTATCGTTAGAGAATCGTAGGGAAAGGATATTGCTTCAGATTTGTCGTATTCTGATTAGATATTTATCGTTTTTGTAGGTTGTTTCTATTAATTAGATGGAAATGAAAGATATTTCCTTAATTTTCGACATTGCACAACACATTTCCTGTTTTATTCCACTAAATTCTGTCATCCTACAGGCAACTTCATAATTCCATCCTTCAAGAACTTTTCACCTTTCTCTATAATGCACAACCTCGGGTGCCTTTTGTGATCATCCAGACGATTGAATTGATTAAGCTTATTCTGTTGAGACTGGAATAAATAGTCATCCCAGGGCGCAAAATCTGGCCAATATGGCAGTCGAGTGAAAACTTCCCAACTATGCTGTAAGTTCTTTGCCGGATCACCAAAGAAATATACTGTTTAGCATTATCCTGACGTAATACCACGTTATCTCTCTCAAATAATTCTGGACATTTTTTGTCAATTGCCGTACCTGATTGGTTAAGTGATAGCAGTACTTGTTCGAATCAATTGTCAGCCCCAGCAGAAGATTTTCACAGTAGAAAACTCCCTTTCAATCTCATCAGATACACAGCATCACCATTTCTTGGATGAAGATCAGCCTTGGGTGCGGTAAGTGGTGATTTAATTCACTTGCCTTGCAATCGCCTGCGTTCTATGTTGTTGTGGAGTATCCGCTTTTATATCTTCCCTTAAGTTTCAAAAACAGAACATATTCATAGGGTTTCGTAGTTTAGCCGATGAACGCCTGTGGAAATTACACACCAAAGCTATTAACATAAATATAAACAAACTATCCGATCATGGAGTATCGTTCAGCGCGAAATCTTCACTTCTGACACTTTTGGTCATTAACAGCACTTTATTTTAAATCTGCACATCTTTCCCTGTGAGTGTTAGAATCAATAAACGGAAATACATCAACTTTGACAACTCCTTTGAATGTTCAGTGATACGACAGCAGTCACATCACAACCAAAATGGAATTTTTTGAATGTAAATAGTTAAAGCTAAACGCTCCTAATCTCTGATCTTTTCTAGTTAAACTTGTATTTTTCCTTAATTCAAAATTTAATGACTCTGTTTATTTTATGCACCTGTTTTTTTTTAAATCATGGAATGTTTAAGAATAATCAGACCAACTCTCGTTTCCAACTGCCAATAGATATTTTCCCCGGAGATAATGTTCCAAAACCCTCTATCTTATATACCAGTATGTGAATCGCAGCACTTTTTCTTTCTTTTTTTTTTTTTTGGCAAAAAGTGTGTTTTATGCACAGAAGGAAAAAAAACCTTTACACTTTGCATTAGGGTTTGTTTTTTTCTTTAAATAAGCAAATAAAAAAGTGCCCACAAAATGAAACGTTTCGTCGAAATTTAAATCAAGGAAAAGTGCGAGTTTATTCAACAAGAAAACAGCGAACAAAAATATCGATTTCATTTTTTCGCTGATTGTCTTTAATTCTTCAATATCCGTTTGAATCAAGCGTAAAAGTTCTTCTCTGAACGTATCATATATAAGAAAACCAACTCATTTCCGGTGTATGATAGATTTTTCCAAATCCTGTTGTTCTTCGACCACGACAGGCAACGGAAGGCGTCCCAGCTCTGATGCATCATGGTTAGGTATTTCTCAGACGTCAAAAATCTTAACAGTTTTCGGAACGTAATGACACATTCAGTTGGCAAGCAACCAAATTGTTGGTCCTGTCACCCCATGACGCAAGTTGTGACAAATGTTTTTTTTTATCTAAATTTGTTAACTGGATGTCGAGCCCATTAAGATTCAATTATCACGTTGTGACGAAGGTCTGTCTGATGTTTCAATTTATTTTGAAACAAATATTGTGGTGATTGAAGATAGATTTAATCATTAATACTCTCCCCGTTTCTTTCGATAACCTAATTTAATCTATCGACAATTTTTCCAATGACAGGTTTGTAAAAAAGCTTTCAGTTTGAAATATCTGGATTACTTTCAACTACTTTTTCTGTAGTGAGTCTTTTTCCATCAAAATAGTTTTGCAAAATTCATAAACAAATACTAATCAGTTGGAGCCAAGTCAGGATTGTTTGGTGGATGAACCATTTTTCCCGGCCGAATGACTATGAGATCTTCGGTCACTCGAACGACATGGATAAGTACATTATTGGGATGAAGAATGAACCTTTATCCTGATCACTGATGATGGGTGTTCTCTGTCAAAACCTGTTTTCAAACGCCAAAGTTTTCGATAGCAAACTTCAACAGTGACTGTATCCAAAACATTTTTTTTAAATAATGATTACTGGCAAAAAAATCAAGCGACGACTTATACACAAATTCGACTTCTGCACGAGTATATCCTGTAAGTATTTTGAAAGAGTCTGCATTTGCATAATCAGATTCTATTTTCTTACCCTGAGTTCAGAGCCTAACAGCGGGTTTTTTGAATAAATTGGCACAGTTTAGTTGTTCTTAAATCGCTTGTTAGGATTGCAAATGTTTCTTGTGGGCTTCTTTGCGCATGCGTTAGAATGACAAAGAAATGTAAAGATGAAAAGGCTGAAAAAAATACCAGGTTTAAAACTGATTTGAGAAAGACGGAATTGAACACAAAAGAAGACGAAGAGAAGTGTATGGTGGAGGAGAGGGAAAGTTTAATTTGATTGGATTGCTTTTCCCCAGTTATTCTTTATCCTTAGACTATTCTGTCTCCCCTTGAGTTTATCATGAGCACTGCGCAATTAACTCGAGTGAAATCTACACTGATCTATCTATAAAAAGAACAGTCTTGTTTGGTTCTATTTGTTTCTCTGGTCGTTACAATAGACTCATCCCATTCCAGGTAAATGTAACACTTTTGCTGATAAAAAATATGTGTAACTACCGTTTAAAATAATGGACTTTTCCACTTAAACGGATCCAGTCACTTTTTCAGAACTCGGAGAGACGTAAACATTCATTTACACAATTAACAGTTTTGTAGTAATGAACAATTGTCTTAAAGGGAGTAAATCTGAGGGAAACACTGGAACTCCACAGAAATACGGCTATCTATCTATCTATCTATCTATCTATCTATCTATCTATCTATATACATATATATGTGTGTGTGTGTGTGTGTGTGTGCATGTGTGTTTTGCATCCTGAAAACCAACTTAGAATCGCAGAGAGCGCCATGGTAAAAGCAATTCTAGGGATAATTCTAAGAGATAAAAAAAAAGATCAGCATGTATCAGGGGGAGTGAAGAATATTATACAATGAAAATAGAGATAGACTGGATACTTAGCAAGAAGAAATAGCAACAGATGGAGTAAAAAGTTGATCTATTGGTGCCCAAGGAAGGGTAAACGCAGTAGGAAAAGACCAAACAAGATGCAGGGGGGAGACAAGATACGGCAAAGGTCAGCACATAGGCTGATATATATATATGTGTGTGTGCGTGTGAGTGTGTGTGTGTTTGAGTGCATGCGTGTGAGTGTGCGTGTGTGTGTATATATATGGAGGCACAAAATTGTCGGCGCTGAATTGTCTTCGTGCACTGAATAGTCAGCGCTGAATTATCGCGAGGAAAAGTTGGGTCAGGAGAAAATGCAATAAAAGTTTAAATTTGTTATTACTTACCGATCTTTGTCTGTGTAAACGCTACAAAAAAATGATAAATCCTTTTAGTATTTGAAATCAATTTTGAAATAACCTTTC
Source organism: Thysanoteuthis rhombus (assembly GCA_963457665.1). NCBI lineage: Eukaryota > Metazoa > Mollusca > Cephalopoda > Oegopsida > Thysanoteuthidae > Thysanoteuthis > Thysanoteuthis major. Next base: position 33,461,790 of record OY735218.1, read on the forward strand.
ACTGTAAAATCACAATTCGTTGAAAATGTAATTATGAAACAGATCCGTATCTTGATTATTAGTATATACAGTGCACCTATTAAAATTTTGAAAAAAGTATGCTCTCTCGTAAAGTGAGAACATTTTTTAATTTAGTGTTGGTGCAGATGATGCCTCTGTAATCTGGCGTATTGATCTGCTGCCATTACTTTATGCATCTGACACAAGAGTTCTTAAATTTTATTTCAAATCACAGGTTGAGCCGTAATTTAGCAGTTGATAAACTGACTCGTTAAATCGAATGTGTAAAAATCCAATCGTGGCTCGAAATCAAATCTAAATTGGACAACTTTCTGTTTTTTGCATAAAAATAGACAAATATCTATCAATTTTTTCCTGTATCATATATTTCATTATCTTTAATCTTTAATTATCTTTGATTAAAACCAACTGAAAAGCATAAATAAAGACAATTAATTTCCATTCTTTATAATATGATTTAAATTATATATGAAAATACAGTCCGGGAAAATGGACAAACAACTAAGGAATATGTGTTTTCGCTATTTTGTGGTCTGATAATAGCTAGGACCCAACAATGCCGGATTAAAGAGGTGCAACTCTATTAGTCTGCACAACATACAACGTCGGATCTCACAAGGGAAAGAGAAAAGAATATATTTGGAACAAAAATAATATTGTTTCAATCACTGATGCACTATAACATACGTGGCCTGACCATCCATTCGAAAAGAGCTGAAGTGAGTGGATTGCCTGAGCTAGAGAGCACAAAAAGGCTCATCATCCATGCCCATAACTCTCAAGAATTGGACTTGTCAGCCGACGACAGCACTTCCTCAAAAATCATTGAAACGACGATCAACCTAGTTATTCATTTTCTTTTTAATTATTCATGTTTATTGAACTAAGAGGACAAACAAAAGAAAAGCGTAAAAACGAAACTCACCGATTGCTGGATCCGATTTGGTGTTACTACAGACTGGAAAATAGAAAGGAAATTCCAACTTACAGTTTAATGAAAAAACTTTTTCACCTTCATAATTTGTCATCATTTCATACAAATCTTCTGATAATTTCAGTATTTGCCTACTTGAAATCTATACATATCGAGGTGCATATCAACTTATATGGAACTGGGTTCAATCATGCTAAGTTAAGAGATCAAGCTCAACTCGGTTCAGTTGTTCCTTGATCGTGCGACGGATGAAGCAATAATTTTGTCCCTTCTTCTCGAACGATCGATTGGAACCCAATCATTTTTTTTAGTAATAGTATTTTTTTACAGGTCTTGGGTGTTAGCTGGACGCCCAAAACGGACTTCCTTACTGATCTAAAGGATACAAAATACCCTGCTATTTACCCATAGCTCGGGAAAGGATTGAATTCATGCATTTCTCCAAGGGAATCAGTGTGAAGCAAACGCAAACTGTCAAAGCCGGAATTAATTGAATATTATTTCAAGTTAGGGAGGAGATGATGTTCAGTATAAATACAGGTGAAAAGTTATCATCCTGAATTGAGTAAGATACGATATACATCCTTCTATAATTTTTAAAAGAGTGATTATCATATCAAAATTACTGAACTCTTTTTGCTTTTTTTTTGGGGGGGGGGTTCTTACGCGTGAAGAAATCTGTTGAATGGATCAATTGAAACGTTGTAATAACTGCTATTTCTCACTTCGCGAGTTCATTTGGGCGTACATTATGTTTTTGTTGAATGCGCTGATGCTTAATCTACCAAGTATAACATAGGATGCTGTTGTATTCAAGACATTATTTTATGCTTTGTTGATTATAAGCCATTGTTGTTCAGTTGTCAATATTTGTCTGTCTCCGAGGGGTGGACGATTACAGGTTCATTATCCTGCCCAACAAAGGTTCTATAAAACATGAGATGTCAAAAAATACTTTAATTTAAGGTGGAGTACGGTCTTCAATTTTTCTTTTACATTTAGTTGAATTGTTTGGAAGATACGACCGGAAAAGAGTTTTTTATACGAGGAATTAAACTGAGAATTAAATGTAGGTGAAACTGTACTACTTATGAGGGTGGGTCAAAGCTTGGCACGTAGTTGTAAGCTGAATTTTGATCTGAAATTTCTATTGTATAATGTTCGATCTATATCAGTGCTTTTTACATCTTGAGACAGCGTAACTAATGGAATTGCTTATTTTGATGTTTAGCATTGCGGATAATGTTTCTTCTTCTTCTTCTTCTTCTTCTTCTTCTTCTTCTTCTTCTTCTTCTTCTTCTTCTTCTTCTTCTTCTTCTTCTTCTTCTTCTTCTTCTTCTTCTTCTTCTTCTTCTTCTTCTTCTTCTTCTTCTTCTTCTTCTTCTTCTTCTTCTTCTTCTTCTTCTTCTTCTTCTCCTCCTCCTCCTCCTCCTCCTCCTCCTCCTCCTCCTCCTCCTCCTCCTCCTCCTCCTCCTCCTCCTCCTTCTTCTTCTTCTTCTTCTTCTTCTTCTTCTTCTTCTTCTTCTTCTTCTTCTTCTCCTCCTCCTCCTCCTCCTCCTCCTCCTCCTCCTCCTCCTCCTCCTCCTTCTTCTTCTTCTTCTTCTTCTTCTTCTTCTTCTTCTTCTTCTTCTTCTTCTTCTTCTTCTTCTCCTCCTCCTCCTCCTCCTCCTCCTCCTCCTCCTCCTCCTCCTCCTCCTCCTCCTTCTTCTTCTTCTTCTTCTTCTTCTTCTTCTTCTTCTTCTTCTTCTTCTTCTTCTTCTTCTCCTCCTCCTCCTCCTCCTCCTCCTCCTCCTCCTCCTCCTCCTCCTCCTTCTTCTTCTTCTTCTTCTTCTTCTTCTTCTTCTTCTTCTTCTTCTTCTTCTTCTTCTTCTTCTTCTCAGTTGTCTGGTGATCACAGCTGGAGATTGAGTGAAAGCAAGTCTCCTCAGGTCTCCAGCCCTCCTCTCTACTCTCTCATAGTCCACAGCAGTGCTGAGGTTTACAGCTTCACACCATTTACCAGTGGTTATCGCTGAAAGGTGAGTGACAGTAAATCTCCTCAGATCTTCAGTCCTCCTCTCATACCTCCCTCACCTATCACAGCAGCGGTGTGGTCCGTACCTCCACCACCATCTGTGGGAGCTGTTGTTTTTTCTTTTTTTTTCTGTTGTATTTTATATCATCTAACAGTCTCTCCTCTTCTTGTTCACGATTACTAGGTCCAGTCTTCGATTTACAGTTTCACACCGGTTGCCCAGTGGTTATCGCTGAAGGCTGAGTGACAATAAGTCTCCTCAGGTCCTCAGCTAACGTCTCCTCCCTCTTTCGCATATCATGACAGAGCTACTATTCGTTGCAGTACTTATATCTCTACCACCTTCCTCAGTATCCGTGCAGTTCCAAGTAGCGCTGTGGTCTGTACGGTCTCTATCCTCCCCCTAATCCCGATCTCCTCCAGTCTCTCCCTCAGCGTTTGGGGGACAGTTCCTAGTGCTCCCACTATGACCGGTACTACCCTGGTTTTCATGTTCCACATTTTCCTTAACTCCCTTGCTAGGTCCTGGTAGTAGTAGTAGTAGTAGTAGTAGTAGTAGTAGTAGTAGTATTATTATTATTATTATTATTATTATTATTATTATTATTATTATTATTATTATTATTATCATTATCATCATCATCATCATTATTATTATTATTATCATTATCATCATCATCATCATCATCATCATCATCATCATCATCATCATTATTATTATTATTATTATTATTATTATTATTATTATTATTTCAATGTAGAATTATAAAAGATAAGAAATAAAAATCATAATAAAAAATGAAAGCTTTTTCGGCGTACCTCGGTCTTCTTGATCGGGACGGTAGATTCCTGTAGGAGACAAAAGTTTAAAATGTCGTTATTCATTACAAAGTAATTACACAAATCAAGAACTAAAAAAAAAGTTTCAACTAAAGAAAAACACATTAATCCAAAAAATATCAAACGGTCAAAAAGAAGCAAATAATCACATTATACAGTGGTAGGGCGTGGGATCCCTTGGGCAAAATATATCTGAAGGATCCTGGTAAATCTAAAAAGTAATCTTAAAAGAAAAAAGAATCTTTAGAATTAATTCAAAAGCATCAAGAAAATAATCTTCAAAAAATTGCATGGGGCATTGCCATTGTATTATATGAGGACATCTAACTACAATGGAAGGAATCTCTGTCATTCTGTGTGTGCTTGCACAGCAACTATTCAACAACTGACCACTGCATATTCGTCAGATATATTTGTCAGCCTTAAATGCAAGACAGTCTTGAGTTGGAAGTTTACGGATCAGCAGTCCCTAAAATAGATAAAATTTGAAGATTATTGATCTTTCTTCATAGTTTCTATAAATCATCACCTTCAGCTCCCGCTCTTTAGAATTATATATATATATATATATATATATATATATATATATATATATATATATACATATATATATATATATATACATATATATATATATATATACATATATATATATATATATACATATATATATATATATATATATATATATATATATATATATATATACATATATATATATACATATATATATATATATATACATATATACATATATATATACATATATATATATATATATATATATATATATATATATATATATATATATATATATATATATATATATACATATATCAAACTTACAAAACCACACGAAAACAAACCCAGAAAAGCACTGAGGAAAGCATAAAGAGCAATATTAGGAATAACCCTTGGCGATAGAAAAAGATCGACATGGATCTGGGAGAGGGCCCAGGTGAAGTATATCGTATAGGTAATTAATAAACAAAAACGGGGATGTGCAGGGCACATAGCGAGAAGACAGGATCACAGATGGAGCAAAAGAATCACTGATTGTTACCTCTTGGGACTGTTGATACAATAAGAAAAAATGCACGCAAGATGGAAAGACGTCATAGACAATTTTCCCAGAAAGACAAGGCTCGTCATGGGAGGAGATTGGAAAGCCTGTCCGGCACTGGCCTGTTACTGTTGCTGCTGATGATGATAAAATAATCATTACTCCGGCGTATATATATATATATATATATATATATATATATATATATATATATATACACATACATACATACATACATACATACATACATACATACCCGGAGAATCTATATGTTATCAATAAACCCCTTCAGAATCAGGCCTCAAAAAGGAAAAAAAAAACTTTTAAAAATGCTAAAAAAAAGCTTCATTTCGAATAATAAAACCATTTGAAGAAGTTTAGTACAGTACTGATGGCAATTTCCAAGTCTGTAGACAAAACAGGATTTTTTCAAATATTGACGATTCTTTTAATTTTACGGAAGGCCGTGAAAACGACGATTATAGGCGAATATTTACAAAAAAAAAAATACCCGCTAGATTCTCTATCGCCGCAAGGAGAAAGCAGATTCACACGAAAGAAGCTCGGCTATCGATGGATCTCCCTACTGGAATAATTCTTGTTATTTCACATGAAAGATATCCTTAATGTCAAAACAAAAATCAATAACAGGTCTTGTTAGTCCATTTACAGAAACTGTCACAGGTATTTTTGCAGCATGCCGTTAGGGGGAGTGGTCCATAAAAAAATTGAATAAATTACTTTAGTTGGGCTGTGATCACGAAAAATGTTCAAGACATCATGAAACAAGCGTGAACAACATCAGACACAAACTAAGGGATGAATCTAGCATAAATTCCCATGAAAAATTGAACAACCTAGTAAAACCCTATTGTGGGGAGGAAATTTCGAAAAACAAAAAAAATGTTTTTTCTAGAATTATGATAATGAGTAAATGTTCAGATCTCCTGCTCTCTAGCTCCACCGGTGCGACACGTACAATTGATAGCCAGCCAGACTCATCTAAAAACTGAAGAAACCTATGTTGACAGTTTTGGTGACAGTTTTGGTTGATGGTTTCTAACAGCGTTATTTACGTTACGTGAATCTTCTCGCCGTTAGAGAGTATAACATTGTTTAACTAAGTTCTATCAGAACATTAGAGTAGGTATTCCTAACCTCGGGAAGGGTGGCATTTGTAATTACAATTGGGGGAGCGATACCGCAGGGGAAAAGGTAAGGATTTTCTTGATTATTTAAGGGATTTTTTCGTCAGGTGTTTCGATAATATCGTGATGAGCATAATCAAATATAATGTCTGTGAATTCGAGGAGAGTCATTAACATGCAAACTTTTGTTCGGACAATCCAATCACCATCTTTGATGTATACTTGTAGAATGAATCGTCTAAAATATTCTGGCAACAATAAAGATGCGATGAGATTAAATTGTCCGAACAAAAATTAATACGTAATACATCGATGGTCTTGTTCCATATTTACAGTATCCAGTTGAAACTGATAATTGGTTGAAGACGTGAAGAGTGGGTGGAGAGAGAAGGAGAAAAAAGAAATAGAAAAAAATTTCAATAAAAGAAGATGGGAGAATGAAATTCTAGTAAGCGAAAGAGTTTCGCTGTGAATATCCGGACGAGTCTTCTTTGTCTTTCATATGTGAGGCGCCGAAACACAAACGCCATAGTTATGCTAACATCTCTAACGATTTGCTATTACTATGTACACAATAAAAAAATGGCTGGTATAAGACTTCGTATATTGCTTGGGGAAAATTATAAACAGGCCTGGCTCCTGCGGTATCAAACTCCACCTCCTATTACGACTGAAGATGATTGCTGCAACTTTTTAATTGTATATATAATAGATAAAAACATCTTTGAAATGTTTATTCTTTATTTTTAGTGACACGGTTGGTATATACAAACACTGATACTAAGTGAGGTTTGTTATTATTTTTGCTGTTATTGTTACAGTAGAAAAATAAGTCAATTCCAACCTTTAACTTGGATTGGATTTCGGCAAAAATGAGATATTTTAATACACTCACTTAATAGAATAACACTTACCTAAACAATTAGGATTAGAATACTTGTCCAGATTATTCAACTCATAATTGTAATACTCACCTCAGAACTCTAGTCTACTGATCAAAACAAAAAAGATTGGGATTCTAGCCCAAATAATTTATAGAATAATAACAGTGGTCAAAACCACTAAAATGACTATACTAATCTAAATAATTCAAGTGTTGATAACGACTCTTCAGTTTAAAGTTCAAGGCATTCCTGAAAATGGCCTGAGAACGTATCAGCTAAAACATAATTATCAAAATAAAAAAGATAAATAAATAACCCGAATAATTCATAGATTAATATTTTTGATAATCGTAATTCTATATAATGATATAAAAGCCCATGTCCCTTTCTTGTCGATTTTTTTCACGCTTAAGCAGACGAAAGGAAAGGAAAGGGTACGGTTTATGGTCTTACTTCTGAAAAAAACATGTGCTAACCAAACCAAGCATTATATTTTTCCAGTGAACTCACTTTTGATTGTTGAATGGGGTAACAAATGGCTTGTTGAATTCAATCCTTCTAAAACAAATCTTGTATCTTTTTACCATCATCGTGCAAAACCTCTCCACCAATCTCTAGGGATGTCACTATTTTGAAGCCTTCACGCTGTCAGGATAAACTTATAAGTCCAAAATTCACACCTAATTTGAAATGGAACTCTTACATTACTTTGGTTGTCCAGGACACGGCTAGATCGGTAAGGTCCTTTTTACTGATCTAGTTGGTTTCTAACACCTAAAACACTATTATTCCAAATCTTTCCGAAAATGGAATGCTGTGCACACATCTGGACAGGCTCCTTTGATCCGGTACTATATACACTCGATAGGATACAGAAGTGAATACGTGGACTTCTGAGCGATAACCTTTTTTCCACCCACCAACCACTGTCTCATCGTCTTAATGTTGCAAGTTTGGTACTTTTCTACCGTTATTTCCGCGGAAAGAGTTTGAATGAACTACATTTCATAGTCCCTTCTGTCCAGAAATTTTCAGTAAAAACTCGGTCTGCAACTAAGGCGCACCCACACTTAGTGGATATATCAAAGACTCACCTCAAGTTCCAAGCCAATAGCTTTTTCCCAAGAAGGATGAGTGCAATTTTGATCCTTTTAAATATAGGGTGAACAAGTGCCTTATCCAACATTATTCTTTTTGAACTCTCATATTGACTTTTTAGTTGTTTTTAGCCTTCATTTAAAACATGCACGTTTCTAACTTTCACAATCTCAACATCAACAAACTATTTTAACATGTATTTGCTGGGCTGAATTCTGTGGCAAAATAACTCTCTTTTTTACTAAACCTTTGATGCAAAAAGTGTCCGGAAGACCTTGCTAAGGGTGACCAAGAGTAGATAAAATAAATACATTTATATTATAATATATATCTGTGCAATTTACCCGTGCGTAAATAATTCCGTCGTTTTATTGGTGATTTGATAGTAAGTAATTAAACAAATAAACAAATTTTCCAATGGAGAGTTCTCTGGTTTCTGCTCAAAGAATTTACAACTTCTTTGCCGAGAAGAGTCATTAAGCTGATCTGTAAGTCAACAAAAATTCTTTTAATATTTTCTTTGTTATTGTCGATAAAAAAAATTGATACTTCACATTTCCAATGAAGTCAAAATCAATTTACAAGATCGTCACCTTTTGTTCTTTTTAAAGACTTTCATGAATGTTTAATGCACTCAAAGAGAAATGGTGACGAGTAAATCGTAAAGGTCGACACAAGAAAAGCTGTTGTGTTTAGTTACTTTTTTTTATTTTGAATAAAGAAATTGAATCAAGTTTAAGCGACATTAGATAGAATATAATCGTTTATCGAAAGGTCTCTATCTCAGTCTATTTATATTAGAAACCGTCAACTAAAACTGTCACCAAAACGGTCTGTATCATAAGTTTCTCCAGTTTTTAAGCAAGTCTGTTCGGCGTTTTTTTTATGATCATCACCCAACAAAAGGCGAGAGAAGTAACTTATCCATCCATCCCCCACTTTTCCAAAGTTTTAATTGATCACCCCTAGCACACATGCACATGGCGAACCAGACCTGTTATCCTATTGATCCATACGCAGTCTGTCCAGAAAGTATCCAGCCATTTTGGATATCTCGAGAACTGGTAACTTGGTGACCAATGTAGCTTAGATACTCCCTCGTTAGTTTCATCATCATCATCAGTCTTTCAACGTACGTCGTTGGACATAGACCTTCTCCAGGATCCGCCACATTTATCTATCATGGGCGTCGTATTTTCTAAATTTGTCCTGTTCATCTCTCCATCTTGTATTTTGTCGGCCTCAGTTTCGCATGTGATCTCAGGGGATCCATGTTGTGATTCGTAATGTCTGTCGGTTGTCTGCCGTTCTTGCAACATGCCCATTACCATTCAAGTTTTCTTATAGATTCTATGATGTCTCGGACTCCTATTTTTTTTCCTGGTGTACTGTGCTGTCTTGTAATCTCTCCATGTGAGGTTGAACATGATTCTCCCATGTGCGCGTTGCATGCTTTTCAGTTTGCAAGTCTGTTAGGTTCCATGTTTCAGTTCCATGTGACTATCGGGGAAATTCATTGGCTGTATACTCATCTTTTTAGGATTGTTGGGATCGTCCTGTTTTTGAAGATTGAGGTAGTTCTGCCAAAGGCTTGCCATCCTAGGGTGATTTTTCGATTGAGTTCTTCTTTTGTGGGTTTCGTAGAGATTCGTTGTCCTAGGTAGACGTAGTGGTCTACTTTCCCCAGTTTTGCATCTTCAATCCTGACAGTTATGTCCTTTTACTCAATGTGATTGTAGCACATGACTTTCGTTTTACTGAAGTTCATGTGTAGGCCAACTTTTTTGTTTTCTTCATTTAGTTGATCCAGCATTAGTTGGAGGTTGTATTGGTTCTCTGCGAAAAGGACGATGTTGTCAGCAAACCTGAGGTTGCTTAGGTATTCGCCGTTTATTTTGATTTTTCTATTCTCCCAGTCCAAGTTTTGGAAGATCATCTGTGAAGAGTTCGAGTGAAATGATATCACCTTGTCTCACTCCTTTTCGGAGCTGGAAGGGTTCAGAGTCTTCATGTAGCCTGATAAAGGAGTTGCTGTGATTCTATATATGTTGTAGTACTCTGACGTATAAAAGTAACTAAGATAAAACCAAAGGTATATGACACCACTCTCAAAAAACGTCAGGGCTTTAAAGCAATAAACAAAGCTCTTAGTATTGGACAGGAACAAATAACTAGCGTACTCGAAGAAAAACGGAGACATAACGACAGACAGGGACAGAATTGTCGAACGCACCTAAGAATTCTACCCAGAACTCTACTCTTCAAGACATGAGCAACAAAACAGCGACCAGGATACGCAAGACGCTGACAATTCGAAGACTTCCCAGTAGTTACACCATGGGAGCTTAAACAAGCCATCAAACAAACAAAAAAGTAAAAGCCCCTGGACCAGATAACATCATCGATCTACTCAAAAAAACTTGTTGGTTCACTCAATTGGAAATGAGACGCCAGTAAGTGAGCGTGTATAATTTGTGACTGCTGCATTTACAATGATCGAGAGCGCCCTTTCTTCACGTCTCATGTCGGGTTTACTGTCATAACATCGCATCACCTCGGTCTGTTAGCACATCTCCTCACATCTGTCCAAGTTTGGTTCCCTGCAACTCCCAGCTTTTCCAAAGCTAAGATTGGCATTGAGAGGCTAGATGAATTAAGATTGCGAACAAGATTCAGGAGAACGAGACAGGACAATAACTGTTTGTTTTTTTTTTCATTAATAGTTATCGCTCTTAATGCACGAACATGATACTTTTATTTGACTTCTGTTTCATTAGATGAAGCATTGTCAACCATCATAATTCTTTGACTAGTATTTTCTTTCATATTAATGTTAATTTCCTTTCATCGCAACAACCCAAGCGGCTAATCTATGACAGTGAGTAAACAGCGCAAATCAGAAAAAAAATAAAACTCATATTCCCTTCACCTACCTTCTTTATTCTAGTTTTTATGACCACTCTATTGGCAGGGTGCAAGTCTATTGGAAGAATCCTCATCAGTCTTTTAATGTCCATCGTTGGACATAAACCTTCCCCAGGATTCATCATACCTCTCAATCAAGGCGTCTCGGAACCAATACTTTCTGAACTTGTATAATTTGTTTCTCCATCTTGTATTCTGCCGGCCTCAGTTTCGCATATGAACTCTGGGGGTCTATGTTGTGAGTAGTGGCTGTCTGTCATTCTTGCAACATGACTAGCCCATTGCTATTTGAGTTTTCTAATGGATTCTATGATGTCTTGGACTCCTCATATCCTTGATACGTTGTGCTGTCTTATGAAATCTCCATGTGAGGTTGAGCATGATTCTTTCATGTGCATGTTGCATACTTCTCATTTCACCTCCACCCTAATCGTACAGCCTAGAATGTACCCAACTAACAGCTGAGTGCACAGGTAAATTTGTCCTAATAAAGAGTTTCCGTCACTCTTTGCTCATACCGAATTCGAGTCATTGTGCGTATGAGACAGATGCACTTACCATTAAACTATCCGAACGGGCAGATGAAGAATTGCTAAACATTCTTATCTTTGAGAAGTATTTTTGTTTTTGTTTTTTTCATAGTAAATCTCATCATCATCATCATCTTCAGTCTTTTATTGTTCGTCGTTGGACATAGACCTTCCCCAGGATTCGCCACAATTCCCAATCATTGACATCGCAGAGCCAGTATTTCCTGAATCTGTCAAGTTCATCTCTCCATCTTGTGTTCTGTCGGCATTGGTTTTTTATGTGATCTTTGAGGATCCATGTTGTGAGACGTGATGTCCATCGGTAGTAGCTTTCTATTTCAACCACTCAGACCGTCAATATACGACCGGGAGTATATTTCTGTTGCCATACTCACGTCGAACACGTTTTAGGAGTCGATTTTAAATTGTTATAACTCTGTCTCTGAAAAATGGTGAAGAAAAACACTGAACGAATCTAATCGAGTCTTTTGTCATTTTTATAGGTCGTTATTAGCACGGCATCTCTCTCATGGTGAAAAGTGGTGCCTTTCAGATATAATACCGTAAAAGATTGCTTGTAGGTATATAAATTGTATTTCGTTTCGTTAATCTTATCAGAATGGTGTTTCAAAGCTATTTGTAACATTATTACCAACATAGGTTTTAATTAATCTTTTAATTAAAAGATAATTTCCTCTATTAAGATTCGTGAAAAGATTACGCGAATGTCTCACAGCTCATTTTTATCCTGATATGTCTTTAAAAAAAGACCGTCTGTGTGCGTTTGTATTTGTACTTGTTTTTTGTGTATGCATGTGTGCACGCGTGTTCCCATCGATGTGTGAGTATGTTTGTGTATGTGGACCTCATAGAGAGCGAAACAACTCTTTGTGTGTTTGCAGAAATAGATTGCAAAATTACCCTGTGTGTGTGTGTATGTGTGTGTGTGTGTGTGTGCATATTAGTGCATCTGTTAATGCATGTGAGCAGACCTCAAAGAAAGCAAAACTACACATGGTCTGTTCGTTTAAATAATACTCTGTGTGTGTGTGTGTGTATTTGTGGATGCGCCTCATGGATAGCATTACTTAACTGTGTATTATGTGTGCTTACAAGTGCGCGGATCATACAAGTATCAAACTATCTGGATCAACTGGAATTTTCCACATGTTTGATTTTTGATCCCAGGATCACGATAGACACATTGGGACTGTGTCAAATTGTCACTAAAAAGGAAAACATACTTTTTCACACGTATCTGGTAAATAAGCGTTTATCACCACCATGATGGTCTACGCTTTGCCTGTGTTTTAGACAAATGACTATTATTCCGATCCTAGCGACAGCGATAAATAGGACGGAACTACGCTAAATTCTTTTGAAAATCATGAATTTCATGTTGTACATATATCAGGTAACATGTTACTTCATTTTCAATAATTTACCTCTGGCTATTAAGTTAGATATCTCAAACTGAAAAATCTTGACCAGAAATAGCCCAAAGTCGAAAGTGAAAACTTTATATTCAAAGTCAAAAACAATCGGAGAACCGAAAGACACTTACCGAAATCGAGTCGACAGCTGGAAATTGGGCCTGAAAAAGAGAATAAAAGAATCGTGTTTATATAACGGGCAGCTAAAAATCGAATCAAACAGATAATTTGTAAACAAGGATAAAAGTGATTCCGAAAAACACGCTCGGATGCAGTAATATCATCTTGTTTTTTTTATCATTAAATGAAGTATTATCAGCCATTACTAATTTTTTTGACGCTTTCAGTCTTCTTGATTTTAGTTTTAAATACTCTCTCAGTCTTCAGCCGTTAGCATAGATCGGAAATTAGGGATAAGCTCTAAGTCTCGGTAAGTCTCGGTAAATCCCTTCTGCCATGGGAATCCTCGTTATCCATACTTCTTGAGTTACGAGAGCTGCACCGATGGCAGAAGATTAACTCTGGCCATATATACTCATCCTTTATTTTGATCTGATAGCCATATTTGAGGTTTTTATGTACACTAGTAGTATTAGTAGTAGTAATATTACCTCAATTTTATTTTTCTCTAGATTAAGCTTTGTCAACTAATTCAACATTACGATTACTAATATTACTAGTGTATGTAAAATCAATAACAAGCGGTGAAACATCAAAAGGAGAAGAGAGTAAAAAAAAAACTCTAAGGACATGTTAAACAAATAAATCAACAGGTTGTATTGTTTTGAGAAGACAGCAGATATGAAATGAATAATGGCTGATAATTAGAGATTGAAACAGTCTGCCTTTCCGGTCAATTTCATCGTCTTTTTTGTTTTTATCACAATATTTATAACTCCCAACCTCCTTTCTGCTTCAATTTCTGAGAAGACGTGTTGTTACTATCGTACATTGATTCTTTGCTGCTAGTTTCATCGTCTCTTTTGTCTCTATCATGTTTCGACCACTGTACAGTCCGGTCTTCTTCCAATCTGAATTTCTGGAGTGATTTGTTATCATTTTACCTTGATTCATTGCAACTAGTATATTTGTTGATGTTGTCACATTTGTCTTTTTGGTCACACTTAAAAACTCAGAAAGCGCATACTTCTGCCGAACCTATTATCACCCACTATAAAAATCGATGTAGCAGAGATAAATATGCATGGATCCGCCACAAAATTCAATCACTTTTTCCTTACAGCATTACCAAACTTCCCCCAAAATTGAAATTCTTTGAGAACTTCTGGAGATATCGAGTGAACAAGTAGATGGAAAGACGGGTTTATACATCATACAGTAATACAGTTACAATATTTCTCAAACTTTGTTAGCAAAAGTAAATAAATACGTTCCAGTATGGCTGTGTGGCTATGATAGCAACGTATCTCCTACCAGTGCCAAAAGTCAGTGCCTGGGGTCCAGCTAGAATCCAGGATTTCGAATGCTGATTTTCTCGGTAGGCAGACACTTGGAAAATTGACCTGACACAGATATTTGACGTATTCTGAACAGACCTGCATCCTAGCAACACGATCGATTTTCTTCCTTTATTTTATTGTTTTAGTTTATTTATTGATTGGTGTATTATACTGTTTTGTTTGGGGTTTATCACCTTTTTTAACACTCGTAAATTTTGCGGTGACGAAATGCTGGCAACGGTGACTTATTTGCGAGATATTCCGATAACAATCTAACCCCGTAAGATATTTCGTGATAATTCTTGTTCGTTACTTTGTCTGAGGAGGCAATAATCCCCTTTAATCTGATTTGGTTAATTCTATCATCATTCTTCGAAACCACGTTCACAATTTTCTTCTGCCTTCTTTTCAAATCTTATTCGACTAAAATAATTTTTTTAAACTTTTTTTTTTACCAAGTCTACCTTTTTTTTTAAAGAATTTTTTTAGACTTCTATATTTCCCTTGATATTTCTTACTTGATTACAGTTGTGCCAAGAAATGGTGACAAAAAAAAGTTCATATCACAACCATAGTTCCCTCTGAGCTGTGCGCGCGTGCACATATGTTTTGCAACCAGTGCACAAAGAAAATTAATAAGGACACAAAAGATTTCAAATCCTGTCGATAGCTTACTGATTGTTCAATTTGAATTGATTTCCCATGCTGAACTCA
Source organism: Thysanoteuthis rhombus (assembly GCA_963457665.1). Taxonomy (NCBI): domain Eukaryota; kingdom Metazoa; phylum Mollusca; class Cephalopoda; order Oegopsida; family Thysanoteuthidae; genus Thysanoteuthis; species Thysanoteuthis major. The sequence continues at coordinate 33,476,854 of OY735218.1, forward strand.
AATGTTCGCACACACTTTTTAGATTGGAAAAATGCATAGCAAAATATCTTTGACTACGAAAAATCATAGGGAACGTTAAACAACTAACGATAATATCGCCCTTCGAATCTATGAAAACAGAAAAATCGAAATGTATTTACCTACGGTTATTCTACAATACTGATTTGCCTGCTATCTGAAAGTAGTGCGTTCCTATAAAAAATCTCTTGCAAGAGGAAATGACGTAAGGTTAAGAAGCAGTTACCATCAATATGTAACTGAAAATTGTTTGAGCATTCTCAGACCTCTGAAACTGATGATGACGATATGCAAGTCGTCAGAGCGTTGAGTGTTGACTGATAAAGGAAATTGGGATGTAGGAGAGAGAGAGAAGAAAATGGTTCGTGCTGCCTTGATGAAGGCTTGCTACAAAGCAAATGCCGAATACTATTTTAGCAAAAGGCTATCATGAATTAATATTAGCGAAATGGAAATAAAAATGACTCGCCAATCACAGTCAATAATTGAACGACCGTAGCGTCAAAATTCGAAGTCGGGATGAAAGTTTGCATCGAAGAATGATTATGGTCAGGATAAATTTTATCCATGACATCACTGGCATTTTCTGCGGGAAAACATCTGAAATTGAGTTTTAAAAAAACATATCTGTATATCTAGATTCTGGAGGATCTAGATATATATTATATAAGTTATTCATAAATCCGTCGAAGTAATGGTCCAAAATGATTTTTTTAAAAACAAAACAAAAAACAACTTCTTTATTCAAAAAATCAAAGCAATCATTTTTAGAGTAAGGTCTAATGGAGTACTGTTGACAATTTTCAGGTCTGTAGAGAAAACAGTATGGCCAGAAGTCCTGGAACACACAAACAAACACACTCACATATAAAAAGGATATAACCCTTCGTCATCTTTGATGGTTACGGTTATTCAACATATCAACGAAAAATGCTGGAAACTTTCGCAATAACCTAATTTTACGAAAAGGGGATTTTTTTGTTTTCAGAATTATTAATAAACGCTGGAAGAAATATCGTCTCATTTCACACACTCACTCACTCCATACTCTCTCTTGCGTGTGTGCATGTATAATTTTCATATTGGCGTTAATTTCAAACATTTCCAGCTAAATGTGAAACATTCCCCTCAATTTGCTCGACAATGAAAGCAACAAGGTCATAATTCCCTGCGGCTTAAATTTTATCTGAAGACAAAATTAATTAAAGGATTTTCTGGAAAAGACACACATTCTATAAAAAAAAGGAGGGAAGAAAGAGTTACAAGGCGACATTATCTGAAAAATCAGGAAAAAAAATTTGTTGAAGGTTAGATGTTCCTAGCTAAGTTCAAATCAATGCTAATGAACTAGTATCATCATTTTTTATATATTTTTGACAACATTTTTTGACAATCTGTTATTCTCAAACCGTTCTATACTTACGGTACTTTTAAGTACAGCATGTTTTGTTGATTAACTTTAGACCAGCGTGTCATGGCAGTAATTATGAGTCCAAAATTTATCTTCTCATCAGAATTAATATCTACGTAAGTGTCTCTTTATCATTCAGTGTTAGTTGTCTTTATATGACCTTCATATATAGATAAATATAATTACAGAAAATTTATTAATTGAAAAAACGTGACTTAAAGGGATAAAATGAATGAAATATACAGACACGAATGGAAAAGGAGATAAAGTAGGTACAAAATTAAATATGTATGTGTTTGTATGTATGTGTGTATGCGTGTGTGTGTACATATGCTCACACACGCACACACACACACACACACACACACACACACGCCAATGCAAATACATATATTGTCCGAAGTGTAATTTAAAGATGAGGATAACAGTTTGAATACTTCGTGGAATAATGAAGACTCTCAGAATTTCGGATGATGTTCATGAAGTAAACAATTAAAGATTGGCCTGTTTTCTGGCATATAAGATGCATCTCAATGAAAGAAAGAGAGGCAGGTTTGGTTAGTTAATCATTAGAAACCGTCACGTATTTGTAATAATCACTTGAAAAATTCGATAAGGGGGTGATCAATGAATTAGTTACTTCTCTCATTCCTTGTTGGGCAGTCATTTTTTGAAAAGTTTTTCTGGACGCGATAAGGAGTGAATGTTCAAATTTTCAACCCTTTATCTCCTTTGGTGTGGCCTGTACGTGTGCCACGTACATTAATAGTCAGACAGCTAGACGAACAGACAGACAGACTCTCTTGAAAACTGAGGAGACCTATGTTGACAATTTTGGAGACAGTCACGGTTGACAGTTTCTAAAAAAAAGAAAGAAAGAAAAAAAAGAAAGACCATTTTCACGGTCTTTTGTTATTAATTATCAATGCTTTTTTTTCACACCTTTATTCAAACTCAACAGCATTGTCTGCAGGCAACATTGAAAATTAATCAGATTTTCCGGTTAGAATTTCTTTTTTTTTCCCAGATCTAATTGTTATATGCACGTCTTTGGCGGACATTTTATTGCCCTGTTGCATCTAACTTCCCTGCACGATACATCTTCTGCCCTCAGTCTTAATGCTGAAGTTTGCCACGGCTGTTAAGCTTTTCTTTTCTCTGCTCTTGGTCACCCTGAACAATGTCTTTCGGCCACTTTTCCCATTAAAGGATAGGTAAAAAGGGGAGTTATTTTTGCCTCAGAATTGACAGCAGTAAATACTTGTTCAACGAGTTTGTTGATGTCGAAAATGTATATGTTTGGAAGACTAATTAATACATCACATGTTTGAACTGAAGACTAAAAAGACTTGAAAAGCAATAAGTGAGTTAAAATTACTCGTAAGAGTTAGAAACACAAAACTGAAGAGCGATAAGAGACTTAAAAATGACTAACATTGAGTAAGGTACTTATCCATCCTGAATATTACGCTGAAGAACTTGTTTTCCCTGGATATTACGCTCAAAGAACATATCGGTTTGGTCTTAAGGACTTTGGTGTTCAATGATACTTCAGTGAGATCCGTTGGTTTTGTTAGTGTTAAAAGCAAATGAGGTTGATGATTTTGAAGCAAAGAAAACTCAAGTGTAAATATCAGTGGCAAAATTAAAGCAAAACGTGGCATTTAAGTCACTTCATATTCCTTTGTGGTCAGTATTATTTCAAAATAGAAAAGAATTTGTCACTTTCTTGTTTTTTCTGTTTGTTTGTTGGTTTTCAGTCGCGCTAAAGCAAGCATAAAGAGTGGACGGATGTACTGCGAATATAAAGACACTGACCTTCTGCTGGTACGCAAACTCTTGTGTGTGTATCCACTAGGATTACGTGGAGAACTACTGCTGGTAATATCACTACTACGACTGCTACTGATGATGATGATGATGATGATGTCTCAATTTCGTTTTTATCCAGTTATGTTACCTTATTTTAAAATCATTTTTTCAAATATGAAGAATTATAGAAAATTGACAGAAAAATTAATTTCGTCAGATGTTTGCGATATTTGATTACAGTAGATATGTATATACTAAAAATATGTACTTGTACATTTTATCCACGCATAGATTATTCCGTATTTTAAAGGGTACTATGCTAGCTAGTACATGTGATGTCCTGTTCTTGGAGCTTGTGCGCTCGGCGAGAGAAAACTTAGATATAGTTGTAGTGTAAAACAAAAAGCCGACGGTGTGTATGCACTACAGTTACTCGACTGCTGGCCATTGTACGCCAGATATATTAGTCAGCACAAAAGGCAGTGCAGTGTCGAGTTTGAAGTTTGCTTGATTTTTTTATCCGCGTTTTTCAAGAAAACTAATAGAAATAAATTTAGATGAATGAAAATCAAGATCTTCTTTCGTATCCTGTGAATTAACTCCCTTGACTTCCTCTCTTTAGAATCATCTAAATTCAGATGTAAAATATCTGAATTAGCCACCCTGAAGAGAAGTGATTTGAATACTTCAAAACATCAATTTTGTACGGCAGACGGAGGTTATTTTACATTACAATTGTGAAAGGCTGCTCCATACACAATAAAGTCCGACCCCTTCGAATACAACAGTCACACAGTACACAAGCTCACTCAATGGCGTCTCACTATCGACTGAGTAGCTCCATGGGAGAATACGTGTTCAGACTTGCACAGTAAGGTCCTATAGGATTGGCTACCAAGTTACGTTAAGGCCGTGCAACCTGTTTTAGGGATATTCAAAATGGGTGGCTATTTTCCAAACTGACCACGCGTATACGGTATATTCATATCAGACACAAAAGGACAACTCAATATACAGATATATTTGTATATCATCTGAAATAAATGCATTTTGTGTGTGTGTATGTGTTTTCTTGGCGTATAACTCATGAATACATCTTGTATGATTGAATTAACTCCGGTTTAAACGATTATTTTGCCGATCAATTTGCAAACTGTCTTTTTAGAAGCTGGAATCATTTTCTGTTTATCTTATGAATATCATATTTCCTTTAATTAGCAGAATGTCGTCGCTGTCTATAACTTGAGGGTCGCCAGCTGCCACGGTGGCACTCCGCCCAATCAGATTGATTTATTGCATTACAATCATCCCAATCTCATTTACACGTGCATGCATAATAAGTCCCCCCACACACTTACATATATACCTCAATAAGTCCGTAACCTAATGATGCTAGACAACAAAAATGTATCAATTTTTCAACATAATCTTCTTCTTTGTCAATGCACTTGAATCAGTGGCGAGTATTGGTCACATAAATTGGACATGATACAATGAACATATTAGATGAATTTAGCTGATAGCTGTGTACATGCCACGGACTTACTGATCCATCCCCACGGATACCTGGATGTTGGTAACGGTTATGCTTATTTATTTTGTTGATCAACATTCAGTAAATAATAATGTGTCATGTTACGGATTTGCCAATCCATCTCCAAATAAACATTTATCAGCAGCAGCCATTTCGAGTCCACTGCTAGATAAGGGCTTTTACCACGTCCTGTAATGATTGCCACAACTGCGCTAACCTTTGCCTTGTCTAATGGGCAAACCTTTTTATCATATCTTCATTTCGTGCTCAGTCTTTTCCTACCGCACTTAGTGTTGCATGGGCATCAATTAGTTTGTCTTTTGTGCCATCTGTTGTCATCTCATCCTGCTGAATGTCCAGCCAATCATCATTGTGTTGCTCAATCATTTATATATCCTTGAGTCTATCCCTCCATCTAACCTATGCTGATTTTCTATCTCTAACAGACATCCCTTGCATTACTCTTTCCGTGACTCTCTGGTCGATTCCAAGTTGGTTCTCAGTTCGTTTTGTTGGTTACCACGTTTCGTATCCGTAAGTTATAGATGGTATTATGTCTTGATTGTATACTCGACGCTACAAAAAGCTCATTGGCATGGAGCTCTTCACTATATATAAATCCATACCAAATGATTTCCAGTCGATCGATATGCATCGTTTTATTCTCATCTCATGGTATTTCTTTAACTTTATTACCTGACCAGGTCCTCACTTTCTGTACTATGGTCGTTTTAAGGACTTAATCGTTGAACATTACTTTTGTCCTTGTTCTATCCATTTTTAAGCTTACTTTTTTCACATTTAGATTAATTAACATCTTGTAATTTCACTGATGTTTCTGACGTCATTGAAACATCATTATTGAGTTTTAAGAATTTTTGGATATCATCCGTCTATGTTGGTACCCATCCCCTCACGGTCAGATTTCCGAAAGGTGCTTCCGTGACTATTATATTCCCTTGTCTTACTTCTTTTCTTATCCGAATGATATTGATATATATATATATATATATATATATATATATATATATATATATATATATATATATATATATATATATATACATATATATATATATATATATATATATATATATATATGTGTGTGTGTGTGTGTATATATATATACTTTTTTTCATCAGAAACTGTTTTTTAACCAACTTCCCGTTCTTACATGGTATATTTGTTAGTCGCTTAGACAGCGTAAAAAGAATGAACAATCAAAAGAATGGGCCGCTGCAATAAAAAAAATAACCCATTTATAATCATTCTGACGGATTATATTCCCATTCCTTCATAATTTTATATATATATATATATATATATATATATATATATATATATATATATATATATATACGTTATACGTATACATTCGGTCTATAAGACGCCCAATTTCAACAATTATGGATCTTATTTCACTACATTTACTGCGACATCTATAATGGATGGGTGTTTGACCACCTAAGGCACGAGCTCGGGGGCGTCAAAATTGTTTACGGTAAGTGGCCATATGAAATATGAAATACAAAATGATGTATATCTCAAAACACCAGAGTGCCTACAGTAGAGCAGGTCTCAATTGCAAGAGTAGTGAGTTCCATCCTTACTGCCTAGGGTGGTTGTATACATGGTTCGTGTGAAAAATCCGACCTTGTCAAATCACTCACAACTGTGACCTCGTTCGAAACTGAGTCAAACAGAGTGAAAATGGTGCCTGCAGTTGAGTGATGATTTCAAGCTCACCCTGCATGTATTGCTTGGATAGGAACCTGAGCGTAAGAAAGTGATTACATGTTGCATATGGACATCGCAACTCATGACATGGATCCCCCGAGATCACATGAGCAACTGAGGCTGGCAGAATATTGGATGGAGAGACGAGCTAGACAAATTCAGAAAGTACTGGCTCCGCGACACCCATGATAGAGAAGTGTGGCGAATCCTGGGGAAGGTTTATGTCCAACTACGGACGTAGAAAGACTGATGATGATGATGGTGGCAGTGGTGGTGGTGGTGGTAGTGGTGGTGGTGAAGGTGATGATGATGATGATGATGATGATGATCTGACCAAATGTGCCTCCCAGATACTTGCACAAGTACTAGAGCATCGAGTCGCCTACCCTGCATCACAGTTTTCTATGATTTTCACCTACATTCAATGGATCTTTATGTATGTTGATTGTTTGTATGATGTTTCGTCTAGCATCAACTTGATCAAAGACAACAACCTTCGCTTTAGATCTCTGCACTCATCGTTTTGATCCTATGTTCTCCCATATGATTAGATGTGCAGTGTTATTGCGTTACCATGCCCTTTTATACCCTGAGAGTCCGACCCTTACAAGATGGTTTCACTATATTGCCTTTTTTCCAGATTAAGCTGAACTGAGTTAATATCTATGGAATGCTCGTCGTAGAGCGATTGTATTTATTTGTCTTTCAACCAAATACGATACAAGATCAGGTTGATGCGGGGCCCCACATGCGTACGTGTGGATAAAAGAAACATTATCCAGTCCCATTGGATTCGCTGTGGGTGTTAGGGTGCACTCATGACCCTACCCTATTAGGACCATGGAGATGTACTGCTTTGGAGATGGGCCACAAAAGATCAAGTACGTTTCATTTAGACTGTGTTTCACTCAAAGATAATACTTGGTATCTATTTGCCCCCCCCCCCCACGTGTGCAACTACCGCATAAATTCAGTTTAATGCAGGGTCTAACACGTACATGTCCCTTCAGTCAGTGCTGCAAAGACGTCGGGGCGACCCACAACCCTATCCTTTTAGTGCAATTGGGAGTTGCTGTCCCCGGCTTTGGATTCCCAGGACTAGGCACGCTTCAATTATGTCGTATCTCATCCGAATACAAGAGAAACTGATCCTAGCTAAAAGATGTTAAATCAATGGTCAGTAAACTAAGAATCTATACAATGCTAGCATAGTGAGTTCGGTTCTCAGTGGGTGGTTAAACTACTGTAACCTTGTGCCAGACAAAGCTAAGCTTAGTAAATATGTGCTTACAGACACAAATGAATATGTAAATATAAGCCGATAATTATTGGTGATAAAAAATATCTGTTTATCAGTAATATAATTGGATTTCCACATGACATCTGTCACAACTGCAGCCTACTATTAGCGATTACAGTAGCGTTGGATTACAATATGCAACAGTTTTCTTTCTTTTTCTTTGTTCCTGGGTAATGATGTCTAAAAAGTATAGAAACTGTTAACTATCCCTTTTAAACTTTGTTTTTGCGACCAGGACAACGATAATTCGAAATCTACTTATTTTCAATTAGTTGTGCATTTTTTGTTACATAGGTTAAGAAAAGCAATTACACGATTCTGGTCACAATAGCGAAGTTTGAAAGGAATGATCGGCATCTTTATACATTGTGCGCATAAAAAATCAGGAAATAACACTCACTACCCAGGAAATCGTGTTATCTTTCAATACATCTCATGAATCCTCTATTCGGGATCGTACCCATATTTAGTACTTCATGTAAATCTCATGCTGCAATTGTACAGCAGTTTTGAACACGAAGTAATCTCGAAGGTAAGACGAGAATTTGAATGCCAGACCTAACAAAGAGAGCCCTTTAGTACGGGTTGGATATCAAATTATAACGCAGGTCGTCATCAGGCCCTACCAATGTTGTAGTATCATTGGCTTCGAACCACAGGATTGTTATATTACATGATATTCGATGTAGTACCTAAAAAAATCTTGATAGGGATTTGTCACAATGGATGAGAGATTTAAGGCAGGAACACATTGCCATCATATCACGTGAACTCATGCCTGCTCAGATGGCCTCGAAGCCAAGGAATTTTGCAGTAGGACCTATACTTGAGTCACGTGATATCATGGATTCGTGATATCACATGACTCGCAGGCCAGTGCAGCACAGTGTCTCTTTGCAATTAAAATAAGCGTTAAACTGAACTGCACCCTGCTAACGCGAGTGTGAACTCACATGAGTTGATGTGAGTTTGATAGAAACGTGTACCTGCCTCTCCAAGCCAGAGACCAACCAATAGTGAAAGAAGATTAAAGCTGATTCATATTGGAAAAAAAATGTTTCTCGGTCGACAAACAAATGGCATACTTCTGCCGCAAGTCGAAAGGAAAACAGTTCATCAAGTATATAAGGGAGAGACAAAAAGGACAAAACGTACTCCACAGAAACAGCTGCACGAATGCATCAAGGTCAAATGTTTTGAAAAGCTCAGCTAAGAAAATAATACACTTGATCATGCACAGATTATCCATTCCACTACAAACATGTCTGTGACTTTATTGATCACCAACTTCTTTTAATCCATTGATGTTAGACTATTAACTCTTCTCTAGAAAACATATGAAGTATACCAAAGCTATTTACAAGACGAAACTTTCCTCTCCAGCAAGGTTAAAGTCAAACAATATCATTATCCTACACGTTTTTTTTACGAGTTAATGAAACTTTTTGTTGTCTTTTATCACAATGCTTTGAGTTATCTGCGGTTCTGATATGAAGTATTTTTCATTATTCCACAACGTTTTGATGAGTATCAATCCTTTTGTTTCTTTATATCTCAACGCTTCACTTTGTCTGAGATGAATTATTTTCATTATTCCATTTATTTTTGACGAGTACCTTAATCTTTTTGTTTCTTTCTATCGCACTTTTTCTAAGTTGTCTGGGAGTCTGAGATGAAGTATTTTCAATGATTCACACATTTTTGACGAGCATCTCTACATTTTTTGCTGTTTTTTTTTCTATCAAAACGCTCCAAGTTGTATTTTTTTTCAATCTCTAAAAAAAGAAATGTTTGACTCAAGTCATTCAGGAAAGAATTCTATATAACTGGCTCCAACAGTTTCATATCTTGCGGCGTCATTTCATTATCAAAAAAAAGATGGATGGTCAAATCATAGGTCAAGGATGTGTTCACGGGAGACATTGAAAGATTTTTTAATGTCATCGGCATTTTTTTGGTTTTAAATATATGCCACAACATTTATATTGGAATACGTGATTTTAACTGGCGATTGCGTCATTCGTTAGAGTAATGCTCTGTGACACGGAAAACAGACTCGATAAACAGGATTCGATTCGGTTCTAGGGCTGAGATTGTTTACGTTGATCCCAGGCTAGTGCATTATAGAGGTGGCGTAACGGTTAATGACGCGGACAATAAAATCGGTGAACTGAGATCAAGCTCCCATCGATGCTGTTTACTTTTCGCCTGGATATTTAGCATTGGGATATTAGTGTTTAGGAGAAGGATAATTTCCTAATTCAAAACCTGAAGCTTGAGTCCCTAAGTTTGTTTATGTTCACTCCGCTCTAATGTCTAGCATTGAGATCAACCAGTCCAGGTGAAGGACACTTCGGGATTCAAAATCAGGGTTTGGAGTCCAAATGGATGTCCAACGTTGTCTTCAGTTCTTACAACGTCTGTCACGACACAAGTACCTCGGACAACATCGTTGTGTGGAAACAGTAGACTTATTGCATATCACCTATACAACCACGCCTCGGCCGTGGAGGTTGACGGATGTCATCAATGCACTTGAGGAAGGCATGAATCCTCTTCTTCCTGCACCCTGTCTCACTGCCAAATATCTTGAGGATGGTTGACGGAGAAAAAAGTGGGTACGTGAGTACTTAGGCAAACCAATCTCCCACTATTACAGTATTACATTGCTCAGGCTGTATGGGGTAAAAATCTGTTACACCCATAGTCTTGATAAAGTCCAGTCAAACAACCAGTATATGTGCATTGCAGACAATAATTCTAAAGTTCAATCCCAAGATTGATCATTACGCGTTAGAAATAGGAGGGAATAAAACTTTTTGTATTTTACAAAACTACCCAAAATTTTGGTTCATTTGTAAATATATTCATTGTTTCTCTGGTCCACTAAATTTTCTGCAAACTTAATTTGAACTGCTTCATTTTACAGTAATGCAAACGAAATATAACAATATGTTTAAAAGAGATTTATAAATACCATGAATCATCATCATCATCATCATCATCATCATCATCATCAGTCTTTTAACGTCCGTCGTTGGACATAGACCTTCCCTAGGATTTGCCTCCCTATCATGGGCGTTGCAGAGCCAGTACTTCCTGAACCTGTCTAGCTCGTCTCTCCATCTAATATTTTGCCTGCCTCGGTTGCGCATGTTATCTCGGGGGACCCATGTCATGAGTCACAATGTCCATCGATTGTCTGCCATTCTTGCAACATGGCCAGCCCACCGCCATTTGAGATTTTTTATGGATTCTATGATGTCCCTGACTCTTGTCTTTTCTCGGATGTACTGTGCTGTCTTGTGGTCTCTCCATGTGAGGCCTAACATTATTCTCTCGTGTGCACGTTGCATGGTTCTCAATTTGCGGATCTGTCTCTTGGGTAGGTTCCATGTTCCAGCTCCATAAGTGACTATTGGGAGGATGCATTGGTTATACACCCTTCTTTTTAGGATTACTGGGATTTTCTTATTTTTGAAGGTTGAGCTAGCTCTGCCAAAGGCTTGCCATCCTAGTGTGATTCTTCGCTTGATTTCTTCTTCATTTGAGGGTCTCATGGTGATTCGTTGTCCTAGGTAGATGTAGTGGTCTACTTCCTCTAGTTGTGTGTCCTCGATTTTGATGAATACGTTGTAACAAAGGTATTGATAAATAATGCAAGCCTTCCAACTGAGGATGATTACTGTAACATTCATGTTGTATATATAATAGATAAATTATATATGGTGGGTATATAAGACTTGTTAGTTCGACTTATTTGGTTAGAGAAACACCTAGCGATCACTTCGTCTTGATTTCATACATCAGTTTAGTTAACGCGAAGAGATTGAACAACAGTGAAGAGTTCGCCTACCTAAATTAGGTTTATGATTATTCTTAATATTGTTACGGGGAAAAAAACTGAGTCATTTCCAACTCGACCTGGAATTCGACGTAAGCCGAAATTTCATTGCATTATATTCTCTTTATATATATGTTAGATAATCATCCATCCTAACTATTCACAGCAAGGGTGTGTCAGGAATCTAAGGCATGAAAAGTTAGGGTGAGAAGATCGGGAATATATTGATTGTTATTGTTCAGATGTCATAAGATAATAGCAGAAAGAAATTGCCTACCTGCCTAAAGTTCTCTGCCTTCCGTTGAACAAGAAATTGTAGATGAGAAAAGATTTTGAACCTCTTAAATAGTTACGTTTCAAATCGAGTGTTGCGACGCTGACGTGTTATAGACAATATTTGGACATGTACGAAGGTTTTAAAATTCAAATACCAAGACAACAAATGTTCAGATTCTCAAAAACACGGCTAAATATAAAAGACATCTATACTTGTCAAAAATCTCAAAATTTATATTGAAAGCTTCGTTCATTTGAAACTACTTTATTTTTTACAATCATGCGTATAATCAGTTTGGATATGTTTAAACTTTATGTACATACCATGGGTGCATAATTATAAAGCTATTTCGAAGAATAAAAGTTTGTCGTATTGTATATTCTGTAATATTATCATACAGGGAATTATTCGGTTGGGACTATTGATCTCATTGCTTTTGTTTTCGTTGTTACTACAACGTCCATTACATTATTTGAGTTTCATGAGCCGTATAATCTGTCTCGAAGGAGGATATTTATTTTTGAAATAATATCCAGATAATACACATGAGCATTGCTGGGAGATGAAGAAATTGAAAGAAGCTATGTACATGGGCCTTGCAAGAAACTGTATTAGCCAAGCCAATTTGAACTTCTACGCAGTGTTGATTTATTTGTTTAGCAAAAAACTGATTAGATTGGAGAGCAACTCTGTATAGCACATGGGATCGCCTGTTTTACATGAGACACTGTGAGGACTGTTTCTCTATTGTTTTGCCGGTGGAAAAAAAAAGGATTGATAGACATTGACTAACCAGAAGAAGTCCAGAGAATTGATCTGCCGAAACGTTAAAGAAAAACGAAAAGAATACGATCAAACGTTCTAACAAATCTCGGAATCACTGCATTGTAATCTTCTATTTGTAATTCACTATCACCGATCTCAAATATTTGCACTTGCAGCGAGTCGTACACCGAACTCGTGGCGGTTTCGGGTAAAAGGTCCTGAAAAGTTTGAAAACCATTGGTTTAAACTTACACCCTATTTCATGGCATATGAGACCTCGATTATTTCAGCAGGGAATACTGTGAGCAAAAAAACAAAAAACGCATTTCCCTGAATTTTTCTCATTTACCGGCCAATCTCTGAAATCCTACCGAAAGTTCTGATCAATGTAGGGCTGGATAAACAAAGAAAATAGAGGGTTTCATATGCAGTCAAATACGGTTAGTAATACCGAATTTAGATGTTAAAAGATGAAATAGTTTAATCTCACTAGGAAATAGTTTTGAACAGTTTTGAAATCAGTTACATAGAAGAAATGTTAGATTTTATTCACATCATAGGGTTGCAAGAACAAAATTATCTAAATAAAATATTACAAACGCTGATACTTCTTTAATTGTGGAGAAAAAAAAGAACAATTAAATCGAGCAAGAAGAGTTCCTTGCGGCCATGACAGATGGAATAGTAGATCTCACAGGAGATTAATTTATATCAATACTAAGATCTTATTCCAGCAACAAATTATTTTTAATAATAGCTGGAAATGGCATTTCTTCCTTTTTATGTTATACCTTTTTTTCCTTCGATCTTTCTTTCTTTTTTCTTTTTTTTTTTTCGCTCTTGAAACTTCTTTATTTCTTTTTCTTTTTTTCCATTTCAGATAAATTCCCGAATGTGTTGTTGCGATCCACTAATTTCTGGACGATTGCTGCGACGAGAAAGATATGGAAACGAAACGGCTGCAGTCTATTCTGATATGTGACGATAAATACGTTACGGCGTTATATTACGTGATATATTTAAACGATTGTATTGGAAATGGAGGAAGTGTTCTCTGCAAGCAGCCATCAGAAATTGGACCATCAAAAACAGTCGATTTGTGTCCAAATTCCAATTATATGGGCTGCACCTTATGAAAAACCAATTAAACTCCCCTACAAAGAGGAATTCCTTTTTCATCTATCGACCCGACGCATTAGTAATTCAGTCAGTCTCGTTATCGTCAACATTAGAAAAGAAAAAAAAACTCAAAAACTCTGCTTTTGAATGTACAGGTTTCCCCCGCAATTCCTATGGAAAAAACACTTTTGTGAGCTGAGTTTACGTCAAGCGAAGAAACGATTATCATTGAATAACTGGGATAGAAAAGATATTAAAATTCCTTCACATATTATATCGTTCCATTTGATGAAAGAAAACCTAGTCAAGATATGTATAATGATCAAAATGCTTTTGATACAGGGTAACAAACTGGTCTCATGGATCATTACCACTTAGTTGTGATTTTGATTTTCACTAGGTGCCCCATATTTATGGCCTGGTGCCAAACTAACTTTAGTTAATGAGTTAGTGAGTTAATGGTCAGTAAGGCTATCTCACTGACCATTACTACTGATTAGTGAGTTCGATCCTTGGTAGGGTTCTCATATTTATAGTCTTGTGCCCAACTAAGCTTGATAAATACCATGGCAACTTTACCGTGGCGTAATGGCTAGAAAGGTAGTCTAGCAAACAATTTCTACAAAATATCAAGTTTGATCCCTAGAAGGTGTCTTATACGTGTGACCACTGAATAATTTGTTTGATCATCACTAGGTTCCCCGTGGCCTTGTGCCAGACAAAATTAAGTTTAGTAAATAACTATCTGCCTCATTTGAATGCTAACGTGAGTTGATAGCGTTTTAGCCATACACTTGGACTCGGCGTTCATTGATAAAAAACGAAGATAATGCAGTCGTGATCTTTGCCCTTTTGCAGACAATCAAGGTATCGAACGGCCAGATCGATATGATCGTGGCTAAATAGACAATGGCAGATAAGAGATGCGTTAGTCGTCCGTTTACAGTCTGGGAGTTAATCATAAAAGGCGTATAAGGCTCGAGATAAACAGGTGGCAGACATGTTTAATCCAAATAAAATAAAAAAAGAAAAAGAAAAAGAGATTAGCTGTTTGTACCCTGACAAGGTTTTGAATGGGGGTTACCCCCATTGAAAACCTTGTCAGGGTCCAAACAGGGTCCAAAAATAAAACATACATTTACATAGTCTTGTAACAACTTGATTTTGACTTCGTGTAATTATCCAAATGAGTATAAATTCAAATAGAAAATACACACTCAAATAGTAAAGTAAGCACAAAGCCTACTGAGAATAAATAGACGACTACTGACTTGACAGCATGTCGTATGAATAACCAAGATGTTTTTCATTATTACTTCGAATCAAGTATTAAGGATTTTCTTAAAAGTCATTATGTGTTAAGAATATTACAAACAATTATCACACAAGGCGAATATTTATATGTGTAAAAGCATATATATATATATATATATATATATATATATATATATATATATATATATATATATATATATATATATTTCGCAACAAGAATGCAAAAGTAATGTGATAATGAATAAATATTTTACGTTATGATATTTTACAAACCAGTCTGTGTTAACAATATCAGCTGTCATTTACAAAACAAAAAACTGCAAAATAAATTCCTATAAAAGCAAAGAATAAAAGTATCATTTTCATACATGTGAGTTCTTTGTACACTTTTAGGCGCCAAAATTCTTTGACAAGAAAGCATTATTTTTTGTAATGGAAAGATTACTGATTCTCCAAACAGTGTTGAAATATCTCTGTGTTGAAATGTTGTAACAGATCATATTTTGGGTGTGATGTCAAAGCTGTGAAGGAACTTTTTATGCAATGAAGAATTATTTAGTATATTGTGAAAATGTCACTTCGTTTCGCAGAACCACAAGAAAGGTCGCAAGGAACATTGCTGTATTAAGAACGTTTGAAGAGAGATGCAACACAAACAACAGATAAACGACACTTAGAAAGATATTACAAGATAAAAAAAATTAATATATAGGCAGAAAAAGTAGTAAAGAATTAATAAAAATTAATTTATAATACTTCATCTAATAATAATAATGGTAAATGATCAATTAATTGGGAAATAAGTTCCATAATAATTTACAGTTAATGTTTATACACTTGTTTTTCTTTTTTTATTCGACCCTGAAATAAATCGTCTTTGGACAAGATAGTTGCAGACGATGGAAAAATGGATTATTGTGAGATCGAGTACAGGCATCAAAATCCCAACAAAAATGGAATCCACTTCGGAGAACCGTTCTTCTCTGCGTTTGGTAAAAATCAAAGAGACGTCTTTATTACGAATCGCTGAAACCTGACCAGTGTGTTACTGCCCAACGCTGCATTGAGTATTTGGCTTGTTTGAATGACACATTAGAACAAAGGGCGTTTTATCTTGACAAGGAAGTTGACTAGTGATTTCCTCCTAGCCTTCCAAATAGCTGTGTCTTCCACATGTATCGTATTTCAAGACGTTCCAACTTCAAATTATAACTTGTTTCGCTCTATTCTACACTTATTGTCTGGTCAGCAGTTCCAACAAGTTCTAGGTATCGAGAAATTTCTCAAAGAATTCATGAAATCAAACTCAAAATCATTCTTTATGACAAAATACTCAATTTAGCTGAAAGGTGGATTACAGTCATAGAAAATCGGGAAATACTTTTATTCCTGCAAAACGATGCTATGAATTTATATGAAACAACGATTTGGTAAAAAAAAAAGCCCTAGACTTTTATACGGACCTTGTAGAACAGTAAACGCAGTTGGAAAAGACCAGACACAAGATAATGAGACGGGAGAAAAAGATTGCCAGTATGACATGGCAGAGATCAGTACAATCAAGTTCGCCTCGGAAAGAGATGGCAAAGGCCTTCGTCCAGCAGTGGTCTTATAATGGTTGATTATATATATATATATATATATATATATATATATATATATATATATATATATATATGTATATGTGTGTGTGTGTGAGCTTGTGCAATGGCTTGTTATTTTTGGACGATGACAGCGGTCGGTGATGTCAAATGCTTTTTTTTTTAGCATAATGACCCTCTCCACCGTGACGATATAAATTCTCTTACCCAACGTGAATAAGCTAATTTTTTTAGTAAATATCTGTCAAGCTAATCCCCCTTGGTGGTTAAGCTAGTTGCGTCTGTACAACTCAGTGTTTGATTCCAGAAGAAAAGAAGCCAAAATCTCAAATGCTGAATTTTTTTTTCACGACAGACAAAACATGCCAAATCGACGCTACACATTCTCCTTCCTTTTCAACTTATTTGACCTTGTACCTGACTAAGCGAAGCTTGATAAATATGTATACGTGTAATTATGTATTTGTATTCACATGAACCAAAAAAAAACTATGAGTGCAATCGTCATTTGAATTCTCTCCCACACTGACTTATCGGTATTTATTTACTGTAACCCTGACAGCCACGTTGCTTTTTTTATTATTCAAATGTGATCAACGAGCTTAATTCAATAGTTTTGTTCATAACAAAATATTCCAAGACTCACATTTCAAATCAAATCAGTGCTACTGTTTGGATTTATATCTTGGCTTTCACGACGAAAGACCGTCAAAAAGTTATAACGCTTCGTTTTTTTTTTCTGATAATTTTCTGGCTGTGACAGTTATGGTTATTCGCATTTTTGTATTCGATGCAGATCACGCCAGAAAAGTAAGTATTATTAAAAAAAACTATGACATCTATATCGATGATTGTGACGATCATAGTGACTACAATAATGATCATAGGGACAATGAAATTGGTAATTGTGATGATGATGATGGAGATCATAGTGATGATGGTTATGATATCAGTGATCAGAATGATCATAACGATTATGGCATTTCTAGATTAAAATTATTATAAAATGTTAGGTTTATGATAGGGATGACAAATATGATAGAGATTATATCAAATATGATAATGATTATAATGATGATAATGTTGATCATGGCGATGACGGTTATGACCATATCGATGATGATTAAGGTGACAATGTTGATAGTGGTGATCATAACGATGATAATGATGAATGGAATGGTTTTAGTCACAAAAGAGATTACAGCAAATGTGATAATGATTATAATGATGATAATGTTTATCATGAAGATGACGGTTATGACCATATGGTTATGATGATAAACGTGATAATGTTAACACTGGTGATTATAACGATGGTGATATATGACGTTAATGATGAGGACGAAGAAATAATGATAATAGTGGTGATCATAACGATAGCGATAATGATAATGTTGTTAATGATGACCCTGGTGATAATGATGGTACGATGGTCATAATGATGATCTACCGTTGCTCGATGGTTAACAAAATCGTTTTGCAGACCAGTTTAGTAGTGTTTTTGATGCTCACTGGTGTCCAACTCCCGTGCTGCCAATATTGTTGAAGACGAAGAAGACACAAAAATGTAAATATGACAACAGCAAAAAAAACCAAGAGAATCGGCAAGGGAAGAAACGAGAAAAAAAATCGGCCATAAGTTGTTGTTTTTTTCCTCTGCTGATAAATTTTATTATTCGTTAAAACCATTGAGTAAACAAATGCGTTTGAATAATAATGTGTCCATGTGACATCGTGAGTTTTTCCATCATTGATTTTAAGGAAAACTCGCCATCACAATCAATAATTGAATAACCGTAGCGTCAAAATAAGAAAAATCATGTAAAAATAAATATGGTTAGAATAAATGTCATTTATGACAACATTGGTGTTTTCCATCGGGTAAATATCTAGATTCTGGAGGATCTAGATATGTTTGATAAACCCGTCAAAATAAGGCCCTTAAAAGGTCGAAAAGGCATTTTTTTTTCCAAAAATAAAAATGAAAACATTTTCAGAAGGGATATAGTGGAGTACTAATGCCAATTCCCAAGTCTGTGGTCAAAACAGTATAGTCAGAAGCGCTGGAACACACAACCAAACACATAAACACTCGCACATACTTGAAATGATAGAACCCTTCACCATCTTTGATGGCTATGGTGGTTCAATGTCTAACCACATTCGGTAAACACCTACAATGTGAAAAAAATCTATCTTTATTTATTTTCGTTTGATGGAGCACAGCCTACTATCAAGATTGATTTTCGACAACTATTTTCTTTCTTTTCGATTCTTTAGTTGCTTTTTGTCACAACTTACTCAAGTTGTCAATTTATGGCAGCAAATAAACAACGCGGATCAGAAATGAAAGATAAATTTCCATAGGGACTCGAACTCGCATCCTTTTTGGCTTGGTGGTTAATGACTTACATGTGATTGAAGGGTCTTGACTGTTACACGAGTGATCGTCTTGGAGTAGACTTACATATGTGCCCACTTTATCATTACAGTTACATTGTAAATGTTCTATTCCTTGTAAAACCTTTGAAAAAACATTTTTCTAAAAATTACTGAATTTCTAGGCTGTTCTAGATTGAAATCACACAAAATTTAAAGAAAAAAATTCTCCAAGGACTGTCATGGCAAACCTTTTAAGCATGGTGTGCTGAAATACCATTTTTTTTAAATAATCCTGTTATTGGAGTGTCAACTATATGTTAACATGTATTTTAGTTTTAAGTATATGCTTATAGATAAACAGCCTATTTTCTAATATATCTATAAAACTACGAATTTGATAAAGTATAATTTGAGATTTAAAAATATTCTTTAAAAAAAACTAGTATATCAAAATCAAATAGAATTTTGAAAAAAAAAAGTCCCCTGTCCATCGGACGTCATCTAAAAACCTGCGTCTTAACACTACTGACATGCGTTTCATAGATTCACCTTCACTGCTTTAGGAGAATTTACTACATTTGAAACGTAAATCTTGACCATAGACTTCTACATGAGGAAGATTTAGTAGGTAAGATACAACTTTTTGAAGAGAAGCGATAAAAATAGTTAATGGCCATAATCTAAATGCTTTGGTTATTGATTTTCTCTGAATCAATACTTTACATGGATTTCTTTTTCAGGAACAGAGTGTACATGCCTTATTCAGTATTTGTGTCTGAATAAACCTTGTTTTGAAGAATCTAAACAAATTTCAAGGATTCTGGTTTGTATTTACAGTGAATAAATCGAATTACAGCCATTAAATAACATCGTGAAAGTTTATACACCGTCATTTATAAGTCACTGATCAAACCAACTCAACTCTCTGACTGGAATAGTGTCTTATGTTTGCTCTTTGCTATTTCCCATAAACGAAGGCTTTTCTATACAAAAATTCTAATTCAATGTGTACAAAAACTTAATGTTTCTAATTCAATGTGTAAAGAAACTTAATGTTCAAAGAGCTGTTTTAGATTTTTATGCAAAATCAATTAATGAGAATTTGTGGTGATCAAAATGAAGAATCATTTTGATAAAGGATAGCTTTGTACGAGGCCAAATAGGTAGATATTTCTAGGTAAAACGATTGCAATCATTTTTAAATGGGGAAGACCTATTTGTCAAAAAAGTCATCATTTCGAAGTCCGGGTTTTCTTTGTGGGCCATTCTGACGAAGATAAGGAAATAATTGAGTTTAAAAACATAATATTTTTTTTCTGTACTGGGAACTCAAACACGTTCAAAATCTCTTTTGGTGTGACAATATTTCAAAATTGACCATATGTCGAAATACTCTGTTGACGGAACAGGATCACCAAGTACTCTGTAGCATTGGCATTATGATATTTCTAAATACACTACTGACATGAGTATATTTGTAAATACTCTCTTACATATTACTTGGTGTAGTACTTATTGAAAGATAAGATCTACCATTTACGTCCAACATCTTAGTTGTACAGAAAAAATGTCTTTTATCGAGAATTCTTGATATACTCCTCACACACGAGGAAAATTCTGGCGAGAAAATCGGTATAGTTTGTTGAGAGGCAAATAAAATTAATGTTGATTTTTTTTATAATGTTTTTTTTTTACATTATAGAACTGAACTGACTTAGTGGGTCACCGTATACATCGTAGCAAAGTTTGTAGAATCATAGATATTTATGAATAATTCTAGTATAAAAGCTTCTTTTTTTTTTACATTCGAAAAGTTTGATGACAGATCTTCAAAGTTTGCGATAATCTAGTGAAACAACATTTTTTTTTCTTTAATTGTTCAGTACCACAGTGAATTTGACGGAAGATTTGACAGACTGATCAAAACAGAATACACCATTGATGTTCCATTTAAGTCATTATGGTTGCTAGATACCTTCTGGGATTACACAATAATCATCTTAGATAAAGGTATCAGGAACGACCCTTTCAGGGAAATTCTTCGATCTGGTAAAAACTACAAGGGGAAAACATTATAGAGATATATCAGTTTAGCTCCAGTGAATCGAGAACACAGCAACACTTGGTGCAGCACAAATGCCTCTAACCAATAAAAGTAATGGTGATTAACACAGCTTTTCTGATAGTAACTTGGATACATTGCGAATAATATAAATCCCTCCGCTAAAATTGAGATCTTGTAGCCATTTTACACTTACTGGAAGATGCTGTCAAAAGATAATGCTTTGCTTAATTTTTTGTTCTCACCGAATTCAAAACGAAGCCGATGGCGAAATAGTTCTTTGAATCCGAAGCTTAATTATTCAGTGTACACACACACACAAAAGAGAAAAAAAGAATGAATCAAAAGGAAGATCACTATTATTTTGATCAGCAGTACGTTGGGGGAAAAAAGTTTCCATCTTGTATTTCTAGACATCAAAAATCCTACATTGGCACAAAGGCGAAGTAAATTTTGCTAAGTGAATGATACAGAGGTGCCACGGCGTGAAATAGTGCTTACCAGACCAGAACTACTGTAGAGTGTTCGATCTCTTTGTTTCACACTATTAGTTGGCCTCAAACCATTGATTCTGAGAGATCCAATGATCCACTAACAACGGCTAGCAAAAATTTAGCAGATGTGTTTAAATGTCTATGAGATGATTCATTGAGAAAAAATAGTGAATTCACTTCGTTTTAAAAAGTTGGTAGGAGGTATTTATCAGCAAAATTCTTACCTCTAATAGAGTCCATTGCTACAGACAGGAAAACGGAAAAGATATCACTGCTCTTTATATAAGTTTATTAACTGAGTATAAGTCAACCTCAGACCATCGATACTTAGAAATCCAGTGAAGAACGAACCCACTGACAATAGCCAGCGAAATTGGCTCACTGATTATAGCTATGTATAGTGTCATGATCGGTTATTTCTCTGAGTGATTTACAGCTTAATCCATGTGGAAATATTCTCGAGTATATTTTTATTTCTATGAAACATTTTTTAAGAAAAAAAAAGCAGTGAATTAATTTCACTTGAAGAGTCCATAGTTTTAAATGGTGGATAGGGATAGGAGGTATTTTCATCAGAAGAGTTAACATGATAGCATTTCTAAATACTTGGTTGGCATGATAGCATTTATAAATACTCTGTTAACTTGACAGCATTTCTAAATACTCTGCTAGCTTGATAGCATTTCTAAATACTCTGTTAACTTGACAGCATTTCTAAATACTCTGCTAGCTTGATAGCATTTCTAAATACTCTGTTAGCTTGACAGCATTTCTAAATACTCTGTTAGCTTGATAGCATTTCTAAATACTCTATTAGCTTGACAGCATTTCTAAATGCTCTGTTAGCTTGATAGCATTTCTAAATACTCTTTTAGCTTGACAGCGTTTCTGAATACATTTTTTCGGCTTGACAGCATTTTTACATGCTTTGTTAGATTCAACTCTTCAAGCTAATACATCTGTATAATAGCCCTTACGTTACGGACAGAGAACCAAGAAAATCACACTGTTCATTATATAACTGATTTAACTGAGCTAGATTTAATTACCAGAATTTTTAAAGGGAATGTTTATTTGATTTTTTTTCGTCTTGATATTCCATCATCTTCAACTTACAGAAGTTCTTATTCCTGACAATGGCCCCTGCGCCTGCTTCCCGACAGGGATTGACAAAACATAAGCACGGGATATAAATTAATTTAACAGAAGTCTTTCGCTCTTTTGACTTTCGTGGAGATTAGAGATGGAAAACGAACTCAGAAGGGTGAAAATATGAAAGGTTCCCAACAGAGACTCCGTAATTAGATTCCGTAAAACCTCGGGCAAAGGTAGATAAATTATCTACAAACTTGTGTAAGCAAATGTCACTTTAAAACCAACATTTGGAATTTTTACATTTTTTTGATCAGCTTCCACAAACTACAACGTCAGCGCAGACAAATTTATCTTACTAATGACACTTACAAATATTTCGACCATCCATTTTAAGATACGAGGTCTGTCCAAAAAATATCGTGCGTGGCATTGATATAAGCTGACAACCAATCATAGATCTCACTCTGCGTAAATGGACAGACACTCTCTCGTAGCGTTAACCAGTCGGTAATAACATGCTTTTGAATGAGGGTGTGCACTGTGTGACTGTTACATTCACAATGACTGATCAGGTCATTCTTCGCATCTCATGCAGGGTTTGGGGGGTTACTCGTCAAATAACCCAGATATTTCAGTCCACAGTCCAAATTTTGCCCGCTGCCACTTCTTGCTAATCGCCGTCGAAAAAGGGGAGATTTCAGACCATGGTCCAGATTAAGGAGAACATAGTGAGGTAGCTGATGGTAACCACAAAAGAGGAGATGGCATGGTAGACTGTTTTGAAAAGTGGAAGGAGCACGTATAAATATGCAAGGTCTCAAGTTGAGTGTCTTGAAGGCAACTATGGCGCCATTTCCCTAAGTAGGCTATTTCTTATTACATAAGTTTGATTAGTTTAATTATTAGTTAATATTGAAAGACTGTATACCTTCTTGACGGACCTCGTATATCATCAACAAAATCAAATCAGACATTCTTTGCTTGGTAAATTCAGAAAGTCAGGGCTGAGCATAATTTTAATCTACAAGTCCCGGCACGATTTACCGAAACCAAGGTCACTGAAATTTTCACGACATCCCCAGATCGTTCAGTTTCATTGTGCGCAGGCCCGCATATACAATGGGATTATGCCCGGATGCCTGCACACAAAAAAGAGACATTGTGAAGGGAAGAATGGAAATATGTTCTCTTTCGTTCTGCAGTTCATAAATCTTTATTTGCTTCTAATGTGTTGCTGTGATAATTCATGACTTCTCGCAAGGCCGTTCGCCATGTCATGATCTGCTCATGTACGAGTCTTCTTTTTCTTTTTCTCCTTCTTCTCATTCTTCTTTTTCTTTCTTCTTTCATCTTTCTTCTTCTTCTTCTTTCTTCTTCTTTCTCTTTTCTTCTTTTTCTGCTTCTTTTTCTTTTCTTCTTCTTCTCCTTCTTGTTCTTCTTCTTGTTCTTCTTCTCCTTCTTCTTGATCTTTTTCTTTCTTCTTTATTCTCCTTTTTCTGCTTCTTCTTCTTCTTCTTTTTCCTTTTTCTTCTTTTTTCTTCATCTTCTTTTTTATTCTTCTCTTTTTTATTATTATTATTACCATTATTATTATTATTATCCTCTTTTTTGTATTATTCTCTATATTTTCATTTTTATTTCTTTCTCTCACTTTTTCCCTCTTTTTCTCTCGATTTGTCTTCTCTTTTTTTATTTTTCTCTAGTTCTTGCTTTCTCATTCTCTCTCTCACACACACGCACACACACTTCCTCCTTCTTTCTCTCTCCATTTTCCTTTCTCTCTCTCTTTCTCTCTCTGTTAATGCCCGTGACACGCCCACAATAACTGACATCTCTTTACACTGATGACACATGTGAAGAGTACCGATATCGTCATTAACTCCACAATGTTATTACCTTTGACAATTATTTCTTTCCTTTTTCTTTTTTTTTTTTTTTGATTTTTTTCGGGGGGGGGATGCTGGAACTTAGTAATCACCCTCGCTTACAAAAACGCTGAAAGCCGTTCAATTGCCCTGACAACCGCTCAGATATTGGCTGCTTTAATTTCAGGAACACGAAGTCTTGAAGGTGTGAACTGGCAAAATGGTTATCGAAAGAGAAAACAGTATTGATGAACCATGTTTTCACTTTTCACTCGGAAGAGTCATGAATCCACTGCTCCCTACGCTCTATCCAGAGGCCAGATGCCTCAACAAAAGTCGTCAACATTATTCAAATTTCTGTGTTCCAAATTTTCTATCTCGGGATAAGTCAGTATTTAGAAAATTGACCAATCAAAGCGTAACAGCGGTAGATCGTGACAAAGGAAATTATCATATAGAAGTTTATCTATCCTACATATAATAGCCCTATTTTGTCAGTAAGGTTTGCTTCAATCCCTGACCAATAACAACCCTTTTTCTTGTTTAGAAATAGTCAATTTCTATCTACTCCATGTATAAAAGCCTAATTCTGTCAGAAATGTTTGCATTAAATCCTATCCATAGAAAATTCCTATTTCTTTATTTGCAAAGCATTTTCATAGTTGATTTTTATCTATTATACGTACGATAGCTCAATTATATCAGTGACGCTTACTTGATTCCTGGTCACCAATAACCCTTTCTTTCTGGATTCTCAACGCACAACATACTGATTGAGTACCAAAACTAGCTAGAAAAATAAAACGATTTTAGTGCGTTTCTGTACTAAAGCAATTTCCATTGACTTTCAATGAATGCTTTTAGTTATTAGATACAATGAAAATGTTGTTTAATGAATCCCACTCGTGATATCCCGGGTTATACAAACAACTAATTATGAAAAGATAGTATAAACGTCTCCTTGTGGATGATCTAAACAATCGTTTGTTTTTTTTTCAAATCTAAAGTTATTAAAATTTGAATTTTTGGCTAAGATGTTCGGAGAATCTTACTTCTCTGATTTTCCATTAAATTAAACTAACTGAATATTCAATTAATATTCGAGAAGTCTATTTTCAAATACCATACATTCATAGGTCTTCAATAAACTTCAGTAACATTTTGTCGAGGAATGGGCAAAGGTCTAACGGCGGATTGATTGAATTTTTGGATGGATCCATGTAAATTTTCCAAGAGATATCTTTTTCATATAGGGCAATACCACGGAGAATGGTAACTTGAGGATAAATAATTTTTACACATAATTTTTCATACATAATTGGACCATCATATTCCGCCTTTTGTTTGCCCTGGAACTGAGGTCATATAACCTGGCGGACATTTTGAATCATTGCCATTCACTTATATATACAGGTGCAAAATACCAGCACTGAAGAAAGACATCTTCTTGCTGCATAGCAGAGGGTATCAGTAAGATAAATGCATAATTTCATTCATGAGATATCAGATATATTGCGAACAAAAAGTTTGAAAAAATAAATAAGCTTTGGGAAAAATTTAATCCAAGTAAGGGTCATTGGTAACGTTACATCAGTTACAGAAATTATTCAAAAAGTTTTGTTTCCTAATACAAAATTTACAAACGTTAGATTTTTGCGTACTTTTGGCTCTTTTAAAGGCATACCAGGTGGGCGTATACGAAAATGTATAGAATAAACCAAGCAATTTATATAAATTGTCACTGACGCAATATTTCCTGTGATATATTTGACGCCACAGCTAGGCGATATAAATAACTCAAGACGACTTAGGTTAGTCCTACTCTTCGGCCAGGCCATTCTGAGAGTTCAATTATTCACACTAAATTATCATGTACAGAAATTAAGTGGATGAGAAGTTATTGGTTCCATGTATTGATGTTTTTCAAAGTGAAACGGTAAGATTTTCTAATAATGCTAGATGAAGAGTACAGGTGACATCAGAACAACAAGAATTTAGCTGAAATTCTCAGCCCATCATTCATCACATTATGTTAGTTTATTTGAGCCTATGCCATTGATTAAAATGAGCTTCCTGCATATATCTTCATTATTGTAGATGCATCTGAAAGGTGGTTTTAATTTGTTTTTCGAGAATGTGAAATCTAGCGGAGACAACAGCGCATAAACTCTATGAAAGAGATCTCACATCTCATCAGCTACCAGGGCAAAAGGATTTCAATTCGAAAAAAATACAGAAAGGTGAGGCTTCAAAAAGAGATATCCATGACAACTGTCATAGATGCCTTCTACCAATTTAGAAAAGAAAATCAATCAGTGAAGATTGAAAGGTCAAAGTGTGCAAGCTTTCGTCCCTTCAATGTTTTGCCGGATTCGGGAAGGGGTCACACATTGTACTATTGTTCTTATCATGAGAACTTTAATATACCAATAGATATTGTCTAACAGTTGCAGATGGATATGCCTATTATCGATATTCTCATTGCTAAGTCTTTCTGTGGCCCAAATCCACAGTGGCGCTCAGGAGAATGCCTTCGGGGAAAACATGTGATAAAAGAAGTATCCAAATGTACCCGTAACGTGGACCCTAATATGCCTTGCATTTTCCTTCAGTAGAATTCTGTGGAATTGTCCAGGCTTTTCCACACCTACTTTGAATCAAAGAATGTACTCTAAGGTGAACCTGTTGTTCAACCAGGGGCGTAGCTGTAGATTTGAAGACCTGTGTGGTTATTTGGCTTTTTAAGGGGATCCTTCTAACGTTTAGTGAGATTGGTTATTCTATAATATTAGTAGAAATGCAGAACGCGAATAATTATTCATAAAGCTTTTGGGAGCCGTAGGGATTTCAATTACAAATCGCCCACTACCGCCATTGCCGTCGGCAACGCTCCTGTGTTCAATTTATTTGGACTATGGATGACAATATGTTGCAAAAATATATCTTTTTGAGAAATATATATATAAAGATGATCATTTTTCCCTCTAAATGTTGCGTCAGTTACCGTGGAATTGCCTCATATCAAGACAGTGGCCCAAAATATGAGACTCATTTGTATTTTTCTCTTCGTTCAGTCAATATTTTCAATTAACTTTAATGACATTTTGTGGAAGAATGGGCAATGATGAAGAATTTTTCATTTATTTTCATATATAATCCGAAATATAGAAGTTTGAAGTACTCGCAGATACCTTTTTTGTATGGAAGCTATTTATGAACTTATTTTCACTCAACCTTGAGTTAATGTATGGTGTTGTCACTGGTATGCGCACTATAGGTGCTTTCCAGTTTTAATATGTAAAGAAACATCAAGGTAGGTTACAGACTTTCAAGATACAATTAATCTATCACCGATATGCGCTCTCTTGGTGCTTTCCAATTTTAATATGTAAAAGAACCTTAAGGTAGGTTACAGACTTTTAAGATATAATCAATCTGTCGAAACTAATTTAGGTGGTCGTGAGAAAATCCTGGGCATGTATAGCGATTTACCAACATATATGTCCTGATATCTTCATAAACACCAAACGAAGCATACATGAAAATCAATTATCTGTATCCGATCTTATTAGGTGTTATAAGTCGAGAAAAGACAAGATATACAAATATTTTGAATTATCCCCTAATTCAGCAGGATAGATGGAAAATTATTCTTACAATGTGAGATAGATAGATATAAGAAGAGACTAACATGAATATAAAAATAACTGAGGTAGATAGGCAGATAGATAGGCGATAGATAAATAGATAAATAGGAGAACAGACTAACATAAATATAAAAAATCTTAGATAAATAGATAGATAGATATGAGAACATAAATATAAAAACAATGAGATAGATTAATGGGTACATAGATTGTCTCTTTCTCTCTGTATTAATATCCCTCATCAATCTCATTTCTATCAATCTCTCTCTCTCTCTCTCTCTCTCTCTCTCTCTCTCTCTCTCTCTCTCTAACACGTTCATGCTCTCCTTAAACCAGACATCAACTCCAGTAAACAACAAAAAGTTGCCAGAGCAGTCTCGGCCGTTTAATAACCTCTTTTTTTCCCCTCCGCACTAAAAAAAGGGGGGAAAATCAAACGACCTCTGGAAATGTCAGAGAAATGATAATTCTGCATGATTCAGCAGATGTGTAACGTTAAACGAAAATGAATAAACAATCGGACTTTCGTTTTTAATATTGTAAGAAACAGATCAGGTTTGTCCCTCAGGAGAAACCATCACATGACCAACTTCTTTTGGCAGCATTACGTGTTGGGATGATCAATTGAAACATTGGAAAAAGGGGGTTACGAATAAGTTACTTCTCTCACCTTTTCTTGGGTGGTGGTCACTAGAAAGTTTGAATGTTCAAAAAGATCGAAAAATAAGCGTAAACGCTGTCGAACACAAAGTAAAAGATCAATTTTGCATGAATTTGCATTCTAAATTGATCCATACCACCCACCCACCGAAAACCTCTTTTGGGGAGAGATTAAAAAAAAACACACAAAAAACTTTTTTTTTTCTAGACATAATAAGAAATAAATATTTAAATTTTCAGCCCTCTATCCTCTTCAACGTGACCTATACGCACGACACATACATAGATTGCCAGTCAGACAGACAGAATCATTTAAAAAATGAAGAAACCTATGTTAATGTTGGCCATGATTATGTTAACAGTTTTCATTGACTGTTTCTAATCTCAACGCAGTCGATGACAAATATGTTACTGCTCTGTGTTGATGCTTTTCTCAACGAATGCATTTTTGACAACTTACACGGGTGTCTGGGCCGAATCCGTGTCTGTGTGTTGGCTAACTCATTCATTCGCTTCTATCAATTCATGAAAAAATGAAACACGATAGTTCCGACAAATATTAATACTCATTCCCTTTGTCATATGAAGATACTACAAAACATTTGAGAACAATTATTCCCTTCATGTGATATATATAGATATATGTAAAAATATATATACAAGTTTATATTTATCCGCGAAGATATTATCCCTGTAGTGTTCAATACTTTGAGTAGGTAAAATATATCAAATAAATGTGGGGAAAATAAGCAGGCCTAGTACGTCTCTTACAGTCTATCTGATGAGCTTGTATAGGGAAACGAAGTTTCAAACATTGTTAAAGACCTAATTTCCACATTTATTCGACGTATATAGATATATCATCATCGGCCATTATAAGTCCGCTGCTGGACAAAGGCCTTTCCCATCTCCTTCCATAGCAATGATCTCTGCTATGACTTACCGGCAAACCTTTCTATTTCGACTCTCCATCTTGTTTATGATCTTTTCCTACTGCGTTTACTTAACCATCGGCACAAGTCACTTAGTCTTTGGTTCCGTTTGTCGTAATTTCTTATTATCAAGTATCCAGCACATCTCAATTTTTATCTCTTAATTATTTGTATGTTATATTTTGGTTTGGTTCTTCCTCAGATACATGTTGATTTCCTCTATCTCTCAGAAATAGCATTGGTCTCTCCAAGGGTTGCTGTGCGATACGAAATTGGTCAACAGTTTGTTAATGTTTTGCATCCGTGGGTCATAGATGATATTATATATATATATATATATATATATATATATATATATATATATAACGCATCTATTCATACAAAAGAGGCCGCTTATTTATTATAATCACTTATCATGGGTTATTGTTATCAAAATTAGTCGGTCCCATACACTTAATTTAGAATGAATAAAAAATTATCCATAAATTATCTATAGATTTCATGCTATTTTTGTAAAGATGTGTATAACAAGGAATTTATAACCATGAACGCGAATTGTTTCAATTTTTATATCGTTTGGTTAATGTTCTTGACAGATTATTTTTATCTAAAATACCACGTCCTAAAGTGATCATAATGAACGGCTTCCTCTGTAAACACACATACAAACACACTCAAACACACATACATTGCAGGACAGTAAAGGATGTAGGGGAAGAACAGATACAAGATGAGGAGACGAGACCATGGAAGGAGATGAAAAAGTTTTTGTCAAGCAGTAGCTTTATAAAACGAATGGTGATATATATATATATGTGAGTGTGTGAGAGAGAGAGAAAGAAAGAGTGTATGTGTGTGCATATATATGTGTGTATACCGAAAAGTTATGCTTGACATGTTATCAAAAAGAGCATGTCCCAAAGTGATCCCAATGAGCCTCTCCCCGTCTATTTCTTTCTCTTTCTTTCTCTCTCTCTCTCTCTCTCTCTCTCTCTCTCTCTATATATATATATATATATATATATATATATATATACATATATATATATATATATATATATATATATATCAATGTAAATATTAATATATGTATATCTGTGTATAAAAGAGAGATAAAAACAGAGAGGGCGCGCGAGTGAAGGGGGGGATCCTGTCCGTCACAAATTTGATCTTACGAAGACGACAGAAATTGAACAAAAAATAAGAGTAGGTTAAATTATGATTTATACATTATTCATTCGGTCAAATTCATGTTGGTTTACTGTCCCAAATTTGCATGATACAATGATTCATTTTCAAGTAAAAAGCTTAAGATGAAGAAAACAACGAAGAGGGAAGTTTGTTCATTGTGACCACCGCTTCCGAACTACCAGCATCACTATTCTTGTGGTATGGCCATTATTAATTAAAACTTATGAATTGTTTATTTTCTAGTGTTGATAGCATCTGCTAAGGCTATTGGAAAACACATCCCATGGATAAAAGGGACGGAGATAATGTACATATCTTTTTAAAAAACAGTCATCCTCAGGACTTGGTTCAAGGCCTATAATATCAATAAGGTCTGGTAGCTAATAGAAATTATTTTTGAAGCCTGTTGAAAAGGTGTCGGCAGATCCCGGAAGTACCGGAGAACCAAATAAAATCCATGTAAATATAAATATCTATATTTGCAGGTATCTACAGATTTTAGGGAATTAGCCTTACACCGATTTTTCACTTTTACTGAAATAAAGCGAAAGGCGAATATAACATTTAGCGTTTGTTTTACGGCGAGACGTTTTAGAAGAAGTGCCCATACACCTCGTCTATCTCCTAAATCCTAGTCTCCTGTACCTCCCATCACCGTAATCTCCGACGCCACAGGCCCCTAAGATACTATCATCACCATTTAGCTGGTCTGTGAACTCTCAAAGAATTTCCCTTATGAATTAATAGTAATGTCCTTTTCGCTTTACGCCATTTTAGTTTACAAAAGGTTTTGAAGGGCTGCTATACATTCGGATAGCGGGGAAACCTTAATTATAATTCGAATACCGTGTATAACCCTGGTGGATTTTTTCAAGTTTAACATTGAGGACAGGGTTGGCCTAACGGTGAAGAGCTTAGAAAAGAGAATCGGTGAACAGGATTCGGATTCCAACTGAGGTGGTAGGATTTTTTTGCGTTAATGCTCTTGGGAAAGGCATGAATACGCCTCTCACAAGAGTTTGGGTCATAGATTACTCCTAGATGCTGTTTCTCTTTGTAACTCGGTACAACTTGTAGCATATTACTAAAAGAGGAGATGGCTACCGCCAAGTAATCTCAATTGCATGGAGGAATCCTATAGAGCATCCAACGTGGTTACTCGACGATCCACTAGTTCATGGGATAATTAGTTTTTTTTATATAAAAGATAATGTTTACAGAAAAGGAATAAAGTAAAATAATCTTATGCAAGTGTGTTTAAAACGATACTGTAAAAACGGAAGTAACTTATTGCTATCACTTTCGAATAGGGTATTTTAGAAAACAATAACCGACGGATAATATTTAGCGGAGGATGTGTAGAGGAGGTAACTTGTTGCGATCATTTTAAATAAAATGTTTGGGGCCGACTGATTTGGATAACAATACCACTTGATAACATTATCAATGATTCTGATAAGCAGCTTCCTCTGTAATACAATAAGTTTCACGGAAAAATTACTTCCAAACTTTTTTTTTTTTTTTGTAGTACTGTCTTTAGTTTTCAGAATTCTGTTCATAGTAGTTGTATGTTAGGGTCTTAGGGTTCAGAGTTAGGGCTAGGAAGGTTTGTTCAGACGTCAAAATCGGTTATATAAGGCATTTGGCGATGTGCAGTGATGATTAGGGGTACCTATAACTTTTTACATACTAAATCATTTTTCTGAATTTCAAAAAAAAAGAAAAATACTCGGAATAGTATTAGTACTGCGTATTTAGATAGAATATGAAAATAATAGTTTTAAATTGCCCGAATTCCATGGATAAAGCACTATCATAATTAATTTTTGGCTTCTTTATTTTTATTTATCATATTTTGTGTAAAAAAGATAAATGGAAAACTAGTCCAAAATTATTAAAGTATATTAAAGTATTTAGATTTCAAATAATAGTAGTTGTAAAATTTCAGATTCCCATCTTAAACCTTAAACCTTGAACTGCAAATGAGGGGAATTTCAGCTATTGCAGTTCTCTGGCTAACTTGATAAATTTCTTTTTCATTTTGATTGATAGCAAGTCATATTGGTCAATTAATGCTTTCATCTTACAATGGATAACTAACAATGGATAATACAGTGCAATACAATTTTTGATACTGGATAGTAAGTGTTAGTATCTGGTTGCTTATATGTAGAAACTATAGAAAATGGCCATTATTTCCTTTTCAGTCAGAATAGTGATATTCTTATGTAATCGTTTGTCATACTTCATGTGATTAAAAATGAGAAAATTTGCCCGTTGTCCAATTGAAAATAAGTACATTCCAAATAATCACTGTCCTTGTCACAGAAGTAAAGTCTGGAAGGCATAATTGACGTTTCCTATACTTTTTAACCATAATCAATCAGTCAATAGTACTTGTTAACTGAGAATAAAAAAAAGCTACACAGGGTTATCCTAAATTGGCAAGGATTTTTAAATTGCAACAGATAACAATTAATCTTCACCGCCTTCCTCAGTTAATGGTTTAATGACTTATCTTTACTCGTTATTACTTATTCAACTCGTCGGATGTTAAGTTAGTTAGTAACATAGTCCCGAAGAAAAAATTACCCCCAGTGGAACGGGGACAGTTTTCCGGCTGCAGCGGGCAAGGCAACAGGTTTCTTAAATAATTGTGACAAAATGTATTTACGAAGACGCTAAAGACTTGAAAGAGTTTATATTGGCATTTGACATATGATTAAGTATTATTGTGACGCAGTATATCATTTTTTTCTGCATAAAGATCATGCTTTGTGAAACTTGGATAGATGAATAAGAATTGACCAAGATAGATCGACAGACAGACTGTATTAATAGCAGTTTATGAAAGGATCCATGTATATCGACCCTAATATGAAAAACTGACAAATAAGAACGCTCGTGCGCATGTGCAGATCAGCCGTTGACACATATGAATTAAAAGAGAGAGAAGCACATAGTTCTTCAATATACTTTCTGTGTCTGCACATGAGCCCATAACACTATATGTACGGGAATAAGAGGCTGTGTGCACACGTGAGCAGGAAGAATAGATTTCCTGTTTAGAACATCTCTGTTAAGAAAAATAAGACAATCATGGAATTACCGGAGAAAGGATAAAAATGCTGTGTGATTCTCATAAAAAAAATTTCATCACACGGATCTTTCATTTATATTTATCATAATTTTATTCCCTGTAAATGTAAAAACATTATTGAAGAAGCTTTGGTACAAATTAAGTAATTCGGTCCCTAAAAAGGAGCACTATCACTCTTACTGAGCTAGTAGCATTGCAATATTTTTGTGTCTCATAATCCAACATTGCCGACATTCCTGTTATACTAGGTTAGGGTCAGGATTAGGGATAGGGTAGGGCTGGGGTAAAGTAAGGGTGGGTGGGGTAGAGTAGAGTAGTTTACGGTTGTGCAGGGATATCAGTAGAGGAGGGGTTAGGGTTAGGTAAACCTGGGCCTCAGTCATTGGATTATGAGGTGCGAAAATATGGCAATACTATTTGCTCTGTAGGAGGGACCACACAACTTAACTCGTACTTGACTTGGCTCATTTTGTAATTTGTGACAAAGACCGCCCAGCTGTCTCAACATACTTCCTGGGTGTTGTATAAAAGAAAATTACTTACAATCATCTTCCGGCATTTCGTAAAGACTTTTGTGAAGAGTTCCATGTTGTTGTATCTGTAAAAGTTGGCAAATGATAAATACTTAGATCCGATATAAGGAAATGACTTTTACAGCTGGCCCAGTAGTTGAGACATTAGGTACAAGAGCCGAAAGTACTTCTGCTCCCGGGTCCTGCCACAGGAATTATTTCGTCTACCAAGGCATGAACACCTAAACTTCCCTCCGACGCGAAGTGACGGCTCATCGATTACGGTCTCTAACCAAGGTCGTTGGTGAATTTTCTAAGCCTTTAATCAATTTTATAAATATTCGCGCTATATCAATATGTGTCTGCGTGTGTGTACGTACGCACGAGCACGTGCGTGTATATATGTGCGTAAGTACGTATGAGCGTGTGTCCGTACGCTCCGATTCGATTGTAGATATGCTATAACAGATAGATAGATAGATAGATAGATAGATAGATAGATAGATAGTGTGATCGATAAGGAGACTGCAGTAGATAGATAGTTAGAAAGTATGTAATCGATGAGAAGACTGCGATAGATAGATAGATAACAAGGAACAGAGGGAGGGAGGAAGAAAAAATAAGAAGGAACAAAGGGTGATAAGAGGCGAGAGTGAGAAAAGAAAGAGAGGAACGGGAGAAGAAGGAAGAGTGTGAAAATTTGCTCGAGACAAAGAGGAGAAGGCTAAACGTGTGTATAATTTCTGTAATGTATTTCAAATTCGTAGTTCCTTCATATTTTTAGCTTGTCTGCAGCTCCAGTGGTATTGTTTTATTTTTTGTCATTCATCTTATTCCATTTGACAAATTTCCGCGGCAACTGTGTGTGTAAACACGCTCTACACAGCGCTTGGCATGAGCTGTACAACAACATCGAGAGATGCACACGAGCCGCGTTGGGTGTCCGAGTTAAGGCGGGGCATGATCGTTTTTTTGTTTTGTTTTTCTGGTTTGTTTCGTATGGTTTTTTTTTTTTCGTTTTCTCTATGAAAAAAAAAGCACCTTTTTCCCTTTCTTTTCAACACCTTCCAAGTTTTGCAGATTATGAGATGTGTTTGTAAAAAAACTATTATTTCAGAAAATAGGATTCAGAATTCATAAAAATAAAAGAGCGCACCCTTAATGAAATACGTATGTGAAATAATGTGATGAAAAAACGAAAACGAAATACTGTCCCATGATAGCTGTTACAGTTTGTGAATGAAATAGGTATCCAAATGTTACAACTGTTATGGGACAGAAGTAGAGTTTGTTTTTTTTTTAATTACTGTTTAATATTTATTCCGACCGCCCTCTTGCGTCTCGAAAATGTTTTTATTCTCCTCCCCCTTCTCCTTCCTCTGCCTCGTTTTTCATTTGTCTTCTCGCAGTTTCCACTCTGACCAGTTTTTTATATATATATTTCCCTCCCTCTCGCTTTCTCTTTACCTCTCTCTTCCTTCCTCTTCACACCTCTGTCTTTCTCTCTCTCTTTCTCTCTCTCTCTTCTTCTTCTTCTTCTTCTTCTTCTCTTTTTATATCCCTTTCTCTACGCCTCTTCCTTTTATCTCTCTTCGCCTTTCTCTCTCACCTTACTTATCTCTACCTTTCCTGTGTATCTCATCTTCTCTCTTCACTCCTCTCTTCATTTTCCCCCTTCTATTTCATTCTCTCTCTACTATTTTCGTTATTTCTCCTCTCTCTCTCATTCTATATCCTCTTCTGCCTCTCTCTGTTTACCCTCCTCATTTTCTTTCTTTCATCTTTTTATACCTTCTTTCTCTTTCCTTGCTATTTCTTTCTCTCTTCCCTTTCCTCTCCCTCCCTCTCTCCCTCTGTATCTATTACCTATATTTCTTTATATTTCTCTTTATCCCTCTCTCCCCCCTCTCTCTCTCTCTATCTATATCTACAATTCTCTTTATCTCTCTCTCTCTCTCTCTCTCACTCTCTCTCTCTCTCTCTCTCTCTCTCTCTCTCTCTCTGATTATATTTCCTGCTCTGTTGTTCCCCTCTCTACCTTTTGCCTATTGAGTGTCAGGCTGTTCATAATATCCTTACTCTTGTTTGTTCTCGCTCCGTCTTCTTATTTTAACTGACATACTCATTCTCCCCGATCACCGTGGCCCATCGCGGTAGTCATACCAAGGACCCTTAAAATGGTACTTGATGCCTCTCCACTCACCACAAGGACCCCTTCCTAAACTAGGGGTTTACAGCCAACTCATGTAAGATACGCTGGTGTTATACAATACCTTCGTCGAGGGTATAAGCAGAGAACGATGATATGTACATACACATTTCAGTCTCAATTTCGATTTCCATTTACTACTTTTGCCTCCAACTTTCACCCACTTTCGGTTTCACTTTTATTTTGACTTTCACTGTCACTTTGATCAGAGAGCCTAAAAAATTATTGACATTTTCCATTAACTGAGATCATCATCATCATCATCATCATCATCATCATCATCATCAGCCTTTTAACGTCCATTGTTGGACATAAACCTTCCCCAGGATTCGCCATAATTCTCTATCATTGGCGTTGCGGAGCCAGTATTTTCTAAATTTGTCTAGTTCATCTCTCCATCTTGTGTTCTGCCGTCCTCGGTTTCTCATGTGATATCCATCAGTTGTCTTTCATTCTTGCAACATGGCCTGCCCATTGCTATTTGAGCTTTTTAATAGTTTCTATGATGTCTCAAACTCCCGTTTTCTTCCTTATGTACTATGCTGCCTTGTGATCTCTCCATGCAAGGTTAAGCACGATTCTCTCATGCGCACATTGCATGCTTCTCAGTTTGTAGGTCTGTCTCTTGGTTAGGTTCCATGTTTCAGCTTCATAAGTGACTATCGGGAGAATTAGTTACTGCCAAATTACGTTAAACACAACGGTTCTTGTACGAAGACCGAAGTTGAGCAACGTTGAACCTGGCCAGTGCCTTGATGGGTGACCGTTTGGGAATGATCTCTACAGTACGTCTAATCACAGAAGCCAACATCCCTCCCCTTCTCAATCACTGAATTTTCTGACTGGTCTGGCTACGAGCGAAAAAGAAATGAGTCGAGGGATGAACCCGAATAAGTGGAACTATCGTTCAAAAGCTATTTTTAATGAAACAATGTTTTGGGGGTAAAAAAAAAAGAAATTTGAAATAAAAATTGAACCCTAAATGTGATTATTTTATAGCATTCACCAAAAATCATTCATAAGGTCATTAAATATCTGGAAAACAATTGAAAAAAAAAAGCAAAGAACAAAGAATAAATGATCAATTGGGACTCCCCACTAAAGATCAGTCACCTTTTGATCCTTTTGTTGACACAGGTTAATTGACTATGCTGTTCAACTCCAGTCAAAGTCTGGAGTTGAATATGTTTCCCTATTGTAACAAGAGCAAGAACAACGAGAACAGCCCTCATCAAATTTAGGAGAGTAAAAATCTGAGCTCCTTTACTGGGATTTGAATTCACGACCGATTGTTTGGTTAGCTGAGTTAAACAAACAAATCTCAAATAAATTCGATAAAAAAAGGGGTTTTCAGATATGCAGGGGCTTATTTCATTCTAATGAATGAACACTTTTGTATTGAAAACTACTTTTTTTATTCATTATATATACAATACAAAGGTTGAGTTGATAATCCACAGTCAGAATAGAAGTTGGAGTGGAGTTTGACTCTGCAGTAGCCAGGCTCTCCTCACATAAACCTCTCCCCTCTTATCTATGTTCATCTACATATATCTCAGTCTGCTCAGTCTGTTCTTAACATCTATATTTCTAACCGAATCTGTCCATACCTATCTTTTTTTTTCTATTTGTATTTGTCCGTCTCTTCATATTCATCGTTAAGTCTATCAGTCTATCAATATTTTCATCTAGCTAACGATCAATCCATGTTTGATCATATCTGTTGACCAATCGATCTATCCAATTCTGTTTAGATCTACCAGTCAATCTATCCTACTATCATCTCATCTATTTCAGTCAATTCCTATCACTCTACCACAATCTTTTAGTATCTCTGTCAGTCAGTCTCAGACTGTGCCGCTTTCTCTATTAAGAAGAGCGATATTTCAACTATATTTATAATAGTAATGGCAAAGAAATGGGAATCGGCGAACGGGGTTCAAATTCATGCTGACGTGGTTTATGATCACTAATGTCCTTGAGAAAGACATGAATCCTACTTCTCCCAGTAGGTCAAGTCAGAGATCTTTTCCTGCTGCTTGTACTACGTAACGCAGTACAACCTGTCGCATGGAGAGGAGATGGGAATCATCAAGTAACCTACTTTCATCAATTACCCTGAGAAATTCAATGACAGCTCCAGCATAGAACCCCTAACGATGTTTTTTGGGGGGAGGGGGGTATCTTGACTCTCTCACATGATACTTGGAGAGGATATTGGAATCACCAAGTAACCCCCATTGCCCCCACGATCATCCATGAAAAACTTAACCCAACGATCAACTAGATCATGGGATAATTTGAATTTTTATATCAATCAGACATTTCCTTCGTCTCAATAGAATGTGAGGTTTTAATATTGGGAAATAGTCAGTGCAGTATTTTGATTACTAACGTTACCCCCGTACAGTGTGAGACTAAATGGAGAGGAATATAGGTAGAAGATTGTGTTGCACAAATCTTCTAAGTTGGAGGGCCTGTCGTAAGCATACATGCCTAGAAAATCAGCATTTGTAATCTTGGCTTTTTCACCTCGACTTGAACACCGACCGCTGTCGCTGGTCGTAAATTCGCAACAACTCCAGCTATTTGGCAGGCTCAGTCTTCTTCATATTTATTTACGATGCTGAGTTTAGTACGGCACAAGGCCAAGTGGTGGAAAGAAATGGGAAAAAATGATTTGTATCACGCCTATCTCCCAGTTCGGAGAGGACTAGGGCCTGCTTGCTTACCAGCCTTGAAAACCAGCGTTCAAAATCACAGCGTTATACCTGGGCTCGAATACCAAATACTCTTTTCCCTGCTATCAATTGTTCGGCCAACTCCGCATTTTCATGTTTGTTATATGTTAAACTTTTTAAAATTGTAAGCTTTGTATAAGTTATAGAATCATAATAAAGTTTCCCCGCGTGATCCGAAAGTAGTGCATTTCTATAGAAAAAAAATCTTTCGTTGGCCAAAATGGCGTAAAGCGAAGGAGCAATTACCACAAATGTATATGAGAAGGAATTTTGATAATTCCCAGACCCCCCCAAAAAGTGATGATGGTATGTTGAGCAGAGTCGTCGAAGATTTGATTAATAGAGGAATAAAGACTGGAGTGTAGGGGAGAGAGAAAGAAGGTGCGTGCTGCCTCTATGATCACTCGCAAAAGAAACCATAGACGTAAAAGCGAAAAGGACATATTGCAAACTTTCGAAAAGTATGGAATACCAGTATATCAAAACGAAATATGAGACTGAATAAAATTGGATATCCGTTTTATAAAAATTTAAAGCAAGCCAAAGCGTGTACGTGGCACTAATAGGCGCTGAGATGATAAGATAATGACGGAATTATATCAATATAAGTAATTATAGCCGAGTCTGTCATACTGTGGCAGCAATCATCCCCTTTCCTTTCGTATATATTTTTTTAACTACTTGACTTTCTGTTCTCCTTTCTTCATCTTTGCTTATTTCGTTTTTCTTATTTTTTTAAAGTAAAAAAAGGGCATATTGCGAACTTCTGAAAAGCGTGGAATACCTGTATATCAAACCACCAAACAATATTTTATCCCATCTCCCTTCCAACCACCTTATTGAACTACTCAACTTCCTTTTCTCTCACCTCTTTTGCAACCCTATTATTAAAAATACTTAGCCTTCTTTTCTACCCTCTACCTCCCAGTTGTGTCTGTCACGTTTTATAGTGTCAATAACAGTCATCATCCAAGCCTATTGCTGTTGTTCACTTATGATAACCGTCAGCGAAGCAAGGGGTCATAGAGTGGTAAATATAGAAAGAATCCCAAAAGATCATGAGAAAGTCAATGAAGGGTAGAGAGGAGAGAAAAATAAATAGCTTCATCATTCATATACAGTTGGAACGATCGGAAAAGGGCACGAAGAATGGACTCGGCGAGTTGAGTTCAAGCCTCGACTGGGAGAGTTTGATTCCATCTTCCTCACGGCTATGGGTAAAATCACCCAGGGTGAAAAGAATGACGTCATTTTGGATGCTTGTTGCCTTAGATCTAATTCACAAACAGCAAATGGTTCGTGTAAGTACTCATGGGACATGTGGAGCCTGAGCAGGGAAGACTGAAGACATAGCCAGCGTAAGGGTTTAAAAATATTTCTGGATGAAGCCACGTCTGTTTTTGTGAACCCCCTTTATTTCATTAATTATCCTCTTTCTTTATTTTGCCTCCTTTTTTTATCTATTCTAATTTTTTTCTTTCCTTTCTCATACTTGTCATTTCAGTGGATTTCATTCTTTTCTTTGACTTTCTTTCTTCCTTGCTAACTTTCATCTTGCTTTTTCGTTTTTCTTTCGTTCCTTTCTTTCTTTTTCTCTCTCTTTTCTTCTTGATCTTTTTCTCTGTCTTCTTTTATTTCTTGTTATTCACTCTTTCTTCCGTCATTCTCTTTCTTCTTTTTCTTTCGGTTATTCTCTCTCCCTTTTCCTTCTTCTCTTTCTTTCGTTTCAATTTCATTCTCTCTTTTTTTTTTGTTACTTTCTCTCCTGTCTTTTTCTCTGTCTCTCATCGCTCTATTTTCTTTTCATTTTCGTTTTCTTTCTTTTCTTTGTCATTCTTCACTCTCCCTGTCTTTTCTTCTTTCTCACTTTTTTCTTTTAATTCTCTCTCCCTCTCTCCCTCTCTCTCTCTTAGTTCGTCATTTTCTCTCCCTCTTTCTTTTTTCTTTCCCTCTCCACCCTCTTTGAAGAGGAAATATTTCTCTCTTCATCTTTCTTCCTCTCCAATTCCACAAGTCAGTATGCGTAAACGCGCTTCACTTCATTAAATGCGAACAACTCTTCGTTGACGCTGTAATCTTGATACCTGACGCCAATTTTTCTGACGACGGCAGGACACGCAGGGGAGACGATGTCTCTTCTCCGTGCGTGTGTGCACGCTTACGGTCGATAAATACAGTCGACTGAGACTGCTATTGCTATTTCGGAGTTTGACGATACGTGTGGGTTGCTTTTTCTGTCGGATCTTACACACAGCGGTTCCCAAACCCATGGTCGCGACCCAAATAAGGTTCTCAAGGAGGCTCCAGGTGGTCGCAGAATGGTTGGAAAAACAAATAAGATATCACGAGAATAAAAAAAATGTTTTAAAAAATAAAAAAAAAGATTTTAAAAAATCACATTAAGAGAAAAAGTTGAAAATCTTTTTTTTTCAAAAAGCCAGGAAATCAAACCATGGATGCGTGAGTTCTTTCCCTCGCACTTTCAAACATACATAGAAGTTCGAGGAAACGAGAGGTGGTGGAAGTCTTTCGGCATATCAATCTATCAATCAGTCAAAGTCAGCCTGAAGGTGCTAGCGTATCTATAAATAGTGCAAATATATTTACATAACTATTTTTTAATATAACGTGACATTGAGACTGTAGAATAAGAAAAACATTGTGTACAATAAAAGCGTTGATACACGTATAAATGTCCTGATATATTCCAGTCTGTTTACATCCAAAACGCTTACTCCATTATTAAACTGAAATTAAACTTACCATTAAAGTCAATAATTGAACTACCGTAGCGTCAAAATTTGAAGTCATATAAAATGAAATTCCATCGGAGAATGAATATGGCATTTTCCACACAAAAACGAATAAAATAGAGGGAGAAAAATATCGATTAAAATCTATAATCTGAGAAGTCTAGATGTTATTTCCACTTGAAAACATCTAAAATAGAGTGAACAGAATCTAGAAAAATTTAGATTCTTGAGAATCGAGACATTATAAATAAGGTCCTGAAAAGCTATTTTACTAAAAACTAAAATTTTCCGAATGAATATAGTGGAATACTGGTGCCAATTTTCAAATCCATTGACAAAACAATATGACCATGATTGTAAAATTCAGTATAGGTTATTGGATAAAGGAAAATGAAGAAATACTGTAATTGTTTCCACTTTGAGGGTCGCCAGATTGAAAAGATTGAGAAACACTACATCATCAGGGCGCTAACATTCGCAAGCAAGTTTCACAGATCGATTCGCCAGGGTAATGATCTTGTTCCTCGCCGTGTACCCCAATTCTGTGACGGTGTTAAAGCGTAACAAATGATTCTTAGGTCTTCTAGCTCACCAAGTAATTATGAGT
Organism: Thysanoteuthis rhombus; assembly: GCA_963457665.1. Taxonomy (NCBI): domain Eukaryota; kingdom Metazoa; phylum Mollusca; class Cephalopoda; order Oegopsida; family Thysanoteuthidae; genus Thysanoteuthis; species Thysanoteuthis major. The sequence continues at coordinate 33,519,797 of OY735218.1, forward strand.
TGAACCCCACGTCTGCTACAGTGCCATAGTTAGCAAGCTAGTCTCGCAGACCAATTCACTAGTGTAGTGAGTTCGATTCTCACTAGGTGCCACAGTACTGTGACACTACGCTGAACTTAGTAAATAACTTTTATATCTCTTTATTTGCTGATTATTAGTGGTATCGACCATCATCATCATCATCAGTCTTTTAGCGTCCATCGTTGGACATACACCTTCCCCAGGATTCGCCATAATTCTGTATCATGCGCGTCGCGAAGCCAGTGTTTTCTAAAATTGTCCAGTTCATCTCTCCATCTTGTATTTTGTCGGCCTCGGTTTATGTGATCTCTGGGTATCCATGTCGTGAGTCACGATGTCCATCGGCTGTCTGTCATTCTTGCAACATGGCCAACCCACCGCCATTTGAGATTAATATGATGTCCCTGACTCTTATCTTTTCCCTGATGTACTGTGCCGTCTTGTGGTCTCTCCATGTGAGGCCCAGCATAATTCTTTCATATGTGTGTTGCATCGTTCTCAATTTGCAGATCTGTCTTTTGGTTAGGTTCCATGTTTCAACTCCATAAGTGACTATAGGGATGATGCATTGGTTATACACCTTTCTTTTTAGGTCTAATGGGATCTTTTCATTTTGAAAGTTGAGGTAGCTCTGCCAAAGGCTTGCCATCCTAGTGTGATTCTTCGCTTGATTTCTTCTTTTGAGGTCTCATGGAGATCCGTTGTCCTAGGTAGATGAAGTGATCTACTTTCTCCTGTTCTGCGTCCTTAGTTTTGATCTTGGTGTTTTTATCTCCGATGCAGTCGTTGCACATGATCTTCGTCTTGCTGGAGTTCATGTGTAGGCTGACTTTCTAGATCTCTTCATTTAGTTCATCTATCAGTAGTTGGAGGTCGTGTATGAAGGCACTTGAATATTGTGGAACGCGCTCAAACATTCTATCATCATCATCATCATCATCAGACTTTTAGCGTCCGTTGTTGGACATAGACCTTCCCCAGGATTTGCCACACTTCCCTATCATGGGCGTCACGGAGCCAGTACTTCCTGAACTTGTCTAGCTCGTCTCTCCATCTAACATTTTCCCGGCCTCGGTTGCGCATGCGATCTCGGGGAATCCATATTGTGAGTCGTGATGTCCATCGATTGTCTGCCATTCTTGCAACATGGCCAGCCAACCGCCATTTGAGATTTTTTAAGGATTCTATGATGTCTCTAACTCTTGTCTTTTCTCGGATGTACTGTGCTGTTTTATGGTCTCTCCATGTGAGGCTCAGCATTATTCTTTCATGTGCACGTTGCATGGTTCTCAGTTTACGGGTCTGTCTCTTGGTTAGGTTCCATGTTTCAGCTCCATGTGTGCAACAACCACATTGGAGATAAAAAAACATTCTATAATGACCTTTATTCCTCTAAGCAAGGATCAACAAACAAAGAATACGATATACAGGATAAGTTTAATCAGTTTGAAGATATCCAAGAAGTTACTATGTGAGAAGTAGAGCAAGTCATCAAACCGCAAAAAAAAAAAGAAAGGCAACGGTATCTGATAACGTCACCATGGACCTACTCAGGAGAACTGGTGAAGTCCTTAATGGGATATCATCCTAACTATGCTTCAAATAAAGCAAAGTCCTATAAGATTGGAACACTGCAATCATCACGTTGCTATATGAAAAGGGAATCAATTAGCCTACTCATCTGCAGATACAAACCTTGTGCAAAAGTGATCACCAACTGAATCTCCAAGACGCTTGATGAAGACCAACCAGATGGGCTGACTCCAGAAGGAGTAACTCGACAATTGATCATTTCCTTTCAGTGAATCAACTCAAAATGAAAAAAGCAGAATACAAAATGTCGCTCACTGAAGCATTTGTTGACTCGGTGGAAATCATCAAAGTCACTGATTCAATAAGGCACAGTTTCTGCAACAAAAATGTCAAAAAAGAGTTGTTTTGTTTAGTAGCTCCCTTACGGTGGCTATGGCTTCGTCTGCCCTTGCTTGAGCTCCACATATCACATAACTACCTACTCGGTCCGTTTGTGATATTTGAAATAGATTGTAAGCAATACACAACCGGAGTGACAGCACTCACTTCCCTTTGTTCTACTTGACCCATACCTAAGAGGAGAGGTTGATTTTTGCCTTTCTAAACTTAAGGAGAACTATGGAAACATTGAATGTACGTCACATAGAGAAAACTTGCTTTGATAAAGGCTCCTTTGGAGTGCTACCAGATTTGGCCAGAAGGGGAGATAATCCGATCTACATCTCAGAAACTTACGTAACACATGCATTGTTATAGCGTTAAATTTGGAAATCGAGCTAATCAGGAGGCAGTGTATCATACTAGCCACTTGAGATGGATTAGCTTTAATAGATTGGCATTGAACCTTGGCCTCAATTTCATAACTCAACGATATTCTAATGCCTGCGTTGGATAAGTCTCTGAGATAGATCTCGAATTATCTTCTTTTCCGGCCAAATCTAGCAACCCTGCTTCCTTGTTCTTTCAGTGCAACGCTTCTGCCCATCCGACTGATGTCTCCATGGTAGCACTTTAAGACGCCACAGTTTAAACGATCTACCTTATTCGGCTGATCTTAGGCCGCCTGAGTGCCATTTCCTCACCGACATGAAAAAGTACTTGGCTCAATGATACGCTATGCAAATGATAACGATAAAATTGCTGCTTTGAAACTGTCTTCTTCAATGACATCCAAGCTTTCGAGAATTGCGAGAAAAGGGCCATTCGATCCGGAAAATGATAGTGAAGAAGAACTCAAGTAAAATAATCGATTACAGTTTCCGTAAGTCAGCCTAATTGCTTCGATGATTGATTGAAATGCAGAGGCCCAAAAGTATTTCGTGTTTGGTTGCTTTGGTGAGAATATCTACCCGCATCTCTGTGGTGTTCAAGTGGTTTCTCCACAACCTCTTACTTACTTTAAGACTTGATAGTTCAATACTTCAAAGTTGTTAATAGTGTAAACAAATGTCTACGTCATATCAATTTCATCCACTGGTATAAACGGAAAAGTCCGATCGGGAAAAGATATATATATATATATATATATATATATATATATATATATATATATCAGTAATACGGTATAGTATGATATAATGCAATATCCGATGTGAGATGGGTTTATAAAGTGCTCGATATATTAAACATTAAACATTAGGTTAATGATTCGATTCATTTTAGATACATATTTAGAACGTTTTGGGGATGTCTATTTTATAGGGTGAAGAACTTTCATCTTATGCTTTTTTAATCATATATCTGTTCTCCTTTATTTTCTTCTTTTTTTTCTAGAATAATTCATTTCAATTGAAAAATCTATAGTTTGGAATGGTTAATAGAGATACTTTCATCAGCACAATTCTACCACTGCTTGGAAAAGTCAATTCTAACGGACAGCAAAACAGTAAAATCTCACTACCCATTGTCAGGACTTAGCATAATTTGTTATCACACCATCCAAACTGGAAGATCCGATGAGAATCGAACAAGCAAAATTAGCGTGTGGTCATTGCTATACGACGTACGTTCTGAACTGCTTTCTTTCATATTTCCATTTTAATTGTTATCATTAACGTAACAGTTTTGTACTACACCATTAATAGTGGTAAATCCAATGAGTAACCACTACCAACCGGTTCAGTTTGTTGATTATTGCGTCTTTATCTCTTCGTTCCATCACATGATTTGTTAACTTAACATCATCATCATCATCATCATCAGTCTTTTATCGTCTGTCATTGGACATAGACTTTCCCAGGATTCGCCAGACCTCTCTATAGTGGGCGTCGTGGAGCCAGTACTTTCTGAACCTGTCCATTTCGTCTTGCCATCTCATGTTCTGCCAGCCTCGGCTCTGCATTTTGATATCTGGGGATTCATGTTGTGAAATGTCCAGTGATTTGTGTGTCATTCATGCAGCATGACCAGCCCATTGCCATTCGAGTTTCCGAATGGATCCTATGATGTCTTTGACTCCTGTTTCTCATACTGTACTTTCTTGTGATCTTTCCATGTGATGTTGAGCATGATTATCTCATGTGCACGTTGTATGGTTTTCAGATCGCAGGTCAGTCTTTTGGTCAAGTTCCATGTTATAGCTCCATACGTGACTATCGGGAGGATGCATTGTGTACCCTTTTTTTAAGAACTAATGTATTTTCTTGTTCCTGAAGGTTGAGCTTACTCTACCGAAGGCTTGCCATCTTAGAGTGATTCTTTGCTCGATTTCTTCTTTCTTCTCTGCAAAAAGGACGATATCGTCTGCAAATCTGAGGTTATTTGGGTATTCACCGTCTATACTGATTTCTTTGTTTTGCCAGTTTAGTTTTATGAAGATCATCTCAGGCAGGCTGTAAAGAGTTTGGATGGGCTTGTATCACCTTGTCTTACCCCTTTTTGGAGCTGAAAGGGCTCTGAGTTTTAATATAGCCTGATAAGGGAGCTGCTGTGACGGTATATATGTTGCAATACTCTGACATATACAAGGTCTACACCTTGTAGAGTGATAGCATCAATGACCTTGGGAATTTTCTCTGAGTCGAAGGCGTTTTTGTGGCCTAAAAATGCTACCACGGGTGGCATTTTATATTCAACTGCTTTCTCTTTTAGTTGGTTTATCAAGTGGAGATGGCCGAGGGTTGAATAGCTTTTCCTGAAGCCAGCTTGTTCCCGTTGATTTTCGATAATTGGTACCAACAGCTGATCATTGCTATACATCTATTTTCCTTTTCATATGATCTAGTCCTTAATCCTAGTGAAAAAGTCCCACTTATATTTGCATTGGGATTTTTTTCATTTTAGAAAGCATATTGAACCTGATTGGAACAAGAGTAACAGTGAGTGTAAAAAGCATTTGATGCATTACAAAAAGTTCATTTTAACATCGTTAAACACTTTCATAATTGATAGAATTATGAATTTGGAAAAAACAAAAAAGAAAAAATATTAGAACAAAATTGAACATTAAAAAATCATATACAACGATCTGAAATCTTCTATCCAAATTCAGTCAATTTTGAAGGTGTATAATATATAAAGGATATATGTATTCAGTATACATTAAAATGAAAATTTTGAAATGCATCGGATACACTTTGCATTCACTGTATTTGAAAAACTTTGATTAGTTTGATACAAGGTCACAGTGAAGTAATTGTTGCAAGACTTGTTCGGTAACTGTTGTGGTTTGCTGTATATCCAAGCAAGTTCTTGGATGCTTTGAAAACGGAGACTGTCTTCTCATTTTTCAAGACAAATAGATGACGACAACTCAAGACTTGTGTGTTAATCTGTGTCGTCGTGCCGAAGTCTACTTCCGACATTTGCCCACTCTGTGAATTTCGCCAATGTCATCACGATCTTTTTACCTCGCGTAGAGATACAGGGAGATATTATGAGCGTTGACCCACAGCTGCGGATTCCTCTCTAGTTTAGAAAACGGTCCGGAAATGAGCCGGGACATAGTTTGCTTTCATCATCCATTACTCAATTCTCTCTCTCTCTCTCTCTCTCTCTCTCTCTCTCTCTCTCTCTCTCTCTCTCTCTCTCTCTCTCTCTCTCTCTCTCTCTCTCTCTCTCTCTCTCTCTCTCTCTCTCTCTCTCTCTCTCTCTCTCTCTCTCTCTCTCTCTCTCTCTCTCTCTCTCTCTCTCTCTCTCTCTCTCTCTCTCTCTCTCTCTCTCTCTCTGTAAACGGATACTATCCTCTCATTTTCTCTCTTTCTCTTTCTATGAGAATGAAGACTCTCTTCTCTCTCTGCCTATGAAATTATAGACCTCGACGTCTTTCTCTCTCTCAACCGATCAAATATATATTTAAGATCATTTAATGTCCCGAAGAAAATTCATAATAAGGAAGAGAAAAGAAGATAGTATCTACTTGTTTCAATCTATGAACATTACTGAGACATAAACTGAAGACCAATGTTTACCAGGGTATTAAAAAGATAATGTTGGTGAGTTTGTTCCTCATTGGATTCTAACCAATGTAGCCTTGTGCTAGACTAAGCTACGCTTAATATATATTTCAGAACAACTACCTGCACACACACACACACACACACACACATATATATATATATATATATATAGCTCGATCCAAAATCATACCATATCCATTAGGGAAGACAGTAACATTATAATCAACTTTAATTCTTTTAAACAATTTGTTATGGTGTGGTCATAAATCCAGTTCTACAACCTAGGCACATTATCTGGTTGTCAGACTACAGCCTTTCGTAATCAATTAACTACATGGTTAGTAACATTTTACTGGTTTATGTATTATTCTAATTCTGATTATGGACTGTTCCAGAAATATTTTAGTAGTGCAAATGTCCCCATATTTTGACAATAAAATTTATCATAGTCAATATCTTGGGCTCTCTCCTTTTGTGGGTGATGCTGCTTCAACCCTTTTAGCCATCGACTCTCATAGGGAATATATGTATTCAGTTATTATTCTATTTTCTTATATAGACTGAATTGCTGCTATCAAAACGTCCCCTAACATCTTTTTATTATCAATTCTTCACCTAAAGCATTCTTGAGTTTCCCCGAAACATTTTGAATTTTATTTAAATCGGAGAAGTTCGCTGGCCAGTTTAGAATGCGGATTCGCTACCTGGAAAACCAATTTGAGATAGAATGTGCAACATGACAGGGGCCATTATCTTATCAAATTTTCCGCTTTCTTGAGTTCGGTAGCGAATGTTTGAACGGTAACAGTCTCTTTAGAATCTCAAAGTGAGTCATTGAATCCATCTGACCCTCAATGATATGCAAGTCACTTTTGCTTTCAGGCGATATGCAACCCCACACCATAAATCGCAGAGGACATTTTACTGTGTACTCTGAAACAACGTTTGCAAATTGATCAGCTGTACTATATATCCCACTTCCGTTTCAAAATGGACAAAGCGGTGTCTTTGCCGTTTTTGTAAATAAAAGTTTTGGTCTTGCCTAGGAGTGCTCAAGCATGGGTGCCCAGGTGCAAATGTTGCTTCATCCTTCATTCTTTTCTGAACTCTTGAGACACATCAGGATTGGCCAAGACACAAGATTGGCCACTCCTGCTGCGCTCTGCTATTTTATGCTGACTCATTCCTGAGGATGCTAAAGTTGACACCATTTCCTTCTTCGTGACGATCAAGCCCTTTGCAGCAGAGTTTTGGCTCATATTTGCGACAAAGAATTAAATATATTACCAAAAAAAATCACTACTTATAATATATATTTGGCTAACTAGACGAATCGAAAAATCTCCTTTTATTCAAAGAAACTACACAATAGATAGAATACTTCGAAAAAATGACAATGAAACCAGTGTAATACATGCTACTAAAAAAAACCCTTCTCTTCACTAATCATGTGTTTTATTAAATGAATAAGTCTGACAACCAGATGATATGCCGAGGTATTATCACCAAATTTATGACTATTGCATCATAAATTGTTTGAAAAAATGAAAGTTAATTATAATGTTGCTGCCTTCTGTAATGGAAATGATATAATTTTGAATCGAGCTGTACGAAAAATTATTTTTACGACAATGTCTAATCTATTAATTCGACAATTTGGAAAAACTACTAAATCATAAATTTTTCAAACATTTTTTTCATTTCCGATAATGCATTTCTCATTAAAAAAATATGTGAAAATATATAATTTAGTCGTTTTACCGAATTGTCAAATTAATATATAACACATTGTCGGAAAAATACTTCTGTTTATGAAGAAACTTGCTCTAATGCTTATGTATCTACTCTTGGATTTAAACATTTTCTCCTTAATAAGATACAGGAAGTATGCTTCTAAAGATTATGGGTATCCGAACGTGACTCAGCAAAAGTGATTTCTGTTAAAGACATTTTACTGTGATGCATATCTAATGGACACTCTTTAATGTTGATAAACATCAGTTCTTTTGTTTTTCAAGTGTCGTATGAATATTTTTTCCCTCAATTTTTAATGAGATAATAGTTTATTCTTTATTCTTTCTTTTTCTATTTCATTTATTCCACTTTTTAATTCCTTTTTTCCCTCTCTTTAATTAGGCTGCGGAATCGTTTCTTCTGACCCCTGAGATTTTACTAAACATGAGAGGAGTTCACATTCCGAGACAAGTATCAAAAGCATTTTAACATAAGGGAGGAAATCACGGTCACTTTTTTTTTTAATTATCAAGCGAATATTTAGTGGGGAGTAATTGTGATGTTCTGCAAGAGACTAAAAATGCATTTCAACTATGTACAGGTCTGGTTGATCCCTCAGTAGAAACTGGCATGAGATCAGCGTATTATCGAAACATGCAGTGTTGGGGGTGATCAATTAAAAAATTACTTCTCTCACCTTTTCTTAGTCAGTGATCACTAAAAGAAGTCTTAAATTTCAGAAAACCGGCGTTAACGTTACTGGGCACAGACTAGGGAACCAATTTAGCATTGACTTATATTGTAAACTGACCTCCCTAAAAACCTATTTGGGTTGGTACTTTCAAAAATCGATAGAATCGTTTATCTATCATAATGAGTGGATCTCTGTGTGCAAGATAGATGTGTAATCAGCCAGCCAGCTAGCCAGCCGGAACCACTTGAAAACTGAAGAAATCTATGTTAGCAGTTTTGGTGAACGTTTTATGGTTGACACAGATACACACAAGGAAAGGTACTGAGTTGGCGATTTAGTGAATCTACAAGCATTGTACCTGTTAGAAATGACGGGATTATTTACGAAAGGATATAAATCTTAGTAAAAATGAATTTATTGCAAACAAAAATGTACTCAAGAAAAATCTCAGTGGCAGCAGCGACAGCAGCGACAGTATATTTAAGGGAGAATGTTGGTGTCCCGAAGAGATTGGCGAGAAACATATTTGCTATATATATGTATATATACTAGACTGCGTTTAGAGTGGATGCTTATATATATCACTTAAATTCAACCTCACTGATCGTCCAGTTCCGAGGGAGGATACCAGCCTCAGGGTCTGAAGCTAAGGTTATGGATAGTCTATAGCCACACTGAAGAGTTGTAATACAACAAAACAGCTGTCTGTGGATGACACAATGATATATATATATGTGTGTGCGTGTGTGTGTTAGGGGATCCTGACCCTTTCTCTCACAGACCTTTCTTACTTTAGACCAAACTTGACTTTCACCTACACAAATACAAACAGCCCTCTCTCCCACTCCTACTTAACAACCCACAGTATAGAAATATCCCCATTTCTCTCTCAAATCTCGAACATGTAAACAGCGCATAGTTTTTCTGCGCTGCTGTAAGTTTTTTTTCCTGAAAAAGATGGCTGACAACTATCTAAATGCATTGAAATGTGATAATAAAACTTTTAGAGGCAACATCAGCTTTTCTCTTCAATTTTTCTCTTAACCCTCCAGTTGTCATTTTCATCAACATATGCATGTGTGCACAAATGTGTGTGTGTGTGTGTGTGTGTGTGTGTGTGGCTTCCAGTTTTTCCCTCGCTATATGAATGTCAACATCAGCATAGGTTTCTTTAGTTTTCACGTAGGCCTAGCTGACTGGCTGGCTGGCTGGCTATATATGTGTAACAAGTGTAAGCAGTACCAATAGAGTAAGAGGGCAGAAAATTTGAACATTTACTCATTATGTCTATAAAAAAAGAGCTTTTTTAATTCCCTTCCAAAATAATTTTACAGTTGGAGAATCAATTTACAATACAGTTTTGTGCTAAATTGGTCCCTCACTTTGTGTCCAGTATTTTTCACGCTTGTTTTTTTTTTTTTAATTTATACTTTTTTAGTGATCACCACCCAGCAAAGGTAATAGTAATAATCTGTTCATTGATTGCCCCTTTTTCCAAATTTTCAATTGATCACTCCCAACACGAAATGCTGCATAGTTTTGGTTATGTGACGGCTTTCTATTGAGTGACCAACCAGACCGGCTTTTTTTCTTTCTGTCCATTGCATTGTTTTCTTTTGTTTCATTTACATCTTTTTTCCTCCCCCAATATACACGTTGACTACATGACGGTCTTTAGATGGTTGAAAAGCACTTTGGTTTAGGGTGGAATAACAGTTAACTGCTCGAAAAATAGCAATTGGCTAACCAAGCACAAACTCCGGCTTATACAGTATGTGTTCACTCTGCACAAATGCTCTTGAGGCATGCATCAATTGACTTCTACCCCCAGCTATCGGTAAGTAGCAGGACAGTGGGAGCCCACCTACCCTGTAAGGCAGTCCATCTTTTGCATCTGGCTAGCACGCTGTTCCATGAAGAAGAAAAAAACAATAATTGCAAGAAAACTATAATGGGGTCTCTACGGATCGTTCAGGAAATGCTGACAAAATCATTGCCTTACATGTTTTGTGATACGGGAAGCAACAGAGTTAAACGACACCTTAACTTAAATGATGTGCAGCCTCTATCAAGTCTATTCCAAGATTAGGAAAATAAATAGAACAACTCAATTCTTTTTTATAGATCTGGAATGGATCAGCCATTTAACATCTTGTTCTTTTCTTCTGCTTGTCGCTGTGAGATCAAAGTAATGAAAGTTGAATAAACAAACAGAATTTGTAAAACTTCCAAATTCGCTTACGGCCAATTGTAATTCTTGCATTTTACGAATTATTTTTAGTTTGATGTATAAAAATGGATGACGTTTTTATTCCTGCTCTAGAATCTGTTCAGTCTGTGGATATCATGAAGAAATTTACTAAATTTGTCTTAGTATGGCATAATGCCAAGTTTTTAGTACCATCAATACAATGATCCGTCAAACAAGCTTTTCACCCTTCGCTTTATGACAGATATCTATGTACAAGTTGTATGAGAATTAACTTAATATTAAAAATGATATGTACATTATTTGAAAATATTGCTCTTTTTCGTGACTTTTTCTTGTGGCAGTAGGCAAAGGATATGTATCGAATCAAACCACAAACTCTGGATAAACTGGAGGAACACATTCGACATGTTATGGCTAGCACACCACTTGACTTCCTGCAAAGGCATATCAAGACCGTACAGAAACGTTAACAGAAACTGGTACCTAGGATGAATTTCAACACAGCAAGCAAATTCTACTATTGTGTGGTCCAAAGTGAAGCTAGTTTGACTACAATCGACTAATAAATAATGTAGATATCATCAATTTCCAATGGGGTTTCTTTGTACGTACCCTGTAGATATTTACTAAACATGACAGTCGCACTAAAGACCAAATTATTAAGATCGTCAGCACAAAAACTTTGTATTTTTCTACGTGAGGCACCACATTGTAACAATTCAGTCAATGTAGATAATTACTAAATTAGCATCGCCTGACACACGGTCCATTTTGTGAGTCTATGTGTATACTAATTACTTATCTTATGCTTATCTTTATACTTATCTCAACTAGATCAGTACTTACCAATTCATAGTCTGGTAATGTACCCCTTCTTTGATTAAGGTTTCTTTTGTGTGTCTCGATGGCCTAGTTCCTCACTATTTTGACTAATCAACTTAGTAAATTTAGATTTTCGGTAAAGAGAGGTCAGTACATAAATTTAAAATCAAATTTGATTAAGAGTTCCTTTTCCAAGTCGTTTAAAAGAGGTTAAGTTTGGGGAATTTATAGGTTTTGTTTTATTTTTTGTTTTTGTTTTTTTTTGCTTCGGTATTACATGACCCTGTAACTCAAAAAGAGGAGAAATGTCTTCTAATTTATCTTGCCTTTTCTTGGATTTACAACTTTCTGGAGTGTCCTCGTGTAGAGATCGAGAGTGAAGGATGGACATTTTCCTGTTTGGACACTTACTACAGTAGTAGCCCTGGTCAATGTCTCGCCTATTGTTCATCATGCAATAAGCCTCCAGAGGATCAGCTCGTCTACGTCCATAACCTAAAGCCTACAAATTCAGTTTCCCAAGTCTCTCCATGTATGACTAAGTTCGCAGTGCTGGAACCATCCTTGCGTTGAACCTTCTCTATAACACCTTACCAAAGCTTTGTACAGCAGCAGAACTATGCTCTTATCCATATATTTGAATGTATTGTGTATGTGACTAAGGGCTTTGTGTGCTATTATGATTTTGTTTTATCAGTGATCAGATAATTTCAATTAGGAAGTCTGTGATCATAATGCTATTGCATAAGGAGGGGTCCCAAAAGATCTAAACGACTACAGGCCAATGAGCCTACTCAACTGAATATACAAACTTTTCACCAAAATGATCACCAACCGAATCACAGAAGCGCTAGATGAAAAGCAACCATGGGCACAGGCTGGCTTTGAAAGAAGCTACTGGACCATTGACCACCCATATTCGGTAAATCAACAAAAAGAGGAAGCAGCAGCCCTCTCCTGTGATCTCAAAGCTTTAAACCTACGCCATAAGACGTTGAATAGGCACACAGTTGAAGACTGTGCGATAGTTAAGATGGAAGACATTAAAAGACACTTGATCAAAATAAATTCTTCTAGCAAGGATCGGAAGTTGAAGTCCTGAAGTCTCCAGATGTGCCCAAACCGTTGCCAGATGGTCATTGATGCCATAAATTTAGGCCTCCCTCGAGGTTTATTATTGGTATCCATATTTACTGACCTAAACCTGAATCAAGCTGAACAGTTCGCATCGTAGCGTGAACTCTAAATACTTTGTTAACATTATCAGCAGCTGTGTGTATTTACAGACCTATGCCTGAACCAACGCTGAGCAGTCCACAATGCAGTTTGCACTCTAAATGCTTTGTTAACATTATCAGCAACTGTGTTCTAATTCATGAACTTACATGAAAATTGATTCAACTTTTGGGGTATGTCATTGCTCTTAAGGTCTCGAAACTTTCAGTAATAGCGAATTACATCACTATTTTCGTGGAACATGCACAAAAATACAATTGCATTAGTATCTCTTTCACTTTTAACATTATTCTCCACTAGTTAAAATTCGTGTACAAATATATTCGAATATATACGGGATTATCTTTTAAGAAAAAAGCATTTGAACTCGATTTAATTGAAGATTCCATTGTTCTAGATAGTGGGTAACAAGTATCTTTATCGGCAAAAGTGTTACATTCTGATTGAAGAGTCCATTGTTACCAACAAAGAAACAGAAAAATGTTCATTATATAAGTACATGACGTAAACATAAATTAATAAAGATAAATGTTCCATATGTAACAACATAACATTTAGCTATACTGCAATTCTTGCCTTTTTTTTAAAATAATCTACTGCATATTTTCCCTGTTCTGGACATTTATATTTGTCTTTCAAGTGTAGCTAATAACTATTGAATTATTCAGTATAAAAGGCCTTTGAAAGTATTTGTTTTTTTTATTTCCAAATATTCATTGATTATTGCTTTCGCTTGAAAGGGCAAATATTGTCGATGTAAAGCATTGAAGACGATGTCCATTTCCGTCAATGTGCCAATAAACTGGTGATTCGAAGCTTTCAGGAGGGACTGCCGACGCAGTCGTTAATTTATTGATTTATTTTAGTATATTTTTTCTACTTCTTTTCTTTTTCCAATATGGGGCGGCATGTTACTTGATTATACATTTTAAAATGTCGCTTATCAATATTTGCTGACTGTTTCTGTCCATCAAATCTTACATATTTCGATGTGATGTTCAATAGAATGTTAACGACTCTATAGAGCAAGGGTTCCCAACCTCTGTACCCCTTGGGTATTCAGACAAGTTCCAATATACCCCAAGAAATTAAAGATAAAAAATTGATAAAATTACGTAAATTTTAATAAGAGCCTCATATAATTACTCATGAAAGGGGTTGATGTTACTTCTAGCGTCGTGAATTGGAAGTTATCCTTGCCTCTACAGATGTGAAATGTCATGGTTAAACTCAGCATTTCAAGGCTCCAGATTATCATGCAGTAGCCCAAAAGCATAGCTATGCAACGTATTGATTAGATATTAACACAATAATGAAGTTATAAGCTATTAATTTGTTCTTTGTTAGAATATTACGCACCTACAATTCGTTTAGTTCCTACGCAAACAGTGCAACTAACATTTCAGATTATCATCGTAATTTGTTTTTGAGGCGCATTCAAAGATTTTTGACTGTCTGGATGTCTGATAGAGAACAAATTGATCCCTTTTAACTTCATTATTGCCTTAACGTTGTATAGTTATGCCTTGAGGGCTTTTGTATGATGTTTTGGAGCCTTTCTATGATATGTTTACCAATAATATTTTGCATCTGCCAGGCCAAGGATTATCTCCAATTTACGATACTTGAAGTATCATCAACTATGAAAGATTCGGGAAATATCATTTAGGTTCCTTTTCCAGCATCATAGGATACTGGGTGGTTAATTCTTTGGATATGATGTTCTTGGATTGTGAGATGGTTGAAGGCCGTAGAGTGCAACGGTCGAAACGTTGTATGAAAAACTACCAAGATGAGGATGGTCCGAATATTAATAGAAATAGTTGAACCTATTTTGTTTTTGTTTTTTGGCAAAGTTCATCATTACTAGGGGAGACTAAAGCAACTGCACAACGATAATCATACTCAGGTGTCTCGAGATTCGATATGTGATTTGTTTTAATCCCCCAAAATATTGAAAATATTAATTTACAAAGCCATGTTGATGAAGATAATGTCACAGCAGTACTCGATTAGCATTTTCAACAATCTGTGCACAAGCTGTTTTGTTATAAGGTTGTTATCATTTACAGTAGTGTACATAATAGACTCAGACCAATTGAGAAATGAAAATGTACCCCTTGGGTTACATGTGCTCCAGGTTGGGACACCATGTTGTCGAGGATACAGAATCATTCTTTGGAATAAAGGGGAGGTTGGTGCTGTGATATTTGGTAGATCAGAAATTTGTTCCAACCCACGATTTTGCCAAGGAAACTCCAATAAACAAAAGAGATAGAGTGGTAGAAGAAATTCGCCAATCACAGGAGAGCGTCCTTTTCAATAAAGCTTTCAGATCTTTAAAACAAGAAGCATGTACCGATTGTCCGTGAAGTCGCTAATACATTGATTTATTTCAATTTATTTCACTCACTAGTTTATCTATGCCTATAAAAAGTGACGGCAGTATTAAAATATTTTTGCAATTGTAATGTGTTTTTAAAAATATACGTCAAAACATAAGAGTATTCTGTATTTTCCTGTTTATGTTCAACAAGGATTAACCCTGATTTTCTACACAAATGCAAAAAAAAATAACAAATAAGTAAAGGAGACTATTCTATAATTTGCATTTACTAATTCCTCTCTTGATAAATGTTACAGACAGAAATTATAGACGTACACATGGCGTAATATTCAGACATATTCATCTGTTTCTAGTCTGGAATGACATGGAACTATATATATATATATATATATATATATATATATATATATATATATATGTGTGTGTGTGTGTGTGTGTGCTATGCTCTTCCATAGGAATAGAGCATTGTCGTAGATGGGGAATTTAAGCTAAATAAATATATCGCTTGAATTAAGCCTTACGGTTCCTTGTCTCAGCGATAGGATACCGGCCTCCGGGTCTGAAGCGAAGGTTTCAATCCTGCCTCGTGGTACTGGATGGGATAATGGATTGTCTATAGCCACACTGAAGAGTTGTAATACAACGAAACAGGTGTCTGTGGATGACACAATAACATATATATAATGGTGATGCTACAAGAATCAAAACTGCGACCGATAAGATAACCACGCCCACCTAGCGTTGCTCTTAACCGTTGAGCTAAATAGTCAGTAAATGGTCATTTCAAATGGAGTTTCAATTAACACAACGCCCCAATAAATATTCTGCCTCACTATATATCCATTTCTTGATGATATATATACATATATCAGATGATAAAAACGTTCCATATTCATTTTTATTATCTTTAAGAGATATATGCTCTCTGAGCAATCTATAAGAATCTCCAGCAACATGATACCTGCAAGCATCATAACTAACAGATAACCTTCAGAAGGATATACCTATGGTGGTAATAAGTGGAATTAACATAGCAGTGAGAGTTCGTCCATTGTCCAAACACAGAGATATTTTTTTGAACGTGACTTTACCGAGCTCTTTGCTCAAAAGTGATTTAGGAGGTTTTCAATGGGAATTACTCAATCAAAGATGCACTTCGTAAAGGGCAGTCGGCAAGTATTGATATTGATGAAGTGGGGACTTGTGTTGATCTAATCTGCTTCAAACCCATCAGCTGCTTACATTGAGGTTTAGGAGAAGCGATGAGAGTATACGTCTGCATCAGAAATGCATCGGGAAAATACACATTAGAGAAATGGTCCGTGAACAGAACGAATAGAAAAAGAAACACACATGAACTCGTGTTGCCTAATGTATAAGGACTACCTCAAAAGTGTCCAGCCATTTCAAATCAAATAGCTGGAGCACCCTAATCTTCTTCAAAGTTCACCTCTTAGGACCCCAAACATTCATTCCAATGTCCCTTACGCTTTTTAGAAAACTCTATAAAGTCCAGTTTCGGAGTTGCCGTTTGCTTCTTCGTTGCATTCCCAGTAATCTCGCCTATAGCCTAAAACCCCTGTCTTTCAACAACAGAAAGCCAGAATTCGTAACGAGCCAAATCTCAGAGGTGGCTGGCAGATCTGGGTGATACGATGTTTTACCAAAAACCTTGCACGGGACAAGAAGAATGACTCGCTCGGTCATTGAGAATCTGATAGTCAAACAGTACACAGGCTCACTCAATGGTGTCTCACTGTCAACTAAGCAACTCCACAGGAGAGTATCAGTGTCACCAAAATTATCACCATAGGCTTCTCCAGGTTTCAAGTCGGTCTTTCTGGCTGCCTATCCAAATATTATCACGAATACTGACTGCATCAATGGAGCTAGAGGATTGAAAATTAAAACATTTACCCCTTATTATGTCTACAAGTTTTTTTAAATTTTTTTCAAATTCTTCCTCTAAATTGGTAATTACGGGAGCACTTCGATTTCAAATGTAAATTTATGCTAAATCGATCGTTTAGTTTGTGTCCGGTAGTGTTCACGGTTGTTTTCATTCATTTTTCTTTCAATTCAGACTTTTTAGTGATTACGACCGACAAGAGGCGAGAGAAGTGATTTATTCATTGATCACCCCTTTTTTTAAAATTTTTCAATTGATGACCCCCCCTAACACTGCATGTTGCTAAAATGACGTTGATCATGTGACAGTTCCTATTGAGCTACTGACCAGATCTGTCTTTTTTTTGTTTGTTTGTTTCTTTCTTTGTTTGTTATTCTGTTGTCAATAGGATTGTTTAAGGGAAAATCTGAAAGCAAAAATAATAGGTAAATATTCCTCCTTCGGTTTTTTGATAATTTCTTTGCGTTTTGTTTTGTTTTTAATTTAATCCCATTCCTTCGTCTCTAACCCCCCTTCTCGCCCTTCCGTCCATCGCGTCTCTTCTCTGTCTTTCAGTGAACGCCTGCGTCGAATTTCAAACCACATGAACTGCGATGAGTCAACGCCGAAGCACTAACAACCAGTTTTACATTATACCGACGCCTCCAATCTTTCCCTTCTCCATTTGAGCAGGGCCAGCCTCTTCCCTAAAGTGATTGATTATTTCCTGCTCTTTTATCCAATGGGAAGATCCCCGGAATCTACTTAAGCCTTTTATACTTCTAGAAACAGTCGCCATTGCTTCAGTGCATCTCAATACAGATTTCGGCCAACAGGGCGTCGATCACCTCCATGTATAAAGTAGAAGCTTTCAAAACACTATTAACGCAATCAAAAAAGTCCTTCTATTCAGGCTTTATTCTTTCTGTTTTCATTCAAGGCAAGCTAAAACAGAGAGAAAACCAGGTGGGCCAGGTGGGTTTGATGGTCCAGGTGGGCTTGGCGAGCCAGTTGGTATTGGCCTAGAATCTTTAGAGGGCTTGCTCCCCCTGGTAGAGGTAAAGTGGGGGGCTTTGGTGAAGAATATCAATATCTTAAAGAGAGTCAGGCTGAATCTTTTACTGTAGAATATTGATATGCAAGCTAAAACAGAGAGAAAACCAGGTGGGCCAGGTGGGTTTGATAGTCCAGGTGGGCTTGGCGAGCCAGTTGATATTGGCCTAGAATCTTTAGAGGCCCCTCACCTGGTAGAGGTAAAGGGAGGGGGCTTTGGTAAAGAATATTATTATTTTAAAGAGAGTCAGGCTGAATCTTTCACCATAAAATATTGATATTTTATAGAAGATTCGCCATGGATTACTTTTCCAAATACCAGATAAACAGGTCTGGTTAGTTACTCAATCGAAACCATCGAGTGACCAACGTCTTTGGGCAGCAAAACTTGACGGGATGATCAATGAAAAAGTTACTTCTTGCACCTTCTGTTGGATCATTAAAAAAAACATTAAAAAAACAAGCCTGTCACAGCTGCGTGAACGCTTGCTTTAAAAAAATACTAACTACGGGCCTAACGTTCATTGTAGATTGAACCCCCACTAACAACCTATTTAGGGGAGGGTGAATCTTGAAAAAATAAAAATCATTTTCCTAGACATAATCAAGAGTGAAAGTTAAAATATTCAGCCCTCTAGCTTCATTGGCACAGCATATAAGTGTGAAACGTACATAGATATATTGCAAGTCAGTCGGCCAAGCAGAACAACTTGAAGACGGAAGAGACCTATCTTGACAGTGTTGGTTGACAGTTTCTAATATAGATGTGGTGCTTCTAATTACAGTACTGTCCTCTATTGTTTTATAAACATTTTGAATGAAATTGCATGTAATATCCCTTTCAATAATTTTCCTACTTCTATTATATACTTGTAAATATATATATATATATATATATATATATATATATATATATATATATATATATATATATATATATATATATATATATATATATATATATATATATATATACTAAATTTAATTACACATATCATATGTATTCAGGACTGACTTCAAAAATACTTAATGGGCAGTTCAAGATGGAGCCTTCATCTGGCCATAGCCTGTTGAAAGTTTTGCAAGGACCTACCCAGGCTAGATGAGAAATATAGGCTTCATTCCAAACAGTATTTTGTTATCAATGCTAAATACATATGATTTATGTCTGGGTACGCATAATAAGCTAATTGAACAATTGATTTATAAAGTGTCTTTTATTACCAAGCATTGTAACTGACCGAAGCGTATATCTGCTACCAAAACAAAGTTTCCTGAAATAAAATTGATCGATACAAATAATGAATTTGGAACATATGTTGGTTTCAACTATTCAAATCTATTGAACAAATATGACGAGGGGTTTTATACTTTTTATATACGTGCGTTGGTTTGTTTATGTGTTAATTTGTTAGTGTGTTCCAGCGGTCCTGGTCATACCGTTTCGTCTGTAGAATTGAAATTTTGCATCAGTACTCCACTGTACCCCCTCTAAAAATATTCCATCCGATTTTTGGGGGGAAAAAAGCTTTTAGGGCCTTTTAGGGGCATTGTCTTGTCGTTTAGATTGATAACATCTAGATTCTCTATTATGTAGATTTTTTTTTCACTCTACTTTAGAGATTTTTGGTGGAAAATGCTAGTAATGTCATAAATTGGATTTAATCTGGCCATATTTTTCTTCGATGGATTCTTTTTCATATCTTCGAATTTTGACGCTACAGATCTTCTATTATTGACTGTGATGGCGAGTTTATCTATATTTTGTATGTATTAGTTTATTTCATGGGTGATTACCCTTGATCCTATTTATAACACCGATATTTTCATCGAAGGGTCATCCCTTTACCTCTACTGAGGGGGGGGGGTTGTCCCCCCTAAGAAATTGCAAGCCGATGCCAACTGGCCACTTGCCCTCTCTCTTGGGGCCTACTTCTTTCTACTTCTTTCTCATTAGTTCACTGTTTGAATTAATTTGTTTGAATATGAATTTGTTTCATTGAAATTCAGTGATCTAACATATTAAAAAAAAAGGTATATTCGAGTTTTTGCTGAAAAATTCTTTACTTTTTTCCTCAGTCTTTCGAAAAGAACAAATATCTTATACAGATTTCAAATTGCTTTGCAATTTAGATGAATACATTTTTATTCCTTCTCTCCTTTTACAGAAGTTTTATACGCTTCTTCATTTCCTATCAATAGATGAATAATATTGAAATTTATGACTGATAATCTGGAATGGTATGGTATTGGTGTGATATTTTAAGGTAACATTGCTTAAGAACCAGTTCTTTCAAGATTTTGTCATTCTGTATCCAGAAACAAGAGCACCAACAATCGTGCAATGGTTAGCAATCCCATCTCTCTCGTTTTATTTTAATTATGGCCTGCTTCTCACTTCATCGCCTGACTTGAGTAAAAGTATTCTAAATTTTTACAGTCTAATTCGAGGTGTTGTTATTGAACATTATTTTTGTTTTAATTCTGTTAATCTTTAACACTATTTTTGTTTTCCTTACTTGAGTCAATTAACATTTTTTGCAACTCATCTAAAAATTTTTGATATTATTGCAATATCATCAGCAATTCTTAAACGGTTCAAATATTCACCGTCTATACCCTTTTTTCCAAACAGTCTTCTAAGGGTGCTTCCAGGACTTTAAATAGTTTAGGTGGAATTGTATCCCCTCGTTTGACTCCTAGATTCTCTACGTTTCTCACTGTGACCTTGTGCCAGTCAAAACTAAGCTTAACCCATGTATGTCTACAGGCCTGTATTTAGTCCACCGTACAAAAATATCCGTGGAAAATATACTTATGAAAGAAAGCAGATCAAATTACATATAGACACTCTCAAGATGATAAGAAACATGCTTTCAGTTTTTTTACAAGTAAATTTACATTGGCTTGATAACGAACTTCCGTCATCCCCCATATTTCTAAGTATATCAAAATCTGACTAATGGCGTAAATGGGTTAATAACAATTGTTCCCTAATGCAGTCGCTTCCAACCGGTAAGAACGAAAATAACATTTTATCCTTTTGTGGGTTTTAGGCCTAATCACCATTGATAACGTTTTTTTTTTCAGGCAATTTCCTCCCATTCATCTAGCAAGTGTATGTAAACCGAATGAAGATCATATACTGGCATTCCCACACTGTGACAGTAATCCCACAATTGCTGATGGTATCATGAGATACTGCTGGGGTGCTCTGGGTTTGTGGTAATGATGCTTAGGCCTCATGTCTGGTCCAAAGGTCATCATCTTTTTTTTTCTTTTATTTTTTGCTGTTGTTTGTTTTTGATTGTTGTTGGGTTTTTTTGGGTTTTTTTTGGGGGGGTAGTGAAAAATGACCCGCCAAAGTCAACGGTGCCTTAGTCATTTCAAAGTATTCCCCTTTGTGCCTCAAACACTTTCGTCAAACCCCAAAAGAGAGTTCAGACCGTGTACGAGATTAAGGAGTATATGGTGATGTAGCTGATGGCGATCCCCAAAGAGGATTAGCAGACTATTTTGAAAAGTTGAAGAAGGCAGAGATGAGCATATGAGGTCCAAAGGAGGTTAAAGCGCAATTGCCTTGGGTAGGTTATTTTCTTTGATATAAAATGGCTGGGTTTTTATACATGTTCGACTTTCGGAGCTTTTCTGTTTTCAGAATTTCAGATGAGAGATTGTGTACCTGCATTTATAATCGGTCGATGAGCTGTTAGATACATGTGATACAATGACGTCTCTACGATTACGCTTACAGATGATTTGATCCGAGCAGTTTTTATTTTGTATTTACCTTCGTTCTTCATTCATTCTGGCTTCGTCTTTTGACTCGAAAATCAAGAGAAGAGAAAAATACGAGAGCAAGAAGAATTGGAGTGACTGAAAGACCAATTGAATATTGTGAACTCGGGACACTTCAATAGTTTAGGTTAATTAGGTGAATTTGATGTTTTCATTCATCGCAGAGGTGAACTCTCCCGAAAAAGAAGGCGAATAATGTTGCAAAGTAACCTGAACCTTCTATTTATTGTTTAACTTTCAGCTTTTTTTTTCTTCTCTTTTGGTTCGTTGTCTTTGTCCTGTTTTTTAATTGCGTGCAAGGATTTCGGGTTTTTTATACGCTATTTACCTTCTTTTTTTATGTATAAACTTTGATCTTTGCCAATGTTGAAGGTGGATGATTTAGATGGTTTGTTTGGAATAAATGTCACTATCAGAGCCGTGAGAAATATCAACACCAGCACGCTTTTGAGCCTGGAGTGTGTGATTGTGTGTGTATACGTTTGCTCGCGCGTAAACCATTGATGAAGAAAACGAGACAGACGATCACCAGCATCAGACAATTGCATGGTATTTTATCTAGATTCTTTGTTGACGAAATAGATAGCTCGGCAGAGAATAATTATAAAGGGTTATTTTTAGTCTAGGCACAAACATAAACATCAGCTCTAAGTTTATAATACACATTTTTAAAACGCAATGTGTATTCATATGAATGCCTGTATCGCTAATAGTTTTCTCAAGGCACTTGGCTACTTTTTACTTCGAGACACCTAGGCCTTTTATTAGTATCCAAAAGTAATCAACACAAAAAGTATTATCGGTTGGGTCATTGCAAAGGTATGGATATTGTGTCACTTAATGTTAATTCCTTTTTGCTATATATCGACGAAATTAAATGAGAAAGGTATTCATATACTTTGCCCGAATGGAATTAAACTCAATAGCACCATTATCGGCTGTTTACTAAATATTGAAGGACGTGACATCTCTAGATGTGACCGAAACAGAAATAGAAGTGAGGATAGCAATATATGTTAGTAATTCTTTAAATCGCTCGTTGATCTCAGAACGTATTTGCATCAAAATATCACCTCCTTTGTATTTATCTTTTTTATGTTTAATCCTGGTATCAATCTCCAGACATTACAAGTTTAGAATGTAACCTAGCTTTTCTGGACTTGAAAGCCACGGAAGTGATACTTTTGGGAGATTCTACGATTTTGATATCTATTTTGACACTAATAGCAGTTCTGCATCTAAACATTCTTGTTGCTTGAATGATCGAACTTTTGATTAATGAAGCTACGAGGGTTACTCTTTTCTCTTCGGCCTCATTGATCATATAGCTTCTAACTCTACAGTCAACATAGTTTTAGAGTTTTGAATATCAGTCTGAGTCACCATTAGCGCATTAGAAAAAATTCAGAGGAGTTATACTAAAAACAGCCCAAACTGATTCACACTCACAAAATGAAAAAATTCGTACCAAAAATTTCTTCAAGGCTGAATCGAGTAATGTGAATAGGATTCAACTTGTTGATGAAGGTGAAGATGTAAATATTGCTGTAAATAATCGGGTGACAATTCACTCTCTAATACTAGATAAACATGCTTCAATGGAAGCAAAATGTTTTTCAATAGATACATACCCTGACCAGCATCTGGATTCCTCATCAAATAGTAGAGGCCGGCTGAAGAAAGCAGCAATTTAAAATAAGTCTGAAATTCAATGAACACATACGGGCATCTTAGAAATCAAGTAAACTCTTTAAATGTTGAGCTAAAAGCAAGCAATTTTTCTCAAAAAGATCGTATCTTTTAAAGGTAAAATCAAAGAACCTGGAAGATTATTATTCAACTATTAAACGAGACTTCAAAAACAACCAACATCAGTAACCTAAAAGTAGAGGATAAAAAAAAGATAGACGGAAACAACAGCGTTCGAAAGGAACAGGTTTTCCTTCTCTGTTGGTAAAACTTGTGACGAAATTCGATCTAAACCTAATCCTCTTTCAACAGATGAATGTCGAACTAATGAGGAAGAAACAAAATTTGATTTCAAGATATAGCAGACTGAGCAGGTTAACAAACCCCTCTGCAAAACTAAAACATCTCTTGGCAGCGTGTGTGTGTGAGGGTAGTTACTGTCTAAGAGTGTCACTTCCAACCGTATGTAACCCCCTTTGTCATATCTAATCTCCCTGCTTACTCTGAAACATTTCCAGACGCGTATCTATTTTTTAATGAATCTAAAAATGTTCGATCCTCGGTCCTACCGGCTCTCAGGATTATTCCAATAGCTTATTTACGACCAACTTTATCACTATGTTAACAACAACAAATTATTATCTAAACATCAATCTGGATTTAGATTATCCATTCCATTGCAACCTACATGCTAAAATATACAAATGATTGGTATATAAACAGGGATAAGCGTCAATCAACCCCCTTGATGTTTATTCGCCTCAAAAACACTTCTGACGCCGTCGACCATCAAATTCTCTTGAATAAAATGGAAAAATAAGGAGTCAATGGTCTTGAGCAAAATTGGTCTGGATTGTATTCAAACAATAAGAAGTAATTTTGCAAAGTTAATGGAGTACAACCTACACAATTAAACATTGATATTGGAGTACTACGAAGGTCTTGTCTTGGACAATTGCTATTTCTACTTGTCATAAATTAGAGTCCTTTTGCCCTGAATTAGTCCCAGAAAACAATTGTAGGCTGCTGATACTACAATTTCTTTATCTTTTTCGAAGCTTGGATGAAAGAACTACTGTTTTAAAAAAGGCTTTAGTTAACCTCGATAACATGTTGCATAACAATAAGCTATCTTTGAACTTGATTAAGACTCAAATTATGATGATAAGAAGTAAACAAAATCTATCCCAAGTTCAAACAGAAAATATCACGCTCCCACTAAAAGTCGGAGATAATGTAATTGAGTGTGTAGAAACCACTAAATAGCCTAAACAAAAGATTGACCCTCAAACTGCACACAAGAGAATCGTATTTAGCATACCATGGAGAGATCACAAGATAACACATTATATTACAAAAATAAACAAGAGTCAAAGATATTGATAACATCAGAAAACTCAAATGATAATGGGCTGGTTATGTACCCAGAATGTCAAACAGCTGCTGGACATCATGAATCACGTCAGAGATC
>OY735218.1:33549691-33912191 GCA_963457665.1 Thysanoteuthis rhombus
CGATAATTCTTTTCTAACATTTCATGAATTTTTCGAACCATTGTCTTCATGTTCGGTGCTTTTGATAATACGTTTCGATCGATACATTCTTCTTGTATTGTCTTGATTGAACTTCTGAGATGAGATATTTTTTGTCCTTTCATTTATTGTTTAAACAAATGTCTTCATCATTGTTACTTTTAACACGAATTTTCGAACAATATATTATTCGACCTTACCATATGGTCAAAAGTTCCAGAATAAACAATTCTCATCATTCTACGTATTTCTAGAATGATATTTTCAATTTTGTGGTTTTTACACAACGTTTCGACCGATATATATTTCAGTCTTCCAGTATTATCTGAAGTTCTGGAATAATGCTTATTATATACTTCCGTCATCCAAAGCTGAAGTGGGATACGTATTCGGTCATGTCCATCTGTCTTTGTCCACACGATATCTCCAAAAGTACTCAATGAATTTCAATAAAATTTTGTGGAAAGACAGACAATGGGGTAATGAGGAAATGAAAAAAAATGTGGGACGGGTCCAGGAATTATCTATTGATTGAGTGATTTTTCTTTTTCTTTTTTTTTTTTTTTTTTGTTCATACATTTCTATATTTTCTCATGACTGTTAACACGATATCTCCAAATATTTTGAACGAATTTTAATGAAATTTTGTGCTGCCGTGAGACGTGGGGTAAAGAAGAAGTGATTTAATAGTAGCGCAGATCCAGGATTTCTTTTTTGATTGAATTAGTACACGGCGTTGACAGATGCATGTACTCTCTGAATGCTCATCAATTCTATATACTTTTCGAGCGATTTTCAGTGAGTACTCATTCTCCACTGGTGCCTCTCAATTGTTGCTTTGCTATATTTCGGACATGCTCCCGTCGTCGAGCGATGGCGAACAAGCTAGTCCCGTAGCCTATTTAAAGTGGGTTCGATCCTTACACTAAGCCCGTTTATCTTAGTCGTACAAAAGCTTAAACATGGCTCAGTAAACATCTCATATTGGTACCAGATGGGAGACCGTCAACAATTTACTTCTAAGGATAGTTCGCTCAGTCTACGAGTTCGACCCTTCTGAGCGGTCGACAAGGTTGCCAGACTGCATTGAGCCATATTTATCCGAAACTGTCAACATAGGTTTCTTCAGTTTTGAAGTTGATCAGTCTGGCTGGCTGACAGGTGCTCTAAATATCTATGTACACGTGTACAGGCTGCACCAATGGATCTAGAGAGATGAAAATTTAAGCATTTGTTTTTTTAATACCCCCCCCTTGATAGGTTTTTTGAGGGAAGCTCAATTTGAAATTTAAGTTTATGTTCGATTGAGCCATTATTTGTACCTGATACTATTCATGTGTTTTGTTTTTTTTTGTTTGTTTGTTTTTTTGTTGTTTTTTTTCTCAGGACTCGTTCAATGATCACTGCCCAGCATACGTTCATCTCTTTTTCCATTTTTTAATTGATCGCTCCCAACTCAACACGTTGCTAAAACACGTTGGTCACACGATTATTCCTATCGAGTGACTAACCACCTGTTGTTTCTCATCTTTCATTTCAATATTTCCATCACATACCCATGTATACGAAGTCAGTCCAAAAAGTATACAGCCAATTGATATTAACAGAAATAGCATACCTAAGACAACAGCACCTCGGGCTCTTCAAAGAACTCCCCTGGGGACTGCGTTCACTTTTCACAGGGACATTTCAACTTTTCGAAATAGTCTACAAAGTCCTCTATTGGTGTCGCCATCTGCTGCTTCTTCGTGATCTACTTGATATTGTCTTCGGTCTGATGCAGTTTTTTCTTTAAAGAATACTCGAGATGTGAAGAATGACTCGTTTGGTCAGGGTGAATGGTGCACAAGCTCACTAAATGGCAACTCACAGCCGATTGAATTACACCAAGGGATAGTGTCTATTCATGCGTTTACAGTAAGGTCCCCTCTGATTGGTTGCCTAGTTTCACCAAGGCTGCGCAATTGTTCCTCAAGATATTCAAAATGCCTGGGTTCTTCCCATACAGCCTTTCAACAAGATGGATAAATTTTCAAATTATGCGCGAGAAGTTGCTCAAACGACTAGAATCATTCTTTGTAAATGATTTTTCTATAGAAATACATTGCAAATAATCTTTCTATGAAAATACATTGTAAACGTACAGTTATTCCCATAAATGAGTATACCCCTGCCATTTTTTGATAGAAAGTTAATTTTATTCTAAACCAAGCATAAGAAGATTTTAATATTCTGGTGGAACATTACACAATTAGGATGGATATTATCGAGTATTATTTTGTACTCTACAGCATTGAACTCTGTTGTTGGAAATATTAATAAAGTAAGTACACCCAACAAAAAAGTTTATTTAAAAATCAATACTTTCTATGACCACCTTTATTTCCTATTAATGCTTGATTAGGTAATGTTCCATGAAAAATAATAAAAATCCTGCTAAGTTTGGTTTAGAAGAAAATCAACTTTCAAAAGAGAAAAAAAGGCAGGTTGGGGTGTACTCATTTATGGGCAATGCTGTTCTTTTTCCTAATTTTTAGAAGAGTCATTATCAATCCCAAAATTGTTCGAACTATTAAACTCATTATTGTTTTTTTCTCGTTACCATCAAGTTTTGGCTAACAATGTGTAAGGAGAGAGAAGGGTCTCTTTTTTCCAGAAATGATAGCAAACAGAAAAGATCTGGTGGCAAATTGTCTGATCAGCTAAGCTCATTTAAAACAATGAGCACTGCAAAGCCGATTCCATTCTGAGCAACACGCGTAACGCAGGTGATTCCATACACATATTTACTCTCTAATACTTACCCAACACAGCAAGAAAATGCACACTGCGTCAAAATACACACTGGACTGACATACATTTTCCTTATCATCCTAGATTGGATTATGTGAACCTTTCTTACTCCAGATATGATCTATCATACCAGACTTTCCTAATTCTATTTTGAGTATGATTTTCTCATAATCTTTGAATCTGACTTTGAGAGGATGGTTAGTTCTTCCCTTATAGCCTTATCAATATTTACATGGAATGTTATAAATACAATCTTTTGTCATCAAATTCTCCAGTGAGAGATCAACTCTGGTACGAATGACTCGTTTAAAGATCGCCTTTGGCATATGCTGAACTCAATGTCAAGAGCTTACAATTTAGAAAAGATGTTTTTGTAATGAGGTTTGAAAATGGGAAGAGGGAAAGAAGAAGAGAAATGGAAAGATTACTTTTTGCATAGAATAATGGTATCTGTGAAGTAAAGATACTCTGTTTTCTAAAAAAAAATATTTCTAAGTAAAAATGTGTAGTAATTTCACTTCACCTTCTGGGGCATTATTTCATACAGACATTAATGATCATTTATTTTATTTTCCACTTTCAATGTTTTCAGATTTTGTAACAACTGCACATACCAAGATCGGATTATCAATATTCTGGTGAATACGAACGCAGATCCCGGCACTATTATTACTATTTAGATGCAAATTGGGCTCGAAATTGCTTTAGTCTTCCAAGTGCGTAGAGAATTTTAACTTTATTGTTACGATGTGTCGTTTTTGCTGTGCTACGTTAACGATCCTACAAACATAAATCGGATCATTATAATATAGATTGCTTGACTTGACTTGTTTAGTTCAATGGTGAGAGCGACCACACGTTAAGACGGCTACCTATTGGTCAGAGGTTCAATTCCTGTTTATTTCATTTATACTCTCTAAACCAAATGATACACCGTGTAATAACGGGAGATCTTTCCAAATAATATAACGCATTCAAGATTATTTCTGTCTGATCATATATCCATTTATGTAACTTCAATGAAAGATGGATGTTTATGTCTCTCTCTCTCTCTCTCTCTCTATATATATATATATATATATATATATATATATATATATGTGTGTGTGTGTGTGTGTGTATATATACTGGTACCTCTACATATATACTCATTAAAGCATATATACACACCTTTTTTGTCAAATGAAAGAAGTGGGTATCTATGTCAGTATGAAAATATTAATATAATCGATGTACTTTTTGTGTTCAAACGTGTGTAAATAATTCGCTGTGAAGATCAAAAAGAAATAAATAGTATTTTAGTAATTTTTTGTTTTTATTTGTTTCAACAACTATTCAAACAACCTCAAAATTCAACAGCTGCAGTTTTCTTGATGTCAAGAATTCCAAGCCCCTTCGTTCAATGACGTCATTTCCTGTTTCTTCTTATCATATTGCATTTTTCTTTCACTTCTTGTGCTCCTTCATGTTCACTCAATTCACTCATGTTCACTCAAAATGTCTGTCTATCTTTCTGTTGATTTTTTTCTTTTCTTTTTTTTTCTTTCTACTTTCTTTCTGACGCCCTTCATTCCTTTCTTCCTTTCTTTCTTTCTTTCTTTCTTTCTTATGTATACTTCTCAACTTATGCATTAACGTCCTTTTCTTCGTCTACGCATCTTAAGATTTCTTTCTCTCTTTTTCCTTTTTCGTCTGCGCTTTTCAACTTTTTATATAAACGTCTCTCTCTCTCTCTCTCTCTCTCTCTCTCTCTCTCTCTCTCTCTCTCTCTCTCTCTCTCTCTTTTCTTTTTCGTCTACATTTTCCTACTTCTTATTCATACGTCTCTCACTCCCCCTCTACCTCTCGGTCTACATTTTCTTACTTTTTATATAAAAGCCTCTCTTTTTCGTGTACATATCTCAACATTTTTAGACATCTTTCTTTCTTTTTCTTTCCTATCTTCTTTTCTTTGTATAAACGTCTTTTTCATTTATTTCTTGTCTGCACTTTTCAGCTTTTTACATGTACTTGAATGTACTTGATGAAGGCTTTTTGACAGCAGTTAATTGCGCCATTAAGATAACTTCAGTTTAATTTGGGTGAGATTAAACTAATAAGAAAACAGGTCTGGTTAGTCTCGACCAGCTTCATGAAGGCTGATCACTGTGATTCAGTCTTCTTTATGTTCACATTCCATAGATAAGCAAAGCATAGTAAAATCATACAACTGAGAATGAGAAGAACAAAGTGTTAGTAACTTCTTCCATCAATTATATGAAAGAAATCGGAAAAAAATATAAATGAACTTATAACAGTATTAATGTCAATACTATATATATATATATATATATATATATATATATATATATATATATAGTGAAAACCAAAGAAACTTTGGGGAAAATCCCCATACCTTCAACACATCTCTTCAGGAGAATTGATTGATCTGCCTCTAGTTTGGGCTCATTGACAGACAATTTTCTCAACTGAAATGGAATCGATAGATTGTTTTCTGACGATTTTTGAAAGATTATCACAACCAAAATACTATTTAACTGTTTACCAATTGAAACAATCACTCTCCAGATCTAACGGTCCCTATCTCCAATTATATATAGATGATGAATGTAATGGTATAAATTAATGGTATTTTAGTAAAATGACAGTATTGGAAGACTGTTTGAGTTGAAGGATTCTTTTCTTTCTGCGTTTCGTTCATTTCGAGCTTCGTCAAGAAATTAAGGTGCTACAAGAAACTGGATGCATATACAGTTAAACTGTGAACTTGTAGTAGTTAGAGGAGGTGGGGTGTTGGCATATGTGCTTCTCACGACCTTAGGGTAAAGCTTAGTGGTATTAATTGAAGGTAGTTTTGTATGAGGGTAATTTAGGATTTGATTTATGAGAGAATGTATGTCAAAAGAAGGGAGGGATTTGTTCCTGATTGCAGTGTGTGCAGTTGGTACAGGGGTATTTGAGTATGAAATTAATGAGCATGAGAGCCGGATGTTCATATGGTTTGTCTTATTGAGTTCGTGGAGAGTAGAAGAGTTATTGCGCTGATTGGTCATATGTTTGGTATAATTAGTGGTCGTATATGTGTCATGACCGTGGAGAGATCACATACTGGACATTTGG
Source organism: Thysanoteuthis rhombus (assembly GCA_963457665.1). Lineage (NCBI taxonomy): Eukaryota > Metazoa > Mollusca > Cephalopoda > Oegopsida > Thysanoteuthidae > Thysanoteuthis > Thysanoteuthis major. The sequence continues at coordinate 33,555,623 of OY735218.1, forward strand.
TCACCAGATGCTTTAAGATCATCAGATGTTAGGTGTATGTAGTTATAGTTTGAGGTTGATCCAGACCTTGATTAATGGGAGGATTAATGTTGGTTGCTAATGATACTATATGTGTGACAGATATGGTTGGAAAGAAAGATGGGTAGTTTTAGAGGAGGGTGCGAATGGAAATGAGAAAATTAGGTAGTTTAATAAGAGGTAGGAAGGGATAGGTGAGAAAAGAAAGCTGGGTAGTTTAATAAGATTGTAGTAAGGGAAATGGGCTAATAGCAGCAACTGGTACTAAAAGTGTGACAGATACGGCTCTTATGTATGATTTTATATTATTTAAGTAAATAATTTATATCGATATTTACAAAGTTTAATTTTGACCAGTTCAAGGTGAGAATCCTTTACATCCTGTGAGGATCGAACCCATTACATCAGCAATGGTCTACGAGACTCGTTTACTAAAGACTGCTCCACGTCGGAATATATCTTTTTTCTATTGATATAAAACAATTTCATATTGTTTTCCTGGCATATTAAAGAAATAATTACAAATCATTCCAGGAAATATATTTCTTCAGGATAATTCTCATCTTCATTTTCATTCAATCTTATTGCATTTCTGCAATATATATATATATATATATATATATATATATATATATATATGTGTGTGTGTGTGTATATATATATATGTGTGTGTATATATATATATGCGTGTGTGTGTGTGTATGTATATATATATATATATATATATATATATATATATATATATATATATATTCTATCGAGATTGTTACTAAAGATTTTGAAATAACTCATATATTGCAATTATTAGAAACCGTCAACCCATTCTGTCACTAAAATTGTCAAAATAGGTCTTTTCTGTTTCGAAGTTGGGCTGGCTGGCTGGCTGGCTGGCTATGTATGTATCATGTCTACATGCCGCACCGATCGAGCAAGAGGTCTGAAAAAAACAATATTTTCTTTAAAATCAACCCCGTAGATAGTATTTTTGTGGGGCAAGTTCAATTTTCAGTTTTATGCTGATTTGGTCCCTTAGTTCGTGTCCGGCAGCATTCAAGTCTGATTTTTGAAAATTTAGACTTTTTTTTAGCAAGCCAACAAATCTTTAATTGATCGCCCCTAACACAGCCTGTTGTGAAAAGACTCTGGTCTTGTGGCGGTTTCCATTGAGTGACTAACCAGACTTGTATTGCGATTATTTTACTATTTTTTTTTTATTACATGAAGAATTATAAATTGTTATTAATAATTTTCATGACTACTATTTACCTTCATCTTGATAATTCAGTTGATTTTTTTTTCATGCAACTTTCACTCACTGCCAAAGGGAAGCCGGTCTGAGTTACGATAAAAAGTTACGATAAAAAAGCAATTGAAAAATCAAGATGGAGGTAAATAGAAGTCACCAAAAATGAATAATAATGATCTCGTATGCTCTTAATTTTTCATCTTGTCTGCCGTTTATCGGACAATCTTCATAAAGTGGGGTTCTTTCCGCGGTCTCTCCTCGCCCCGTCGTCGTTTCACGTCTATCAGAGACAGAGAAAAAAATATGTGAAATTAATAAACTTATGATTTTATACTTCATTTCTCACAGGGTTTTCTCGGCGTTAATTGCATTTCCTTCGGTGCTATTTTCCAGTTACGCTCACATAACAATTAGAGCATCTCTCCCATCTCTGCAATCGTGGTGCAAATATATTGATTGCTTTAATTTCTGCTTCAGCAACCTCTTGTATTAGGTACTTATGCATGAAATGTCATTTTTTTTTTACATCATAGAGAATCAAGCCTACGTAGTGGGGGGTAGGTGGGCATGTTGGCATGGGCCAACGATTTTGAGGGCTTTACCGATTGCCGTCACTTTTTTATAATTTGTTCCCATTTTTTTTAACTCTGTTATGTTTCTTGTAAGAACATCACATACAATACATGTACAATGTACATGTATATATCTAAGCATGAAGTATATGTATTTAGCACTGATTGCGAAAACACTCAATGAGCTCTCGGAAATAGGACCGACATTCCACATCTGGCCTGGAGAGAACGAGGATATAAGTGAAAGATTTACTAATTTGATTGCATTTTTTGTAGATTCAATGCAAATAGTTATATAATTGATTATTATTGAATGTTGTGAGTCCTTGACAGTTATGGTATCTACCCAGAATTCATTTTCTACAACGATTAATAATCAGGACATAAAGCTGCTCAAGCTGCTGATAACGTCAACCAGCATTTAGAGTGGATATTACTATCAGGTTTCTACGCATGGAATATCATTTTTTATTACCATTGAGAATAACGCTAAAAGTGAGAGATTTACTGGAGTATCTTTTTTTCTGTAGATTCGATGTAAATTGAGAAATATTTCGTCATTGACGAAGTCCAGTCCAAGTTGGGGCTGCAGTTGACTTTTTTCCATCGTAATAAGAACAATTCTCACCTAATTCAGGGGAGTAAATTCTTCACTGCTCCCCTGTCCCGTCTCGTTAAACCGAACCGATATATAAAATCAACAGACAGTTCTTACATATCTACAAAAGTGTGTGGGTGATAATATTTACTTATTATATATACAATACAAAAGTTGCAATAATTAGAACTAGGAGTGGATTCTGACCTTGCGGCAGCCAGGCTTGTTATTGGACCTTGAGGCCTCAAAAGCAATGGTGTTTCACGAGGAAGTTTGGCTAATTTTCTAGTGCGATTTCTAATTAGTATATAATGCTTCTGGAACTGCTCATAAAGTCAACAGAGAATTTTGAATGGACTCTACTACAGCACAATCTGTTCAGCGTTGGCTCTATAGTTTTTGGCCTGGAAAAATGAATAACAATAATAAACATTTAGGGGTGCCTCAAACTGTCTTTGATTATGAAGAATTATCGTCAGCAGTGATCAACGAACCACGAATAACGGTTTGAGCACAATCTAGAGACTATAGAACTCAAACAGCGACCATATCACGCCATTTCAATGAAATGTGAAAGGTTAAAAACTTGAGAAGAAAAATAGCTCCCACATGAATGAAATGCCCCCATAACAGTATCAGACATCTCTTAGCTAACTATCTGAGCTCAGAGCATTGGATATGAAGTCTTGCAACATCATCCATATTCACCTGACATTTCTCCTACGTATTATCATCTTTAGAAACATTTTGAACGTCATATCTGGAATAAAAGGTTCAATTTTAGGGAAGCCAATAATTCGTGAAATACTGAATTTATGATCACCATGGACATCACGACTCACCACATGGATCCCCAGAGATCACATGCGAAACCGAGGTCGACAGAATACAAGATGGAGAGATGAACAAAACAAATTCAGAAAATATTGGATCTGCAACGCCTATGATAGAGAATCGTGGCGAATCCTAGGGAAGATCTATGTCCAACAATGTACGTTGAAAGACTGATGATGATGAAACCTAAAAAATGTTTAAAGTTGGTATATTATCATTATAGGATCGTTTGAAAACGGTTATTGCTTCAAATAGGTTTTATCTTGATTGAGTATTTACCGTTTTGTGGCTTTTATCATCCTTCATCTTACTTTTCAAAGAACAGAGTATTACCTTGAAATAAAAGAATGTTCAAAGTGACTGTTTTAGACTGACCTATGGAGTCCCATTGCCAGCAGAAAGCTTTGATGCCCAAATATTTAAGAATTCATATACGATGAAAAAAACCATTAGACTAACTATGACTTGACGAAATCCAAAGAACGCATCAGCTGAAATATAACAACACAGTAAAGATGAGAATACCTATCTGAGTAATTCATAACATGAGGATCATGATTGATCACACATTTTCCAGATTTTCAGACAATAGAGAAGACCGAAAAATTCATCAGTCAAAACGTAGAGATAAAGCCAATGGGAATATTGCAACTAAATATGTAATTGAATAATGATAAGGATCCATTGCAGAATTTCCAACAATAGATTAGACTGGAATATAAGCCTAAACACAAAAACGATTAGGATAATAGTCTGGATAACTCATTGGTGACAGTCATGGCGATTATTTCAATTCATTTACTTTCCTTACTTCAATTCTGAAGAGACCAGTAAAAGATATAATTGAAGTAATCCGGAGACGAAAATGGTGTTTAATAGAAACATAGCAAGAAAAAAAGATGGTAAAAAAGGTTAACTGATTGGTATCCAAGAGAAAGCAAAGTTGTAGAAGATCAGATGCAAAAAGGAGAGATTGGATAAGAATGTTTGCTGGTAAGACATGATAGAGGTTAATTGAGTTATGGTCGGAGGAGTTGGGAGAGACGTTTGTCCAAGAGTGGACTTATGAAGACTGATCATCATCATCATCATAATCATGGTTGTAATCATGATGATTTTTTCTATTCAATTTCTAATTTATTCATGAAAATATTTTATGACATTTATTCAAAATCTACAAATGCATTGTTTAAAGGGATGATTTGATTTTCATATTTATTCATTTATTTTAATTGAATTGGATTTCAAATTTTAATACAACATTTTTGTATTTTTTCCTCTCAAAGGAAAGTTATCAGAGTGGCAAGCCCTCCCCATAATACTTGTGATAACACAAAATCTCCGCATCTCCGTTGCCCCTCATTTGGTCTTTTGCTGCTTTCAGCTAGGATCAGTAAATTTCAAAGAGCAAGTGTTTAAGATGTTGATTTTTGAGGCAGGTGGGTTCTCCCTTTTACACTTAGTACGACACGATCATCACACCACAATTCCCTCACAATTACCCTTGTGTTGGCCGAAGATTAATGAATTTCAAAAAGCAAGAATTCTGGATGCTGATTTTCAAGGCAGCCTAGGAGGCCTTCCCCTCCCTAAGGGTTCCCTGTGAAACAAACGCATAACGCTATTGTCGCCTTTTTTTTTTTTCGTAAAAACGAAAGGATGGCATAAATCGAACTTTGCAAACGAAGATTCGTGTATTCCTGTTCTTCTATGTATTACTGGCACTACTGTCTAAGATTAATTATTTTCTTTGACTCATTATCTTTCTACACCAGAGTATTTTTGTTTTGTTTTGTTTTGTTTTTGAAACTGTTTGACTGATATGATCTTCAGCCTTCTACATGGATGGGTGTCACAAGATAAAGCCTCAGATTGAATGATAGTGTTGGAGTCTTCCTTCTCGTCAAGGCCTCTGTTCAATGTGAGACCTATTGAGGACTGACAGAAAGAGAAGAGAATCCTATTTATTCAGGCAGATCAAGCCAGAGAGGAAATAAGTTCCAACGGGGAGTAAGAGAGCCACATCCAATAAACGCTAAGCTTCTTATCCACGAATCCTCTAACTGCTTGCCCCATTATCGTTTCACATTTTCAAAATAATGGGTCACTCAGTCGATACAAAGAATGAATGAGAGATATTTTATCCTATACATCGTGTTTGCCTTGCTCTCCTAGTGGTGGATATAAGATTGTTTACAACGGTTTCACAACGCGTTTTTCGTTCACGGTTCTCCCTCTCTGCTGTGCCCGTACCCATAGTTCCCGCTAAGCTGTATGCGTGTACGCGGGCACATACGTTTGGCAACCAGCGGAATTAATGTGTGCACAAAAATTTCAAGTTCTGTAGATATATGATAGAGTTTTTATTGAAAAGATATCGATTCACAATGTCGAATTCAAAAGTGCTAGCATACATGTGTCACTGGAAAAAAGAACAACGTAAGTTTTTTTTACACACACTGACCATAAAAAAATAGTAGGAACATTGTCTGTACACCTTAGAAGATGCCCTCTGAAGTTTCAACACTGTTCGATACTAGAGAAAACAACAACAGTATTCAATTTGACACAGTTCGATTCAGCAGACGCAATATGAGACATAAAAAATTTTGAATGTATCAAATAAAACGTTTTGTGAAAAGCAAAAGAAAAGCGAATATAACTTTCTCCAAATTATTAAAACGATGAAATTTAAGAGAATAATCTTTCTCGCATTTTATTTGAGAAAATATTAAATTTCCATTGGATTTTTCAATAAGTAGCAGTAATTTTCAAGCAAAAATGTATTTCTACACTTTAAAATCAATGTTTATTTGGTATAAATTCAAACCCTTTCTTCCTTTTAATTATCGATTTAAAATATATATATATTCTAATCTTTCAATCGATGCATCTGTCAAGGCAGTCACCAACTGAGCTGTCTAGGTAGTCCCCCATGGAGCTGTCAGGCAGTCGCCTATGGAGCTATCTAGGCAGTCTCCTATGGAGCTATCTAGTTAGTCACCTATGGAGCTGAAATATAGAATGTAACAAAAAGTGACTCTCAAACTAAGAACAATGCAGTGAACATATGAGAGGAGCATTCTCAGCATCACATAGAGATATCAAAAGACAGCATACTATGTTGGCAAACAAACATGGGTCATTGGTATAAAAACAATTCAAAAACTTGACTGTCAGTGGACAGGCTATGTTGCAAGAATGTTAGACAACCGCTGGATCTCATAGATCCCATAAGAGCATATGCGAAATTGTGGCCAGCAAAAAATGAGATGGTGGGACTAATTAAACACCACAACACACATGTCCGAGGGGTCTGGTGGATTTTTAGGACGTCAGAAGGCTGGTGATAGATCCTTCAGAATAATCATTTTCAGGGCTGCTATTAAAGGGAAAGAACTCTTCGAAAATTGTGAGAGTTATTTCCCATGAATACTGGAATGTATTTTCTGTGAAATAACGTCTGAAATTATTTCGAGGCGAAATTAAAATTAAATAAATATTAATCAAATATCAATAATCATTGATTAAGAAATATCTAAGATACTATCACTCTCTTAATAATACTTTAAGCTCACACAAAAAAAATAACATCAGACATCAGCGATCAGGGAAAAATAAGGAATAGATCAAGTTGAATCCGTTCTTCTGCCAACCTTTAAGCTTTTGTAGAATTGGTTAGAACGGATACCACGATGAGATAGGCTTCCCATTGCAAAAAGGATGCAATTTTGAGTCTTGCTCATCGTATAGCTCTTGTCCTTTTGCTACCTGAAGCAAAAAAAAAAATTGACCGTGTAGTTCCAGGGTGTCCCTCTCATTTGCCCTGAAAGGGGAAAGTCAAGGACAATTCCTGATGCCTAATGATTGAGGTGTCCCAAGGGAGAAGAGGGGGGGCTAGACAATTTCTGTCATTACCTACAGTATGCTTGAGGGTCCTCACACTCACACTAACTTGTCTCACGTTCCATCCTCGTGGGAAGGCGCGTAAATTCCGGTTTCTAACAGCTGTAGGAATCCTGTTCTGAGTAATTTCGGTGAAGAGCAAGTGCAATCAAGATGAAAGCAATACCGGTAAAAAAGAAATAATGGTCAACATTGTTTCATCTAATCAAAATTCATGATAATATCATTATCTTGAGACGGTTTTGATATTTGGAAAAATAGGAATTTATATTGTTTGAAGCTCTAAACGGAGGCTTTCTGAGTTATTCTTTTTTTTTTAAGTTTGAATCTTCTCCAAGCAGGAAAAATTGTTACCTTTTCCAAACTGCATGTAAAAACAGTAACAATTATAATAGTAATAATTATCGTTAATATATAGCGTAAGTAGATAGATAAACTATGGCTTTGAAATATAGAAAAAGTGTTCAATTCATATACACACGCATACATATGTACATGCATACATACACATGGACATAAAAAGAATATTTATTCTATATAAATATTCATTTTTCAACATAATCTCCTTTATTCTTAGTGCATTCAATTCAATAGTGAGTATTAATTACATAAATTGTACATTATACAGTGAAAATATCACATCAAAATACAGCTCAAAAGTACGTGTTAGGCCATGGACTTATTGATTCACCTTTGTACATACATACATACATACATACATACACTTTTTATTGATTACCCTATGAATGAAATGAATTATTTTTTAAATCAATTACTTTTACTGCACTTTGCAAAGTGTTTAATTCTAAAATACACTTTGGTACGCTGAATGATGTATTCATCTTTTTTGAATAAGAATTTAGTTACACACAATGAATCAATCATTTTTCCTACAAGAGGAACTTCTTTTGACTTATCGATGTCAAGGGAGGTTACTCCTGCTAATTTTTTCAAGAGTTCTCTCCCATGGACAATAAAATATTGATTTCTCTGGTGATTTTTTTTCTTAATAGCAATACTTTCAAGTCATTTCGGATACGAATTCATTCGATTGAAAGACTCGAATGAGTGGTTTTCTCATTACATATAGAAATACACCGTACAAACTGCAATTCATATTATTCATTTTATTCAATTAAGGTATATAAGAGACAAGAAATAACCATAATAGTAATTATTAAAGGGTGTTGAAAAAAATCCCATATATTAGATAGTTTGGAGTAGTACTGTGACAGTGCCGGATTAATTATGTAGCTAACATATGCTAAGGGCCCGACTTTTTCGAAGGAACTGCGCTCATTCCTTGCACGCTATGGATTCTGATTCAGTAATCTTGCACTTGCTCTATTATTATGATGCTATATACTGCCTTTAACTTTTATGAGCGTCGATTATCACAGTAATAAATGGGGTCTTTTTATGTATGTAATATATACACGTTGCATGAATACGAAGGTGTTTGAAACTGAAGTCATAGTCACTGAACCAAAATCGGAACAAAAAAGTAATACTATTGTGATGAAATTTCAGACATACTTGTCGAGTTATCCGGCTGAGTAGCAAATGAAAATAATTACTTTACAATGAAAGAAAAATAAGCCTATGTGACTTAATATGTATGAGTATTTTCTTTTTGATTCAGGGCCCCCATTTATAACATGCTACAGTCCACTCAAACGTTATTTGTGATGTCATTTCCTGCCACTTCTGTTTGGCCAGAGTGTATAAATTGTCGGCAGTAGAGTGGTACCAGTAGAGCTCGATTTTGGTGAGTCGAGCTGGAGTCGTTGTGAGTGACACAATCGTAACAGGTGTTAAGGTTCAAGTAAACAAAAGTTATCGTTTTAGTATCAATTGGATACGAACACGTTCACTTGGAACAAATGGTGTCCGCAGCACGCTGATATAACCTTTCCGACATTAAAAGATTTGGTAACTTGGGAAATAAAGGTCGTGTATTCAAGGATAGATAGATAAATAGATGAACAATTCCTATGGGTTTGCCTTAGACTGGAGTAAGCTTAGTACCGTGTTGTCCAGAGAGGAGTGGCTTTTTTGCAACGATATTTATTCTAAAAACAAACCGTACAGCTAACTATAAGTTGAGTGCTATATATAGTTTTCAAGCATACTTCTTTATTTATAAATTGTTTCTCAATGTTTTGGAAATGGGTCAAAAGGACTTTTATATCCTTTTGCTTTATGGGTGTAAACTTTGGTGAAAAGCTACTGAAACAGTACGAAACATCATCCAAGTATTTGGCCAAACAGTCACTTTTTGCACGTCCCTGCGTTGGTTCCATAAGTTTGGACAAAGTGATAAGGATAAGATCATGAACGTCCATGAAGGAAGCAATCCTTTGGTGTTGAAAGGTGTAGGGAACGTGATCGATTTATGATATTTATATATAACTCAATAATTGAGTTCTTTGACCTATATTCCCTTACATAAATCTGGCCTGGTAGTATTAATCATGGTTGTAAGTAGACGTAGGTAAGTTATTGTGGAAACGAGGAACAGGAATACCAGAACAAAGAGAAGTGTTAATTTCAAGGTTGGTCGATAGAGTAAAGGACGTGAAAACTTATACGCAACAAATGAATAGGCTTGATAATATTCAACAGCCGATCACCGTGGTAGAGAGCTCAACCCCAGTTCAGAATGCCGTCGTTCAATCCACTGCCGAATCACACTAAAGACTTTTAAGATAGTACTCAATGCCTCTCAACGAGAAACTCAGCTCAAGTTAAGCCACGTTTGGGAATATATGGTGCCGTAAACAGGACGAAGCTTCGATGAGTGTGGCATGCTGGGTGTGGATCTTACTAACAATCAACCGTGTTTACCTGACCCTGTGAATCCCTCGATCGGGAAATAAACCAAGAACGATACATACAATAACAATCTATTATATACAACTAAATACAAATATGTGTGGAAATGCTTTTTTTGCATTGAGGTTAAGTCTCGCTGAAGAATTATTTGATTGGAAACAAAAAACATATTAATACATATGTTGATTATTGAATCATTGCTGAATAAGAAAATGTCAATGTTCTGTGCAGAATACGAAGTTCCACGTGTAATATTATTCGTGAAGTAAACTGGATTTTTTTTAGTTCAAACATGTGTTTATGCGATCGACAGAAAAGTACTTGATCATTGATTGTCTTCGTATGTATATATAGGTATGAGGTTTAAAGAGTGTAGTGCGCATAGTATTGCTGTGTGTAAGATAGAAGTCCCTTTACTATTGGCATGTAATGGTTGAATGGCTCACTGTTCGACTTGTTTGGTTCAATTTATAAGAAATAATTCGGTTGGATAGGATCAAATTCAAGATTTGCCACACTTGCTTGTGATTGGTCAATTATTCAAATTTTGTTTCATAGAATTATTTTATATTTGAATTTACGCTCTTCAAGTTTTGGCAGGATTGTAACTTTTGGTAGACGTTCCCTTGATCCAATTTTTGTGTTCAAGTTTTTGTTTTTTATTAACAGACATTTAATTTTCGGAATCAGTATAAAGGGAACAATAGAGAAAGACATTCGTATGAGAGCGCGTAAGCTCACAGAAAATGAGGACTCGTACAAATCAAACATGTTCACCCCCTTGAGTTCAATCGGTTAAGGGACAGAAGATGGATTAGGGCTCTGCATAAACTGAGAGAAGACAGGAAGTCGGGTGACAAAGATAGTTTTGTTTCCCGAAGGGAATCGAAGCTGCCTCTTTTAACAGCACCTGAAGATCACTGCCAAAGTACAATAAAGCGTTTTTCAACCATTGAAAAACCACAGATGTGCATTTTGAACAGTTCTTCTCAGGGGCCATCTTTACTCAATAAAAGACGACAAGAAAAAAAACAATCCACCTGTACAAATTTGTAGGGGATAATATGTTTCTTACCACTCAACACATATCGTCGTCACTTACTCCAGAAAGAACATTCTACATTCAAAAGAACGCTCTCGTAAGTCAACTCCCAAAAACTCTTGTCTCACTTTTCGTAAAAACTTTTCATAACAATAAACACCCAAAAACATACAGTGAACACTTACAACGATATGAATTGGAATTCTGTCGTATTTACTTGGTTCAGAACTTGTACGTAACCTATTTCACAAAAGTAAACTCCCGATTTGTCCTAAAATTAACGCCAGTTCTATCTAAGGGAAGCAACCCAGCATGTCAGTACGTCTAAAATTACCAGTGAAATTCAAGACTGTTGCCAATTAATCGCACGAGTTGCTTCCCTTGGGGCATATCGGGCGTTACTTTTGAGACACCAAGTATTATCTCTTTTTCTTGTTATTTAAAATGCATTTGTCCTCTTTATTCCCTCAGTTCAAGTGATTTTGTTTCAATAGATATTCTGCCTATACCATCAAAAGATGTGTATAGTGGGAATATGATCGTTATTTTCCGAGGCAGTCAAAAAACTTTCTAAACAGTTTCAAAACCAAGCAGAGGATATTTTTCCCATCCCCAGAAACAAAGATTTTGACTGTATTACCAAAAATGACATTAAAAAAGTTACATAATGACAAAAGTACATTCAATCAAATGGAACCCAATTCAATTAAACATGTTTTCTCATCTCTGGCCAAACGTGTATTTATCACGCGTATAGGTCACACCAACGGAAAAGGCTGAAAATTTAAACATTTATCATGTCTACAAAAAACCATTTTTCTCATATTTTTTAAAAATATTATCCCCTTGAATATTTTTAGCGTGTGTAGGGGGTCAATATGCAATGTAAGTCTATGCTAAATTGGCCCTTTAGTTTATCTGGCAGCATCATCGCATTGTTTTGTTGTTGTTGTTGTTGTTGTTGTTGTTGTATTTTTTTAAATTTCAGACTTCCCCAGTGATCACTTCCAAACAAAAGACAAGAGAAGTCACTTATTCATTGATCATCCCATTTTTCCAATTTTTTTTTACTGATCATCACCGTGCAGCCAAAAGACTTTGGTCACGTGACAGTTTCTATTAAGTGACCAACCAGACCTCTAATATTTATTAAGCAAAGCTTGGACTGGCACATGATCATTGTTGTGCAGCACCTACTGAGAAATCACTACACAACATTAAATCCTTACGCACAACAACGATATCTGCCACTGACATTATCTTGGCTCTATTATTCGATGTAGCATGGTTATCTATCAATTTTTCAAGTAGTTATTCTTTCACTGTGGTCAGAACGCTATAATAAAAAGCCAATGATGTTAAGGTGAGAGAATCAGTCCAAGATTAATGATAACTAGCTGAGCTTGTGGAAATTCCACAGTGTTGACAAATGAGATATCATTATTACTGTCGTATACACATCTATTCAGTTAATTAAATAAAGAGTAAATAATTTTATTGAAGTAATTCAATATTAATGGAATGCATCTATATTACAAATATTAAGATGCAAAAGCAAACGAAACAAAGATATATGTTGTTACACGCACATACGCAAGCCCAACAAGGGAGGCAACTCGAGTCAATTTAAAGAGTTCTTTCCCATTAATCATTATCTGGTGATTTTTACGAATTCAGTGACTTCTATTCTGACTGGGTACCCTATACTTGTGGCCTTGTAACATGCTAAACTCAGTGAGGTACTTCACTGAATTATTGGTTACTGAAGAAGACTTACAAACCATTACTAATATACAGAGTTCAGTCCTCACTGAGTGCCCAACATTTGTAATCTAACTTGAATTGAAGATGTGTGTGCGCGCGCTCCCGTGTGCGCGCATGCACCTCGATTACTCGACAACTGGCAATTGTATTGAGTTGACATCCCTCAGATTTATTAGTCAGCACAAAAGGTAAAACAGCGTTGAGTTAGACAGTTTTTGGATCTGCAGTTTACGATAAGTCTGATAAAAAAAAATAATCACAATTCAATGATGATAGATCTTCCTTTATACTATTTATAAATCATCTTCCTTGAATTCTGCTCCTCATAATTATCGAATTTTCTTCTTTTTATGTTGTTGTTGTTTTTTATCATAACATTCTGCGTCAACATACTTTTTGACCATTTAAGTAAAAAAAAAAACAAATTTTTAAAAAAAGAAGTGGCTTCCAACAAAACTTCGGCTACGAAACCTATGGCTAGACAGGGGTCCAAATCTACAGTTATACTACGACCTCTCACCTCTGGATTGTTTGCTTTTTACTACCAAGTAGATTACAGTTGTGGTAGTAAGTCCAAGTTATTTGAATTTTGAACTATCGTCATTATTAAAACTAGTCAAAAATTAATGATGGCGAGAAGCGTATTATAGCTTTGTAAATCTCAAGTTTGAAGGGAATGTTTTATTTTAAATATTCTATTATAAACTGTGAACCAAAACTATCGCTAAAACTGTCAAAATAGGTTTCTTCAGTATTCAAGTTGGTGTTGCTGTCTGACGAACAGGCTTGTTATCTAAAAATGTATCACTTTTACAGGAGCTGGGGCTGAAAATTTGAATTTTTATTCCTTTTTTTATGTTCAGAAAAAAAATTTTGTTTTTTCGGAAGTTTTAGGGGACGCCAATTTACAGTGTAAGTTTATGCTAAATAAGTCGCTAGTTTGTTCCCGACTGCGTTTGCGTTTGTTTTTTGTTTTTGTTGTTTGTTTTTTTTGTTGTTTTTTAAACAGAGAGAAATAACTTATTCATTGATCACTCTTTTTTCCAAATTTAATTGTTCACCCCCAATACGGTATGCCGCCAAAAAGCGTTGTTGGTCACGTGACAGTTCCTATTGAGTGACAATTTTTTTTCTAATATCTTCTCTTCTTTTAATTTTTTTAACTGCATTTATCTTATTTGATATAGTTTATTTTTATTCCTCGACTATATTTCAACTAAATAGTTTGTTCTAATTTATTTTAACTCTGCGTTATTTTAAATTCAACTTTTTTCATCGTTTTCTTTTAAATGTCATGTATCCTTCAGTCCAATAGCTCTTGGATAAAAAAAAGACTGAAAATTCCACACATGAAAAGATCCACAAATTAATTCCTGGAGATGAAAGACAAAAAATATAAAAATGTGATGAGGGATATTTCATTCTGTTCTTTCTATCCGCAAGGGAAACTAATTCCATCTTGCTTAAATGTCAACAAGTCAGATCTTTTTCGTTTGTTTTTTTTTTTGTTTGTTTGTTTTTTTTTTATTTGTTTTTTTGTTTTTTTTGTTTTGTTTTGTTCCGTTTGTAGGTTAGAGAAACCATCTGGAAATTCAACAGGCAATGGACTCTTCATGTTGACAGAATGTCAACTGCTGGACATCACGACTCACAAGGTGGATCCCCAGAGATCTTATATAAAATTGTGACTTATAAAAATAAGATTTGACGAACCAGACAAGTTCAGAAAAGTACTGGCCCCACAACGGCCACGATCGAGAGGTCTGACGAATCTTGGGGAAGGTCTATATCCAATAACGGACATTAAAAGGTTGCTGCCGATGATGATGATGATGATGATGATGATGATGATGATGATGATGATGATGATTACTCCTCTGTAAAAACGATTGGACACAGTTGCACTTACGTCTCACGACACAAGCTTCAATAAGTTTGTCTCCATTATTCGAACAATTCACAGTGACCCATTTATTGTTTATAGCAATTGTGGGCTTTTACAGGGCCAGCGTGAGGCACGAAACCGACACCCAAGATAGGCTGCCCTACAGTGCTAGAGGGCTCCGACTTCCTTGCTATTTACCCTTAGCAATGGTTGGGGTTTATGCATTCATGCCTTTTCCCAATTACATTACTGCCCAAGCTGGAGTTTGAACTTGGTTCACCAATTCTGCTCTCCCTACCTTGGGAAACTTGCCTATGTGTGACAATCTATTAGAGCGCTTACGACTAAGAAAGATCAAATCTAACCCTAAAACCCACCCTTCATTTTCCCTGATCCCATTTTTTGTTCATCCGTACACTTGTTGTATTATGAGTAGTAATTAGACAATTCTGTGACACGTTAGGTCACCCTTTGGGAGGAGATTAATGAAATTTGATGTGACCAGAATGAACCTATTTTTTTTTTCTTTTTCTGGTGGTAAATAATTTTTCAATCTTTAAAAAAACGCAACTTTTTTTTCTCATTCGACTTTTTGAGATCAAAAGCAAAAATTAATTTTTTCTGAGGTTAAGTAACTTTCGGAAACATGTGTCTATTTACGTTTGTAAAACGACTGAAGTTTCCATGACGTCATGCAGTGTCAAGAGAAATATGTTCCTTTACAAACCAGTCAATATCAAGGTGCAGAAAGAATAATTCATTCCTATTATTTTGTAATTATTGTCCTTGTCAAATCGTTCATTATGATATAGCAAGAGACGAGCACGAAGCAGATCCCACGCTATAATTATCCAGTTGCATTCACCATACTAGAGATAATGATGACAAGGCTAAATACAACAAAATGATGTAACTATAAGTATACGTAGCGATAGACAATTTTTTGAAAGAAGCATCTTAAGAGAAATCAAAAGCAACAATTAACTCTTCTGTGGGTATGTCTATTGAAATAAAAACGCTAATCATAACAGATCCGAAAAGGGAAGATGGAACTAAAACAACCAATGATAAAGGAGAAGCTGAAATTCTGAGTGATCAGTTCAGTGGGGTTTTTTTTACCAAGGAGAACACAGACAACAAGCCAATAATTGAAGAATTACATACCCACTCTCCTCTTACCGAGATAAGAATCACCACAGAATGAGAGTAAGTTAGGTAAGTGGATAACCAATAAAAGCCGTGGACTTGATAGTGTCCATGCGATGATTCTAAAAGATCTTTCCACTGTCGTAGCCAAACCACTGTGTCATATCTACAACAAAGGTCTACAATCTGGTCGAGTATCTGCGATGTCGAAGCGAAGAATAGTTACGGCCATATTCAAAAAGTGTGAGAAGAGTCTAGCTTCAAACTACAGAGCCATCACTCTGACATCAATAGTCTGTGAAATTCTTGAGTGATCGCTGACTGAATACATTTATAATAAACATACTAAATGAGAGACGACGTAGTTTTAGTGACAAAAATCTACAGTAACAAGCCTGATAGAATCTATAGATATGGACGGAAGCCTTATCCTATGACTTACTTGTGGATGTAGTCAATTTGGATTTCGAGAAGTTGTGGAGCTTCCCATACTTTTAGTTGAGAATTTAATACAAAATCCTTTTTTTAGCCGGATATCTAAAACATCACTTCTTTCGACAACCCCCTATAAAAACCCTGAACACACATGTACAATTGCTTTTTGCCCCGATGCCTCAAGCCGGTTACGCTCTGTCTACATCTCTCTCTAGGATTGGTATCATTTTGTCAGCCTCCCGGCCGATCTGTACCGTTTTTTCTTCAGTGACCGATCACTGTACTGAACGTTGGATATTTCGATTCAGGGGCATCTCACATAGGTACAGCAACTCAACTGTGTCTTCACCACCATCTCCAAACGCGTATACACCATCATCTCTCATGAATGAAACGGTGATGCCTTTACTACAATAATTACAATGATCTGTCTTCAAATTTTCCTTACTTCAGTAAATGCACATGGATCAAACCCCATGAGTTTTCTGTGTCATACTAGTGTGTCCGATGTGTGTTTTCCAGCGTCAGAGAATGGCCTCAAATTGTTCATACGTGATCCCAAATACCTCGCCCACAACTTGGCAGATAAGCATGTGCTCTGCTACCATGACTGTTCCTTGGTACGCTCCAAGCCTTATAGATTCACAGCAGTTCAGACAACTCCGCTCCAACAGATTATCACAGCACAAAGCTCCCATCTTTCGCTTAGAACCTATCTCCCGTCTTCTCTCCACTTCTCTTAACATGATCATATCAATGTTTTCTCATACGTATTTCCATTTCAGTCCTGTATCGTCATAAATGTTAATGTATTGAATGTACGTTTTATTTGTTCCTCTTAATACTTGTATGTGTCGTCTTTACTCTGTTCAATCTCCGCGTCCACAATCAAATAGGCGCGTATACTCTCTACACATCTCTCTTCCTCCGTCAACATCTCTAGTGACGTTGGTGTGTGGCACTTACAACCAGACCACGTGGAGGCAAAATCCTTTGTCTACTACTACATCTTTTCGCCACAAACAACCAACAACTATTACTACTCTCCCCCATACAATTAGAAACCATCATTTCTATAAAGGCTTACCACAAAGTCTTTTATGAACGCATCCTCAACCAACTATTTAGATATGGCATTAGAGGATATATCCTTGTCTGAATTAGAGGGTGGGGGCTAAAAAAGAGTCAACAGTGAATACAAAACCTCTGTCCTTGTAGTAAGTGGGGTTCTCCAAGGCTGTCTCCTGAATCTTATTCTGACCCTGAATTTTGCGGCTGATGCATCATCTATGATGAAGAACTTTGTGTCCCAGTATGCTGACAACACAAAACTATTTACATACTTCTTGGAGGCTAGACCTATAGATAGTTTGTACTCTGCAACCTCTCTTCAACAGTTTATAAACATACTTGCAAATGGTAAGATCTAATGCAATAAAATATTGTAAATTGCCACTCACTACACCTGAAAAAAAACAAACGGAAAAACAATCACCATTACAACTTGTCAAAAATGACCACCATCCGAAAAATAACGAACAGCATCGCCTACGTCCAGAGAGAAAAGGGCGTTGGAATTACTCAGACCATAGTCTAAACTTCAGGAAACATATCAATAAAAAGATAATCAAAGGTCAATAGAATAATTTTCCTCCTTAAACGCATTTTCAAATATTTGGATGTTGGTATTTTCAATCTACTCTGCAAGCCCCTAGTTGGATCCCACCTAGAATATACATCTCCACAATAAAGTCTCACATTGATGACGGACATTGAGAAAACTTGGAAAATTTCCAGAAACTAGCTACTTACCTAGCCCCAGGAATCGCATCCTTAACATACGTAGAAAAACTTCAAAAAATACCGCCGCCATCGAATTTGTCTTATACTAATCTACAAAGTTTTACAAAATATGATCACTCTAGACATTCATACCGACTGTACAAGCTGTAAGGAAAAAAATACACGCCCATATCTTACTCGAAATACAAGAGGACATAAGTATAAATACCAATCATATCACCATTTAGGCATCCGTCACAAATTAATTACCTCAAGAATTATCAACACCTGGAACCACCAACATACTAGCACAGTTAAAGTCACGACAGTGGAAGAATTCAAACATTATTTGGGCGATCACCCTAAAATACAATCTTCACTAACACATTACTAATAAGCTTAGAGATTTGACAGTGATGCCTACAAATCTGACAAAGTGGATCTAACAGTAGCTATAAGCTAGAAATCACCAATACTAACAATAAGAATGTACACTAACGATGAGCATGACTTTTTTCGCAATCTTTTGCACATATTAGAAGTACCTAAATTCAATAATTTTGCCTACCATGCATCGCTTGGGTTACATAGAGGTTACAGATTAAAAAAAATAGACTTTTAGTATAAGATAGATAGATAGTATTCAATAGTTATCTCCCTTGAAAATCCTTCTTTTTTTTTCCGGTAAGATCCCATACAACTATTATTCATATGTATCTTGATTCAATACCTCTGGCGACAGGCTTATTCGGGGGCCAAGGTTGTGGGCAGGTGGCAAGGAATAACCAAACAATATGTAGCTGCAGAAAATTTCAAGTTTCCCAAGCATTTCATGACCCTAGTTCTGATAAGAAATGATAAAGTATATCATTTTCAGCAATCTAATTTCTGCATAAAAGCACATATTAATCTGGATTCTGAACAAAATTTTGTATTCTGCAATATTAGTGTAATTCAAACGTTAGAATGGTTGATGATTGCGTGATTCATTTCAAAATGGTTGATTCTTACTTTCATATTATTTTTAAAAAATTCTTCTTTACCTTTCTTTGTTTTGATCAGCGAAAAGATTTCTGCTGCTTAGCGATTACAGAAAAAACAGAATCACTTATCGTATAATCAGAGAAATTGAATACCCGGTAATTAGCATTTAAAAGTTATCACCTTTGAAAAGCCTATCTCTTTTGGGAGAGTGCAAATGCAGACCCTGTACAATTATCCTTCAGTTGCAAATCAACTGGATTTTTTTTTCATTTTTCAAGTTAACGCATCTCAGGAGTGCCTTGATTTCATATCTCTGGCTACGATTCACCGTTCGGCTATTTAGAAGCAACAGATAAACAAAATCAAATACTTAGTATTAGATAGGTGGGTCGATAGATAGATAGATAGATTGATAGAGAGAGAGGCAGAGTACTTTTCGATTAGTATTTGATAGTTATTTCCCCATTTTTTTTAGGAGAGCGCGAATGCAGACCCTGTGCAACATTTCAATACGTCGTGACCAAATTGCGTCGGATACACCGGTTCCCGTGAGATCATCGTAGTTAAGTAACACCGAGCCTAGTCAGTACCTAGAAGGGTATCATAACCAACTGGAGAAGCATTCCCTCCAGCCCTGCTAATTTCAAAACGTATCGAACACTTCTTTCCTTTTCGAAGCCTTTAGCATAGCTGGGGGTAAATAGGAATTCAGGCGTAATACTTCCTCCATACTAAGTGCCTAGCTATAGCATGGTCGCTCATGGTCAACATTGGCCAACGTGAGTCTCAGAAGAATTCAATACTTCTGGCTAGAATACATCGTTTCTTCAACTTGGAGGTTACAGATAAACAGAATCAGATTTCTAGTACTACATGAATATTAGAAGTATATTGACCTTAGAATTCATCCTTTATTCACGATCTGCACTGATCATTCAGTGTCATAGATTGATTTCGTCTGGGTGGTTGAGGTGAGAAAAATTAAGATACAAGAAAATACAACACGAAAATCAATAATGATTGATTTTGCATCTTGGTTAGTTTGATATTGCTGGTTAGAAACGCGTTTGGTTAGTAGCTAAAGCAGATAACAAAAGACACGTGTGTTTAGGCCGACGGTTTCTGGCTAAAGAGGCTCACCCTAGCTACCGAAAATGGAGACCCTCCTGTTCGCTTCAGTTTTACACACGAGGCTTGGCGTCCCGTTTCCGGCATACTACGGTCGGAAATTATTTGTTCGTCATTTAGACAGACAAAAAAGAGAATACATGAACATTACAGTTGACAATACTGTGAGTGAATGAAGTAATTTTTCACCTTATTAATTGTGTTTTACCCCAAGAAACCATTTTTATGCTTCAGATATTTCATTAGGGTCGGTTTAAATTATATTTCAAAGGAGTTTCTTGAATCTGGAAGTCAAAAATGTTTTTTGGTCAGGTCTAGAATAAACGTCCTTATTTTTAAAGTGCAGAAGCCTAAAAATGAATCATAGCTGTCTTTTTCATTATTTTGGTGGTAAGTTAGCAACAATAACTTCTGTCTGTATTTATATTTTTTAAGGAACGAACCGAAAAAAAGTTGCATGTTCTTTTTCTCACCATCCAGGAACTCAGTTTGTGATTTGATTGATCTATTTCTACTAAAAGATTTAAATTTAACTGTATCATTAAATAGTTTCTAATTTCTGGTTTAAATATTGGTAGGCCGTACAGGCCATCTACGGGAATGAGCTGTAAATCCATTCGATCGGGCGAATTTTCAGCTAGTTTATTTAGTGATTTATCAGAATTTGATAGACTTCTCATTGGCAGATTTTATTTTCTTCCCTCTTTGATTCATTGAATTTATCAGATCTGTTATTTTCTCTTTTGGTATATCTGACTAGGCACCATTTAAATCAGGATAGAATCTTTTTTGTAGAACTTCTTTCTCGGTTCACAATCCTAAATTGCCCATATATATATATATATATAATGACTTATTTTAAGGGATGACCATGAGAGATGCTTGATTTTATTTTTGATGTGTCGTCAGTTTTATTTTGGATGTTCCATTCTTAAGACTTTTTGGCTATATCATATGGTTTATCAAGTATGATAACTATTAAATGTTAATTATATAGTAATATTCATCTATCGAATCATTGTGGTCCCACAAATGGCCCATAAGAGTGGGATATAAATTCATTTCTCTTTGCTCGTATGCGTGTGTACGTCCGGCTGATTCTGGGCACATTTTTGCGCTACAACCTCGAAATTTTGCATGAGTTCACCAGTAGGTACCATCTAAAAAGCGTTTCACTTTTTTGTTTTTTGTTTGTTTTCCTAACTTTGCTTTTTGGAATCTCTATGAATATTTTGGACCAACCAACAATGCTCAAATCTAAAATGAGTTAAAGAAAATTTTACAAACATCTATCTGTTTTCATGATATTAAAAGACTTCTCCATGAAAAGCTTCCACTACACGCTCCAGAAGCTTTGAACGACCAATGCTCTTACTTTCTCTTCTGGCTCAAATTCCACCATGTGAACTTGGGTGACTGAAGCCAAATTCTTGGTTAAATAATACCCAGTCTCATAATCATAACGTCAGTAACTAATGGGAGAATCCCCTCTCGCAGAATTAATGAAAGAAAAACAGAAGAAAATACATAAACTTTAACTATACTCTTTTAAGGAATATCCAGGTTGGAAGGTCAACCGTTAGTAGAAATTATGGTTCTGGAGAGTTCGATTTGAAGTTGGGCGCCTGCTGGAATTGGGGTCCCACGTAGACGTCAGTGGAAAAATTGATGAAGGAAGGGAGATGTGTGAAGACAATACGCACTGAGTATGAACGTAGACGCAGAGAAGAAACAAACTAAAATGACACATACGAGTAATTGGATGGTCTAATAAAACGTACATTTAATACAGAAACAGCAATGACAAATGACGAATGAAAATGAAATACATACAATAACATTAATACGATTGATCGAATAAAAAGGAGAGAAGTGATTGCGAAAGGTGGGAGCTTTGTTGTCATTAATAGTACAGTCGTCGGAGTCGGAGTGGAGGTGTCTGAACTGCCTTTGAATCCATATGGCTTGGAGCGTACCAAAGAATGGTTATGAAGACTGGGTTCAGAGTGTGTGCCAAACTACCAAGTTGTGTATGCAACTTGGGGCTATTATCTGATGTTGGTAGACACTCGATGGACAGACCAAGAAAGACAGAGAACACGGGGAGTTTAATCCATGCGTGCTTCCCGAAGTAAGGAGAATTAGGTGACTGATCATTGTGACCATCGTATAGTTGAAAGCATTGCCATCTCATTCATGAAAGTTGGAGGGGTATACGCGTTTGGATCACGCGGCAAGGACACGATTGAGTAGCTGTGTAGCTGTGCGTATGTGAGATGCCTCAATATCAGTGAGCTGAAATGGGCAAAGCTAGTACAGAGATTGGTCACGGGGGAAGATGGTCAAGATTGGATCGACTGGGGGCCGGCGAAATGATACCGATCTACGGGAGAAAGAGAGAGAGAGTAGCCGGCAACAAGTGCCGGGGCTAAAAGGCATAACCAGCTAGGAGTGCCAATGAGCGATTAACCACATGTTCTCAGGGGCTTTTATAAGGGTAGTCGAAGGAAGTGACGTTTTCTATATCTAGCTAAACGAAGGGCTTCGTATTTAATTCTTAACTAAAAGTTTAGTGGCGCCACAATCTCATTGCTTGTGGTAAATTAGACAACGCGTTAATTGTGAGACTTTACAATCGGTTAGTTATCAGTTAATTTCACCTTCAAAACTAAACAAAAGTAAATGAATCAAACATTTTGATCATTAGATATATCAAAAATAATTTACTTTGTTCTGACAGAAATGGCAAATTTACGTAGTTTGACTGTAGGATTACACCTTCTGTACAGCATTTTACGACCCCCGGTATCTGTGAGAAGTGATAGGATCACTTTCAATGAGAGGGTCTCAATAGAGCAACCCAGAAAAGTATCACTCACAGAAAAAATAGTAATGAATTAATAGATCAGGCCAACCCATTCAGAGCAGCGCAGGTCAGAAGGCAATTCCCTTTTGATCAGACAAACCTATTCTCAGTGACGCATGTAACAGGAGATTTATGATAAATTCAAGTCACTTGAATGTGTCCATGAGAGTGCTTTGGAGCCAACAAAATTTTTATACCCCCAGCCATTTTGAGAACAAACCAACAACCTTTTCGTAATTAACTTAGATATATAGAAACAAACCCAGCCTAGAATATAAAAAGAATTGAACTTGAACGAATAATGTCATGTAAAAGTGAATCTCAAAACTGGGGAGTTGATAAAAGTAAGAATAGAATACCCTCTGGAGGAAACATACCACAAAGAGCTGATGTTTTGACAACACATTAATAAGAAGGTGTGTACAATATCACCCGTTAATTCATAATTAGCAGTCAGTAATTCATCTTCACTGTGTAAAACAAAACAAGCTGAGATCAACAACTGAACAAGGAAAAACAGAGAAAATAAAAGATGTATAAATAGGATAAGAGAAAGGTTCTCTACCCGCAAAATTGGACCCCACCAATAACGTCCAAAATAGGGATCTAAAATAAATCGAATTGTTCACCTAATGAAGCCCAAACGGGGCAGAAATATATATTTGTGTCGTAAATTCTTTATTCCATTAAATAAATATATGTTACACACACACACACACACATATATTTACACACACACACACACACACACACATATATATATATGTGTGTGTGTGTGTGTGTGTATATATATATATATATATATGTGTGTGTGTGTGTGTGTGTGTGTGTGTGTGTATATAGTGCATACCAGCATACCAGCATACCGAATTATTACGCAAATACGTTTTCCCTTCCTAATTCTGCTACAGTAGGAGAATCTAAATGATTATTTTCACAAACATTCGCGTGGCATTATTATGCAATGCCTACAAATATTGAACTTAAAAGTACAGGTGGTGAAGAATACTATATATATATATATATATATATATATATATATATATATATATATATATATATATATATGGTAATATGAAGTATTTTTTGCAATACCTCAATTTTTATTGTGCTAAATTATTGAACACTGATGGAAAAAAAGCAAAACACTCATTATATACTGATTGAATCATTGAACGGCTCATGGTTAAAATGAAGAAAGTTTAAACAAGCTTTAAAATCTCTTATACATGAAATACCTTGCAATTTTGAAAACAAAACAAAAAATTTCATAAAAATCTTTTACTTTGAAATGTAAAATCCTTGCCCACAAATCACAGATATAAGTCGGTCATCTATTGATTAAGTTACATTTAGAATTTAAATCATATTTCTCCATTTTTTGTGAAAGTAAATCTACAATAACAAAATCCTCTTGCATAAAATTTTTGGACGCACTGTATAAATGGCAGTAGTAACTGACAATCAATTATACAACGAATTGATTATGAATCAACACAATAATAAAAATAGATAAAAAGTATAATTATTATGATCTTTAAATACAATATCTATCAAAATAAAAATAAATACATTAATGAATTAGTAGAGCCTCTGAATGATTTTTCGAGCGCACTTAACATTGATCAGAAATTGATTCAATAAGGAAAATGAATGAAAAGTATATCAGATAATAACACTATCAGGAAAATGAAATTCACTATTTTTTTTTTTACTTTTATTTCTAAACAGCGTATTTTTCTGATATCAAAGCTATTTCAATTTCTAAATGTCAAATGTCTGTTAGGTTCCATACCGGATTTCAAACTCTAGATACGAATGAAACAGTTCCAATACTAAGTAATAAAATATGATTTTGAATAATATATTTATCAAAATTAAAATTCGAACATCCCAACATTTCAGAAGTCTCTAGTGTGATTTTTCATTCGTACTTAATATCTTTGAATATAAAATTAGCTGGAAATTTTTAAAAAATAAATGAATTTAAAAAAAAAATGAAAATAGTCAAGTCACTTTCAGCTATTTCCAGCCACAAAGGATGGCAACTTTTTCGTTAGTTACAGATACAATTTTAGTGCCTGATTTGCAAGGATTACCATGGACGGGGTTTTGAATGAAAGCTTGTGAATATTAGTTATATCTTAAAGACAGTCATATACTACTACCATTCTGTCAGATTATCTAACATCCACAAAATACACACGAACACACGCACACACACACACACACACGCACACACACACACACACACACACACACACACACACACACACACATATATATATATATATGTGTGTGTATATGTATGTATGTATGTATGCATATGAATGTATGTGTGGGTGTGTGTAAAGAAACTGGTAAGGATTTGGAGGAGTCTTCGCGATAAATACCTTGTTGAGCAATCGAATCCCCGAGATCTCAGCGAGGACCCATTCAAGTTATGCTTCATCGACAACAGACTATAGAATTCTTGGGGGGGGGGGACTCGGCAACATATATATATATATATATATATATATATATATATATATATATATATATATATGCCAGTGTCCATTGCTTCGTTACTCACAGAAATTATCACACCATGTTTACGTGCTAAAAGTGTAGACCAGATTCACTTTTCATATTTTGCCTACATAACCTCAAAATATGTGAGTTCAAAATGGTATGATTTATTTGCTGCCCATCTCAACTAAGTAGGTACCAAAAATATCATAAATTGCAATGATGATCACGGACATTTTTTAACAAATATTACATACTTTTTACTTGAAATATAGTGAGAAATACATTTGTTTACAGCGGGTTTTTTTTCTCCCTGACAAACCAGTTCAAAGGCCAAGTGGATATTGATTGAAATCTTGCTAAAATCTATGTATATTTCATGAAACAGCAAAGGTATGGATGATCGGATATGATAAAACCAGATATTACTAACAAAAGTATATTCCCAATTATTAAAACGACGTCATATGACGGATAACAGTGATGATGATGATGATGATGATGATGATGATGATGATGATGATGATGATGATGATGATGATGATGATGATGATGATGATGATTTAGTCCTATAAAAACAGTTAAAACGTCTTGAGGGAAAAAATCAAAATAGGTAAAAATACCAAGTCGTTTTCCTATATATCCTAGAATTGGGTGACCAAAAAACTGTTCACATGAAAGAAGCCGGCACGAAAATAATCCAATAAAAAAAAAAAGTGCATGAAAAATGAATGATAGATTATTTGCTATTATGATTTTAAAAAATTGATCAAAATTAAAGATAACCTGACCGAACAGTTTTTTAATCAAAAACTTAAATAAATCAAATACAGAAAAAAAAAATGCAAGTGATTTTCCATGTGGGTATTTTCCTGTGTGTGCTTTTGATTGAGTGGGCATTTTCCATCGTTGGCCATTTTTCTAGTGAGACTTATTTCCAATTGGGCTTTTATCTGTGTGGGCAATTTTGTGTGGGCTTTCTTCCGAGTGTTTTTTTTTCCATATACGTGTTTATGAAGTGAGAGGAAATTTCGTGTGGGCTTTTGGAACGAATTAACCACTCCAATCGAGGTATACCTGTATATCGTATGAAGGTTAGTGATGACTAAAACAGACCTGCTCTCATGGCAATTGAAAATGATGTTCCCAAGAACTACGTCTTTACTTCAGGTTTCTACCTTGCTCCAGGGGTAGAGGTGGCTAGAAGACTGTCAGCTGTGTATTATTCAATAATTTGAACGTTCAGTTGTTGACATTTGCCGAGTGAATAAACTAAGAATCGGCACAACTTAACGATGGTGGTTCTTTTTGGAATTCAGCTGATAGATGGATTTGGGAAACAGTTGGACTGAGTGGGTGGTGAGTGAGGAGGAATAAATGGAGGAATAAATAGATTTTTATTGGTTTATTCAAAAAGGGGCTGGAAAAAATATTATTTAAAATGGAAATAAACACCTTTCTTCCAGTCATACAATCCTTTCTGATGAAAAGAAAATGTTTTTATTGCTTGACAATATTGTTTTATTTCATAACTTGACACTTTTTACACTCTAACATCAACTCCTCGATTGTCCATTCATGAATCTTTTATTCAGATGTTTTTATGAATTATCGTAATTAAATGATATTAAACACATAATAAAAAAATAAAAAACAGGTATTTAACATTTTTTTTTTCACAATAAACCCTCTTACACTACAAGTGAAAAGACAAAACACTATTTCTGAATTCCAATCGGGACCACCATTGCAAAGATTTTACCTTTTCGCTCATGTTTTGCTTCTTGCTCTCCAAATAATATTTATCCATCCAGATCTCTCTCAGTGGGGGTACGGCATATATCTTACTACATAATTTTAGTGTAGGTTATATCGTTTCAAAACGGACCCATATTTTCTTTCAAATTACCTGCGGGGTCTTACTGTCTCTCGGAATCCCCAGCTGCATGGGTTCACTTCGCTTATCTCAGATGGAAACCCTCTGAGATTCCCGAGGATAAATCCTTGATACTACCTTACAGTATTATACCTAAGCACTAAAACCCATTCCCATCGCTGACCTGGTCTCATATCTCCAATATGTTTGAGAAGAGTCCCTCTTGCAGAACGGGTGTAAATCGATTAATTAATGGTTCGTAAGTACAAGCTTATGTCGGTAAACGAGGGAGCTTTTTTACTTGACTGATTTCGCTCGGATAAAATGGAGGAGGAGGAATCCAAGGTAGAGACGCTGCTGAGTACTGCTCTTACAGTTGGTCGTGCGTTGTTTCCTAGAAGACAATCATCAGCAAGAATGACATCACTAGCCTCAGATGCGGGGAGGAAAGAAAGATCGATATGTGTTGAGCATGCGCTTTACTTCCCAAGCGTGGGAGTCTGCTGCATCACTTTTGGGACTCTGTCTTGGTGGTCGGCATCCCCAATATAGCAGCTGCTTTACGTCGAAAGCAAAAACAGCAGCAGATTGAACACAAAATATTGGCTCTCCAAAAAAGATATTGAAATAACATACGCTCACCCATTCACACACACATACAGACGCACAGAGACTCACAATACAATCTCAAATACGCACTTGATAGAGTTCAGATTTTACTGGTGAGTTGATGCTTTCTTCTCGACAAAAAAAAAATCGTTATTTTCAATTTTTAATTGATACACAGGAGTTTTATTGCTTCGTTAAAGATTGTTGTTTCGTTTCTTATTTTTTTTAAGAAACGGTAACAATATTCTAACAGGAGATGGGGATTAAATTTTGATCATTTTATTATTAATTTTTGAACAAAGGTTTAAGTTAAGTTGTGATAAATATCATCTTAAAATTAAGATGAAAGAAAATAATTGGCAAAATCTATTATTAATTGTTTTCGTCTAATGAAAATAAATAATAAAATATGGTTAGATATGGAATCATCAAACAGAATGATTGGCTACATTTAACAATAATTTGTATCAACAGCTTTGCTATTTTTTTTCTTGGTCAAAAAAAGAATCAGTGCGAAAACGTTTTTTCATTGTAAGTGTCATTTTTTAAAAACTGATCGTTTTTTACCGAAATACTAAGCAATGATTTCCGAAATATTTACTGGTTGACAAATCTGTTTTAATCTTGTTTGATTCTTTATCGACTCTTCAATTTCTCTAAGATAATAATTGCTGTATAAAACAAGCTTTTTGTTCTTTTATTTAGTATCACAAAACAATTCAGTGATTGGTTTTAATCGGTTGATGACAACTAATGATGTTTTAAATGGATTCATACGATATTTGTAATCTGAATTTGAACCAGACTGATACAAAATCCTCATTGATATCAAACTGGTTCTTTGAACAGAAAAATATTAATTATTTAACAGACCGCAGATATCAACAATATCAAAAACATCTGTCTTTTGCTAGGGAGTCCCACGTAAAACATTTTTCCCTGTTTGTTTGCTTTATTCGGAGTACTCCGGGTAAATTATCACTGGTCATATATATATATATATATATATATATATATATATAGGAGGGGCTTTTATTGTGATCGGGCAGGGTCTTTCAACTTTTACCGCAGGGTCTCTTAACAATAAAAGGCTGATAACATTAGGTAAGGACAATCTGAAACAATTTACGTTCATTGTTATAAAATGGCATTCATTGCAATGTTATTAAAACGATTGTTATAAACAACTTTACATTATCAAAAGATGAAATGACTTACATGAATATTTTAATGTAATTTTCGATTCACTCAAAATAAATTGATTGGGACCGACTGATTTTCATAACGATAACCATTGTATAACATTATCCATGATTATAATGAACGTCTTCCTTTGTATTTGAGTCTAATAGCTTTGTGTTCAAAATATTATCTTCCCCCGAAAGGCAAGGAAGTATAAATAAAAAAAAATGTCTGATCGGTTATCAAAGATAAGCCTTAATGGCTTCGCCAATTCTTATCTATAAAAAGAAATCGAAGATTTTTTTTTGTTGCTTTCTCATTGATCTAACAGCTGTTGTGACTGATTACGTAAGAAAAAATGAAATATACCTTTTCCAAAATATGAATCCCTGGCATCATTCAATTGAAATTAAAAGCATTGTATAAGATATTGCCGACGTATTTAAACTGAGCCATATTGCAAAGTACACACCCGAAATAAATCTGACCTTGGTTGGGAAATGTAAATCAAGATATCTCAAGTAAAAAGGAATTCCAGATGATAACATCTGCACACAAATACTCAACTTACAATAAAAAGATGAAAAGATTTTCTTATAATTTTTGATCTTTTAGATAAAAGAAAGATCTCATAGGTTCTTCGTAATACGAAGTTTCAAAGAGAAAAGATAAGAATCTTGCCAATATTGTACATTTTCGAGTTTCCAGTTTTATAATGTGATGCTTCGTTCTATTCTTATTTAAACGACAAGGAAAGCCCCCACTATTTTATCAAGCATAATAATTTTGATGTTTAAAAACAAACCCATATTGTGAAGCACCCGGAATAAAACTGACCTTGGTTGGTGAATTTAAATTGAGATATTTTAAGTGAAAGAGAGTTCGAGACGAAAAACATCTACATACAAATACTTAACTTGAAAAATACATAAATCGGAAGATTTTATATATAAAAAAAACAAACAAACAAACAATTTACTAATCGATTTTTGATCTTTGAGATAACAGAAAAATCTAGTACGATATGTGTAATATGAAATTTCAAAAACGAAATATAAGAGTCTTGCCAATATTGTACATTTTTCGAGTTTCCAGTTTAGAATATCATGCTTTATTCTGTTTTTATTTATACGATAAAGGAAAGCTCTCATTGTTCTATCAAGCAAAATAATCTCGAGGGTTATATACAAACTGTTGATCTAAAAAAATGGAATGGTAATTTTCGTTGGGCCATTTTGAGTCTTTAATTTATTGTCACCTTGAAACCGTAAAATAAAAGAAAACATCTACGTTATAATGTGAAAAAAAAAGTTGGGAAATTTTATAATTTAAAAATCTAGTTAGAAAATTTTATGATTTTAAAATCAAGTTAGCAATCATTATGAGAGATATTTTGAATATAATTTGAAGAAACTTGGTGGCAATAAATGTGGTGACTACCTGATACTGATAGTGTGGTATGATGATGATGATGATGATGATGATGATGATGATGATGATGATGATGATTTGAGACTGGACCGATCACAGCACTGCTAGGAACCGCACGGATACTGAGGAAAGTGCTAGAAATATAAGAACTGCAACACTAAATCTTAGTAGTGGTCTAATAGAGGAAGGAAAATGAAAGCGGAGATGTGAACCACAGCACTGGCTTGATAGGCGAGGGAGAGAAGAGATGTTGGCTGAAGACCTGGGGGACATGTCACTTAGCCTTCAGCAATGACCACCGGGCAACTGGTGTGAAAATGAAAACCACAGTATTACTGTGGTCTATGAGAATGAGGAGATGAGGGCTGGAGACTTGAGGAGACTTGCTGTCACTGAATCTCTAGCGGTAACCACCAGGCAACTGGTGTGAGATTGCAAATAATAATAATATAACATAATAGGTGAAAGAGAGAGGAGACGTTAGCTGAAGACCTGAGGAGACTTATTGTCACTCAGCCTTCGACGATAACCACTGGGCAACCGGTGTGAAACTGTAAATCGCAGAATTACTGCGACCTATGAGTACTAGGAGAGGAGGGCTGGAGACTTGAGGAGACTTGCTGTCACTCAAACTCCAGCGGTTACCACCAGGCAAAAAAAACAAGATCGGGTGCATTTGAAATTCAAGGAAGGACTAAGACTGCCCAAAACACGACTGCTGCTGGGGACTGCGGGGATACTGAGAGGGGTGCTGGAGAATCAAGGAGACTAGCCGTCACAGCAATGTTCCTTGTAGCATTTTGTAGTCAGTGGGCGCAAAAATCTTATGTTGTTCAATATTTTCCCCGGACAAAAGTAAGTGCACACTTTAGAATTCGATGTATGGAATAAATATTTTTTCAATAAAAAAAAAACTCAGTAAGATATCCACAGAATTAGAAATCAACCCCACGGCCAAATTAAATCCTACCCACCGACTTCATTGAATATGTGACGTTGCGTACAAAAATTATCCGTTTTCCTTATTCATCTTTGGCACGGGAAGCAATAAAATTCATTATCGGAAAATGGACCGAAAATCTCATTTTTGTAGCGGCCTCGAATGAATCAATGTTTTATCGGTGAAGTGTTTTAACACAACGCATCTTCATTGTTCCGTTATTGTACTCGGCTAACTTGGGCACTAGATTTTATGTCTCGTCGTACCTGTGCTGTTTTGAATTATACCCAATAAGATATGTTTGGCTGTTTCCTTTCAAGTGATTCTATACCTATACAAGACATTGTCCCACACATGATTATCGTTCATTAGTTGATTTCCATGGTCTTGTACAATCATTTAATTCCTTATTCGACTTGGACCGGCAAACATGAAATTATTTCAAATACAGCCCTCCTCCCAAAAATGTTTGCCGACCCCTGTTATAAGCTGATGTAACAAATTTGCTGATAAGGATATGATTGGATAGGCACGGTGTTCAACTGTGCAAACAGCTTGAGTTTGACCATGCAGATCAATTGTAAAAGCACAAACCAAAAGCTGTTCAAGAGATTGGGAAAAGGAAACAAGGGAGCATGGTGGATACTGTGGAGTTGATTATCCAATCCAGGCCGGGAAATCAGATCTAATCACAGTAATAAAAAAGAAGAAAATCTGTCAGATAGCGAATGACGCCGTCCCGGCACACCACTGGTTGAAAGTGAAAGAAAGTAAAAAGCTGCAAATATACCTGGACCTTGATGGAAAACTGTAAAATTTTTGAATATGAAAATGATGATTGTGCCCATCATCATTGGCGAGCACGGAACAGTCCTGAAGAGATTTACAAAGAAATTGGAAGAATTGTAAATTTGGGTGAGAATTGAAACAAGTGAAACAAAAACAAAAACAAAAAAAACAAAAAAAAAAACAGCGAATCTTAACAGAGGAGAGTGCGAGCATATTGAGGAGATTTATTCTTGTTGATCTCCTATGAAAGCCGTCTGACACTTCTGGTGTGAAGACTCAACGCCCAAAGAGACAATCAATCATGCAAATATTGCAAATTAGTCCCAAAAGGAGTACAAGAACAGACATGGCTGGGTAGGGAGGATAACCAACTGGGGACTTTGCCAGCGACTACGTTTAGATCAGACAGACTAATGGTATATGCACATACCACCATCAGTAACAGAGAATGAAAGACATAATATCACCCAATCCAGACCAGAAGACCAAATCTAGTTGTCATGAACAAGAAAGAAGAAATGTATCAAATAGTGGATTTTATCTCAGAATTTCAGATAATGAGGCCAAAGAACACCTTTGCTGAAATATGGTGATACTAAAAACAAGGATGAAGATAATAATCCGAATAACTCGTGGAATCCTCTTACTAATGGAGTTAATGTTAGGACGTGACCAAAACTACAGTTGATAATATTGATGCCTGCTTGTTCATCTCACTTTGTTTGTCTGTTTCGAATCTTTGATAAATCAACATTATTTCTTTGTCCACGATATCTGATCATTTCAATCGAGTATTAACAGATTGTGGATAAAAAAAAATAGTTGATAATAGTTGACTATCTAATAAAACATGTTTAATTTTGGTATTTCTGAAACCTAGTTTTGATTATTCTGCATTTTATATGAAATAATTACGATGGCTCACCTTAACAATTTGGAAGGCCAATGACGATGGCTCATCAAACAATGGAGAAGGCCAAAGAATACATTGGCCTAGATATCGGTGTAAAAACAACAAAGATTGAGAATATTAATCTGAATTGTGTGGGATAATTGAAAATCGATTTTTGGAAAAGGTATTGACACGAAGCTTTCCGAAAAGCAAATTTAATCAGTACAGGTCTTGTTGGTCACTCAATAGAAACTGTCACGTAGCCAACGTCTTTTGGCAGCATACTGAGTTCAATCAAAAATTGGAGTGATCAATGAATAAGTTATTTCTCTCGCATTTTGTTTGGCGGTGATCACTAAAAAAAGTCTGAATTTCAAAAAAAAAAAAAAAAAAAAGCACAAATGCTGGTGGACACAAAGTAAAGGACCAATTGAGAATAAACTCGAAAAAATTGAACCCACTAAAAAAAACTATTCAGGGAAAAATTTAAAAAAAAACAACAAAAAAAATAAACAAACAAGCGCTAATCTTACCGGGAATAAACTAAAGAACGAATTTAGCATAAACCTACATTGTAAATTGAACCCCCTTTACAAAAAAAACACTAATTTTTAAGGGGGATTTTAAAGAGAAAGAAAGTTTTTTTCAGACATAATAAGGAGTAAATGTTGTTTTTTTTATCATTCTAGCTCTATTAGTGCAGCTTGTACGCGCGACATATTCATAGATAGATAGCTAACCAGACAGAGAGACCCTCTTAAAAACTGAAGAAATTTAAGTTGACAGTTTCGGAGACAGTCTCGGTAGACGGTGTATAATTTTTTTTTTTTAAATTTTCCAGTGATTTTTGTTCCCAACAGATTTTATTCTTCTGATTTCAGGTTCGAACTGAAGAACTTCCAAACATGAATTTAATACCAGTGCTTGTAATCGTTTTGGTGCTGTCAATTAGTAGTGCCATTCCCTTGGATATGGCAAAAGACAAGAAAGGGGATGAAAAGCCGATGGTGCTCAACACAGATAGAGACAGTCATATCGGTAAGTCGACTCTTACATTATAGAAATGATAAATCTATAGATACATCAATAAATTGATTATTAAAAGAAAAGAAAGGAAAAGAATTTATTTGAAATACGATAACCATGGGCACCTACTGCCACTTTCCCAAAGGAGGAGGAGAGAAAAGATATATTTCCGGGGATGGGTGGGATATATTCAGGATATATCTTAGCGGTAACCCTGTTACCAGCGAATAATAATACAATATTTTTTTTATATGGGTAGATCAAGTTTGGGTTATATAAAACAATTGTACTGAACCGTTATCTTTTTTATTGACTATAAGGTTCAAGCTTTCAACCCCCTTTGCCCTAGGTTAGAGGGCTTAATCAAGGGAAAATTCCCTCCAGCAGACGCCCATGTCTATAACATTAAAATAGTGACGATAGATAAGAGGTTGTTTACATATTTTCGTCAAAATCTGCTCATTTTGATTTGACGATCTTTTTATTTCAAATGGAGCAGAGCATGTAGTCTAGGAATTTTAAATATCATCAAAGATTACAATAAGACTTAATGGTAATTTCACACTAATTTTTTTGAGTCATTGCTGTTTTCAGTGATATTATCGTCTAGATGGTCATTATTCTGCCAGTTTCCAATTTCTTCCAGCATTTATGTTAGGTTCTTTGAGACCGATCCAAGTGCGCCAACAACGATTGGCACAACTGTTATTTTCACGTTCCATAATATTTTCAGTTCCCTTGCAAGGTCTTAATAACGTATTTCGCCATGTATAATCCGTCACCATATATAATCCGCACCTTAGAGCGAGCTTCAATTTCGAATGAAAAAATGCACTATGCAGAGTTTATTATCATGTAAACAAATATTTCCGAAAAATGCGGATTATATATAGTGAAATACAGTATTTGTCCAGTAGTTCACTCTCTTTCCCTTTAATTCTGTGGTCTGCTTTTCTTTTCGCCTTAAATGCAGCATTTTTTTTTCTCTACGACGTGTTTAATGTATTTTCTTATTCTTTCTTTTAAGAAAAAAGAGCAAAAGAAGTTTTGATGTTCGGAAACCAACAAAATTCACCCCGGATTAAAAAATCCGATCCTGAAAAAGAACTTCTGTCCACTTCTGATAAAAGTTCGTCCAGTGAAGGCCAAACGGAAGTGGACCTCCCTGAAAAATCCTCTCCTGAATCAGAGGAAGGCAGAAGTTCAGACCTAATCAAAGTCGGAAAAATTATAGAAAAGGGAGAGGGTGCTCATCACGACAGCGACAGTGACTCTGATAGTGACAGTGATCTTGAAGGGGCTAGCGAAGAAAATAAATCCGGAAGCAGCGATGTCAACGGCTACGAACTGGGAGACGACAAAAACTTAGCTGTCCAGAGTATCCCTGTTTCACTTGCAGTAGACGACAGTGACAAGGCACTGGCCGAGTTAAACAAAGTTTCTTTGGATAAGCAGACGCCATTATTAATAAACCAGGTTGAAGGTCAGTCGGAGAAAGAATTACCAGAATTAGGAGAGCAGCTTGAAACGGAGAAACCTGCTGATTACGATGAGCTCTTAAGGGAATATGAAGACGGTACGTTGACCCTGTTTGGCGCTAAGAAATCTAAGCTGTTTCTTTAAAATCCTATGTCCTGATTTTTCAGATATTTAAATTCTTTGTAATTACCGTATATTTCAACAGATAAGGCAAACAGGTAAGACTAGACCCCAATTTCAGTCTGAATTTCATTGTTTAAGTTCTCTATTTAGTCGCTTTTTGTATATAGCCAATAAGACGAATCCCCCTTTTTGGGGTTAGGGGCTTAAAGTGTCCTCTTGTCTGCAGAAATATGCGTTATATTTTCTATATATTTCATGACCAGATACAGACAACTAACGTTGAATGATTAAGAAACATTTAGGTAAATACTAATCTTTATTTTTTTTAAAATGTAGGTCTCAAATTAATCGACAAAAGAAAAAACAATTGATACTTAAGAGTACTGTAAATAAATTATGGATTAAACGTCGCAGAAAGACATGAATCCAACTCCCCTAAAAAAAATTAAAGAACAGTGGTTTCGAAACTGGGGTCTGCAGATCCCTTAGGGTCCGGCAATCAATGCTTAGGGTTTGCACCAGTATTCCCTCTAAACCTGACAATGCAAATCTTGTGGCACAGCTATCGGAAAACATAATCATTATAAACAGACCTGTACCATATACTGGAATTCAAATAAACATAATCGGTTTATAATATATAGGATTTTAAAGGTAAAAAAATGTTTGTTATTTTAGTTCATTGATTACAGTCTAAAAACTAAGTGCTGAAAATAAGGGTCTGCTAAAATTATTTTTTTTAATAGAAGGGTTTTTCTAAGTTTCGAAACCACTGGTCTAGAGTATCCATTCAATACTAGGCGGACCCGTAGAAATTCCACCGATGCTGACTACTAAGATCATCCATTATCTCATGGTTCTGCTCTTCTCTCACCTTCTGTCTATATCTTCTCAATTTCTATCTTATCCCTTCGTATCTAAGTTGCCTATCCATGTTTGGTCGATATTTTGGTAATTTTTGCTTATTTGGTACTAAAATAGACTCGCATAAAGTTCACAAAAAGTTATCTGATTAGTTATGATAGCTAAAAATGGCTAGATTTATTCCAGTTTTTAATTTCCAGCTAATCTTATTGCTAAAAATGTTGAGTTACCTAGGAAATTCATAAAAGCACCCCCCCAATGTTAAGTAACCTATTAATTGATAAATTGAAATAAAATCTGTATG
Organism: Thysanoteuthis rhombus; assembly: GCA_963457665.1. Taxonomy (NCBI): domain Eukaryota; kingdom Metazoa; phylum Mollusca; class Cephalopoda; order Oegopsida; family Thysanoteuthidae; genus Thysanoteuthis; species Thysanoteuthis major. The sequence goes on from OY735218.1 coordinate 33,592,690, forward strand.
AATTTTCGAGCGTACTTAATATTTTCAGCTATTTATTTTCATTATTGCGTTGATATTTGATCAATATGTTGTATAATTATACTTTTTAGAGCCTTTGTATAAATTTTCTAACTATCGTTTTTATCTATAAAGTTAGCTGGAAATCAGCTATAAAGTTTGCTGGAAATCAAAAGATCTAGCCATTCTAGATATCAAGGAGGATGACTTTTTACAATCTTTATGCTTGTCTATCTTTGGTTCGAATTAGCTAGGATAAACAAAATTTACAAATAAATGCGAAACGTATTTGCCAAAAGGAACGAGGGATGTGCAAATATTCTATCTTTCTTTTGCTCTATCTCTCCCTGAAGAATTTCAACGTATCGTAGTTTTTACGCCTTTCTCTCTCTACATGCCCTTTAATCTATCACTCCATCCTCCATCTCCCCTTTCTCTCTCTGTCTTTCTCTCTCTCTCTCTCTCTCACACACACACACACACACACACATATATATATATATATATATATATATATATATATATATATATATATATATATATATATATATATATATATATATATTCTCCATTTGTAATAAAAATACAAAAAGGAAACGAACAGAAACAGATTCTATCCGTTCTAGATGTTTAACCACAATGCTTAATATTTAACTCAATAAATAAAGCTATTCATATACTTGGGAGAAACACAAAAATAGCAAGATTCACTTAATTTAACCAAATCGAACCTTCCTGGAATTTGTTGGTTCTTAGGAAAAATATCCCTGGCTGACCCCCCACTCCTCGGTAGCTCTACGTGCTCCCCAACTTTTATGAAAGCATAAAGAAAATCGTTATAATATCAAAGAAGCCTCACTTCCATACGTGAGACGATGAGTGACGGCCTAGTTTACCTTTTCAGTTACATACATTGTAAATAGAACAACCCTCGTTATACCTTAAAAGATTTCGGGAAGGTTGGAGGGTCTAATGGATCAAAAGCACGAAATATCCCTGACGAAAGGTTTTCGATATTTTTGTCATTTCTTTATCGTTTTTCTCAAGCTTCGTTATTCCCACCTTTCCACTTTGACTCTCTCTTTTCCCCCGCCTCTCATCCTCACCAATTCCTTCCTGCTTAATATCATTGTAGGTTTATCGGCCAAAAATCGTAACTGATTCCACTACAGACTGGTCAGGTTTCGAGCTGATACGACATCTGATCGTAGGTAGAAAAACATTACAGCTGCGCATACGAACACGAAGATTGATACATAGGATTAACACATCCGAAGATCTCAGACAAAATGTTGTGTAATAAACTATCAAGACTAAGTGGATACTGCACCAAAAATTCAAGTTGAGGATGATGATACATTTCATTTGATATTAGCAACTTATTTTAACATCAGATAAAAAGTCGTTAGAGTTGAAAATAGTACAAAAATCATTGAATATTAGAAATTCATTTTAAAATCTGACAAAAAAGTTAAAAAAAAAAAAAAAAGCAGAAAAGTTGAGGATAATCTGAATAATTTATTGTCTCAGACACTGAGCAGTGTATTCTATACTGGCATCCTGTGGATGTTGATTACGAAAAAATCATTATTACTCTTGCATATATATTTCTGCAATCAAAGTGTATAATTACCCCTGCCAACGAAATTGGAGAGGTATATGTATCTGGTCACGTCTGCCTGTCTTCCGGTCTATCCACGAGACGTCTCCGAATGTACTCAATGAATTTCAATGAGTTAGCTAAATTCAGGAACGGGTCCGGAAATTTATTTTTGTTTGAGAGATATTATCCCCTTTTTTCCACGTACATTTATGTGTACACCGATGACTTCTCACACGACATCTCAAAAAAAAAAAAAAATTATAAGGATTTTCAATTAAATTTTGGGGAAGGGTAGGCAAGAGACAATAGACTATGGGAAAAGTGATTTTCCGTTGGATCCATTCACAATTACTTCCCTTAACAATGGTGTTAGTGGAGGTAACCGCTCTCTGAGTGTTTTATCATCATCAGTCTTTCAACATCTGTCATTGGACGTAGACCTTCCCCAGGATTTGACACACTTCTCTATCATGGGCGTCGCGGAATTAGTACTTTTTGAATTTGTTTGGCTAGTCTCTCCATCTAATATTCTGCCAGCCTTGATTGCGCATGCGATCTCAGGGGATCCATGTTGTGAGTCGCGATGTCCATCGGTTGTCCGCCATTCTTGCAGCATGGCCAGCCTACTGCCATTTGAGTTTTTTAATGGATTCTACGATGTCTCTAACTCTTGTCTTTTCCCGGGTGTACTGTGCTGTCTTGTGGTCTCTCCACGTGAGGCCCAGCATAATTCTTTTATGTGCACGTTGCATCGTTCTCAGTTTGCGGATCTGTCTCTTGGTTAGGCTCCATGTTTCAGCTCCATAAGTGACTATTGGGAGGATGCATTGGTTATACACCCTTCTTTTTAGGATCAATGGAATCTTCTTATTTTTGAAGGTTGGTCTTGCTCTGCCAAAGGCTTACCATCCTATGTATGAAATTAAAATTTAAACTAAACTGACATATGAAATTAAGAATTTCCTGCTGTGATTTGTAATCACGACCACGTCATCAGTAAGCGCCTCCTTTACCGACTGAGCCAAAGTATTAAATATCTACGCAAATTTATGTTACAAATACGCAAGGGCTTATTCCGTTCGAATAAATAAATGCATTTATAAAATCAACATTTCCTTATTGTGATTTGAAATCTCGACCAAGTGATCAGTAAGCCGCTCTCTTACTGACTTTGCTAAATTGACAAGTTATACGTATTTATGAAAATGTATGTAAAAATATATACGAAGACTTTATCATTTTGATGAATAAATAAATACATTTATACCTTTTTTGAATTATTTTTTAATTCAAAATATTTACAATACACGAGTTGTGATATTCAGCTTCACTCGGAATAGATGTAGGGGTAAAGTTTGTTTCTACAGTAACCAGGTTCGTCATATTCTAAACATTTTTGGCATTTGGTTTCAGAAAACGCAGCAGACTTCCAGAGACAACAAGCTCTCCAATCTAGTCCTTTTTTGAACTACATTTACCGAAAACGAAGAGAAATGGAAGACCGACCGCAGAGAACCAAACGTGACCTCTTACTACCAGAAGAAGCCGAACAATACTTGAAAGGCGAAATTCCCGAAAAATTAGTTACCCTTGAATCGTGGCCAAATGCATACAGCCAAAGCGAGCTGCTTGAAAAAGAAGCCCCTTACCAGATTGTCAACGAGCCCCTCGATAATAACGCCGGTTATGGTTATCAAAACGTTGGTTATGGCTATCAGAAACGAGCCAGCGGAAGTGAAGGGGCCGAAGAGGATGAAAGCACAGCAGAAGAGGATGAAGATGTCCCTTACGAGGAAGTTGTCCTGGATGGCCGGCCAGGATATTTCATCCCAGCCAAACGGGATTTCTTCCCTTATTCAGAAGAACCGGTTAGCCACTACAGCGCGCTGGTTGATAGAAGGGATGACGAGGCAGATTATGCACGTCTCTTGCAATTGGCACGCGCCCTCGCTGTTCAGCACGATGAACAAGAGGTAAGTTATCACTTGGTTAGAACAAGATTTCTTTGGTAAAATTGCAGAAGACATTGTATAATAAAATATCGTTCTGGTTTGTTTCACATGAAATGTCGCTTATATCATAGAGAATAGTGCCAAAAGTAAAAGGTTTACTAACGTAGATACATTTTATTTATTATCAGTCGAATAGAACGAGATTTCTTTGGTAAAATTATAGAAGACACTGTATTACAAAATATTGTTTCAAGATGTTTCATATAAAATGTCGCTTACATCATAGAGAATAGTGTCAAAAGTATAAAAGGTTTACTAACGTAAATACATTTTATTTAGTATCACTTAGATAGAACGAGATTTCTTTGGTAAAATCATAGAGGACACTGTATTACAAAATATTGTTTCAAGATGTTTCATATAAAATGTCGCTTACATCATAGAGAATAGTGTCAAAAGTATAAAAGGTTTATTAACGTAAATACATTTTATTTAGTATCACTTAGATAGAACGAGATTTCTTTGGTAAAATCATAGAGGACACTATTACAAAATATTGTTTCAAGATGTTTCATATAAAATGTCATTTACATCATAGAGAATAGTGCCAAAAGTAAAAGATATACGAACATAAATACATTTTATTATCCAAATTTAATAGAAATAGAGACACAGTTCATTATTATTGAAGGTTTTTTTAACCGTTTACAGTAATGATGTCTAGCCAAGAAATTAGACTAATTTCCAAGCATGATTTCAAATTAGAACATAGAGTTACTCAAGCTGCTGATAATCCAAACAAAGCATCTTTAGTGAATACTACTACAATGCGAACTGTTCGGTGTTGGTTCATTAGATTCAAGTCTGGAAGTATAGATTCCAATAATAAACCTCAATGGAGGCCCAAACCTGTTCTCAATTATAAAGAATTATCGACAGTAGCGGCCAACAACCCAGAAACAACGGTTTGAGCACTTTCTATGGTTTCTTGTTTTTCTGTTATTCTTCGTCTTATTTCATGGGTAACAACTCAATATTGACTCTCAAACTCATATTTTAAAAAATTCAAATCTGAAATCAAGGGGAAAAACTTCTGATAACAATTACTCCCTTCAACTTTGAAATAATTTTCAATATAAAAAAATTGAATCACAAAAGGGTTCTATTTTTTCAAATTCAATTGTAAAGTTCCATTGTATTTAGGAGCATTTCTAAGCGTTTCATGAATTTAAGAATTAATATCTTCTTCTATATGAATGACTGTTATTAATCTCATAATTACTGGAACAATCAGATACTCAAAACACCTATGAAACAATTTGACTCAGGAAAAAATATTATTCAAGGCTCTTATGACTGGCTAACAAATTTGTGGGAACTTTGAACTTTTCTCATTAAGATCTTTTACAGTATGTATTTCTCAAAAGAACATATAGCTGTAAAGATAATTATCAAGTTGTGTTTGGTGCCAGGGGTCGGTTCTTCAGCCCAGGTAAAAGCCATATTTTGAATGTTGACTATTCAAGCCACTTGGTAGCTCACATTTCCCTCAATTTAACCTTGCACAAGATTTAGTTGAGCTTAGTGAATTCCAAAGCAGAAGCGTTTTGTACCGTCAATTTGTTGGCACAGAAGATTTATAAAACATCAAGGAAGTCATCTTGCTGTGGGGTAAGAGTTAATGACCTACTATTATAACAATGCAATGTCTTCAATTCTCACTAGGTGCCCCATAGATGTAGTCTTGTGGCAGTCTAAGTTGACTTTTAGATACATGGATTGCTTGTACCTGCTGTGGATCTCTCCATTGAATAGGTTAGAAAAATCCTTTTTTTAAAAATTGAATTGAAGAGAAATAAAAAAAATTTACCAAAGAGTGTGAGGGAGATAACTTCAGTCAGAATAACCTTTTGAATTTGGTAAAATGAATTCAAGAGTTAAGCTTAGTAATTATCTAACTGGCAAATCACCATGGCATAAAAGTTAATGAGCTAATCTTGACGAACATGTGCAGTTAGTCTGGCCCTCACTGGGTGGCCAACTGATGTGACCTCATGCCAGACAAAACTTAGTACATATCTACTTAGTGTATCAGCCATAAAGCAATGATTAACAAACTAGTTCTGCAGAAAATTTCAAAGGTTTTTAATTTGGTTCTCATGAGGTGCTCCACTGATGTGGCCTTGTGCCAGGCTAAGATAAGCTTTGTAAATACATATCAATAGTTCTCAACCTTTTTGATGATGCACCCTCTTTAACATATTTCATAATATTACCCCCTTAAAGATTGTCTCAAAAGGTGTACCCGAAATAATATGCATAATCATCATTGCTCATAAATGAATACCGCCAATTGCTAATCAGCCAACTGAATCAGTCAGTCAACAGGCTTTGTGCCATCAGCTCATGTTCTCAAATAAAGCAATGTTTTATGCCATCATGCAAGAAAATCTCTGTGAACTGCATCAAATTCTGTATAAAGTAGGGAAAATCTATTACTGAGACCCGTGAAAAACTTCATAAGGCTTTTGGTGAACATTTTTCAGATCAAACACACGTTTTTGAATAAAATGAGTGTTTCAAAGCCATTAAGCATCTGTTCAAGATTTACTATAATTCACCAAAGGTCTTTTTTATCCATTTGTCTGTTATGTAACTCAAGGACAGCTAGAGGTATGGCCACCTAAGTTTCTGGATTGCTATAAAGACTATGGACCATTTTTTTAGCATATTAGCATATTTTTGGAAAATTCCAAATATTTTTTGGCCTAGTCTGAGAAATTTCAGATAGCCCCTTGTATGAGACCCTATCTTTTATTTCAGTAGGAAATATTATGAAATAAACACACTTCTCTGAATTCTTCTAATTTATCACTTTTCAACCTTTCCCCTTGCAGTGGTCAATATTTAGCTGGACAATGAAGATTATGATTAACTTTTGAGCCATTTATATTTGGAAAAGAGAGGCTGGGATATGATATGATAGGATCAAAAGTAAATGAGGATGATTTTTGATACTTGTACCCAAAATCAAATCCAACTCTTGAGAATCCTGTGATTAAGTGCAGTATTTTCTTTTTCAGGGTGTTCCACAGGAATAAAGCTCCATCAGCTCCTGTGCAATCCAATGGATGGAAGATAAACTATTTATTCTAACAAGAAAAAGTAAGTATGATGTTTCTTACAAGTTGTTTCAGTAGACAAGAAAAGAAGCAAAATGTATGTTCAAAGAGCAATCAATACATAGAAATCATCTCTCACTCAATTCATATCATATATCTATTTTACTTTTAATTGATAATATTAGAATGTTTTCAATTTTTTATGTTATTACTTAGTTGTTTTTTAGGGTAAAATAACTTGAACAAATAATAGTTTTTAATCAAACTAACAAATAAAACTATGTGAACACTAAAAGCGTAACAATTTTCAAATCACCATTAAAAACAAGAGCAGTTACTTGTAATGTAATCTGAGTACACACACCTTGAATGAAGTAGTCATCACTATCATATAATGAGTTGCAAGGTAAATAATTATAATCTATTCCAACCATCACATTTCAAGTCAAAGTGAAAGTAATTTCCAACAGTATATTAATAATAAGCAGGCCTAATTACACTATCTGATGAGCTAACAGAGCGAAATGGAGATAAACCATTGTTATTGACCAAATTCCCACATTTAATCAATATATACATACATTTTAAATATATATATGATGTATATATTTTAGTTGACATTGTATTGCATCAAAATATATACTCATATATTCATTTCTTTAGTCAATTTCTGCATTTATAATTCTGAATATTGATAAGACTTCTCCCAAAATTCAGCAGTTCTCTCCAACTTAGCACATTCGTTGCAAAGAATGCAAAAAACTCTTCAAGAGAATATAACCAGTATATAAGTTGAATCTTTAAGCCAAAAATCTTTTACAAACTAAGGGATTGACTTATGCTGTGAGTGTAAAATATATTAAAAAAATGTATAGGCCTGAACCAGAATTTTGAGCAAAAAATCTTGCAGTCCCCTTATACACTAGGTCAACTTGTATGCTGGATTTAAGAGTCTCATACCAATTTGCCAATCAATTTTTGTCTGAATTTCATTATTTTAAATTCTATCATTCAAATAACTGATTTATCAAAACTGTTGTCCTCATCTTGGTTGGTTTTATATTCACAATGTTTTTTGGCTGTTTTTTGAATCGCCAAAAAAAGAAAATGGATGACATAACAGAAGAATTAACTAATCTGAGATATGCCCTAAGATGGATTGCAGAATGAGAACCGTCTACCCCCATGGATTGATAAGGAAGTTCACTTCAAAATACAGAGAATGCAATCAAAAAAGAGCAGGCACCTGAAGACAGCTGGAGAGTACAGCTGAAACATTAAAAACCATGATGAAAACAACAGTTTAAATAAATTTCAATCAATTATCGTGAAATGACCAATCAAAAAATCATGAGAATTCTGTTCTTTCAATGTTTCTTTTGTTTTCCAGTTATCTTGAAGTATGTTTAAGTGTTCTGGAGCCAATGAGACCTGGTGAACAGTAGCGAATGGACACCTCCTTTTACAGCCTCTTCTTCCACCTTCTTCTGCCTATTTTTTCTTTTCTTTTTCTTTTTTTTTTGTTCAACAAGTTATTGAATTTATTTTAATAAAGGCTATTATATGTAACCCTGGCACTTCTTCTTCATGGTCTTTGTCATATTGAATACCTTTGGTTTGTTTTTGTTGAGAATTTTTTCCAAGAGAACAAATTACTCACAAGCAGGTGGTACTTTTTATCCCTGTCACACGCTAAAGAAATGATCATCATCATCAGTCTTTCAACGTCTGTCGTTGGACATAGACCCTCCCCAGTATTCGCCACACTTCTCTATCATGGGCGTCGCGGAACCAGTACTTGGTGAATTTTGTCTAGCTTGTCTCTCCATCCAATATTCTGCTGGCCTCAGCTGCGCATGTGATCTTGGGGGGATCGATGTCGTGAGTCACGATGTCCATCGGTTGTCTGCCATTCTTGCAACATGGCCAGCCCACTGCCTTTTGAGATTTTTAATGGATTCTATAATGTCCCTGAGTCCTGTCTTTTCCTGGATGTACCGTGCTGTCTAGTGGTCTCTCCATGTGAGGCCCAGCATAATTTTTTCATGTGCACGTTGCATAGTTAATATTTTGATGCAAAAACTATCCCAGCTACTTCTTTATACTATTAGTTCACAAACATAAACAAACTCCCTACCACACGTTGATGAAATATTAGGATAAATTTTGCACCAAAATGTTTCATTAACACATGGCAGGGATAGGATTTTGCATCAAAATATTTCATTAACTTGCACCAAGGAATGGCAGGGGTACATCAAAATATTTCATTAATACATTGCAGCAATAAAAAGTATTGCCAATGACAAGCCATAACATCAATTAGGTGATCTCATAGATTAGCATCTCAAATCATTATGGTAGGCACTCGGTCAGTTACTACTAAATTACTAATCAGATATCAAATCTAAGGAAAACACAGTGTACAAATAAAAGTAAATATTCCATCGGTTATTTTAATCATAGATGTATACCTTACCATATAGTTAAGAGAACACTAATCTTTTAGTTTTGAGAGCTGGTATATTTTCTTTCAAAATCGTATGAAAAAATAGAAATGACAATAAATCAAATGATAATGTCAGAAAATGACTAAAAAAACTACATTTGATTTCTGCTCAGATGGTTTACTTGTAACTGACCAAGTGCTCTCATAACAACTGCTGCACACTCTTATATATATATATATATATATACATATATATGTACTCCAGGACACACTGAATTTAGGATCAACATTGAAGTGAATGAAATAAGAGGCTATTGTGGATCCATCTATCAATAAATAAATGATAACATTAGTAATTGGAATTGGAAGTCACACTAATAAGACAAATAAGACAAATATGTCAAACAAAAAAAGGATAAGATAAATGAATAAAAATAAATGATATTGTCTACATAAGTAAAATCAATAAGGTAATAAAATGGTTTAGGTGAATAAATGTTAATTGGTAACAAAACTTAAGTTTGAATCTTTTTCTATTCTGCTTATTTTTCATTTCATTCATCTTTATAATGGGTGACAAAGTTCTGTGCGTGCCTGTATGTATGCAGACCCTCAGGGTGTAATTTTTGATAGATCCTCACCTAATTTAGACAGGATGCATATTTTCAATAGATCTCAAAGTACTTTTCTGTTTTTATGAAAAAATTTTCTTCAAGGGTTTTATAGTTGGGTTCTTCTTACAATGTTAAATAACAGAACCCTTACTTTCCACTAAATGAAAAATTTACACCCCCCCCCAAAAAAACATGTTTATGCTATGTTTTAGGGGTGCACAACTGTTCAGTTGTGCATCTTCTTGATGAAGAGAAATAACTCTTAAACCTCCTAGCCACATACATGCACTCCAGGACACACTGAATCAGTACCTACATCTACTGATAAATGGAACCACTATAACATCTTATTTCATTCATAACAGGAAGTATCTTCGAATGAAAAATAATTTATAAAGAGAAATTTTTCAAATTCCAATCTACATATATGCACTACTGTACCGTAGTTCAACTGATAGATTGAACCACCATAGCCTCTCATTTTGTTCAGTGGTCAGGTTATCACAACTTTATTCAGGCTGTTGATAAAGAAACAAAGTAGTAGAAAATCAATAATAATGGTTTATAATACTTCATCTAATAAAAATGAAAAGATAATTGCTTTACTGACACAACTAGTACAGAAATCAAAACCAAAATGCCACCGGAGAGATCAGGATGGAGACTAGGTTCAACTCTTATTTTTGTAAACTGCTTGAGACCGCTTATAATTGGCACTGAAACTCTTTAATGAATAGCAAAAAGAAGAGGACCTCCTCAGAGAATTGAATAATAAAACATTCACCAAATGGTCAAAGAGGAATAATTTTAAGTTATTTCCCTTAAAAAATTTTCCATTTTTTCTTTGTATGTATTCAAGAGTTAGATTAGATCTCCTGTCACGCTGTCGAATTTTCATATCTCAGGTAGCAGAGCAGCTGGTGCTTTCAAACAGGGTTCTCAGTGGCAACAGTGGTATGAGTCTAATTCATTATCTATTTCTGATCTACGTTGATTGCTTACTTCTGTAGACAAACAGCCTGAGTCAAGGTGTGATACAAAGCAACAAAAAAAATTAAGAAGAATGGTGATTCAATATTAATAATAAAGTTTTATCATACTTCCTCCAATATAAGCAAAGATAAAATGAAATACACTTTTCTATATTTTGCAGAATAAATTTATTTCGTGATTAAATTTCCATAGAGCTTTTTCAGCCACCTCAACAAATAACACACTTGAAAAAAAAATTCACCGAATGATTGATACAGCCCTGATGTACAGGGTAAATTTATTGAAAACTATTCCTTAATTTTACTTAAAAACAACATCTTTGCAACCTGAAATCAGCTTTGCATGTGTTGAAAATGTGTTGAAAAAATTGTTTGGGGCTTTTTCATAAGTCCCCACCAAAAGCTAATGTCCATAATTTTAAAGCCTAAAAAGAAACGAAAAAAGATTAAGTTACGTTTTCTTTTTCTTGCCAGCTAGAAACTCAATTCCTGGTGTTGGTTTTGGGTAGAATTTCAACAGCAAGTTGATCTTGGAGAATTGAAAGAGTTCAACATACTCCTGAACGGTCAGTCTTGTATATCTTGCTAATTGGATTCCAAATCAGTCAAGTTGTCAGATTTTTACAGCTTTGCTAAAAGAAGAGACTAATGCTGTCAAAAGTTTGAAATAAGAAAAAAATAGCAATACAGCAATTGGGTTTTCTTTTTGTTTTTTGTTAGTCCCCATCAGACCAAAATTTTTGTAACTCATGGGAAATAATGTTGGGTTCATTACTTTGTACCCGTCTAGGGTTAGGATAAGGATTTTTGTTTGTATGGTAGGGACTGACGAAAAAGACCCAGCATTTTAGGTCTTTTTCGTGAAGAAAAAGAAAATGAAGAGCTTGATTTCAAAATGCAATGAGTGTTATTTAAGAAACAAAATGTGTTTGATTGAATTAGGAATCTAATTCTGGATTTAATTTTTAATTTAATTAAACACATTTTGTTTTCAAATAGCGTTTATTGCATTTCAGAATCACACTCTTCAAATGCAACTTAATCTTTTTTTTCTTTTTAGGCTTTTTATACTTTAAAATTATGGACGTTAGCTTTTGCTGGGGACTAACAAAAAAGACCCAATTGTTTTTGTATTGTAGGCATAATCTGATTCATCAACAACAGTCAATTTTGAAACCCACAATTTATCATAAAGCAAACTGAACCCAAAGAATAGGCCTTGCTTGTTTATTTTTAATCTTTATATTTATCAAAGAGGCAAAAGTCAGAATTTCCTAATTTACAGAATATACTTGTATATAAGTCAAGATTTTAAGACCATAGTATAAGTGAAATTAGGGAAGGAGTTGACTGGTACACAGTTGTAGATTAATCATTAGGCTGAGTAGTAGGCAGAAATCTGTGCATGCTGAGAAGAGTGAGAAGAAACTCTTGGCTTCACCAGTCAGAATATAAAAAAACTATTCTATTGCAATAATATACCATTGTAATTGACTTGAATAAATAGTTTAGTAATATTTATTACGTTTTACTGTAAAGTGGTGTAGTAATAAATGGTAGACAACAATTATTAAGGAACAGATTTAAAATGTGAATCATTTGTTTATGTATCTATTATCTATTTTGAGTCTAAGGATGAAAAAAACAAACATAACAGATGTCTTTTTTCGAAGCTCTATGAAAACAATGGTTTTTAACAAACATGATGAAAATGTAATTATTTGTTTTTTCATCTATCATTTATTAGGAGTTTGAGGATCAAAGAAAACAGAAGTCTTTTTCAAAGCTCTATGAAAAGGACAGTTTTCAATGGATGTTATCAAAATGTGATTATTTGTTTTTTCATCTATCATTTATTAGGAGTTTGAGGATCAAAGAAAACAGAAGTCTTTTTCAAAGCTCTATGAAAAGGACAGTTTTCAATGGATGTTATCAAAATGTGATTATTTGTTTATTTATTCATGTCGTATAACTAGCATAGGCCAGATAGGGCTCTCTAGCCCTAGTTGGCAACTAGTCAAATGAAGATGGACAACTGATTATAAATCAGGAGTGGAGCTCCTAAGGCAGCCGGCAGTAAACCCAACCTACTCTTTGACAACACCTGCAGCCAAAAAGGCCACCAGTTATGACATCTCATCATTCCATTGAAAAACCAACTTGGAAGGTGTAAGAGTAGGACCATCTCTGTACAATGACCTTTGAAAACATTCATGCACAGGTTGCTGGGCAAATTTCTGCACAGCCATTGACATCACTGGTATGATGGTCAACCAACTACCTTTTGTATTCATGTATAAAACGCACTTTAAAAAAAAAAAGATTTCCAAAGAAAAACTCAGGGGTGTATATCATACACGAGAACTGAATGTGACCCCTTTATATAGACAGCCGGCCAGCCAGACCCACTTAAAAAGTGAGGAAACCTATTGTTAATCTCTCTGATAATGGTTAAAGACTGGAAATGTTGGTTTATTGCAAATAGAACTCTCCACATGGTTGAGGTAGCAATTTGATCCCATGTGTGAGCTATGACCTTGGAGTAAGGTGTAACCATTGGATATTAACATTAACACCTAAGCAGGTTACAGTTCTGATTTACAGTTCCTGATAAACATGCTAAATCCATGCTTTTACCTTGACAACTAACGTCTATCGGTAATATATTACTACTTTAACCATCAAGCCTTCCCTATCAGGAAACGCATATTTGCATCAACTCTTGGTATACGGAGAAATAAATCAAGCTGAAACAAATTCTGAAAAGTGAATGTTTATTATACACCAAAGATTTTTCTAGGAATTCATCGCCCATAATTGGAGGTGCACGTTATATACAAGTGCGTATTATACATAAATATATACGGTAATGAGACACTTTGGTGCTTGGTGCATAAGACTGACCAATTGTCAGTTTATAGGTTGTAGGGGGGAGATATCTTAGAGAGAGAGTTTCTTGAAATGTGTTTTTTATGTAATATGGTGTTAGCATATATTGTTTTAGAGTTTGTCTCAAAAGCAGGGCCAATCTCTAAACAAGGCATATCATGATGATTTTTTAGCCCCAAAACAAGTCAACAAGGCATATCGTAAATTAGTGGTTCCCAACCTTTTCAAGGTCATTTCCCACTTTGGTAAATAACATAATTAGTTTTCCATCCTTTCATTTAAGTAACAAAAATTATTTCATTCTGCATACAGTTAGACAGCTTTATATTAAGGATTAATTCAATTTTATAATGGTGCAGCTGCTGCTTTGTATTTATTCAAAGGAATCAAGCAAAAATCAGGAACATCATTTGGAATTCCAATCTATTACAATGAAACAAGAATTCTGCTATCATAACCGATATAAAAATCAATGTGATCTCTGTTTTTGTTTTCTTGCTACGAGTTCTTAAATTCATGGGTCTATTAGTGAGAAATACCTTCCAAGTACCCTTCAGCCAAAACATTCACCATCTCTCCCATTTTTAACTAATAACCTTATTCTCTCTTTGGACTACCTAAATTCCCCTCCCTGGTTGGGAACCACTGTCATAAATGAATTATTTTTAGGACCCAAATAAACGAGTCTGAGGATCAAGGAAAACTTTTCAAAGCTCTAGGAAAACAATAGTTTTCAATACAAATACACAAGGCATATACAAAGATTTGGTCAAAAATCATGAGTCAACCTGTACTAATGATTAACTTATATACAAGAATATCTGGTATGTTTAAGATTTTTGCATTGTATTTCTCCGCAGGTAGCAGTATATAAAAATAAATTCACGAGTTTAGAGATGCAATTATCAGCATCACTTTCAAAACAAGAATTTAGTAGAAAAAAGATGTATATTGGTAGAAATCATACAGGAAATTGGTCCATTTTCCCGAAGAAACGGGAGACAAGCAGAAAAAACTGATTAGCAGTAAGCAGTGCTGAACTGATCTTGTTTAAACAGAGCTAAAAGATTTCTTTCTTCGTACGAGGTCTATCTGGAGAGTATCCAGCCATTGAGAATATCTCTAGAAGCAGTTGCGTGGCTTTGCTGTAACTTGGTATCCAATCAGAGGGGATCTTAAAGTGCATGCGTGAACAGACACTCTCCCATGGGGTTTCTCAGCCAGCAGTGAGACCTGTTGAGTGAGGTTTACTGTGTATTGGGTGAGCCTTGCATGACCAAGCGAGTCATTCAATATATATCATGTAGAGTTTTTTTGGCAGAACATGGCACCACCCAGTTTTGTCAAACTCCCTACTGTCAAGAAGATTGGCTCCTGTGACTTCTGGGTTTTCCCCAAAGAGATTTCAGATAGTGGACAAGAAAAAAAAAAGTGGAAGGGATGCTGAGATAAGTGTGTGTCCTGAAGGGAGTGATTTGAAGTGGACTAAGGCACCATTGCCCTAGATAGGCTATTTTTTGTTAATATTAAATGGTTGGATACTCTCTGGACTGACCTTTGACTATAATCATTTTGAAATCCAATTTATACAGTTTAGATGAATTAGCAGTATGTATTAGTAGACGATAATATTGCAACACAATACTTTCCACAGAATTAAAATTTCAATTAAACAATGATTTAATAGCTTACATGTTCTTTACATACAAATTTTAAGGCTGTGTTTTAGTTTTAAAATTCATGTCACAGGATTAGGCAAAGGGATATCTTCAAATTTCTGGAAAAACTTTTTGTTTCCAGTCATTATTAATTTTCATTTGAAAAAAAACAAAAAAAACACAAATCTCATTTTTAAGGCAATGTACTAATAAGAACAAAAAAATCGTTATTTTCAAAAGAATTTTGTTAATTCAATCTAATTCTAAGTAGATGTATAATGATAGAAATATTTAAAAACAAAAAGAAAAAGAAAAGGGAAGCCATTATTAACTTCGATGTCTCTGCCCCACAAATAGATAAAAATCTCACTTCCGAGGCAATACAGATAAGAAAAAAAATCATTATTTTTCAGATATTTTGTTAATTCTATTCTATTTTTATATAGATGTGTAAAAAGGAAATATTAAAAATTTATCAAAAAAAGACAAGAAAAAATAATTAATCTAATGATGCCAGAAAGTTCCTATTAAAAGTGGTAAAAGAAGTATCTTATCGAGGAACACCTTATTAAGTTTCATATAAATCTGACTAAATACAGCTGAGAAAAATCAATTCTAAAACGAAGTTCAAATGCCATTATTACCAGATCACAGGACCCTGAGAAGGGACATCTTTCTACCAAGTTTCAAGTGAATCTCATTCAAAACAGCTGAGAAACAAAGTAGGGACTCCTCTAAAAATGTATAAACCAAGTTGAGCTTTGTAGGTGAAATTCAATTTCTTCTCGCTCTGTTCAAACATACAGGTATATAATCTCTTATTCAAAAACCTTGGAATCAGGCATGTTTCAAAAATTGGAATGGTAGTACAGGTACCATACCAATAATAACACTTGTTTCTAAGTCAGCTTGTCAATATTAAGAATAGGAGAATCTGCAGCTCTTTTTAACATTTCCAGTCTCCAAAGTAAAAAAAAAATCAACAAAATATCCATGAGCAGCAGAGACATGTCTGACTAGTAGGAGCATTGAGACACAACGGTGAGGCATGGGTTGGGCCAAAATAATAACTTTTTCAGCGCCTCTACAAGGCATTCAAGACAACTTTGGGCAAACATTGGTTTGGCACTAAACACAAGCCTTGGTGTGCAGACAACATCCATGGAAAAAATTTTCAGTTTTCAGAGTATTTTGATTTTCAGAATTTCAAATAAGAGATTGAATACTTGTAAAAGGATCATTTGCTTGTTCAGCATATGAGTGAGAAAAATATAAACTTAGTGTCAGCAGCAAAACTAAAACTAATTTTTTGGACCAACTTCAAGTAAACTAAAGAGGCTTTTATTCCACTAATGACAAGAAAAAAAAGAATTTCTTGAAATTCTTTTTTTTCCAAATTTAAGCGCACTTGCACAACCCGGTTTACCTTGTATAAAAAATCTCAAATTATCATCAAATAGAACAATAAATTTAATTATTCCATATATTTTAACAACAACTATCTTCATCTTTGTTGTCTTTAGCACATTTCAACAAACATATTCTCTAGCCTTCCTAAAGAGTTTGTTATTTCTGGTCTTTGGTATCTCTTTCCTCCTCCTTTTCATCTCACAGGGTTCATGGCAATAGAATAGAATCATAAGACCAAGTATTAAGATCTCATGTCAGTAGCAATGTTTCCACTAATTTTTTGTGGTCAGAGGGTGAAAAAATCTCATAGAGTATAAATTTTTTTCCAGTGACAAAAGTATGACTTGAATTTGACATCGGGAATCAACATAGAAACTCAGTATTTGTAATCTTTTGTACGCATATTAATTTACTTTGCACTGACTGCAAAATGTGTGTGCACATACACACAGGCTAGAGGGTCATTAGTATCAAGATAAGGATTACAAAATGGCTGAAACTGGAATCTGTTCTTTGGTAGAGCCCACTTGTAAGAAACAATAAGTTCGAAGTCCTATAGTTAACAATCTCCAAATAGCCTTCTGACTTCCCAAGATTGGCTTTCCTGACAACTCTTAGTAATTAAGGACCTCTATGTCTGCTCAGATGCACTAACGTTTAGCATGTGTGCCTCCCACACAGAAGGATCTGGGTTTGATTCCCAGTATGAGTAAAGAGTGTGGAAAACTCTTGATAAGCACAAATTTCCATGCACTCAGCAGCTATCTGAGTACACCTTATGCTGTGTGACTGGGCCGAAAAAAATTGGGAATGGAGTCGCCCCCCCTCCCAATCGAAAGGATGATAGCGAATGAAAGAGGAGGCTTTGGGTCGCCTCCGACTTCCAGTGCAGTACAAATTCATACATGCATATCAGCAGTCAATACAAGGTCAGCTATAGCACTAGGTTTCCTACATCAAGGATCAACCAAAAGAGAGATTCCAATCTTGCCCTATCTACAACTTACGAAAGTAACATTCCCCATTTTTTTTGGACGATTCAACCTCTCCTTCAAATTATTGATACTGCTGACACGTTTTGGCCGATCATTTATCAAGTCCTAGTTTGATGTACAGAACATGAATTAAGGAAAAAAAAAGTGGTCTTTAATATATCATCTGGATCAATTCAATTCAGCAGTTCTTGGTACAAAGACATAAACGGATGTCAAATACCCAGGTGATTCCATACTATACCCACAAGTATCACTCCAAACCTACTTTGCTATATAAATGAAACTAAATAGTGCTAAAACCTATACAATCCTCACTTGTGCATCCAGCTAAGAAGCCAATATATGCCACCGCCTTCAACTTCCTCACTCCCCAACAATGCTGTCAATAATATGGACCTTATCCAAGAGCGGGTAACGTGTACTCTTCTCACTCTAGATATGGTCTGCCGTATCAGATTTTTCATTTCTTTCTTGGCTATGGCTTTCTTATTTTTGACGTCATATTTCAAGGGAATGCTTGGTTTCACCTATATATCGTTTTCAAAATATGAATGGGATGTTATACATGCAATCTTTATTCAGATCCTTCTCCTGTAAGGAATGAACTCTAGCAAAGGAGGTTGTGAAGGGTAGTTTTACTATTGAACTCCACCCTGATGTTGTAATGTTGACAAACCCTTTGGATCTATTCCACCACACCTTTAACCAATCTTGCCTGTTCTCAAATTGCAGAAAATGCTGACAAGTACCTTAACACTCAGTCCTACGATTCTGTTGGACTGGTATGTTCTGGTTGAGAAGATGAAAAGATGGAAGGAACAAAAAAAGAATTGAGTAGTTTTTGAGAACAAAATAGAGCAGAATCATGAGGAAGGATGGAGAATGTATAAATCATAATGCGTTAAAAACAATAGAAATGAAGACAAAAGTTTAAAAAAAACTATCGTATTTCCCAGTTTTGCACCTTAATTTTGACTTGCAAAATTTTGAAAAAAAAAATTAGACATAAGATTAAGGTCTCAGCACTTTCACCTACCTCATGAAGATGCTTTATAGGTGGCTTAGTCACAAGTAGATCCTCCTTACCACTTACATAGTCTGCATTTTTTTTCTCTCTTATAGTATAGAAAAACAGTAAGTTTACACCGAGCCTACAGGTAATAACCCATGGTAAAGCTATGTTACAATAGTTCAGTTCCACAATCTGTCCAAGCATTGGTTTTTATCTTCACTGGAATATCTGAATCATGACCAATAGTGATATTTGCATTTGGAAAAAAAAATCATATTAAAGTATATCTTTCATGCAAGTGACACAGGTAATATTTATATACAACACCTTAAAAACTACTAGTCTGTTGGCTTGTTACATAGTTAACCAATGGGTAATTAATTTTTGTGAAAATGTTCCTTCATTGTTAATGATTCTTTTGTTTATTCATTTTCTACTAAGTATAATTCATACACTTTATTTAGTGGTCATATAATAGAGTTCCGATTACTATAAAGCATAAAACTCCTTCCTCCGGGGTTTGGATAGAGCTATGAAGGTAACCATTAGTTGGTATGACGTAGGGTTAATTTTCGAGACTTATTTCAGAAAAAAAAGTAGCGTCTTTGACGCTGGGAAATATGATACATGAAATAATGAAAATACGTTTTCTCAGAAGTTCAGAAAACAACTGGGAAAAGAATTTAGAGTTGAACAATTATTACAGAATAGGCACATCTGCTTTATAGAACGCAGGATATAAGATTATTTTGCGTAAATTAATCTTTGAAATATATGAAAACTTGTCATAAATTAGAATATATTTATATTGAAATAGAAAATTATTTGGTCAATAAATTAGAATAAAATTAATTTTTTGTAACAGAATAACACACATAGATATATACATTTGGTATGAATCACGGTAAGTCTGTAGAGAATTTCTTGACTTAAGCACCACCAACATTGTTCGTACCTTAGTAAAAGAAAAACTCAAACAGTAATCAGCAAATTGCATCACATCGATAGAGTTTAATCAGGGTTGCCAGATTTGGCGAGAATGGGAGATAATGGAAGCTTTATTCCAGACATTTACCAATCACTGGCATTGGAATAGTGTTTAATATGAAAATCGAGTAAGTCCGAAACAATATACTCCCTAATTCTTAGTAGTCAGTGTGTGCAAAAATCTGATGTTGTGCAAATTTTTTCACCAGTGATGAATGTATGTGCACAACTTCAAATTCGACATAGTGAACCAGTATTTTTTAATAAAGCTTTGTAAGCTATCCATAGAATTTGAAATCTTTACTGCGCACATCAATTTCCTTTGTGTACTGGTTGCAAAACATGGATGCACCCACACTTGTGTACAGCTTACAGTGAACAATGGTCTGGAGGCAGAAGTTCTATACCAGCTTCTTGTGTTAGGTAAGTCTCTAAAATGAAGTTTATCTCTCCTGGCTAAATCTGGCAACCCTGGTTTACATTGAAGTGAAATAAATTTTGGTTTAATGCAAACTGTGGTTGTTAACCACCATTCAGTTACATGGAGTCATAGAGTTGTAGGTCAAGTTTGACAACTACTTCTCCCGAGGCAATTTCGTGCAACAGCAGTTTCTTCGTGATTGGTCCTCTACAGGTTCTGGTTTCCTCAAAAATTTCAGATACACAAATTTCTGTTCGTCCCAAAAAATCTACAACAATAAAAACATTTGAAAAATGAATAAGGAAAACATTTTTCTCTAGTGTATCAGCTAGTAATATCATTTTGATGATATTTTTTTTTTATTAGATGGAGCATAGTCAACTTGATTTTTAGACTAGTATTTCTTTAATGATAATTTTGATTGCTTTTTATTGCAATGTAAGTCTTAATAATAGCTTCATCTAGAAAAAAAAGTAAAGTAAATATTACTACTGATGATATGATTAGTGTACACAAAAACTATAACAGATATAGTGCCAAGTAATCTATTCTGCAAGCTGTAAGAGTACTGGTAGCTCAAAAATTAATAATGAATGTATCAGAGAAGAAGAAAATTTCAACACCTGGCTAAAGTTCTGAGATGAGTTTTCATTATAACTCAGCTCCCAAGTCATAAACCACTTGTAATTGACAGTGGATTTCTTCTATAATAGAGTTATTTCCCTTGAAATCGACATTCTCTTATAAGATTTTTCATGAATTTAAGATTAATATCCTTATCTTCTTAGCTGGTAAGATAACATTTTTGCCTGGTGTGTATTACATTTATTTTTAGACAAGCCCTTTTAAGGTCCATTTTTAGACATAGATCTTTTTGGAGTGTGAAACATGGGAGAAGGGGCTTCAACTTGCCACGCTTGCCCATGATGTGTTGTTGGAGGCAGGGAGGGGATGATTTTATGTCTCTCCCAAGGGCATTAGAGTAGCTAGTACAAACCATTTTAGTTGGAGTTTGAACTCTACCCATTGATCCCATTCTCTTTGTGGGAAAATGCTTAGCTATGTACACCTCCCTATTACATGAGCTAACCTTTAAAGGATTAGATAGAATCTTTTTCTTGGCTCATGATGAGATATTTTTCTGATCCCTTGTCCCAGTCAGCGTTTTTCTCAGTAACTGAACTGAAAATTTCAACTTACATGTTGTGATATAATATTCATATTGGGTAACTGAAAAGGTCGTTAGATGGCACTAGGAGCGTTTAGTTTCAACTTCTTTCAAAAATATCGCTTTTGACTGTATCTTGACAGCTGCCATATCAGTGTGCATTTTTAAAGAGAACCTTTTTTTCTAAATTGGAGTATTTTTGTTATTTGATTCTAACACTTAAGAAAGAAGAAAAAAAAGCAACATTTTCAGCAGATTAAGTTTTTTTTTATTTCAAGGAAGGTAAAAATGCAACTCCAACACAAAAAGAGATTTGTGCAGTTTATGGAGAAGGTAAGGTGAATGATCAAATTTGCCAAAAGTATAATGCAAAGTTTCATGCTGAGATTTCTTTTTCATGCTGAACAATGCTCAGATGACAAACCTTTAAATTCATATAGAAAAATGAATGGGAAATAATTCCTGATCAATACTATCTCCCTTTGACTGATCAGTAATCTCTAAAATTTTTTCTCTTCAATTCAGTTCCATTTTCTAAATTCAATTCATTGAAAAGTTCCACTATGTTTAGGATCAGTTTCACGTGAATTTAATAGTTAATCAGAATTGATAATCAACATGAAAATTGAAATTCAAAACAATTTAATATGCAGACAAAGTGGCATAAAATATACAAAAATAAATATTTGGTTTTCCTTTGAATAGAAAAATCCCTTACCATCAGTGTTATAGATTAACTCTTAAATTCATTAAAAAAACATTTTTTATCAGAGGGATATAACTTATAATTAGAATTATCTCCCTTTCATCATTTTGTCTACTTGAAGATGTTCTTTTCAAATGGATTCACAGAAAAGTTCCATTTTTTTTAATACTATTTATTGAATAGCTCCACTGTCGGTTTCAAGCAGTTTATGAATTTAAGAGTCAAAACGGTTTATAGCAAAAAGTTGATGCCAACTTACCATTAGGAGAGAAGAGATCTCGATCAAAGACTGTAATGCACAAGACATCCTGTTGAATATCTCTGATAATGAATTGCATTGAATCATTCCACTTGGGATTCAGAGTTCCACTTATTACTTTTGTCCGATGTTCCTGAGTCCCCATGCTGACTTCGCAGAAGGGATCACTCTTTCCTGTCCACACAAATAGGAGGAAAATTGTCAGTGATAAATGAAGGAGATTATCTATAACATTATTTCTGTCTGTTCCTGTCTGCATTCAAATACTTCAGTATTAACATAAGGGAAAAGTTAGTTAGTCTGATGAAAAGGCGGGAAGAGAGAGGGCAGAAAAAAGGTATTTTGACAATAGAGTAAATAGAGTGGAAAGTAAGAGGGTAGAAAAGAAAGGTAATTTACGAACAGGGCAGGAATATTTTTACTTATGAAACTAATCCATGTTACGTTTGCATAAGATTTAGATAAAATATAGACAGGTAACAAAGATTGGAAGGGATAAGGGAAAAAATGAGAATATACAAACAAAAGATGAGAGAAGAGCAGAGGCAGGTGATAATGGATAATCTTAGAAGTCAATACCAGAGGCATATTCACAAATTCAACTAGTAATTAATCAGAATAATTATTTGATAAGGACCAGCTTGGAAACAAATGTAATTTTGTCTGAAATATGTCATTATCTTTATTATGTGAGTTGTTAGGGTTACTATCCTCATCATTGTTGGTCTTATCACTTCGTTTTGGCCAGTGCATTCTTCGACCTTCTGCATTGTCTGAAATTCTGAGATGTGTCATTGTCATTATTTCAGGAGTTGCTAGGACAACTTATCATTATTCTTGTTGGTTTTATAACTAAGTTTTGATCAATGCAGGAAGGCCAAAGAATGTACCGGCCAAAACATAGTGATAATACCAACAAGGTTGAAATAAATAGTTTGAACAACTCCTGGAATAATGATAACTCATCTCAGAATTTCAGACAATGAAGGCTGAAGAATGCATCAGCCAAAATCTAGTGATGGAGCAAACAAAGTTGAGATTATTAGTTCAAACAACTTATCGGATAATGACAATAAGTAATTTCTGAATTTCAGACAATGATGAAGGCTGGAGAATACACTGGCCAAAATCTAGTGATAAAACTAACATAGATAAAAATATTAGACCAAGTAACTTATGGAACAAATTTAAAGCTCTTATTTCTATTAACTGATATACATTTTTCTTCAGTTATCAGCATACACACACACACATATCAATGTTTTAACAGGCATATTCTTTGGTTTTCCACAGGTATCTTGCATTTAGAAAATTTCAGAGAATTTTGAACAGGACCTTAATCAAAAAAATTGAATGATAATATTAGGCTATTATACCTTCTTTTTTTAATCATGGAGAATAATGCTAAACGTGAAAGATTTACTAATGTAATAGCAGTTTTTTGCAGATTCCATGTAAATAGAAATTAATTTATGGTAGAGGTGAACAAATACTATCCATTCAGTTTTATATTAAAGAAAGATACATTCAAATTTTTCAAGAGAATTTTGACATTTCAGACACCACAAAAAATAACTTTAATGACCTTAACTAAACTTTATACTGATAACAAAAGTTGACAATTTTTTTTGAGAGACAAATCATCACAAGTGACTGAATGAATAACTTTTAATGTCAGTCAATTTTTTGTTCTATGTCAGCAAAATACATGCTTTCACTCACAAATTTCTTCAATTTAGCAACACCGCAGTTGTAAGTTTGAAATAAAAACACAAAAAATCAACTGTAGAAATTGGCAACACAAATTACAAACTTGAAAAATAGAAATTTAAAAAATATCTTAACTGGCAACACAATCATTTGCATCCATTAAGAAATTTTAACAACATACAAGGAGATACACAAAAATAACCAGAATTGATTAATAAAAAAAAAAACAAGACCCAACTTTGGGAAGGGACCTGTGGGTACTTCCGAACTCAAACTCTCTCTCAAATCATGGCACTCATTCAAATGATCGTTTTTTTTAACCTCTGTGAGCAAAGAAGGCACGAATTTTATGGAAATTTGTTTTATTTTCAAATATACTGTTAACATCCCCATGCATGAAGTCTAAGATAAACAAGTCACCTCAAATATCTCAATGTTTGACAATAATCTTCATTGATTGCTTGGTGAACTTCTTTTTGTCATTCTAGCTCATTGAAGGTTGGTCAGATCGTGGTTGGTCTTCAAATGACATTTTGTCACATTTATAACACGAGTTTCATTTGTACTTGTGTTTTACTTGAAGTTTCTCAAAACATTACAACACTTTCAGCAGCAATTTTTCCCAAAAGAGAACAAACTGCACACACTCTCTGTTCTTTTTTCTTTCTCATCAGCCTTTGCAACGATTGCCAAACGTGCTTGCAAAAAAACTGAAAAAATAGTCATAGGAAACGAATCAGTCAAACCAGAATCGTATTGCAGATTGGCTTGGAATAGTGTTGATTGGTGTCACCGAACGATGCAATATGCATCTACCCTCAGTTTGCACCACATTCTTTTTTGGTAAGGGTACTTTTACATATTGTGAGTAATGCAAATTCGGCATGTAGTTTCCAACTCTTGAAATTGGATCCTTTGAATGGAACTGATTTGATACTTCACAGTCTTTTTCAAATACTGGAATATTGTTTTCCTTTCATGAATTCTCCTAATTCTTTTTATCCATGCACTAGTTTTTGCATTAGGTGTGTGCTATTTGAAAAAGACGGGGAAGTGTCAGAATCAGCTCCATTCAAAGGACTCAATTTCAACAGATAGTAACTCCATGTTTTCCAAAAATTAAATTCAACAATCAAGAAAAAGGAATTACCAAACTATTCAAAATCATTCCAAAATAGAATTGGTATGGTTTGTATGCTTACTAGTTTCCAATCAGAGTGTGAAGTGGAAAACATGCTGTTATTTAAAGGATACAACAGAAAAAGTCAGGCAAACTTGTTAGCATAAATCCATAAAAGATACTTATATAGGCATGCATAAGTCAAAATAACATGATAGGGTTTGAGAGAAATACCCTATACAGGTTGTCCATCAAGTTTCTATCAGTTTTTGATTAAACAGGTGTGATAAAATAAAAAGAGACTTGGTGGACATCCTGTACTTTGGGTTGGCCAAAATGAGTGTTCTGCTTTTGTCATTAGATGATGTTATGAGTTTTTAACTTCATTCACATCGCCTTAATTGTATTATAAGAACTGCCTTATCAGCGTGCGTTTAAAAAATATACCAAAACTGGCATATCTTGGTTAATTGATTTTAACACTGAAGATGAGAGAAAATAAACATCATTTTCAGCATATCAAGATTTTTTAAAAACTTAGCAAAAAAATATCATGTCAGTTTCAAGGGAAACAATTTCTGATTGAAATTATCTTCTTGGATGCTTTAGTTAATTTTCAAAAAAATTAAATTCACAGATGAGTTCCACTATCTTTAAACTAGTCATTGAAATGAAAGACATTGGTTACTATCAATTACAAGCATTGTACGAATTTTAGTGTTAAGAAAGGTAAAAATGTGACTCAAATGCAAAAAAAGACTTGTGCAGTTCATGGAGATGGTATTGTGAGTGATCAAATGTGTCAGTGGTCAAGTTTTTTGCAGAAGATTTCCTGCTGAATGAAACTCAACGGTCAGGTAGATGTATGGCGGTCGATAGCAAGCAAATCAAACCAGGCTGGGAATTTTTCACTCACCTGCCACCATCAGATAACCATTTATGGTGGTCTTTACAGAATTCTTGTAGTGAAATAAAACTCAATTCTCTGGAAGACAGCGCCTAACACAGTTGTTTGCTCAGAAAAATTTTTAAATTCTGGGAGGAAAGAATTATGAAATAGCCTGAAATATGGCAGAGAATAGTGGAATAAAATGGCTGATATCTTTTTCAATAAAGTTGATGTCATTAATAAGAAATTTTGCTTTTATTTTTACTTGATAATTCGTTTTGTTCCTTCCAAGTATGAACCAGAATCATTGAAATTGGTTGAGATACTTTCAATCAAGGTTTATTTGAAAACAAAAAGTACATATAGCACCTATACTCTGTTCCTGAAAAATATAGTCCATGTGAGATATTGATTCAGAGAAAATCAATAATCAAAAGCAAGGCCTCTGAGAAGAATTTTATGAAGCAGTTCAAAGCTATTTTTGGCTTCCCTACACACACACTGCACAGATACTATCATCCTTTAGTCAGTCAGTTTCCACCTGCTGTAACTATCTATATTATATTCGTTTGGCAGTGAACAAGTCAACCTATTTCATCAATAGAATAGACAAATTGTATCGACTTTGAAGTTCCAATACATACCCAAGGAACACTAGGGCCCCTTATTGCCCTCTGGAGTGATGCAACAGCTGTACCCCACTCTTAAAGGTCCTGATCAAAACATTTAGATCATAGCCATTTGAGACTTAAGTTCTTTTTTTTAAAAACCATAAACCAAAATTGTCAAGATAGGTCAGCAAAGGTTTTTTCAGTTTTTAAGTGATTCTGCCTGGCTGTCTAGCTATGTGTGTATGTGTTATGCAAGCAGGTGGCACCAGTGGAAGTAGAGAGCTGATAATTTAAACATTTACCCATTATGTCTGGAAAAGAAACTCTTCCTGTTTTTTGAAAATCCCCTACCTAAGTTAATAGTGGCAGTTCAATTTATAATGTAAGTTCATGCTAAATTGGTCACCAGTTTTAGTCCAGCATACAGCAACATTCACGCTATTTTTTTTTGGTGAATTCTGACACTTAGTTATCGAACAAAAGATGAGAGAAGTAATTGATTCATTGATCACCCATTTCATCCAATTTTTTAATTGATCACCCCAACACGGCATGCTATCAAAAGATGTAGCTCACCCATTCAGCTAACCACTTTGCAACACCACAGCTCCTGTTATATTTGATAATTCTTTTAAAGACAACAAAACAGCAATATTACGAAAAAAGTCCATTACATTCATTACTATGAAGTAAAATGATCCAGTGTTTCTCAAACTTTAACATATTACAGCTCATTAACCAACATATTTTACTATAATCGACTGTAAAAATGAAATGAATCAAACAAAAACATTGCAGAAGTCAATGAATGAAAATTTCATCTTGGCAGCATACTGATGAATGTATTGATCACCCTTTTTTCCTTCCATTTGTCACTAAAGAGATTGAAATCTCACAGAATCTAGTGATAAAACCACCCGATTGGTAAGACACAATATCCGTACTGGACACTTTCAAGGTTTCAAATACATGTTTGTGCATAGTCTATAACTCTGAGAAGAGTCATTAACATCTCGTCTTCAGTTCGGACATTCCAATCTCTTCTTCCTATCGCTTTCCTGATGGATATTACATATTACGACGGAAGGAGGAGGTAGAATGGATTGGCCGTTGTGTTGACAACATCAAAGATGAAGAAAAGATTGAAATGTCCAAACAAAAGATACATGTACTTGGAAAAATTAATGAGGCTCGTTTAGGATATAGCTGCGGCCAGGGCCCAGAATAACCATTAAGCAAAATAAGCATGTGTTCAAGGCATCAAAAGAGAAGGAGGCACCACAGGTTTCTTGCTGCTTCTGCATTAAATTATAAGAAGTTGTTTGAATTGTTTAACATGAAATGTTGAATTTTAAAAATCCATTTTTTTTCTTACATATAAAGTTAATTCAAATATCCAAATGATTCAATCAACCATATAAATACTATTGCAGGAAACTGGTCATGGTGCAAGCATAAGCTTTATATGCAAAGATTTGATTTAATGAAGTAGTGCATTTTTGTAGGATATTGTATATCTCCCATGTATTTTGATCAATTTGAATGAATATGACCTTCATTTTTGAAAATTTTGTGAGTTAAGCAATAACAAGGCCACCATTTTGGGTCTGTGCTTTGGGCATGGAGTGGCTTTAATCTGGCCCTGGTTTTAGCACACTATTGTGCCATGGCACATAGTCTGAGAATCACTGAAATAATCTGTTGGACTTGAATATGGAGAAGCCTACCATTGATGTCACGGGCAACAAGGCTAGTTCCTTCAACAACGATCACCAGCAGACGTCCAACACCACCCTTGGTATTTGCTGAGAGAGAAAGAAGAGCATGCTAAAAAGTGCGACAAAGCCAGGCCAGTTGATGTAGGAAAGCAGTTTCAAACTGTTCTTGAGTGACAGGCTAATCATGCAATCACCAGATGGAGGATGGTGGTGGCTGTGAATCTAAGAAATGTTTAAGAGCAAAGTTTACATGCAGACATTAATTAATGCAGTCCGACCATTTCAGTTGACCTTTTAATTCAAACACTGAATGCAGTGAAATGTTTGAAGACTTTTGAAAAATTGTCAACAATAGCACATTAAACTTATCATGAATGAGATAATTTATCATAAGCCATAATGTTGTATTAGATTAACTGGAAGGAGGACTGACATGCTTTTATGAGTTTAATAATGTGAGTTTGAACAAGCACTAATTGATATCTCTGTTGATAATGTTTGATAAGAAATGGTATAAGAAAACCTCAAACTAGAAAGCACTCAGTGAGTGCATAAATCCGTGTTGCCGTACACCAACTAAATGCTGAATGAAAATAAGATATCAAAAAACAAGGAAGAGAACTTTAAATAAACAAATATTGAGTTACTCCCCTTGAAATTTGAATTGAGCCTTTTTTTTAAAACTTTGAATTAACTGTTCGTCTTTAACATGTTTCTGCAGGATATTCCTAGATCAGCACGCAAATTTAACCACTTCTTCTATAGGTCATGGCCCAACCTTTCGCATGATTTAATCAAAGTTCATTTTAGAGATATCGTGGAGACAGTCAAACGGACAGACATGAGTGAATACATATATCTCTCCCAACTTTGTTGGCAAAGGGAAATAATAGGGTATTCAATAGAGGGAGATATCTATTTGGAAAAAAAGCACTAATACTAAATCATTGAAAGAATTTCAGCAAGATAATCTGACTGACAATTTGAAGTGAGCTCAGTCCTTATTGTGTGCTCCACACGGTTGCCAGAAGGGAGGATAATCCAAGTTTACCCAAAACAGACATTGGAATAGCATTGAATTTGGAAATTGAGCAAGTCTGGAGGCAAATATTCAATACCAACCACTTGGGTAAGTTTCTTTGATAAAACTTAGATTATCTCCACTTTAGAACAAATTTGGCAACATTGGTGGCTTTGAAACAGAGTAAGCGGGCTAAGTAGACAGCTATCTCAGCATGAAGCAATGGTCAGCAAGGTAATCCAGCAGACCACTTATATTATACTGAATTCAGTCATCAGTTACTCCATACCTGTGTCCCTATGTCAGACTAAGCAAAGCCTGGTAATGTATAACTTGCCCTTGAGCAATGGTCAGTTATCTAGTCTCATAGACCCTTATTACTGTAGTGAGTTTGATCCTTTAAGCTTAATAATCAATATTGAATCCAGAATAATAATTCAATCCTTACAAAATTGGGAAAAACCTGTTTTTAACTTGCCAATGACATTTGCTAGATTAGTCCACAAATGCCTACAAAAGTTTAGGTGTACATGAAAGTGTAAGAGATGTCAAATTATGCATGAAAATATATACTAGGACCTACAGACATCAGTGAATATCAGTATTAATTAATTGGATCTTTGTATGAATTCAAGCATTACCAACAGAGTTATTTTTAAGGGTTAAGGTAAAAAGTGAAAAGATTAAAAAACATACAAAAAAAAAGGCATGAGTACAATAGATGGAATTGTGATCGATGGCATGCTCTGGATTGGTTGTCAACACATGCAGGCAGCCTTACCATTGCCATGACTGGAAGGTGTTAACATAATCCCTTCTTGTAAGATCACTAGTAGTCGTCCTACCACATGTGTTTGGTTTAGGGCTAAATCAGAAAAAGTAATACAGAACCAGAAATGGCAATTATTGTGTTTTTTGTAAGTGAATCATTATTTTATAAAATTCAAGGGAAAACATTCAAGAAAACAAAAATAAAACAATGATGCAATTTTTTTTGTCAATTGAAAAAAAACACAAATTAAATTGAATTAAAATTCATGAACATTATAATAAAAATACAACTATAATATAACATTATTTGTCAATCATAAAAAAAATAAAATTCTAAATAGAAAACAGGAAGATATGTCATGCTTTGTTGACATAAGAAAAACAGACACTACACTCTGATCTTGAACTAAATGCCTCAAAGGCTGGACCACAAAATCTAGGATAGTGCCAACTCATTTCATCATCTTATAAACCGAACGATGTAAAGTCAAGTTGAAAATAGCGCGAGGAGCGACTGAATTACCTTTTGGTTTAACGAACAATAATTGTCAAATGTTTTTTCTAACGAGGGACAACCATTGAGTTTAATGAACTCTCAGCTTAAAAAAATCTCCGCTCCCTGAAATTAGTTTGTAATAGCGAAGGTTTTTCTATATACATAATTATATCATATACATAGGAAGCCACTTATTGAAATTATTTTGGGACAAGGATTTTTAGATAACATTAAGTAAAGGATAAAAAAATTGGAACAATTTACATTCATTCTTATAAATTCATGATTAAGTGGTTAAATATGATATCAACAACTTTATATTCGAAAAAAAATTAATAATGCACGAATATGAATCATTAATTGATTTTAAAACAATCATTTGGGAACAACCAATTTTGATAACAATAACCGTTTGATCATATTATCTATGATTATGATAAATAGTTTCCGCTGTATGATATATCACATTATATAGCAAGACTAGATCTGTTTCACTTGAACCATGCATAAGCAATGGAGCTAACATCAAACCTTTGGAGCCAAATTTTAGAAAGAATAAATTTTTCAATTACAGGCAAATTCTAGTTTATGAGATTCCTTTATCTCAATATCTATAAGCATAAAATGAATTTGCACTAAGTGATATGGGAATACAGTAGTCCACATTTACAACCCAGCTATTTGGGTCCAGGAAAGAAAACCATGTTATAACTGATCAGCAGTAAAGAAAGGTTGTTTTTTTTCATCACAAAATCAAAGAAAACACCATGTAATAACATGTTAATTGATTTTAAATGGAGAAAATTCATCATTTTAGACTTATCAAGTAAGTTTTTTAATGAAATTCTGTTTTTATTCATGGCTTTCTAGAGGAGTGGATGATAATGGGGAAGGAAAAAAAAAATTTTGCATCCATCAATTGACCACCTTATAAAGCGAACCACGATGTAACAGGGTAAGCCTGTAATTACAAAAGAGAGGTCTTGCAGTAACTGAACAATTACATGCGTAAAACAATAAATCGTTACAATTTTTTAAATAATGGTAACTGAATTTCACGTTGATTGAAGAAGTATATGGCAAAGTTGGTTTTTACATAAGATTATAGGCCTCTCCAATCATAATGAGATTTGTTATAACAACGCTTGCCATATAATGTGGGTGGATAGTGGATCCCAAAATATTAATCTAGCTTCTAAATAGCTAGATCCAACTCCAAAATAACTGGTTATTGCAACTTGATTCTTGGACCCCAGCATCCACATTATAATGGAGGATGCTGTATTGATATACAGAACAAACATAACTAATACAAGCTTGGCTTTGCATTTTTAAAATCTAAAAGGTGAATGAAACAGAATTCATTTTCCCATACAATAGTATTCCAAAACTATGTATGCTATTCAAACTCCTTTATTAATAGTTCCTGTAATAAAACAAGTCAACCTGAGTTGAGAAAGTGAATTTGTCATCAGTTTTTGCGTATGTAACTCTTATTCGAGCTGTCATGGCCTCAATGGTTTTTGGTGTGGTCATTGTCATTATCATGACTAACGAAAATAAAGTCAAAACTCAATAATAGGAGTTTCCAAATTTTTTCAACCACAGAAATTCAATGTTTACAAAAAAAACGTGAGTTGACACATGATGTCATGGGATCACTCTTTCTTTTCCCCTCTCTTTTTTTACTCATATCTGACAAATTCACGATAATAAAAACAATTCTAGGAGTTTGACAATACGAAGGGAGAGATCATTATATCATGTATCAACGTTTTTCTGTCACGTAGACATGTTTTTTTTATGTGCTCTAAAAATGGTCACTTTGAAAATCAAGCCATGCTTAAATTCTAATTTTTTGATGAAATTGAACAAAATGGCTAATGAATTTTTTCTGTATGTAAACATCAATGATTAGAGACTCTAAAATAGAGCACCTCACCATTGAGTAATGGTCAACAAGCTGGTCTGGTCAATCATTATTACTGTGTATGATCCTCATTGGATGTCCCACACTTGTGGTCTTGTGCTATTCGGAGATAAGATTAGTAAATATCAATATATTGACATGCATATCATGGAAATATAATCAAGTTAGACTCACATAAATGGGCTTTTTCTTTCTTCTTCCTCTCCACTTCCAAATAATTCCGGGACGCTCTTTCAATATTCCTTACCCATGTGTCTCTATAAATGAATGCGCAATTAAAAATGAATAAAAAGTCAAGTTTAAACATCAAAATCCCACTAGTCCAAAGAAAAACAGTACACAACAATCAAAATCAAAAACACAAAGATTGAGAAAGTAGACCACTACATCTACCTAGGACAACAAATCTCCATGGAATCCTCAAAAGAAGAAGAAATTAAAAGAAAATCATTCTAGAATGGCCAGCTTTTGGCAGAGCAAGCTAAACCTTCAACAAAAAAAACTATTATTTCTAAAAAGAAGAGTATACAACCAATGTATCCTCCCAATAGTCACCAATGGAGCTGAAACATGGAACCTAACCATAAGACTGACCCTCAAACTGAGGGCCACACAACTTGCACATGAAAGAATTCCGTTCAACCTCACATTGAGAGATCAAAAGACAGCAAATATTTCAGGGAAAAAAGACATCATATAATCCATTAGAAAAATCAAATGGCAATGGGCTGGTCATATTGCAAGAATAGTAGACAACCGATGGATATCAAAACTTACGACATGGATCACCAGAAATCACAGGTGTAACTGAACCTGGCAGAGACGAACTAAACAAGTTCAGAATGTATTGTCTCTGTGATGCCCATGATAGACATTCCCTGGGATACACTACACCTCTCTAGGTCCAATGACAGACGATAAAAGACTGATGATGAATAAAAAACAAGCCTGCTTAGTCGCTTAGCAGAAACTATCACGTGATCAATGTCTTTTGGCTGCATGCCATGTTGGGGTTGATGAATTGAAAAATTGGGGAAAAAAGAGTGAACAATGAATAAGTTACTTCTCTTGCCTTCCCCAAGATAACACAACAACATGAAGCAACTATTCTACCCCTAACCAACAGCGACATCCCAACCAACTTACAATCCCTTCCACTGGCTAGAACCTCCACCCCCACCACTGACGACCAACCCCTATACACATAAATCAGAGAATATTTAAAAATAAACCTTCAAAACAATGAGAAAAATACCTCATAAAAATAATATTTTTGTTGTATATAAAAATAGGATGAAAACCTAGTAGTCTGCTGATCTATAATTGATACATAAAACTGATCAGTAACAATGAAATTGCAAATATCAATCTATTAATGCTCTATTTCAAAATATTTAGTACTATCACCATAGATAAAGGCACCTCTAAATAAATAAATGTATATATATATACATAGATATATAACAAACTACTGCTCTACCAATGTTGGAGGTGTTAAACCTTTCCGCTAAAGATGAAGTTTTTTGTTTCAAAACATGTTTTTGGAATAATTCTATGTAAATAAAAAATTCCAGATATACCACACACTTCAGCCCTGTCTCAACTTTTTATAGTTCAACTCTATTCCTCTCTCTCTGTACATATATATATATACATAACTAAATATATATAATAATAAACAAAGATATAACACTAACACTTACAAGCTGTCATTTAACAACGAAAAATATGAAAGAAGCACAATTCTGCTTGAATACATATGGAAACACAAAAAAAAGAAAAAAAAAAAACACCATTCATAACATGGAAAATGATAAAATTAGCAATACCATATAAAAACACATCACAGAAATGTAATCTTCGCCTAGAGGAAAAGCTAGAGATAATATGATTCAAAGAAACTAATGAACTGTTCAACAAAAGAACAAATGAAAACAATAGTTTCAATGATTAAAAAGAAGTAAAAAAAACCACTTAATTCAAATATTCAAAACTTTTTTAAAAGGTATCAAAATGATGCAATGATGCAGAATGATTGAGAAATTTGAGAAAAAAAAGATAAAACACATTTCATCTGAAGATCACAGAAGTATGAGACAAACCATTGCATGGAAAAAAAACAGAATTGAACATAAAAAATTGATTATATATATTGTGAAAATCTATGATATACATTATCTGTAACCATACATCTAGAGAATCTATCAGGAAATATATTGAGAATCTATAAAAACACATGACAAATGATTTATAAACTGAAAATTGAAGCCTTACCTTTCATTGGGAGTAATAGCTTTTAGATTGTAGACTCGGTCAATGTGGCATAACTGAAATTGGCACGAGGAGTCATTGTCTGCATCCGCCGTACTAATCTTTACCATAACCTCATTGAGAATGATAGGCTATGAAAAATAAGCAAACAAAAATGATAAACAGAAATAATGAAAAGAATAAATAAGAATTAAAATAGACAAAAATAGAATAATAAACAAGAAAATACACAGAGAGCACATGCCAATGCCATTGTTACAAAAAAAACTGAATGAAAATCAGCTCACATACGCAGAGAAGGTAACTGTAAAAAAATTCCGGGATCCCCATCAAAATTAAATCATCTTTAGCACACAGCCAAACCTTCCATAAAATGTAATTGAGAACTTTTGGAGATATTGAGTGGGCAGACAGATATGAGTGGATACATATAACACTTCGTTGGCAGAGGTGAAAAAAGATGAAAATAAATAATAAGTATAAATGATGAAAATAAGATAATAAACAGAGAAAAAGAAAAAAAAAAAGTAATAATATAATCAGATTGAGGTGTCTTGCCCCATTGGCTTACGTTAATAAACTGATAGTGATTTTCTTATTATTTGATATGAGAAAAAATGGCAATAAATTCAAATTTCATTGCTTACTGTTTTGTACATTCGATACTGTGATTTGGATTTACAATCGATTATGAACGACGTCCGTGTTGTACTTTGCTGCCGGATACATTGAGCCAACAAAAGTACATCATTGAAAAGAAAACCAACAAGTTCCTTGTTGCTTTTTGCCTATAAGAAAACAGAATACAAATAAAATAGAGAACATTTTCAGTTCAATTGTCTATATATAACTTTGAGAATAGTCATTAACATTCCAACTTTTGTTCAGACTATCTGATCTCTTCTAGGCATCTTTGATGTTGACATAATGTTTTGGCGGTTTATTCTACAGCCTTCTATGGGAATGATACGTAATAATATCCGTTAGGAAAGAGAGTCTTTTTTGATTTTTTGCTTTACACTGCTAGAAAAAGAGATAAATAAAAAGAGACTCTTTCCATATGGATATCACGTATGAGACCTGATGAAGACCATAGAATGAATCAATTGAAACATTGTGTCAACATGGAAGATGGGAAGATGAGATTAGATTGTCTAAACAGAAGTTGGTATTTTAAGTTTAAACTAGTTGAATATTTAGGTGATAAGAAGCACAACAGGATAATTTTAACTAAAATAGATAACAATACACAGAGAATGAAACGAATGACAGTAGATCAAGTAAGTCTTCTTTTATATTTAAAGTAGCATAACCAGAGATTCTATTTTCCTAAGGAAAATAACAGATTTACTTTTGAAATGAACTGGCAGGGTAAGCTCAATCTTCAAGAACAAGAAAATTCCGCAAGTGCTAGAAAGAAGGATATACAACCAATGCATCTTCTTGATAGTCATCTATGGAGCTGAAACATGGAACCTAACCAAAAGATTGACTCTCAAACTGAGAACCATGCGACGTGCACAAGAAAGAATCATGCTCAACATCACATGGAGAGATTGCATAACAGCGCAGCATATTAGAGAAAAAACAGGAATATCATAGAATTCATAGGAAAATTCAAATGGCAATGGGCTGGTCATGTTGCGAGAATGGCAGACAGCTGTAAGACATCACATCTCACAATGTTGATCCCCAGAGATCACATGCAAAACAGGGGCCAACAAAATATAACATGGCCTGATGAACTAGATAAGTTCAGAAAATACTGGCTTTGTGATGCCCACGATAGAGAGATCTGGCGAATCTTGGGGAAGGTCTATGTCCAACGACAGATGCTAATAGGCTGATGATGATGAATATAGGAAGAAAAAAAATATACATATAAGTTTTCTTGGATCAAATGTAGAATCTGGGTCCCAAGATGGATTCAAGTAAAAAGCACAAATTTTCAGGTTTCACCATAATCAAAATTTACTTCTATTTAATCAAAACAAGTATGAAACATAGAATTCAAACCCCCTTAACCAAAAAACTTGTGAGACCACAAGGAACAAGTCAAACACAAATTTGATAACAATAATTCAATCAATGATAGGATAATCATAATTCAATAATAAAGATGAAAGCAAATGATTATTACTCATCAAAATCCCACAAGAGAAAAGATTTAACATCAAGGAAAACAGCAAGAAGATGGAATAGACTTTAAATGAAAATATATACTTTACTTACTTTAAATAAAGTCCCCGCAGAAAGAAATTTTCTGGGTCCAAGAGAATTTGTTATGGAATTAAAGGTTAATTTCTGAAAAAGAAAAGTTGAAAACTAATACCAACATTCAAAATGAATTCCTTTTTCTTTTTTTTTTTTTTATTATATTTGAAGGCACATAATACACCCTTCCCTGTTTCAGCAGGAAATATAAACTAAAAAATTCATAAAAGAAAATAGAATGTCTACTCTGAAGGAAATAACTTCTGATCGAAACTATCCCCCTTTGACCATCTGGTAAATTTTAAAAAAATTATTTTTAATTCAATTTACTGGAAAGATGGATCACAGTAGCTATCAAAGATGGTGAAGGGTTCTCTCCTTTTATATATATGTGTGTATGCTTGAGTGTTCGTTTATGAGTTTGTGTGTTTCAGCACTCCTGGCCGTAACATTTTGTCAACAGACTTGAAAATTGGTATCAGTACTCCACTAGGTCCCTTCTAAAAGTGTTTTTCTGGGATTATAGAATTTTTACAAATTTTTTTTGTCCATGAAATGACTTTGCTTTTCCCCAGGTGCTAAAATACTGAGCATAATGAGTGATCAATATTTCAGCAACAAAATACATCCTCCATTTTTTTGTCTACAAAACGTACATAGAAAACAGTGAATAATTCTAAGGGAAACATTTTATCAATGCTCCAAGTGATACCACACATCGCAAATTACAAGGTATAATGATTGAAAGTGTAATGAAAAGATGAAAAGAGTAATCTTTGAAAATGTTAGCTGATATGAATGGGTACAGCATTGAAAATTACAACATTGGGGTAAAAGAAAAGATCAAATAGAACTTGTGTTGGAACTTTAGTGTGATCACTTTATAGAATCATTACAATGATTACATTTATACTAAAATAGATATGCATATAGTTTATCCGTATATAAATAAAACCATCACGTTTCATAGTTACAATGCTAACACAATAATAATAACACAGTATGAATAAATGAACACTACAAGAATCAGGGATATCATAGAATCCATTAGAAAACTAGAATGGCAATGGGCTGGTCATGTTGCAAGAATGTCAGACAAACGATGAACATCATGACTCACAATGTGGATCACCAGAGATAATATGTGAAACTGTGACTGGCCAAATATAAGAATGAATGACGAAATAGATTAGTTCACAAAGTACAGGCTCCACAGTGTCCATGATAGAGAGGTCTGGCGAATCCTGGGGAAAGTCTATGTCCAATAACAGACGCTAAAAGGCTGATGATGATGATAACACCAATAATTGTTTTTAACAGCTTATACAGCAGATATATTTTCGTTGTATGAAGTTTAAAAGCAATGCAAGTTCATGTTTTTACCTGGATTACTCTTTGCAAACTAAAATTTGAAATTTAAAATCTTAAAGCTGCTGTTAACTACTTGGCCAAATGCAATCGAGAAACCAGTATTTGTATGTTGAATTAAGTTAATATTAATTAAATGATTGGCTATAAAAATAGCTAGAATTGACTAGATTTTATTTCCAGGTAACTGCCAACGCTCCAAAAAATAATGCAAATATGTTGTATAGAACTACCATATTTGAGATGTGGTATTTTCTAAATAACAACTTAATCATCTGATATGATATTTCACAAGGATTACAATAAAACAAAGTTAAAAAACAAATTAATGGTTTTTATTTTCATTATCGTGTTCATATCTGATTAACATGTTGTAAAGTTTTACTTGGGGGGGGGGGCTTTGTATGAGACATATACATACATGTTTAGCTATACAGTTACCAGGTAATTGGATCTAGCCATTTTAAAAAGCCAACTTTTAGCAATTCAAAATGGTTGTTCTTTTACTGATGACAAACCAAATGTTGACAAAAATTAGAGGCAGCAAGAATAGTAAGTAAATTGTATTTGACTAGTAGGAATACTCACTTCAGGTAATCCCTCACATTGTACATGTTGTTGAATCCATTCCAAAAAACTGGAATTTTCCTTCTCCCTTACAGCTTCATTCACTTGATTGCACAATTCCTCTGCACGCACCAGGGTCTCCGATAAGTGATTATAATCAGGGTGACTTGGAGCAGTGTACTTCAGAATCTTCAACAAACCAAATAACAATCTTCAACACATACAATATGAAAGCAATTCACAAGAAACTTCAAAGCAACTTTATTGATGACTAACAATAATGAATTTTCTCCTTCAAATTACTATCATACCTTATGATAAATCTTCATAATACAAATACATGGAAAAAAAATATTAGCATCACAAATGGTCTGTATATACTTATCTGCATATACTTGGGTATAAATTATATTCCTTTTTATACCAAATTTTTAGCAAAAAAATACCTTGATCATAAAATGTTTTTTTTTAAATAATGAGGAAGTTCTTTTTCCTATCTGACATTATTCAAAGAATAAGCATGAAAACTAATCAGGCTTTACAGCAACATCTAAAATGGGGGCTCTGAATAGGTCAGTCAAGTGTACAATCAGACCACAACTCACAAAGTTCTTCTTCTTCTCATAATATCAAGTTCTCGGGATAAGCAGAATATTCAGAATATGGATTCCTCACCCAATCATACACTTCAGTTGAAAAGGAAGGAAAATCAAGTTCAATTTGGATCAACAGTTCTTCCAGGTGAGTTTCAATAAGATTCAAAATTTGCTGCTATCCTTCTGTATTTCTTTTCCAAATGATTTTTTCAAATATTCAAGCTTCTTTTAAATCCAAGAATCTTGTCAATTGAAATCAATACATTTTTGTCCAGTTTCTCACATGGCTCTTTGAACATTCTTGTGTTTACAAGTCTTAGCTTAATAAGAGTTGACCATTTTTGTAGCATTGGCAAAAACGTTTTTCAATTCAACTTTGAGTGATCTTGAAATCAACTTCTCTCCCAGAAGAAAGAAATGTGTTGAGACAGTATCAGCATTTTCTTGTTTTACAAGAGAAACAAAACCTCTTATGGAACTAAGTATTGATTGAGCACCATCAGTACAGAAGCCAGAACAGTTGTTCCAAGTGAGATCTCGTTTCCAGATACAAAGAAAAAATATCAAATATATCTATTCCTTTGCTTGTCTCAGGCAATTCTTTGCAATAGAAATGTTTTATTGAATTTCATCCTCATTGGTGAACCTTACATGACATGACATCAATATACCAACTTACTGTATTTTTTTAATTTTATTTCAGTTTGTCTTGTTCTAGTATTTTAGCCATTATAATCTTACACGCTGGTAATATTAGGCTCTCATCAACTGTGTGACTTTTCCTTTTCTCTGCAATAATCTCTGCAACCTAATAGCCTGCTTCTTGAGCCTTTTCACTGATGCTGACTTTACTTTCCAACACAAGTGTATGTGTCTGAGTGTGAAAGTCTTTTATATATATATATATATATATATATATATATATATGTATGTAATATGTATTTAAAGATGAGTTTAGATAAACACATAAAAAGTCCTTTAAAAGATTTGTTGGATCATGGGTAAAAAACCCAAGCATATCATGGGGAAAATTCAAACTCTGAGCTGGTGTTGGGTAATAGGCCAATTTTTTTCACAAAAAAAAAAAAATATGAGAAAAGAGACAAAAAAATGATTTGTAACACTTTTTTTTATAAATAGAGAGCAAAATTTATAAAAACTAAATTTCTCAGGCCAGTTTTTGAAGTTTGGTTATATCATGAATGCAAAAAATTTGAGATCAATCTCCTAAAGTTCAAGATATTTCATTGAATGTATTGAAAAAGGAAAGACAAATATTTTCATATATTCAAATAAACAAAATATTGTTTTTATAAAATTGAACAGAATTCGGACATCTTTTTGCTTAACAAACAAAAACATTTGATACCTCCATCTGAATTTTCTTGGGATTTTTTTTGATATCACAAAAGACAATAAGGATGAAGATAAAAAAACAGTCAAAATTAGAATGGATTACAATATTTCATGAATAATAAAATTTTTTTCTTCCTCCTTTCAACCAGATCCCGCTTGTCTTCTGTAAATTTCACGCATCTGTTGCACTGTTATAAAACTGATAATCAAAAATAGGAAAGCCTAATATCTTTATTTTATTTATTCATTTTGTAATTATCATGGGCTTTAGACTTGTTATGGCATATTTTTTCTATTAAATTACATTGATTCGAAAAATAAACTTAGATCATACACAGTTATTAAAACTAAAACCATAAATAAGTAATTTATATTGTTATTGATATTATTTTGAAACAAATTCCATAAATAAATTTCTGTACACATAATAAAATTACAAGTATGAAATTGAACACAAAAATGACTCAAAAATGACTTTGCCTATAATTAGCCTATGTATCATTATTCCTCGCAGCAATCCTAGTGACTTCTTGCGGAAACCTAAGGAAAAAACCCAGTTTGGAATCGCTGCTCTAAGGTAAGTGATTATGGTGGAGGTATTCTTCCAATAGACTTGCATTCTGCCAAGGGAGTGGTCATAAAAATTTGTAAGGGTAAAGTCCTGGTCTCAACCAAACTTGAAACTTGCTAGGATCTATTAGCCAGTGTGTGCAAAGGCAGGAGATCATTAACGGTCATTCATACACCGATTGGAGTTGTCAAGTAAGAGACGGGCCACTTGACTTTTTTTAAGTGGAGAAAAAGGCTGGTTGTTATCAACATAATAAACTTACCCTTTTCAATAACAGTGGGTAGCAGGTGATCATTTGCATTGGTTTTAAGAGGAAACTGCTTAAAGGCATCCCTTTGCAGCGAGGGTCTTGAACGCAAATCTACAAATTAGAAAAAGAAATAAATATTGCATTTCAAGTTGCTTGAAAGATGATAAAGTACACTACAGGGTACATTGGTTGAGGGAACTATCACAGCTGCTTATTTCATTCACTACAGTACACATTGATAAGGGGAACCACTATATCCATTTATTTCATTCATAACAGTACACATTGATAGGAGAAACCACCATAGCAACTATTTTCATTCATTACAGTGTGCATTGATAGAGGGAACCACCATAGCCACTTGTTTCATTCACTACTTTAATCACATTAAATTGATGATTTTAACCTTTAAAATTTTCTAATATGCTTTAAGAATCCAGTTTCCTTTCAAAAAAATGTCTTGTTGATGAAAATTTAAGAACGAATTGGATCTAATATAATGATATTTTAATAATTAGGGGGAACATTTGTCCATTTTGTTCTGTAATTAATACCCATGACAAATTTTTCTAGAACCAGATTCAATGATGATATTTTCTCACTTCTCAAGTATTATCATCGAAGACAACTGCTGTGGAACTCTCCAATGGATGAGATAAAAAATGGAACTCTTTTAAGAATTGCAAGAATGGAATTAAGAATTAAAAATCCATCATTTTCATTTTGCAAGTTTTTAATAGCCATCACAAATATTTAGCATAAAAATATTGAGTGGCCTCAGTCATTGTTGACTATGGCAATAATAGCACTGCCTGGACAGGTGAGGTGTTTATAGATGAGTGGTTTGTTCAAGTGCTCACTTAACCACTTTCTTCTATATCAGTCATTGTGGCATACTTGTGACAAAACCTATTTGTAAAGATATCTGATCATAGGACAGTAGGGGAGAGGATTAGTGCTAAAAAAATATAACCAGCTTCAACTTGATTTTTTCCATGTTGATAACTGTTGCACCATCCAGCACTTCCAATAAAATATTAACCCATTTATGTGTAAAGTAGGATTTTGGTATGAT
Organism: Thysanoteuthis rhombus; assembly: GCA_963457665.1. Lineage (NCBI taxonomy): Eukaryota > Metazoa > Mollusca > Cephalopoda > Oegopsida > Thysanoteuthidae > Thysanoteuthis > Thysanoteuthis major. The sequence goes on from OY735218.1 coordinate 33,635,458, forward strand.
TAAAAATGAATGAAAGTATATCAGCATAGTTATGTAAACTTATTTATAAAAAAAATGAAAGCATGTTTCTGATCAACTTGAGTGTTCATTTACAATTCGATTTGCTTTCTTTTGAGTATATTTCAAGAGGCAATTTTTTTCAGGTGAACTAAATACTGACCTCAAGGCATATTTGAGTTATTGTAGCTCCAAAATTCCTACCTTATGGGCTTCCACAAAATCTGGGCAATTTTCAGTTTTATGCTGTAGAAGAACCCCAGCATTCAATTGGCAACTACAGAAACGGATGTAAGGTGTCAGATGAGAAAGCTGGAAGATGAAAATAAATCAAGAAAAGTAGAAATAAAATGAGTGTGCAAGATATTGTACTGATGAAGGTACCATAATGATATAAAATCTTCAAAGAAACCATGCCATCAATAGAAAAAACAATTATTCCTTAAAACTACTGCAGAGTCAAACTCCCTTCCTAAGTCTATTCCGACTGAAGATGATTACTGCAACTTTTGTATTGAATATGCAATAAATGAAAACTTAAGAAAATATATTCTCCTAATATTAATGTATTTATTTATTAGAATGAAATAAGTGATTGCTTATCTTTATGAGAGACTTTGTATATATGTAAGACTTGTCAGTTTAGCTCAGTCAGTAAGACACCAGAGAAATATTCATTTTATAGATGAATTCATTCATGAGAATGAAGCAAACTATATTTGTAATATGAATTTTGGTAGGTATGTAAGACTTGTCAATTTAGCTCGGTTGGTAAGAGACATGATAACCAATCAGTTGGTTGTGATTTCAAATCACAGTGGGGAAATATTAATTTTTTCTCCTCTAAATTTGGTGAGGATTGTTCTTGTTCTTGTTCTTGAATGATAGGAAAACAAAATCATTTCCAAGTTTGGACTGGAGTTTGACAAAAAAAGGAGCAGTGCCTCCATTAAAGCTAACATCAGTAAATTTCAATGAAAATAAACATGTAAACAAAAGCTACAACACAAAATTATCTTAAATTTCTATTAGATGAAGCATTGTCAACCAATATTAATTTTTGATGAGTATACACATAATATTACTACCATTAAAACTACTAGTGTATATAAAAGCAATATCAAAATATACGGCAGTGGAAAATGAAGAGTAAATTTAAGGGTTAGATTTGATTTTCAGCCAGCCATAAAGCTCTTATAGCTCAAACAAGAGAAGCTGTCATACATAAACAGCCATCTAAAGGTAATCAGGATGTGAGTTCAATTCTCGCCAAGAGATTGTTCTTCACTTCTGATCTGTGCTGTTTAATAATGGCTATAGACTGACAATCTGAGTATTTGTGATAAAAAGTAACAAAAAATTTAGATGAAAGGAATACAAGTTAAAAATTAATAATGGTAGACATCTTTCATTTGCAAGTCATTATCACATTTTTAAAAATCTTTTATGACCTATCTAAACTGCTATCTGGGTGACAAACTCTGAAAGCTTGAACTAAATTTTGAAAACATGTATATTTAAAAAAATTTACAGTAGAGAAATTTAGGCAATTTAAAATGAAATTTCAGCTTTGAAAGGAATACACAGTTCTTATAGAAATATTCTTGAGGAGATCATTCTATCATATTTATCTGAGTGAAAATTGTAATAAAGCAAACATACTTAGCTACAGAGTAATGGTTAGTGATTTAGTCAAGCAGACAGTTAATACTTTAAAATAAGTTCAGTCCTCTTTGAGTGCCCCATTGTAATGGCCTTGTGCCAGATTAAGCTAAACTTAGTAAATATGTAGGGCACTTCATCATGCAGCAATGTTTAGTGAACTACTGTAACAAATTTTACAGCTGTGAAAAAAGTTCAGTCCTCACTGGGTATGCCTTACTCTTGGCTTTGGGCCAGACAAAACTAAGTTTAGTAAATATCAAAGACAATAATAAAATAATGATAATAATAAAACGCACATTTCCACACAGGACATCACCAATTGTTTTAATCTCTTTTCTGCGTCCATTAACTTTTCGTCGAACTCTTAAAGATCAAAAAGAAAGTATAAACGAAAAATTTTAATACAATAAAGAATGGAAATGAAGTTAACTTCAGCACAAATTTTATAAACAAACAAGTGAAGAAAAACTTTTGGGAAATTAAATTACTTCTGTAGTTCAAATTGGTAATTTATAGTTATACAGATACTCCAGCTAATCGCCTCAGTTCCTATAGAAGTACCATTCACAGTTCATTTCATTGGCATTTGCAAGCAAAAAAGACCCGGTTATCTAATCTAACTCCTTTTTCACAGAGATTTAAGATGAAAAAAGTAACAAGGATTCATATTGCCAGTTGCTGATGAGTGTGTTAAGCACAAAATGTCAACAGGTATATATCCTTGTAATCTAAATTTTTTCAATGTTAATGACTTCATTTAGTGAGCTAAATATTATGCACTGTGAATGTGTTTTTTTAAATTTCTCTCTTCTTGTTTTCTTACAAATTGAAAATATAACATGAACTGTACATATATATACACATAATATATATACAAAAAGATATATCACATATATATATATATATATATATATATATATATATTTATATACACACACATACATGCAAAAAGATATATATATACATATTTGCAAAAAGATATATTACATATATATATATATGCAAAAAGATATATCATAAATATGTGCATATGCGAGAAGATATATCACACACATATATATATATGCATAAAGATATATCATATATATATATATATATATATATTCAAAGAGATATATCGCATAATATGTATATATGTATATATTCAAAGAGATATATCACATAATATAGACATATATATTCAAAGAGATATATCACATAATATATATACATATATATTCAAAGAGATATATCACATAATATATATACATATATATTCAAAGAGATATATCACATAATATATTTATGTATATATTCAAAGAGGTTATCACATAATATATATATATTCAAAGAGATATATCACATAATATATACATATATTCAAAGAGATATATCACAACATATACATATATTCAAAGAGATATATCACATAATATATATATATATATATATATTCAAAGAGATATATCACATAATATATATATATATATACATATTCAAAGAGATATATCACATAATATATATATATATATATATATATACATATTCAAAGAGATATATCACATAATATATATATATATATACATATTCAAAGAGATATATCACATAATATATATATATATATATATATATATACATATTCAAAGAGATATATCACATAATATATGTATATATATTCAAAGAGACATATCACATGATATATATATGTATATATTCAAAGAGATTATCACATAGTATATATATATTCAAAGAGATATATCACATAATATATATACAAAAAGATATATCACATATATATATATATATATATATATATATATATATATATATATTTATATACACACACATACATGCAAAAAGATATATATATACATATTTGCAAAAAGATATATTACATATATATATATGCAAAAAGATATATCATAAATATGTGCATATGCGAGAAGATATATCACACACATATATATATATGCATAAAGATATATCATATATATATATATATATATTCAAAGAGATATATCACATAATATATATATATATATATATATATTCAAAGAGATATATCACATAATATATATATATATATACATATTCAAAGAGATATATCACATAATATATATATATATATACATATTCAAAGAGATATATCACATAATATATATATATATATACATATTCAAAGAGATATATCACATAATATATATATATATATATATATATATATATACATATTCAAAGAGATATATCACATAATATATGTATATATATTCAAAGAGACATATCACATGATATATATATGTATATATTCAAAGAGATTATCACATAGTATATATATATTCAAAGAGATATATCACATAATATATATATATATACATATATATATTCAAAGAGATATATCACATAAAATATATATATATATATTCAAAGAGATATATCACATAAAATATATATATATATATATATATATATATATATATATATATATATGCACACACATATTCGAAAAGATATAGTATGTATATATGTTTATGCAAAAAAAATCAATATATATATATATATATATATATGCAAAAATCATACATATACATGTTTATGCAAAAAAATTTATCATACATATATCATATATATATATATATATATATATATATATATATATATATATATATATACATACACGCACTAAGCACACTACCGTTACCATAACATCCTTAGAGAATGTCACCATAAAAAATTTGCTATCAGAATATGTTGATTTCATACAAAGTATATTAATAATGAGAAACCAAAAAGTACAGAAAAAAGTTACTTTTTATCTACTTTCCATGGTCTAATGCCCCATGTTACTTTAGGTGGCATTATTTTAAAGGTTTACTAATTTTTGATTTTTTAAATAAAATTTGTTGCTGCAAACTAATCTCCAACAATAACTAGTATTGTAAGAATATAAAAACAGACAGGCCATTAGAACACATGCAATCATGCCGTTATAGAGTTGACTGTATACAAGATTTATAAACATTTATATAATAGACATACGCAAAGGGATTTTTCAATAATATACAGAATTTCAAATAAACACATTTTTGGAATATTCAGATTTAAAACATATTCAATCTTCAGAAAAATTCAGATTCAAAAAATATTCATACTTGTTTTAATTTTAGAGTTTGATCAATTCATTTTTTGTGAGTAAAAATGCATTTCAGAGAAGGAAATTTTTTTTTTTAAAAGTGAGAAAACTTACTTAAGTAATTCTGTATTGCAAATAATAAGGTCGTTCCAGTTCGCAAATAAAGTTTGTTCTTCTTCTTCATTAAGGACTCCTCTTTCCCGCAAGGGCTTTTGGAAAACCTAGAAATAAAGACATAAGCATACACTTTCTGTTATGTAATCTGGGATGCCATTTTTGGAGGTTCTGATATTCTTCACAGTTGCTTATAATTCATAAAGGCCATTTTAAAAAAGAACGAGCCGAGAAACAAAAAAAAAAAATCACACTGTTTGGTAAATATAAGTAGATGTTTACCCCACGTCTGAGTGTGAATTTCTTATAGGAAGCATTCTTGATACTATTACGTTCTTACACATGAAATGCTAAAGGTGAAAGATTTACTAAAGTAAATTAATTTTTTTTAGATTCAATGTAAATAGAAATATAATTCATTATCATTGGTCAGTTTGAGAGCCCTTAACAGTTATGGTGTCTACCCAAGAAATTAAACTAATTTCATTTTTGGACATCAATATAGCATTTATTGTGAACTGTTCAGCATTGGTTCAATAGGTTTATGTTTGGAATCCCAAAAATAAACAGAGTTCGCAATGATGCAAAATTATCAACAGCAGTAGCCAATGACCCATGGACAACAGTTCGAGCACTTTCTGGAGACTTTAGAACTTCTGCAGTTATATCATGTTATCTCAATGTAATATGAAAGGTTGAAAAGCAGGTCAAATTGGGCTCACATGAACTGAATGACATGCTCCATGGCAGTGCGATAGGGGGAAAAAGTGTTGAGAAACCCTGATGTAAATCTTCTATATCCTTTTACTTACATCATATACAATAGATATGTCACTCATGTAAGATTCCTCAGTGTCAAATAGTTCTTGAATTGCATACTGCAGCATATTGTCATTCGTTTCGGATGTTCCATCAACTACATCGTGTTCATCATCTGTAATCAACAAGAGGAAAGGAACAAAGTTAGTGATACAATGTTTCAAATATCAAGTGCACTACAGACTCTTTGGTTATTTGAAGAAAGAAAGGGAGTTTTTTCTTCAACTCTTTAATTCCTAAACCATTTGTAATCGACAGTGGAACTCTTCAATGAATTGCCATAAAAAAAAATGTAATGAAACTTCTGTAAACAGAATTTTCAAGATTTTAAAAAAACTCATCTAATGGTCAAAGGAGGAATAATTTTAATCAGAAGTTGTTCCCCTCGATATTGACATTCACTAATTATAAGTTCAAGAGTTAAATAAAATGGAGCACCTTCCATAATAATTGTGATGTCATGTCTTATCTCAATAAAAAATTTCCAGGCAGATAGATAAAACCTCTTGATTTTTTTATGCATAACTCGTTTGAAGGCTTCTTTTTACAGCCTCTATTCGATGTCAAGTGGTTTCCTTTTTCCAGTTGGTCGAAAGGTGAGAGAATGGAACTTATTTCAAACACCATTCCTTCACATAAGAAAAAATCATAAATCCCAATCACAGGTGTCCACCATATATAACGCAGGTGTTGGGGTACAAGAAAGTCAAGTGCGTTATAGCTAGGCTGTGAAACCAGTTGCCAATTTAACTATTTTGGTGCTAGATCTAACAATTTGGAGTTGGTTTGATATTTTTAGTTTCATCATCCATCTGTGTTACATCACAAACCATGTTATTATAAATTGCATTATAGTGTGGGAGGCCTGTATTGAATTTGAAAGCTTTCAATAAAACCGATCGACCTCAATACAAAACTGACATTTCTATGCATTGTTTTTGGTCGAAAATTATACACATTCAATAGAAATCTTATATTTCTCCTTATTGTTGACTTTGAAATTTTCAAGTGAAAATTACTTGATTGGACTGGATGTATCAGAATAAAATAGTTTATTATAAACCTATCAACAGTAGAAGGTAGCAAATGTGATAGATATCCATTTTGAGATAAAAGCCCTGACTCACAAATAGAACCAAATAGCACTCAACCACAATAGAAAAGTAATTTTAATGAGTCAGCCACAGGATTGCCATGACAATGCTTTCCATCATTCAGAATCATTTTAGAGTTTATTTTTATCAAACTCAGTCCAAGTTAGAGTTTAGTCGGAGGCTTTTTTTCCCTCCATACCAAAAACTTTCCTCATCTGAGTAAACATTTCACTGTTTGTCTGTCCCATTGAACTAAACTGAGGTATGAAATTGATAATCCCCTTGAAATTACAACCTAGTGATCAGTGGATAGCTCTCTTATCATTGGAGCCACATTGACAAGACATACATATCTATGAAAATTAAAGTTACAATTACAAAAGAGAGTAAAAGTAAGAGTAGAGAGTGACCTAGCAGCAGTTCAGCTCATTTACTAGTATTTTTGTCATCTAATTTCAGTGGCTTTTTATCGTCATTTGATGATTGTTAGTAAGTGGATCAGAAATTCGGGAAAAAAAAAAATTTCTAGCAAATTTTTAACTTGTATATCCTAAAAAGAAGGGTACACAATCATTGTATCCTACCCATAGTCACCTATGAAGTTGAAACATGGAACCAAAACCAAAAGATTGACTCTCAAACTGAGAACCATGCAACGTGCGCACAAGAGATTCATAAGACAGCACAGTATATCAGAGAAAAAATAGAAGTCCGAGACATCATAGAAACTGTTTGAGAAACTCAAATGGTAATGGGCTGGACATGTTGCAAGAACGGCAGATGATCACTGGACATCACGACTAACAATGTGGATCCCCAGAGATCTTATGCAAAACTGTGACGAGATAGATAAATTCGGAAAGTACTGGCTCTGTGATGCCCATGATAAAGAGGTCTGTCGAATCTTGAGGAAGATCTATGTCCAATAATGAACGCTAACAAGCTGCTTATGATGATGATTGCTTGTCCTTGGGGGCATGTCTTTTCAGGACAGCTTCCACATCGATTAGGCTCTGAAGACCAACCAGATAATTTGTCACAATTTTTACTTGTGTAAAAAAAATTCATGTTAAGAGATAGATAGAATCACAATGAATCCCCAACCTTTCAGATTGTCCTTTAGGACTTATAGAATGTGTTTTATAAATAACTTTTAGCTGCATATTGGAAGGGACTGGACTTTATGATATGTGGAGAAGCCAGTCATAATCGTGAAATAATTTTTGGTCTGTTATACAAAGCTATGGTTTTGAAGTATTCCAGTTACTTCTTTCCAATGTTGCTGATTTAGGTATTATCTATTTTTCAAGAGTGGAATTCAAGGAAGATAATTTATAGAAACTATAGAAGAGAGACCTGTAATCCAACTTTTTATTAGGTTTCTTGAGAACTGCAGATCCGAACAACTCCACAGCTTTGTGTGCTGACTAAAATATCTAGTGAATGTTGACTATGTACAATGGCCAGTTGTCAAACATAATCATACAGAACACAGATTTCTTTAATTGTAGTTCGATAATTATCATTCTTTTCATTCATACCATAAAAACATCATAACTAAATTATTTCTTGGAAAAGTAATTCCCTGAAGTTGAGAACATATATATTGGAGGAGAAAAATCAAACTCTAATTTTCTATTGCTAGCAATCTCTTTTTCCGAATTTCTGCTGACTTGACGCTTCTTTATATGTTAGAGTTTACGTTTCTTGTGTAGTTTCAACAAGTTTAAATCCTTTGAATTCTTTCATAGTGATTTCTTTAACTGTATTTCCAGCTGTTTTACCCTCTCAGTTTTCAGCTTCTTCTGGGGTATATTGCTTATTGAATTGAAGATTATTTTCCCTCAATTATTTTACATTCAAGCAGTTCTCATACATTTTCAGTATCCATGTCGAATGCACAATGGGGTATAAGTTATTTCTGGATTTCTTTGCCAATATAGTATAAGTTATAATATATATATATATATATATATATATGTATATATATATATGCCAATATAGTATAAGTTATAAGGGTATAAGTTATTTCTGGATCTCATGCCAATATAGTATAATATTTTCAATGGCCTGCTTAAAATTTGTAGAAACTGAACTTGAGTTTTCCAAAAATATCTCATGATAGCTGGATAATTAAACAAGTAAAACCAGAAATGATCGCCGTTTTCCTGATAGTATAACAGAATTTTGAGTTAATTGAAGTATTGTATAGCAGGGTTTTCCTGTACTGAACTGAGCTATGCTTTGTTGAAAGGATGTCAATCCAAGTGTGATTGTTACTATGCTCATTTGGCAGGCCTATTCATGTAAATAACAAGGGGAATAACTACTGGTCAAAATTCCCCCCTTTCAAATTTAGGTAGAATTAATAAATTGATAAATAAATCTACAAAAATTTATAACTCTTAATTTCTGAACCACTCCTAAATGACAGTTGAATTTTCCAGTGAATGGGATAAAAATAATAGCTCTTCTGTGGATGGAATGGAGAATTTAAAAAAAAAAAAAATCATTCAAACATATAAGGGTAGTAACGTCAATTGTGAATTATTCCCCTTTATTATAGATTTCAGATTTTTTGTACGAATTTAAGAGTTAAAAAAGTGCAATAAATGAGATTTCCATCACAGAAGAGTGCAGGAGCAGTGAATGACATTAAGCATTAATCATTACTTGATGCCTTACAAAAGTAAGCTTTGTAAAATACAGATAGCATCTTTCTTCAAAATACAAATTACTTATCACAAAATATTGCATTAAAAGACACAAATTTCAATGAAATTTAAAAAGGTATGATTTTAAATTTTGGGGAAATGTCTTTGTCCAATGATAAATGTTAAAGTGCTGTTGCCAATATATTTTTTTCTGTACAAAGGAAGCAGCACTCTGGGACAGGGACTTCTAGTTATCACTAACCAGAGGAAGCCACTTATTTTGATGACTTTATTTAAGAGTTTTTGCAACTGAGTGATTGTAATAGCAATTTCCAATTGATTACACTATCCGTAATTATAATAAGTGGCTTCTTCTATGTGTAAATTATAATAATTTTTTCATATTTTATATATACATATATTTATTTGTTTTTTTTTTCTCCAATATATTCAATAATATATACATAAAACATTGAGGACAAATTGTATTATCAAAATAAGTATCTTTATAATTTTCATGGAAGAAGTAATAAAAAATAACAAGAGAAAAAAACATATAAAGTAATACGTGAAAAATACTTTCTAAAAAAAAAAGAAAAGCAATGAAAAATTTCTAACCAACTTTAAACAATGCAATAGGGAAATTGTTTTACCTTTGAAATTATAACATAACTACAACACAAAAAAAAAACATCTTTGATATAATGATTTTAAGAGTTGAATAAATTACTCTGAATCTATCAGGTTGTTTCCAATGAAATGGTCAATTATGATGATGGAAATAAAATATTACTTCTTTAACCAGTAATTTAACATTTTGATCAGAATCTGCTCTATTTCATTCAATCAGTCTTTTCCCACAAGTATTCCATCTTTATATTTTCTTTTTTTTTTTTTCAAGAGGACAGAAAATATTTGCAAGCCAAAATAATATCTCCAATTTTTTTCCTCTTTTACTTTGATGAGAAGCTATTTAGAAGATATTTAAAAAGATGACGGACAATTAGGTAGTGATCATGTGACTATGAATGATCTTCTAAAAGTAAAGGGTGATCAGTGAATAACGTACCTTGTTTTTGTGGGTCATGATCAACAAAGAAGTTTGAATCCCCCCCCTCCCCCCAAAAAAACAAACATGAATGCTACTGGACAATAACCAGGGCACCTATTTAACATCAACTCACATTGCAAATTGGACCCTACTACTAAAAAAACTATTTAGGGGGGAAATTAAAAAAAAACAAAAGAACACTTTCTTCTAGACATGAGTAAATGTTTAAATTTTCAACCCTCTAGCTCCATTGGTGCGCCCAGTGCACATTGAATATATATGTAGCCAGTCAGCAATACTAACATTGAAACAAAAGTTGATAATTAGAAACTGTCAAACAAAATTATGTTAAAAATGCAGTATTTTATTTTTGTCTTCATAATCCACCATTTCATGAAAAACAACCGAATAGTAGAAAGTTTCACAAATATTTTAGTGCAATACAATCAAATACTAGACGGTTATTTGGCTAGCTAGTTTAATATTTTTCTTTAAATTTTGGGGTTTACTTTTTGATTTGTATATCTATTGGCTGAAAGTATTTACATTTCATATTGTAAAAAAGGTAATGCTGATTTGATAGAATTAAAAAAAAAGTGATTTTAATCTATGATTAATGGACATTTGGGTATTTCAAATTAATCATTTTCTAATTTTGATGAGTTTGATTTAGAATCCGAGCATAAATAGTACTGAGAAAAAAACCGAAAAACAACAAAACAAAACAACAACAACAAAAAACCATGAATGCACCACACTGCAAGACAAAATGTTAATTGTTCCGCTGAAAGATGTCACTGTCATTGTAGAAGACTGATACTTTGAAGGGGCGTACCTGGTCTTCAATGATGTTCAAGTAGGTGGTACCAAAGTACTTTCCACGTGAATGATAAGACCCAAGGTTTCCCAGCAGAACATTGCCCAAACCATCACGCAGCCTCCATCACTTTGTTGTTGCATCTTGGTGCCATCAATTCTTCAGGATGAGGATGCAAACCTACCTAGCCATCCACCTTATTCAGGAGAAAGAGAGACTCATCGAACTAATCGATCTTCTTCCATTGATACAGGGTCCAGTTATCACACTCACATGACCATAGAAGATGGTTTTAGAGATGAACATAGGTTAGCATGGATACTCTGACTGGCCTGTGGTTACATAACAAGGATTGAGGTAACGTTCATTGTGATGTATTCATTCCTTCACCTTGATTAAAGCTATCAGCAATTTGTACCACAGTCTCCATTTCATTGACTTGTACTTGGTGGGAAAGCTTCCATTCAATTATTGCATTGTTAAGTCCTGGCTGCCCAATGTCTTGTATGTCTTTAGATCAGTATCTTCACCATTTTAGAAGCTTAGTGTAACAATCTTCTCTCAGACATTTCTCTCATTTGGCCTTACTAAACTTAATTAATGTTGAGACCTGATAATTTGTAAATTAAGCATACATCAGAGAGAAAACAGACCAAGTGTCTATTCAGATTATATTTTTGGTTATCTCTTAGTTTAGCATCCCACATTATTAATTCTTGTGAGAGCACTGTCAGTTAGACAAAATACTAAGCAGACATCAAATCTAATAAAAACTTCTGTTTTTTTGGATAATATCATAATTTTTTTCACTGTTATTTGTATTTTGATTCATACAATTTCAAAAAACAAAACAAAAACAAGACCCTAAAACACACTAGCTTCCAAAACTAAAAAGATTAGTATGCTTACATCAACAAATTTCGTAGATACTGAACAAAATCGGTTCATTGCAAATATTTTGTCTGTCACAGGAATATTTGATCTTGTCTGCTGGTGGGCAAAATGACTGATAGGCAGCAGACTCAACAGTGTTCCATACCTCAAACTCCTAAATCTTTGTTTACATTCAATGAGGAGGCAACATTTTACTAATTTGCTCACTTTATGACCCCGGATTTATTTTGCTCTCTTACAGTATCAATTAATATGGCTCCCAAACAAAGAGAGAGTACTGGTACCAAAAAAACATATGGTGTTATCGGTTTCTCAGAAATTAGAGTTGATGGAGAAGTTGGAGACTGGTGCATCAGTGTTTTGAGTGAGTGAGTGACAGATGGATATGAAGAAAAGAAACAAATAGTGTCGGACATACATAAGGCCAAAGAAAACTAAAGCAGTACATTCCAAAGTACAGTGTGGATTCTACTCAATCTGATTCATCAGTGGATGGTAGGAAATATGAAAGTAGCAAGGAATATAAACCTTGAAGAAGTGGTGTATAAGTGTGCAGGTACATTCTGTAAATACTAATGTTTGCGAGGTTCAGTTCTTCAAAGCTGCAAATGATTTAGCTAAACATTTAGTGATAAATAATTTTAAGGTTGGTGATGGCTGGCTGTGGGGATTTTGTAATTGCCATGTCTTGAGATAATAGGAAATTAAATGGAGAGAATGAAAGTACTGTAACAGAATATATTGAGCCATTTCATTTACAGTCGAACAAACTCATCAGGAAGGAAGAAATAAATTAGTAAAATGTTTACAAAGGGGATGAAAGTGGATTGTTTTGCTATTCTCTACCCTACAATACCTAGGCTTTCGAACATAAAGGTCAGAAACCTAGAAAGATGAATAAAGAATATTTCCCTGTACCAGTACTGATTGCATGTATCATTCAAAGTTTGCAGTTGTAGGTTTGTCTAGACAACCCAAGGGGATCTTGAAAGACAGTATGTGAGATTTGCCAGTCATTTATTATGTAGTGCCCCCTATACTTTTAGTTAGGAATTTAATACGAAACTCTTCTTTAAGCGAGATGGGAAGAGAGTGGAAGAGTAGCCGGCCGCGGGGGCCGGGGCCAGAGGCATGACCAACTAGGGGTCCTGGCGCCAATGAGCATTGGACCAGGGAGAAGGAAAGAGAGAGAATAGGGCTAGAAACGTAGCTAGCTAGGGGTGCTGGAGCTAGTGAGCATTGGACCATGTGCGTCCAGGGGTTTTATAGGGGTTGTCAGAAGAAGTGACGTTTTGGATATCTATCTAAAAGATGGAAACTTTTCAGTAAGAAAATTACTTCATAATGTTGATGTTGAGCTTGATTTTGAGGCATTTAAAGACACTGCACATTTAGCTGTGTTGATGAGCATGACATCGCGAGGCGGATGAGTTGACATAATTGGATGGACGATGATCCAAGTTACCAGGTCTTGACTACAGTAGAAAAAAAAACAGATGAGATCCTTCCTGGGGATCAAGATGAAAAAGAAATTGACAAGGAACAGGCACCAGTGAAGAAAACTAAAAAGTCAGAGGTAAGGAAATGGAAAGATGATCTGATACAGTCTGTTGACATAACTGACAGCAAGGAGGCACATTCCTACTATAAACACTTACGCACACAGTGAGAAAAAATCCATCAGATAGCAGTAATAATGTGGGACAGACAAAGCTAGATTCCTTCTTTAAACAAGTTGATAAAGTCACAACTTCTGAGTCAATAAACAATCTGCAAGTCAAGCGTTAGAGCTTCTCCGCTGCTCTGACTGAGTAGTAACTAGTCCCCACCATACAGACAAAGCAGAAAGAATTCATCATCCAACAGATAAGGTAAAGAAAATTAGTTTTATTTCTTTTATTCATGATTATATTATAGTCCCTTAAAATGTTAATTATATCTATGTATTGTGTCACATATGCATTTGTGCTTTTTTATGTTGTTTTTTTCGTAAGGTTATTGTTTTTTTTTTTATGCATAACTCAGTAATACCAGAAAATCAGCATTAATGGACACCTGCTTTCCCCCAATTAGTCTATCAATAAGAGGGTGAATAGTAAAAAAATAGCTGATGGAGTGTTTACTTTACTTCGATTTTACTGCTGGATTTTTTTACACTTTGTTTACCTAGGGCAATGGAGTTGGAAGCAGGATAGTATTTACTTGTGTTTGTCTGGCTCTTTGTCAACAAAATATCTTCACAAGTTCTCAATGAATTTCGATGAAATTTCGTGGGAAGGTGCACCATGTGCTACAGAAGAATCGGTTAAAATTTTGGTTGGATCTATGGATTTATTCCTGAACTGAGAATTTTTTTTTCTACCATTCTGCAGAACACTCCATGAAAAGAGGTAAAAAATGAACAGTTAACGAAAATGCTAGCTTTACATTTCAAAGGAGGTAAGTCATTATTTGTAAGCTAAGTTTTCTCCATAGATATTGAATTTTTTTGTAGACATTTAAATATTCACTCATGTTTATCCACAAAAAATCTCCCGAAAGGTCCTAAATGAATTTCAATGCCATTTTGTGGAATGGTGGGCCATGGGCTAAAGAAGAATTGATAAAATGTTAGGGCAGATCCAGGAATTTCTTTCACAATTAACCCCGCCCTTCATCAATGCTCTATATGACTGATTTCCATTCATATTTTAGTGATAATGGGATTGGAAAAGTAAGCGCTCTCAGAGTGATCGCTAGTTTTTATAAGATTTTATGCCTGCTTAGTTGATATTTCATTATAACTGACCAAAGGCCCTCATAACAACTGTGTAAATTTTGGACGCTAAACTGAGATTGCCATAATATTCACCTTAAATTGGATAAACAATTTTTGCAAGGTGCTTTGAATTCTCATGCATAAATTGAACAAGAAAATAACAACAAAACATCAGATGTTCTTCATATGTGTTTTATTATCTTCTGCTGTTGTTGTTGCCTTTTTAAAAAGCAATGGCAGCAGAGAAGAGCATTATACATTGGTGACTGATAATCACATAGGAGGACTGGCTTAGTAGTTAGCTTATGCATACAAAACACAAGTTGGTTACACACTCAAAGCTGTTCACTTCTTACCAGGCTTGCCAGAAAGATTGATAATCCAAGCTTCATCTTGAAGACTTACCCAAAACAGGCATTGGAATAGCACTGAATTTAGAAACCAAGTGAGTCTGGAGGCAAAGGTTCAATAACAGCCTCTTGAGGTGGCCCTGCTTGATTTCCAAGTTCCACACTATTCCAAAGTCTATTTTGGGCAAGTCTCTGAGATGAAACATGAATCACCCTCCCCCTTCTGGCCAAATCTGGTAAGCCTGCTTCTTACATAAAAATAAGTCATGAAGGGAAAATCAAAATGCACTTGACACAAAGGAGCATCAAAGAGAGACATGATATTATTCACAAAATCTATCATTTCAAATGTGTGACTTATTTTCTTGGTCTGCATCGTGTACACATGAACATTTCTAAAACATTGCATCAACAAAACGAAAATAGAACAAAATAGTGAAACACGGAAAAGATAAACGTGACAGAGCAAATTCTCCAAAGAATAAACCAATCGGTTCTAAGTTACAAGTTTGTCATTACAAATAATAAAAATCCAAGATCGCTATTCATTATAAGCTGCTGACATCCACTTTGCACAGAAGCCCTTGGGAAAGGCATGATTCCATATCCCCCCCAGCTATGGGTAAATAGCAGGGCATTTGGAGCCCTTTTAGCCCTGTAAGGCTGTCCAGCTTGAGCTTGGGGCTAGCAACTCTGCCTGGTAAAAACCTACTTGCCACTGAAACCACAATGTGCCCCCATGCTCTATAAGGAGCCTACAGGAATGAGAATAGAAAAAAAAACAAACTATTATAAAATAACTAACAAAACATATCTTTCTTATAAAAATATAATCCTGAAAAGGCATAAAAAACGATCATTAGTTAGACTAGCAAAACATACAATATGAGATTCCTTTTACATTTTCATGTTGTAAATATTTTAAAACTTTACAAAATTATACCTGCCAGGTGGTTTGGAGTGACATAATGGTTACAGACCGAGGCTGTTTACGTTTACTTTGGACAAATGCCCTAGGGAAAGGCATGAATCCTCTTCTCCATCCCTCCCAGCTATGGGTAAATAAAAAGACAGTTTGAGCTCTGAAAAGCAGTCCAACTAAGAGATGATTAGTCTGACAGAAAAAAAACCCTCCACAAATTGTCAGTCGTCATAGCTGATCCCATGTCCAGGTAAAGAATGAGGGTTGGACGTGGAGCTTCACCTCATAAAAACCTACTTGCTACTGAAACCACAGCAGAGTTTGTGTGGCCCTATACTCCACAAGGAGTCTATGGGAATGAGCAATGTGCAACTGCAATTTACAGTTTTTTTTTTCAATTCAAATTACAGTAGTGAGTAAACTGCCCAGATTGGAAATAAAGAGTAAGCCTCTGAGTGAAACTGGGGAAAAAAAAAATCACGGATTGCCGTGTCATGAATTCTTATTCAATTTTAGAAGGATCATGCAGCTGCTACATCTAACAGAAGTTTTCTTTTTGGTTAAAACCAATATTTTGCACAAAGGTTTATAACAGAAATAAAAAACTGAATAAAAAGAAATAATGTTAAAATACATTTGAATATTGTATTTAAAATAAATGTATTTACAGGAAAGGTGAAAGGGCATTAAATTTCCTCTGGCCTATAATGCCTGTTAATTGATATTTACGCCCCCCCCTACTAACACACAAGCACCCCCTGGGTACTGTCTGTGCCCCCATGCACTGACAATCCTTGCTATGCCACTGCCATAAAAGAAAGTCTTTTTTTCATTCAATTGACTTGAAATAGAAAAATCTATAAATTTCTAGAATTTGCTCCATCAGGTTCTGAGTCAAAATAAACTTATAAGGAATAGATTGAAATTATACTTGTAAGAAATTTGCATGCATGTATGCTTTCATATATATATATATATATATATATATATATATATATATAAAGATGTATCACACAAAGCTGGGCTAGGAAAGAATATGAACAATATTTGATATCAATAGCATTGATAGTATAAATGAAAAAAAAGCAGAATGTATATCTTATAGAGGTTGTACAAATATATAAATAAAAATTGAAAATTACCCGAGAGAATTATGATGCTTCAATGTTTAAGAGGTGGGAAGAATAAACAACTTTTATAGACCAGAGGCGTAGGCGAGGGAGGGTAGGGTGTCTCTAAAAGCTTTATGAATAGTAGTTCACTTACTGCATTTCTACAAACATTATACAATAACAAATCTCACAGAAGGTTAGAGAGGGGGGGGGTCTCTTAAGAAGCCCCTCCCCCGGCCTCCAAATCTCCAGCTACGCCCCTGGTAAAGAATGGACTTCAAAATATTTAACAAGATATTCCAGGGGATTATTGGAAGTAGGAAATAAATTACAACCAATAATTGATAAAATAGTTACTTTTTGATTTAAAAAAAAAAACTCCTATAAATCTTATACAAGTAAATATGAAAACATTGTACATTAAATCAAGCTCAGAACCTACTTATATATTTACATTGAGAGCATTTATACACAAATATCAACAATATATAACATTATAGAAAACAGTACACAAATAACTGAAATATACAAAGTTATATAAAAACTTGAATATAAAACAGGTAAGACTTAAGATAACTCACCTCTATACAGTTTTTGAAAAGAAATTTAAATGCAGAAGACACTGATTGCAAATAAATATTAAATAACAAAATTATTCAATTTTTTTTAAATCAAACTTTCTCATTCATATAATTCAAATAACTGTTATAATGAATTATACATTACCAGCAGCATTGTGAGGAAGGGGGCAGTTTACAAATACCCCCCACCCCCAAAAGCTTTATAAATAGTAGTTCATCTACTGTTTTTCTACTGACATTATACAATAACATTTCTTACTAAATGTAGGATCGGGCACTTCAGGGAGCCAAGCCCACAAGGGCCAGAAATCCTAAGCTACGTCCCAGTACATTACCCAATAATACAGGGACATTTCAAAAGTATGCAGACATTGCTCCTAGCTTGAATTCATGCATAATTTTGACTGGAGGCTACAGTACTTTTGGAGTTGGTTGAGAGGAAAACAAACCTATTCACAAGAATATCTTGGACCAATGATTCTGAAATGGGAGGCACTTGGCTTTCAGGGGAGGAATTTCAGCCGAGGGAGGAATTTTTGCCACAAGTAAAAGGGTGAAAAAATTACTAGATGGAAATTCCAAACGGGGGAGGTATTACGGAAACTTTGTATTGCAAGAGGAGGAATGTGATTTAGGATTCTGAGAACCTTCCCCTTAGATATGTGCCTAAATTCCCCATTTTTAGATATGTCGATAAGTCAGAACTTTTATCTCAAGACGTAAAGGCATAAGAAGGGGTGAGATTTAACATAAGACAAAATTGGTTCCTGCACTTGATAAAAGATGTTCGCCTTGATTTTTCAAAAACTAAGAATAAATAAACTCCGCCAAGATGTTCCTTTTGGGTCACCTTACTGGTCCCAAGCCGGGTAAAGGAAGAGGGTTGGCCATGGGGCTAACAACTTTGCCTCCTAAAACCTACTTGCTACTAAAACCGCAGCAGCATCAGGCCAATGACAGCCTGTGGGAGAAAAGGGGCACACGACGCATGCTGGTGGAAGCCTACAGAAAGCCAGTTTGTTAAACCTTCTAATGATAAAGACAAAAACTAGGATAAGGATCTGAAACTTCAGAACCCTGTGTAAGAACAGGAGATCAGCTCAAGTGGCAAGCGAAAAAAAGAAGAGTTGGGAGGCCAAAGTGAACCTCGAGAAGATCAGTCGAAAGTTAGGCAAAGGCGGCCAGACTGACATGGGACCAGCTGGGGGGAGTTCTCCAGAACCGAAACCACTGATGGGCTGTGGTTGCAGCTGTATGTTCCACAAAGAGTTTACAAGAATAAACAAACACAAAGGGGAACATAACCTAAAAATCGAGACACCAAGAAGAGAGGACGGGAAACCAAGTAATTTCATAAGACAAGTTTATTCTTTCTTTTCTTATGGAAAATTCAGTTATGCTTGAAGTAATAGAAAGCAAGATATAAAAGTTCAAGTTCAGTCTTGAGAAATTGAGGTTTTTTTGACTATAATCCTAACCAACTCCCAATATAAAAAAGGCCCTATTGAAATAAATGTAAAATTTCATTCAACTTGGTAGAGCTTCAGCCAACGGGATAAATAGAATCATAGATAGAAAGCAATGAGCCATGTCTATATAATTTTATTCTATCTATATACATGAGATTTTTTGAAACTAATTTAGTTTTTGCTGCAGTTAAATGCTCTTGCTAACATCAAACAAAAATAGATAATTATCATTAGCAAATACTTCTGCCGAAAAGGATATGTCAAGCATCATTAATTCCTCACACTGGCAATCTAAACGTGTCCAAATAACAAGTTATCTTAAATAAAAAAATGGTACTATCTTCAAGTATACAGTTAAATGTCATGCCACAGATTGAAAAGGTAATTATTTTAAAAGAAAATATTTGGTCATATGTGACCATACCAATAGAAGAAGTCTTTTTCCATTTGTTTATTGAGAAGGGAATCATGTATTACACTGATTGTTCCAGACCAGTTTTCTGGTCTTTGTTGCATTTAAAAAGTTTCAATCACTATACCTTCCAACCTTCTTCAGGATTGTGTTACATTTTATAATCTTCCAAGAAGGCTACTATGAGCATTGACTGGAATGGTAAAAGTCAAATAATTTAGTCCCTGCGACAGAGCCGGTGGTATTGCTTTATATTTGCCTCCTGGGTGTGCAGTCGGTGCTTTAAATAGCTACTTATCTTCTCATACATACTACCATGAAAATAACTGTGTCTGGCATAAAATTCAAGGCTATGTTGGGAGTGCATTCTGCTATTATACTGTCACATATAGAGGGATACATGTGGTGACAGCAATATGCCTGCTTTTGACGAGATATTGTTGCACATTTCTCAATGATATGTTATGCCTCGAATTGTATTAGAAAATAAAAATATATAAAAAATAAATATAGGGAATTCTATTTCAACTTCTTCAAATGTTTTGAAATAAATTATCAATTTCTGATTGTAATTCAGGACCACAGTCAATGGAATATGGGATGCAAAAATAAAGCAATACTACTAACTCTGTAGGAGAGAGTGCACTTCTTTTTAAGGACCGTAATACTCAACTTGTACTGGCTGAAACAGTGTGATTAAAACAATAAAGACAAAAAAACTGATGCAAAAGAATCAACGTATCATAATATCTTCAAAACTCAGACAAAAGATCGTTTAATATTCACAAGAAAAGCTCAGGTACCCAATTTGTCAAATAAATTCAAAGTATTTTTGATGAGCCTTTTAAAATAAGGCAAATGTGAAATTTCTTTAAAAAATCTAAAGCCAACAAGAACAAATTCTTTTCTAACCCAGACACACTGATCACAAGAACCTGTACAAATATACAAATTGAGTCTATAGAATGAAACAGCCTCTGCTTTATACGACAGTAGAAACTGAACAGCTGTCCTGTTTTAAAACAATTATTTGACAATTTCACAAAACCAACGTTTACAAGTATTTAACCTCTGTACTATAAATAAATTTTTTTTCCCAAATTTAACTTTTCATACACCTTGAAAGATTTTCACTATATGAAAGCAATGAAACAAAATAGGAACAAGTTAATTTTTTTCAATATTATGAAATAATAAACCATCATAACTGATTTTTAACAACTATTTTCTTTCATCTTGATTTTTAGTAGCTTTTTATCACAACTTAACTCAGGCTCCCGATCTACGGTAGAGAGTAAACAGTGCGGATTCGAAATGAAGGACAAGCTACTGGTGAGATTCTAACTTGTGTCCCTTTAACCTAAGGAAACCTGGTAAATATCCAGAAGCTCAGCCTGAACTATGAAAACTTTTTGGTTTAGCCGAAGATCAAATCCAACACTTGAACCTACATTCTATTCCAGATATCCCCAGCACCATGTTCGTATTAGGCTCTGTGCTAGTAGTATCACTAAATAAATTGTGATAAAAAGCAACCAAGGAAATTAATACGACAGAAAATAGTAGTAAATCTTTTTAATTAATTATTTACAACATTTCAACTAAAAAAAAAAAGTAAAAGATAATCACTATAAGATAGAACTTCACAATATCGCCTAATCAGCACCCTGCCCACAAATTATTAAAGATACAAAAATTAAACATTATTGTCATGAATTGTAATGCTAACAGCAATATTATATGAAAAATTGGGAAAGCAATACAGCTCAAAGTAATATCAGGTTTCACACAGCCACTCAAAAATCTAGTAAATCTATGAATAGTCCATGAATACATCAATAATTGAAATGACAATACAACCATAAAAATGTTGAAGCTACTGAAATCATTATCTGAGTATAAGTGAATCTAAGGAATTTCAAATTGAAAATTTGAGTTGTATATTAGGGTATATATCAAAAGTATTTTTGTTTTTTTGAAGAACTTTACTCCAAAGCTCATTCCATGTACACATCTAATGTCTATCTATGAGACCATTATATTACCAATATCATCATATGTATATCATACCATTATTAATCAGTTGCACCTTTTTATTCAAGATTTTAAAACATTAAAGTATTGAGATTCTGTCAATTTTGAGGCATCATTCAAAACTGGGCCTCAACGTCGTTAAAGCAGTTTTCAAAATTCAGGAAGGGGAAGGAAATGAAATGATATCTGACTGTACAACCCCAAACCAGTTCAAGTGTTTTAAGGGTGGTGACTTGTCCCTTGAAATAAAACACAGAAGTAAACGCTCACCAATTGTTAATTATGATGGTTTCAAACGTAATCGAAAGATGCCATACGTAGAACATTACATAAGCATCAAAAAAATATACAAGAGCTCTCAAGAGATTAAAAAATGAAAATACTTTTGATAGACACCAATATTTGAAATGTAATACTTATCAGATACAATACTCTAATTTTTGCAGTCAGAAAGCACCGACTAATGTTTACCTACTATTTTCATAAGAACAAGTCTACAACAATTAACACTAATCAACAAAAAACCTTTCAGGCAAAAGGTGTTTATTTTTGCTGGCAAGATATTTATCCCCAGATAAGATAAGTTTCATGAACTTGACAGGTAAAGTTTGATATAGCAAACAGGAAAGTCACTATAAGGCTATGTATCAGGGCAGTTACTTTTTTTTTAATTTATATATATATATATAATCCAACAATAGCAAATATTAACTGAAAAGAGTTTCATGTTTCATATGATGAAGTCATTTAACAACAACAATGATATTGATAATAAAAATAAAGAAAATAAAAACAATAACAAAATCATATCAGATATCACTAATAAAAAGATGAACAAAAACAAATTTATCTGCCTGATTCAATGAATCAGTTGTAAAACAAAAATCTAATAAAGAATGAACAAGCAGACATCTATCTGGCTGGAATTGTTCATGGGGTTCCACTAAACTCTACATCAACCTCTTCACTGCCGGAGACGAGACAACTCGCCATAGCAATATGTCAATCCACTGCCACAAGCGAGATAACTTGTCTTACTAAAGTTTGCGATTCTTCCACAAGATGGCAGCACCTTGTTGTGCAAACAAAGGGAATTTGCATATTTACATTGGTGATATGACAACAGGTGAATGTTAGCACAACTTTTTGCGTGAGCGCAGGTCAAGTATTTAACCTGTTCGCTGCCATAAACAAGGTAGCTCATCTTGGTAAATTGTCATTTCAGTAGCATAGACAAGAAAACCTGGCATAGGAATAACAACATTAAAAAATATACCCAGCAGTGAACAAGTTAATATACTAGGATAGACATGTCAGAATTAGTTAATTTGGTTAAATGACCAAAAATAATAACTTACTCAATTCATTTATTGCATAAGTTTTTTTAAGACGTTTTCACAAGAAAAAACATTTTAACTGTACTTCTAAGATTTCTGAGGTATTCTGAACTCTTCATTCACACTATTTTTCATTTTTACTCATTAAAAGCTATGTGATATAGATATAGTGGTATTTTGACGAATTTACAGGAATCAACAAGAAAGTTATTACATGTGCTTATATATAGAGGCACACATTCTCGTTCAAGGAATTTATCAAGTGTAAAAATGTAGATATTGAATGACACCATTACCTAATTAGACAATACAGGTTAAATAACTGCACCAAAACCAGACATAATTAACTATCATATTTGCCAGCATTTAAGAATTACATTTAAATTTTTAAAAAAGAAAAAGAAACTAAGCAAATATTAAATTGTGTCAAAAGCATTGGTATGACCAGAGGGTTGTCTACCAAAGCTCAAAATGGACAGCTATGTGTTTGGAGGACTTGTAAGTGCTAGTCCCAAAAATACCCTCATAAGTGTCACTTTTTATATGATTGTAAATACAGTAATTTGATTTCAATACATGAAATATTAAAGAATTTAAGAAGAAGGTCAGAACAACAATAGAAGGTTTTGGTGGTTGCTTTTGAAATGAACAAATTACGACGGCTCAAAACATTCCTTCATATCAAATGAAATATATAGAGGGCAAAAACAGATATTTGCCCAAAGTTTTCATTAGCATATGAATATGACTAAGAGAGGATTTGCTGTGTGGGCCTCGGAAAAGCAGGTGCAGCCAGCGCATTGCACTGTGGCCTGGAAGGCCAAAGGGGGGCCCTGGAGGTTTCTTTAGAGCCGTGGATCAAAACTTTCCAGTTGATACTAGATGTTCATTGATTGACCATTGTTTACCATGGGTATAGTATGGCGTGCTAAAAGGATTATAGCAGATAAAAACACGATGGCTAGATGATGAGGGTGGTTGTGCAGTGTGTAGGGGTGAACCACAAAAAGAGCTTTACACTGCCTCATCAAATCCTCCCAGAGGCCCTAAAGAAGAGCCAATGTTCATAAAACCTAAAATTGAATGAGGCTATTCGACTAGATGCAGATACGTAAATTAACATGACTGGAATAATGAATCTCTGTCAATGAATATTTCTAATATCTTCAGAATGAAAAAAAATTTAAACTCAATATCATAACAAAAAGTACACTAAAGTTACAAAGAAAAAATTGCTTTAGGCTGCTTGTAAAACAAAGCAAATAACTAAGAATAGTGTCCTTCTCTGATCAGAAAACAAAGATTGGATTTGTCAATGACAAATTTCATTTCATTAATGTTCTTTACAAGTCAAGTAATTGATACTGCATTGAATTCCTTAAGTGCTGATAGAAGACACATTTTTGTGGTTTAGCATCTCCAAATTAGCACATAGTAATTGAGAGGGCAATTAATTAGTCCAAATAAGATACAAACTATCAAATCTAATGAGGAAAAACCTTTAGAAGTGATTTTTTTTTGACAGTAGCAACAATTTTTTTTGCAATTTGTATTTTTGTCATTTTGAAAAACAAAAAACATACCAGCTTTTAGAACTGAAAAAAAGTGTTCTGACTATTTGGTGAAATAAATAACCTATCGCTAGAACAGCTGATGTAGTCTTCACTTTTTATTAAGTTTTCGATTTCTTTTTATTTGATATTAGTTTTTTTTTTTTTAGATAGTATTTTGTTGTAATTTACTGAGTGCCCTAACAACCACCATGATAATATGGGAAGCCAAACTACAAAATCACCAAATTTTTAACCAAAGAACTTTTTTTGAGGTGTTGTCATTATTGGACAAATTATTAGGACTAGCATCCTCACCTTTCTTATTTTGATCTCTACATTTCAGCCAGTAGCCTCTCCAGCCTTCCTCTGGTGTACATCGTTCCTGACAATAATAATTTTTTTCTTCTTCCAATCTGTTCCTTTTCATTGATTAAGTAACAGAAATTTGTCTGGAATTTAGTGATCAACACAACAAAGGTGAAGATGCAAGTCCAAATAATGTTGAATGAAAACATTATCCTTGAGTGCATCTTACAAATAAAAAATATGATTTAGATTGAAAGGATTATTTCCTCAAAGGTAAATTTCTATAGAATAAAATTATACATTCTATCGTGTCAAGGATAATGGGTAATATTCACAAGGATAAGAAAGTCCATAACACAAAAAAATGAAAAGTTGATAAAAGTTTACAAGGAGATTTTTTGTATTTTCTCTGCAGCCAAATTTCCTTAAGCTGCAGTCTTACTAATTTTGCTAGTTTTGAAAGTTAATTGATCAAATGAAAACCAATGAAGCTGGTAAGTTAAAATATAAAAATTATGCAACTAATTATCAGTTGCTTCTTTATTTTTTTAAAACTAGTTTATCCTCACCATAAAATGATTTTGTAACTGCAATTACATGGAAGCTCGTAAATAAAGAGGTGTAAAGCTAAGTTCAAATTAGAAATTGTCAAAGAATTCGAATCGTGTACATTCATCTTTCTCTTCAAATTATATAGAATCTAGACCTTAAAACTGATTTTGGTCAGGGGCATAAATTTTTGGATGATATGACCCTTGTTTTGATTAAATCAAATTCTGATTAAACTAAAACCAAGTATTCATTTCATAGACAAAAAAAATGAGGAAAAAATTAGTATAAACATCCTAACACAACAACAGGTAATACAGGACATCATATGGTGTCATCAGAAATTCGTGCTCCCCAATTAACCTGAATCAATTTTAGGGATTGGAGTCTAAATTTGATCCCAAATAGCAATGATGATGAAAAAGTCTTCTAAAGGAAGTAACTCTAGCATAAAGATATGAATGTTTTTTGTCCTTAGGGTGTTACAGATAAAACATACAGACATACACTTGGTGTATTATATAAGTAGACACTATACAAAAGTAAAATCTTCTTCAGTGCACAGTGTCCAGCAATTAAATTAGTGCAAAATGTGCTGACATTCAATGCAGGGAACTCAACTTAAAATCAAAGTTTTATAAATAAAATAATTTCTCAATAAACTACTTAAACATATGGGATATATCAATAGTCAGAGAAGGAACAACAAGGAGGCTACATATTAATAAAACTGGTACCGTATTTCACCATGTATAATAAGCTACCATAGATAATCAGCACATCCAAATGAGTTTCAATTCCAAAAGAAAAATACATTATCCCATGTACATAGATATGTTTAATAATTATGTTTCTGTAGATAATACGCACCTGGATTTATTATGAAATTATCCAAATAGTAAAAGTACATACATTTTAGGTCTAGAACACCCTAGTAAATGAAAAAAGGGGGAGAAATTATTTTCATTTCACACTGGAATTCATCATTAAATCATTAGCAAAGGTTTACTGATCAATAATTTTGACTAGTTTACCTTTCATCTTATTGTTTTTTCAGATGACTCGAGTACAGTGATAAAATGCAATGATAAGATGAAAGATAAACTAGTGAAAAGTAATAATCAAAATGCTTCATATAAGAAATTCAGAGTATTATTTATTTAGAATTATTAAATTTTTGAAACAAATCTTATATATATATATATGTAAATGATATTGCCAATATTGTAATCAAAATCATCAACGGAAAACTTGAATAAAAAATATATGGAAAAATGTTTAACAAATCCAATCAAATCTAGTCATTTTTTTGTTTCATATAATTAAATTATGAAGAAATATGTAAACAGAAATTCTTATGCTACCTTTTTTCAATGCTTACTGATCTCAAAAATTAACTATTCATATTATGGAAGGAGTACATAGAAGTTTTTTGTTCATAGAAACAGCCGAGATCATTTATCTACAATAATTTTGCATTAAAAGATATGACTTCATCTTAAAACATCCCACTCAAAGTAATCTTTTTGCTATATAGGGAGTTGATCCTTGTTTACTTAGTTATGCATAAATACTCTATATAATAGGATTTTAGTACAGTCTCTCACAGCATGGCAGCCATAAAGAATATTGAAACCATTCTGAAATCACACACAGTATCATGCTATATAAATCCACCCATTCCAAAAATTGCAGAGTAAGTGATTCAAAGCACCACAAATGCTTCTTTGAAAAGAAATAATTAAGTGATGCAAAGCAAAAGTGGCTCATCACTTCTAGCCTCTTTTTGACTCTTTTCATCATTAAACTTTGAAACAGGAAGAGATACCCCAATAAGTGAGTTTGGAGATTGAGATGAAGTCATATTTATTTTCTAACATTGAAAATCGATGCACAGACTATTTGATTCATATAAGAAAAAAAAAGAGAAACAGAGTAAAATGAAGAAAGGCGGAGGTTTAGAATTTTGTTCTGAATAAATTAATTTGATCAACAAAACCTTGTTTCAGCACCTCAATAAAGTGTTAGAGAGAGATTCTAGGTGCAATATCCCCAGTAATGAGTAAAAGCTTTCATACATTGTTATACAAGATGTGGCTATTAAACAATGAGACTGCTAATTGAGCCGTAATGAGCATGCACAGATCATATGGTATGCATTGACCAATGGGCAAGCATAAACAGTCCCTGAGAGTTTCAAACTTCTTACAATTTCAGTTTACTGTTATGCATTGCTTGAAGTAGATATGTTTTTCTGACATGTCTTTATAATAGTCAGTTCAAAAATTCAAGCAACACATCAATTTGAGATTTTTGGTGAAATTGAACTAAAGAGCCACAGAACTTTTTATATGCCAATTGAAGTTTTTTTGGGAGGAATGCATGTGTGAGTGAATTGAAACATTCAGGGGTTGTTTCTGCTAATGTGGCTTGCAGCTTGATTCACATAAACCAAGTCTCATTATTTAATAGCCGCACCTTGTATCAACTTGACAGATCTTTATCAAGATAGAAGATAAGTTTGAGTCCATAGCCAGATTTTTTAAAGGAGAACTTTAGCCTTCAAATCAGAATATCTTCAGAGGCTATAAGAACTCTAGTAATCCAAAAATTTACCTTATTTTCAAAACCAGCACAGTATACTCAATAAAAAGGTCACAAAACATGTTGCATGCTAGTGGATAGAAATCAGCTTAAAATCAAACTATAATAAATCCATAAAAATCAATAAACAAATAATCCTTTTCAGTTAGTGAATATCAAATAAAATGTAGCTTTTGAGAAAATGTATCTATATTTGTTCATTAGATTATATACAAGTATTTAATTTTGATTTAAGTAAGTAGGTAAATCAGTACGTCCGTAGCCCAGTGATGGAAAAAAAGCATTTATTTTACACTAAAATATTTTTCAACATAATCTCCTTTCTTGTCAATGCACTTAACCCAATGTTTCTTCATAGATCATATTGAAAATTTCAGATCAACTGTGTCAAGCAACGGACTAATCGACTCACCCTGGCAATCGGGAGTTTTGGCGATCTCGTAGTTTAGTGTTCCAAATTATCACATTTGTTATGAGGAGACTTGATCAATTGCAACAAAATTCTAATGAATCTAATAAGAGACTTTCCGGTCATTTTTTTCCGACAGCATCAATATTTTACTGCTATCTGTATTTTTATCCATATAATCTTTGAATGAAGACATACCAATTTTCAAAACTTAAAAAGATAGTGCGTTCCTGACTATATAAGTAAAATAAATACACCTGCAGATAAAATAATTGATGGAATGCTTCCTTTTATTTTACTTTTTGTTTTTTTTACACTTTGTTTTCGTTAGATGTTTTTGTTGGTATTTTCTTGTAACTGACAGAGTGCCTTCACAACAACCATGATAATTTAAGACATTAAACTACATGATCACCAGAGATTTGCTCATGGACACATTAATTGATGTACTCTTTAAAAAAATTTAAAAAATCCTTAAAAATAAAATATTTATTGATTATTTTCTGAAAATCCCCATAACCATCAAAGCTATTCAGTCATATGCAAAGTAAAATGGATGAATTTATTGCATTAATTTTGAATACAATTTACCTCCATCTCAATTTTCAGTTGTTTTTTATCACAACTCAACTCAGGCTGTCCACCCTATGGCTGCGAGCAAAAAGTAAGAGCTCACTCTCAATTTCTGATCCACCCTGTTTTCTTGCTACTATGGAGTGCAGCTAGAATTGTGAAGAAACCAACGGAAAATCAAGATGAAGGTAAATAGTAGTCAAAATTACTACTAACGGTTACAATACTTTATCTTATGATAAAAATAAATAATAAAATAATGAATGAATTCAGTCTGTAAGGAAAAGGATTTCCTGTAAGAATAAAGGGATATCCTAGAGATAAGTTGTGTGATAATAATCATTTGGTTATCTGTCTGGACTTATTATGAACCTTGTTTGATTCAGTAAAGGAGAGAGTAGGGGAGGAGGTAGAAAAAATCAGATAATGTCCCATCAGAAATGTCTGGTTCAATTATCCATTCTACCCTTTTGCTAATAAGTGCCAAACAAAAGTCATATCAAAAGTATACTTATCGAATGATCAAACTCCTTCTTATTGTTATAATGGATTGTCCAAAATATTGTGTGAACAACAAAAATAACAAGAATCAGTTCGATTGCCCAAAAAACTATTTGAATGTTAACATCTCTACATCTCTCCTTAAGATTAGAGACAATATAGCAACCATCATTATTATCAATTTTTGACCTGTATTTTTCTTCCATACTGTTTTACTTGCTTTTTATTGCAACTTACTCAGACTGTCAGTCTATGGCAGCTAGATGACAGTTCATATTGGAAACAATGGATAATCTCTCGGTGAGTCAAATTCATGTACTCTTTGCCTCAGGGAATCCTGGTTGAGCATACCAGCTGCTCTTACCGTCTGAGCCACAAGAACCCTATGGCTGGTAGAAGACAAAACCTAATCTTTGAACCTACCTTACATTCCACCCACATTTCTCTGGGCACCATGTTGCTGCTGCTAATACTACTGAAAAACAATAACAAATATGGTGCCAAGGGAGATTGAGGATGAATGAAGGGTAGGATTGAAGGAAAAAAAAGGATGTGAGTTTGTCTCACTGAGAGCTTAGTAATTGTTTCTGATTTGCACTATTTAGTTCCTGCTGTAGACTGATGGCCTGAGTAAGTTGTGATAAAAAGCAACTGAAAATTAAGATGAAAGAAAAATACAAGTCAAAGATTTATAATAATGGTTGACGATGTTTCATCTAATGGAAAATAAATGTACTGCTGCTATAACTACTGTATTAATATAAAGGAAGAGTAGAATCAAGTGAATATGAAATGAGAAACAAAAGACAATCCTAACAAAATAATTTTTTCCCTACAATATCATTTAAACTTGAACATTCTTTTTTGATTAAAAATAAAATATTACATTCTTAGAATGAGTTAAGAAAATATCTTTATGGATCATAGTTGAGTAAATGAGATCAGTATTGAATAAATAATGGATCATATTTACAAATAATCTTATACAGTTGTACCTCTTCAATCTGGCAGCTCTACAGCAGACCATTGCTGGACCACAGAAATTATGTTTTCAAACTATTATGTAATGAATTTTAGTAGTTTATCAATTTGCAATAGTGCAGAAAGTAGAACAATATATTTTTGATATAATCTATATAATATAATTTCATAACAAATGAAAATTATGTTTGTTCATGCTTTTCTATTGGTTGTGTTAAAAATAATTTGTGTAAGATTCAAAAAAAAAAGAAATTGATGAATACATGTCTAATTTTATGCTAAAATAAACACTGTAAGTTGGCTGATTTAGAGTTCTTTGATTTGGTTTCAAACTGAAACTAGATTTTTACACAGTTGGTTTACAAACTGCTAAATTAAGGTTCAAAGACTGATATAGTTTGAGACCGAATTGAAAATCTCCGGTGGAAGATTCATAAACTAATGACGACAGATTCTAAACATGCTGGATCATGGGAGTTGCCAAACCACAGAACGCCAGACCAGAGAAATACAACCTGTATCTTCTTATTATTATTATCATCATTATTATTATTGATAATCTGATATTTTGAAATAGTTTTTATTCTTTAATGATAATGTTATGATCATTAGAATTTAAAATTCATTTTTTTTTCAAACTAAAATTAGCAAATTATTGGAGCAATACATTCACAAATTAATTTTTATCAAAAATTTTAAGAAAGAAAAAGATAAAAATAAAAATGATAATTGATATTCATAAAAGCTATCTTGAAATGTTCGGAAATTTTAAGGATTTCTCTCTTCATAGCTAAGCCAGGTTTTATAAAGGACGAGTTAACTATTGTAACTAGTTATTTGTGGCATTTGTAGGGTTTTAATCAAAAAAAAACAAAACAATGTTTCCTCAAATATCTTTTGGCCAAATATTCAAACTAACAAGATATACAAACTGAGAAATTACAAGGTCTGCTGAATTTCCCTGTACATAAAAAACCAAAAGCACTATAAAATATATTATGCTTCATTAATCATATATGTATATATATACATATAAACTGCCAGATTGATATTTTTAATTCAACAAACCATTGCAATATAATAATACAACTCAAAAGATAACAATAACTGTGCTCTCAAAAATGACAATCTTCCAGAAAACTCTTACTTTTAGAATGGCTAGTCAGATTTCAACAATTTTTTTTTAGTATTTATATAGAATTTTATCAGGCAAGTCTATCATTCTTGGCATTTTTACAACATATATATTTTTAAAAGAAAAATAAATATCTGCTGTTTGACATTCAAAATTTTAGTTCAGAAAAAAAATAGATGGAGAAATAAAGCAAGAGAGTAGTAGAAAAAAAGCTGTTAGATAATTAAGTAACGAAAGGAAATGGCTCAGGAGAAAACATGCATCAGTGCAACTTCAAGAACAAAGATTTAAATATTATACATGGATTTATTTAGACTATTGACCTCCTCTTGCTAGCTTTCAAGTTCACAATATTTCAGTCATTGTATTCTGTGGCCTTCTCTAGTTGACGTTAGCATTCAGTAAGTCTTGGAATCCAGACAAGAGACTCGGTGAGCATTACTGAATGTTACAGGCACCTGATGAAGGCTGTAGGATACATTGGCTGGAGTATCGTGAACATCAAAACAACCGTGATGAGGATAACAGTCCGAATAGATCTACGTATAATGATAATTCCTCATCTCAAAAATTTAGACAAAAGATTTAAATAGTCTAAACACAATGGTTTGTTTGATTTTTTCTTTTTTTCTTCTCTTTTTTTTTCATATAAACAATATGCAAGTATTTTTGGCATGCGTGAAGCAGAGTTAAGATGTTTGAATTGTTGATATAAATTGGGTTACTCCTGCATAGTGCTGCTGCCGACAGAGGAGGCAGCAGCAACAACTGCAGCTAGGTGGTTGAAGGTCACTTCTCTCTTTGGCCACTGTCACCCAGGAGTTGAAGAACATCCTGTATCAAACAGAAAAAAAGCATACATAGGCAAAAATGAAGATTATGCCATAAAAGGAGCTGGAATCATACAACAGACTTTAAAATATTCGCAACACTTGAAGAATGACATTTTGCCAAATAAACAAGATTTAGCCTTTTAGGAAGGAATACAGTACCAGACCATTTATCCGGCAAGCTTGGGACCAGAGGTGACATGGATTTCTGGATTTTCCGGATTTCTGGACCAAGGCTTAATATATACTTTAAATATAAAAGAAACAATGTAAAGGGAAGAACGAAATTGTATTCAACAGATACAAATCAATACACTTCTAGAGCAGGGTCTGTTTGATAGTTATTAATCCTCTTGAAATTCTTAAAATATATGGGGAAAAGTAAATGGAGAAAAGTAAAG
The DNA here is from genome assembly GCA_963457665.1 of Thysanoteuthis rhombus. Classification (NCBI taxonomy): domain Eukaryota; kingdom Metazoa; phylum Mollusca; class Cephalopoda; order Oegopsida; family Thysanoteuthidae; genus Thysanoteuthis; species Thysanoteuthis major. The sequence goes on from OY735218.1 coordinate 33,668,489, forward strand.
AACCAAATTGTTTAAAACATACAAAAATTATTCGTAATAATAAAATATGTTCGCCTCTTAAGAGACAACTCCCATTGAAGTATAAATGCTTCATCAATATTGATTCTCTAATTTTTATCTGAAGACAATTCAACCATGCCACAAAAATTAATACAAAGAGCAGCTAAGCAGTTAACTACCACAAAGCTTGCTAGATTCAAAACTATCAGTTTATAAAAAAAATAGCTGTTTTTCTGGTAATGCCGGCTTCCTAGAAGCTGAATAAATGGTCCAGTACTGTATAGACATATAAAAATAAATAATATTTCATAGACACAGTTTTATTTACTGGTTCTATTATTGATTGATTCTAATCTTTTTAGTTTTTATTGGGACTTGACTTTGTATAAAATGATTTTATGATTTATATATTCAGGTTTACCCGACTAACTAAAAGTAGAGCGTTCCTACAAAAACCTTTCGTAAGCCCAAATGGCATAAAACAAAGAAGCAGTTGCCATTAATTTACACGGGAAAATTTTTTGAACATCCCCAGACCCCCCAAAATTGTGGTGATGGTAATGTCAGCCCAAGTTGTCTGAAGTTGTGGGAGTAACAGGAGACTGGAGTAATTTAGATAAAATGGGAGAGGGTGTGTGCTGCCTCTATAGTAGCTTGCTGCAAAACAAAGGCTGAATACTATTTTTGATTTTTGCCATCTAAGTGGCAAGAAGCAAACTTTCGAAAACTCTGTGTGTGTGTGGGGGTGGGGTGGGGTACCTGTATATTAAAAATTGAAAAATAAAAAACAAATCTAAGTCCACAAATAAATGAGCAATGAACTCACTCAGTCTAAAAGATACAAACATATTTGGTATCTATTCATTCTATGTCTAATCAACAGGAAAGAATGAAACAATACTTAATGGATTCTAACAACCAAATAATGGGAAAAGAATACTAGAATTGCGGTATGATTGATGAACTCATTATTATTCACCGATTAACTCTGACTAGTATCCTCATCTTCATCATTACAGTCACTATGTTTCAACCATTCCCTTCCTCAGGGGTCTGTCGTGGCTGTTAATCTTGGAATTTCAAACTGAGCCCGTTATTCAATCCACAGGGTTAGATTGTTTTCATTTCCTTATACATACTAGCGATTATTTTGTACCGATTATTTCTTCCAGGTTTATTCATCTGACACCTGAAGAATACTGGTACAACAGCCAAAACATAGTGACAATAACGACCAAGATGGGGATGGGGGCACTAGTCTGAGTGTAACAGTGTATGATAATAATTACTTATCTCAGAAAATCAGGCAAAAATTGGACGGGGGCGGGGGTACAAAGGAACTACTATAAAAACAATTAAACTCAGCCACACAAGTAATCAGGGACTTATTTAATCAAAGTAAATTGGTAATCATTAAAGAAATAATGCAGCAAGACAACTATGTACAGTAAGAGGAGGCGTCACAGATAGAAGAGTGGATCTATGAAAGATTATCACTACAGAAAGAGATAATTGGCAGAATGTATCTCTTGACAAATCAAACACAACAGAGATAATTTGTTGATCAAAAAAAGTCATGCATAGTATAGAAGAAACCACATATTGTGATCACTTTGGAACAGGGTCTTTTAGGTAACAAAAACTGGTTTGATAACATTAAGCAAAGCATATATAGAGGAAGTTGCTTATCGTGATCATTTTAAATAAAGTGCTTGGGACTGACTGATTTTGATAACCATTTGATAGCAATCGTTTTATAACATTGTATGTGATTATAATAAGCAACTTCCTAAGGAAACAATAAATAAATAAGAATGATATCATTTTGACAACTAAGCTACACACCTAAACTAAATACAAGTATTAGAGATTTTGAATAGAAAAATTTTGTTCAAAATTTTATTTTAGGAATATCATAATAAAAGTTGAATCAAACAAAGACCATCATCAGGTTAGCAATCATCAATTATGTAAGGAATGAATAGATAAAATGGACTCCTAATTTTGTGATTGGTTCAGAATCTGATATTATCACTTACTGGTGGCTCTCTATTGAGAATATTTCACTCTTAAATTCATATGAAAAATTTTAATTCAAATTTCAAGGAAAATAACTACCGATTAAAGCCGACTCCCTTTGGCTTTCAGGTAATTTTAAGAACTTTTTTCAGTTCTATTTACAGAAGAGCTCGCTGATTTCTCATCCTATTCACAGAAGAATTCAACAGTCAATAGTAGTGGTTTCCAGCAATTTATGAATGCAAGTTAAAAGTTGAATATCTTGAGTAACAATAAATTGGTCCACATAGACTTGAAGCAGTGTGATTATGTTTTTTGAGTAATTAAAACTTTCTGCTTAGTTTAGTTTTTAAATTTACAATCAACATGGGTCTAAAATTAGTATGGAAAAAAATTATACAATCATATAATTAATGAGATTTTTTCCTTGATATTTCCAGTTGAAATAAGGGGAGTCTTATATCATCAAATATAAGAAAGCCTAGCACCACACAGAAGATATGTTCTTGGGAATGTTTGTTATAATCTGGCACACTTTCTCACTAACATAATAAATCTTATGAACAATCTTAATATTGATGCATGCCATACAAAGCACCAGTATGCAGTAGCCAGTGTGTGTATTACTAATTGTATGAGCTAGTATGGCATGCAGTACCAGGCTTCTCCCAAATGGTACTTGACAGGTAAAACAAGAAATGAGAACAAAACTGAATTAAATGCATTTGGACATTTTTTTACATCATTGATTAATTTTTAAAGAAATTATTTAGAGAGAGATTTAGCTGAATTTCATTCATATACCTATCATTTAAGCTTTTAATTTATTTTTTTGTTATAGTTTGAGAGTGATGTCCGAGAGCTCAGGCACTAACAAGACTTTTCAATGTATGTATTCAGGATTGACAACTACAAAATTATTTCTATGAGTGATGCTTCTTCTTGTACCAATTACGAAGGAGGAGGGCCAACTATACATGAATTTAAACACTTATTATCAAATCCTCAGAGTTGACTTCATTATTACAACTAGTCAGTCCTGGAATTTAAGATGTCTGAATTTAGGACATGAATAAGAGAGAGAGTGTAGAGAAAAACTGATTCCATGATGTCATGTCATGTTTTGTCAACTCGCGTTTGAGTTAATGGTATTTTTTTTTGTTAACATTGAATTTCTGTTATGGAAAATATAACTTTTATATAACAACATATATATATATATATATATATTTTTTTGTTTTGGTGAAAATTACTAGATGGAGAGATGAACTAGCCAAAATCAGAAGGTACAGGCTCCGCAACACCCATGATAGGTAAGTTCAGTGAATCCTGGGGAAGGTCTACGTCCAATGATAGATGTTAAGAGACTGATGATGACCTTGCTACTAAGGATGTTATCAAAACAGTTAATAATAGAACCATTAAAAAATATTAAAAAATGAGAATTTTGAAAAGGCAGTAGATATTCGTCTATGATTTTAAGTTATTCATCAGACTGTGTTACTTATAATTACAAATATATTACAATTTTCATTAGTGTTACCATCGTGCAGTAGTCTAGTCATCAGTAGATTTCTTGAATTGAATCCAACTGAAAGCAAAACATCTTTTATTTTCATTTTTCCCTTGCTTTAGAGGTCAGTAGTAGATAAATCATTAGGCTGAGAAGGCCTTTCCTTTCTTTCTCGCTTGCTTGATTGCTTTCGTTGCTTGTTGCCGTTTAACAATTAGGCTGAGTAGGCCTTTTCTTTCTTTCTTATGTCAAACTCTTGCTAGTGAGTTCAAACTTTATTTTCGTATGTAACAGTGATGGATGACAATGACCAGAAGAAAAACAAGTGACATCATGCACAAATAACAGTGACACAAGTAAAAACACTGATGACGAATTCAGTCAGATTTCTATAGCCCAACTCAGGTTGATTTGTTCTTCCAATAGTTAGCAAATCCTATTTAGAGGAACTATCAATGAAGCAGTTGAAAAGAGACACATGGTTCTAGAATAATATTGTATGGAGAAATTAATTATTTAGTTTACTTTTTAGATTTTAATGAAGCAAGGTAGTTCGACCTTAGCACAGCCAAGCTTCTTCAATCTTTAATTCGATAATTTTCATCTAATTCTCAGAGAAATACATACCTAATGTCATGCAAAACTCCCTTAAAGAGATCTGATATCAGTGTTCAAGAGTGGGGTCAGAGTGCCCTGACATAGATTCAGCCTCTTTAATATATTGCAAATAATTATAAATTGTTAATTTCTACAAGCAATACTCTCTCTTGAACCAATTATTGTTGAACAGGATTCTAGTATGATTAACTGGTACAAGTGCTTATAAAATGCTAATAAATTTGAATAATACAATGGAATTTGCATTTAATGAATAAGACCAAAATCAAACGTAAGACATTTGAATCACACATGAAAATACAGACATTACAGAAAGCAAACCATATGAAAATTCTAAACTGATTGTACATATAAATACAACAAAAGATAAAATCTTTTTCTTCCAATTAAACAAATCTAAGTACATTTTTCCAGTTTTCTAATTAACCAAGTAGGACTAATTGGTGGTGGTGATCCTGAAAATGTGGGTGGAGAAGTACTTCATACTTTTTCTAATTATTATGTAGATGCACTATATTTATAGATTAAAAAATATTTAAAGATTTCTTTCGGACTATTGTCTTCATCTTGATTTATCTTTTAACAACATTTTGTCCATTGTCCCCAATCTTATGACATGTACCTGAAGAAGGCTGTAGGGTACAATGGCCAAAATGTTATGTTCAAAAGATGAATCAAGATGAGGACAACAGTCTGAAAGAAAAATTCTATGCATATTGAGGATCTTATTAAGAAAATTCAGACAAATTAAGAAAATATTATTCAGCAGAAAATTCAATGGATGATAGTCAACTATGTTTAACATTTTTAGTGGCTCCTTTCAATTCATAAAAATAAATACAGTACAGAATACAATACACATATATTTGAAATTCACAAAAACAGAAAGGCCTGAATAATTTGAATTGCATAAATATCAACTCCCAGAAATCTGAATGAAAACTAACACCATAGCATTGTCAAGTTTCATACAAGTATAGTGGTACCTCACTTAATGGGGACAATTCATTCTATAAAACATTTTGTTAGATGAAAATTTGTCAAATGAATAATTAAACCGATGTGATTTCAATAATTCATTCCAAATAAAAAAAGTAGAAGACCCTGAAAACCTTAATATCTTTATAAATAATGTATAATATACTAATTACTTTGTAAATAATGTATAAATACAAATGAATGTGTAAATAATGTAATGAATAGATAATCCATTCATAATTCTCACCAAATGCACATTTACATCTAGATACTCAATATTAATCTAGATAATTCTGGATTATTTTATAAAATTTCATAGGTTTTTTTTTTTGCAATCTGGATATATTTTGCTAATTTTTTTTTTTTTTGTCAATTGGGACTGCATGAAGGGTGAAATTTTGTGAGATGCCATCACTATGAGAGGTACCACTGCCTTTTAAAATATTCATATTGCTCAATTTTTTGTGCATTTGTCATTCATTACTTTCAAACAAAAAAAATATCAATTTTAGATATGTTATGTACAAAAGTGCTGACCCCTGTTCAAAACTGGACAAAAAAATCTATTTTACTGTTTCATTAACATGTGGAGATCAAGTTTTAGCCAACAAACCATAAAAATAGAGGTTACTTTTATCTGATTATTATAATTTGATTGAATCAGGAAGTGCTTAGGTAAGAAGGATTTCAAGTTTCAACTCGATACAACTAACTGTCCTGAATCAACATTAATTCCTGGTTTCATACAAGAAAATTTAGATGTTAATAACGGGAATAACCAGTGATCAAAGTAACCCTCCTGCTTTAACTTCAGGTAAAGTTTTTGATTTGTTTTGTTCATTTTTAACATAAGTGTGTGTAACAAAGATGGTTTTAATTACAGAGGAGCTCAGGAGCTCAGGAGCTGCTAGGTGCAGTTTCCAGTGGTATATGACATTAAGAGTTAAACATGAAAATTTGTACTAAATGAGAGAAAATTCTTTTTACAACTGTGGCTTTGTGGCAGCTAAGCTAAGCTCGGTAAAAATTTTAGGAATCCTCCTGTAGAGCAATTGTTAACAAGCCTGTCTTGTGGCCATTTACAAATGATTTGATCCTCACTGAGCGTTTGTTTAATGTAGCTTTATTCTAACCAAGAGAGCTAGGACTAGCCTACAAGCCACACATGCTATTGCTAATGGTTAGTTTTTGCTGGATGCTCTACTATTGTGATCTTGTACCAGACTAGACTAACTTAAATATACATCAAATTTCTTTAATAAGGCAAACAATACTTAAGAAAATTGGGGAGGATAACAGTTTCAATTACTAAATAAAATTCATGAATTAACTGCCAATTCAACTCCATATCCAATACAAACACCCTCAGCTCCCAACAAACACAGCCCACTACTAAGATATGCCCCCTTACTATCCAACCCGCCATGGAATCTTTGATTCTTCATTGACCCTCAGGCATGAATGCAAAAAAAAAAAAAAAAATATCGATGAAGATAAACAGAAACCAGCATCAAAATTATTTTCCACAAGATTTATATGATAAATAAAATTTTTTAAAAGTTACATTCATGAGAACAAAAATTTAAAGTTGAAGCATTTAGGGTTTCGAAAGATCATATAAATGAATATGGGAAAGAGTTTGATACCAATTCTGATGAAAGTATGATCCAGTGATACAACAGAAAAATGTCATTGAATCCCAAATCGAATTTGAAGCAAGAACCCTTCTCCAACAATCCTCTAATATACCATCTCTTTAAAATTCTTTGGATTTAATGGTCACAAATTTAGTAGAAGCACAAATTATGGCTTCTCAATCATTGAACGTTTTATTATGGATAAGATGTTCAAAATGCTTAAAAGGATGATAATCTGCAGGAAAAATATCAGGTGAATATATAAGATACTGCAAGATTTCAAATCCAAATTTTCAGACACAATCAACTGTAATTGAGCACTTCACTCAGTCCATGTGAGACCCATTTTTCCAACTCTCTTTATTGCCTTGAGATAATGTGATATAATTGCGCTTCAAGTCCCACTCCCTTGAGGTTTATTATTGGTATCGATATTTCCATACTCAAACACATTAAATCAACACTGAAGAGTTCTAACTGCAGTAGTTTTCACTCAAAACGCTTTATTGATGTTAGCAGCATTATGTCTAATCTGAAATCATACTTGAAAATTAGTCTAAATTCTTGGGTGGATACCATTGCTGTAAATGGGTAAAAACCTCTCATTATGACAAATTATATCTCCTTTTACATTAACTCTGTAAAATATTGGCATACCTTGATTAGTACAATTTGTTCCAAATTTTCCGTACTGTTCAAAGTTTATATATTGATGTGCTTTTGTTTTCAGCTTATACTTAGTTACATTAATTTATTTAGCAATACCTTGATGGTACTACATCAAAACACACACTAATCAAAACTGGTATTTCTGTACATAAGTAAATTTTTCACTTTCAGCATTAATCTCTATGATTTTAAAGAGAAAAAAAAATTTCATGTCTAACAACCTAATAAATATCATGATGGTGGGGGGGAGGCCCTACGTAACCTATACATAATTCTTGAAACAGATGCATAAACTTACCTGTCTAAGACTACCTTGGCAACTTATTCCCTTCAGGTATATGAATTTCTCTTCATAAAACGTCCTTAAACTCATACTTTCTCAGCTATTATATGGATGAACTTGATTTTATTTTTTTTAGGATAATTCAGTCTTCTTTTTTTTCTTTTTTATAATTATGATATTAGAAAGATTTTTTTTGCATTCACAAATATCTGCTGAAGAAGATCTAAATTACACTCCAGAAAGCACGGAAAATGCATGCTTGAAGTCTTTTTTGTAAACACAAAACAATACAAAAGCAAAAAAAAAAAAAAGTATATATATTTTTTAAAAATTGAAAAAAAAAAAAAGAAAAAAATACAGAGTGAGTAAAACCACAAATACAAACAACGTACGTGTAAAAGAACTTACGCAAAAAAAAAAAAGATTGTTAGTAAGATAGACTTTATAACATTGAGACAAAGACAAACAATCAAAACAATAATTTTAATTTTGCTGAAACAACAGATGTGCAATGCTATCAGCAAAATCTTTATGCTAAGCATCAATATTCACAATGTACAGAAATATTAAAATGGTACATCTGGGACGTCTGTGGACCACTTATAGTGCGTTGTTATTCCATTTTGCCAGTCCCCACATCCATCCCGCTTTTGAGCATCAACTCCTCAGGCTGCTATTCGTCACTTTTGAACTGCAAAAACTCATCTTTATTCTATCAATGAGCAAGTCGATTAAGGATCCACTATTTATTTGGATTGTTGGAGAGATGCAGGGTTGCTGGATTAGGCTACAAAAGGAGATAATCCATGTTTTATCTCAGAGACTTACCAAACGCAGGCATAGGAATAGTGTTAGATTTGGAAATTAAGCGTATCTGAAGGCAGAGATTCAATGGTTGGGTATTGAATCTCTGCTTCTAGACTCATTCGATTTCTAAATTTGATGCTATTCCAAAGCCTGTGTTAGGTAAGTCTCGGAAATGAATCTCCGTTTCTAGCCCAATCTGGCAAACTTGCCAAGGAGTTGAATACAGCAGGTTTTCATCGCTTCATAGTGAACCATTGATAAAATTGTCAACCAAAACAGGAGTTAGGACAAAAAATGGAATGATGTAGGGATCCATGAAATGAAGGAATAAGGTGCAATAAGGGGTCTACAGATAGTGAAGAAGCACCAATACTTGCTAACATTGTTATTGATGAACCATTTCACAAGGGAGACAACTGAAGCAGTTTTATATCAATTGTCCTGTAGACCTACTGCTTCAAGATATTTTCATATCCTAGTGATTACAATGTCCTTTTAATCATCACTTTCTCTAATGTAAATTTTACAGTTTGGACTTCCCCCATATTTCTTCAATGCCAAGTCTTTATATGCAGTGTTTAGTTTAAAATGAATATATATCGAAATTTCCAGCTTTGCAGATTAGTATTACTTGCAAAGAAGTAATCTTTATAATACACTAGACTTGAATTAATCTCTATTTCTAAAAAAAAAATTTTTTTAAATTAAAAAATAAAATAAAATAATAAAATTGAAAATATATCACAGACTGGTGAACACATCCACTTCCACACACGTATGTCTTGTGGCATGTTGTGTATTGTCTTTAATACACATGTGCATCTGTCTCTTCCATGGTTTTATCCAAAGTAGTGTAAATAACTACGGCAACACACTATACTGTTCCCACCTTGCAGCACCAAACAGAGGATGTACTTGTTTTGTTATGTTATGTAGTATATTGCACTAACCAAAGTAGCAGTGAACATGTTTAACACATTTTCATCATTATCATTAATTTTGCAACTATTTACCTTCCTTTTGGTTGTTGTTGCTTTTTATCACAGCTAAACTAAGGCTGGTTCCCCTATCGCAGTGAGTGAATAAATCAACAGTGTGAATCGGAATAAAAATGAGTTTCAGGTTAATTTATTTTCTCACTGTTGAAGGGAAACCAGCCTGAATTTGGTTACGATAAGAAGCACAACTTGAGGATGAATAGTAGAAGAATTAATGATAATGATTTATAACACAACATCTAATAAAGTAAATAGAAATAAAATAACATATTTATCAAATTGAAAAGCATGGGAAACAATGACAGACAATCTATCAATGTAGATGATTGCATAACAAAGGATACAAGGTTTTCTCATGATAAAAGAATGAAATGAGATAACAAAATAAATGTTTTTCAATTCTATATTGAATTTCAATTAAAATCCTTTTAAGATTTACTGATTAGGAGACAAAACCAAACTGAAAACATTTCCTCAGAAAAAAAAAAATTACATGTGTGTATCAGGTGTGTGTATTTAAAACATATTGTTCATATATATATATATATATATATATATAGAAAGACGGATATATAAATATAAATACAAGATATGGCTGTTATCGAGACTGAGCTTTTGAAAATTGAACAACTGCATGCATACGCAAACCACGTAATATATACCCTCCAATGGACAAGCATAGACAACCCCAGGGAATTTCGATCTGTTTGCACCTTCAGTTTGCTGTAAGAAATTGCTCGATGATTATTTTTTTTATTTATTTATTTTTTTTTTTCATGTGGGATAAAAATTGTCAATTCAAAAACGAGCAACATATCAATATGAAATTTTTGGTGAAATTGAAATATACAGCTACTGAATCTTTTCGTGTGCTATTTGAAGTTCATGGGGAAAAATGCAAGTCGCATGCATGCATGTTTGTGTGGCAAGAGAGATTTTGTGATGGTCGGGAAGATGTCAGAAACCCATGCATATCAAGGGACCAACAAAAATGTTGAAAAAAAAAAAAAAAAAAAGATAAAAGAAAAAAAAAAATCAGCAAATTTTGGAAATGATTGATAAGTCAGCATCAGAATGATAGCAGAAATGGTCTCCATTGAGAGAGACATTAGAAAAACAAGTTTACTTCAAGCATAACAGCGAATTAGAGACGGTAGATGATTGAAACTCAAATGGGTTGTTTATGCTTGCCTAGTGGTCAATGTATACCACATGGTTGGCGCACGTGCACTGTGGTTCAACTTACATAAGCCCAGTTTTGTTATTAAATAGCCACACCTTGTAGTTGAGTTATACGTTTCAAATACAACAAAGACTTCAGCAGTTTTTTTAATCAATATTTCTATAAAATCATAAAACTACACATACACAAAAAGAATCAAAAGTCAACAGGCTCTCAAAAATGATAGACTGCTTTTGACATGGTCTATTAAAAGAATTAATAAAATGAAATCAAGAACATAACATTTTATGTTTAAAAGAATGCCACAAATAATACTACTTGAAGGTTACAATTAAGTAGGGGAGTCTTAAGAGAAAAATGAATAAAATAAAACAGAAAAAAAATCATGAATTCAGAACCTTACTTGAACAATTTCTGCTGTAAAGATAAATTATTGAACAAGTGAATGTCATATTTACTTGAATTAGTTGTAAGAATCTCAAAAATTCAGATTATAATTTATATAATACTAATTCTACACAGAAAGATTCATCTCTATCTGAAACAACCTATAATATTATACTGTTCACATTAATACTATCACTGCATATCAAACAAAATTGCACAGTGATCCAACTATGCCTGACTGTACTACATATAGATTCAGGTTATACATAGTGACTGCTACAGAGCTAAACATAACTTTGGAATTACTTGAATTTCTTTTTAAAAACATTTAGTGGATTTTTCCAACATTCAAAAATTGACAATCATAAGTGAATCTATAAAATTGATAATTGCAAAGTATGAAAATAGAGAAATTGGCCAAAAATCCATTCACATGTAAAAAAAAATAACATACCATTAAAATTCAAAGTATACTATTAAACTTCAGAAATTGAGGAACTAATTTTGAATAATAAACCATGTTAATTACACTATGAATTATATAAAAATATAAGTATTTACAATTAAAAAAAAGATTAAAAACATCAATTTCTGCATTATGCACTATGTTTTTAGCCTGTAAGAATGAAGAACACGAAAAACTATCCCCAACAAAAGATTCTTGGGCTGACCAAATCTTTATAGAATAAAACTTGTTCTCATCAAGTTGGGTCACATGGACCGCCACCTTTTTAGACCATTGAACCCTTGATCTCTCATCGACCCCCAAGCAGTGGTACCAAAAAGAAAATCATCAAACATACACACCAAAAATATGCAAAATCCAAAGAGCATAATTATATACCAACTGATACGATGATTGTGATAAGTCAGTATATTAAATTCTTTGAAAAGTAAAAATACAAAAGAAATACCTTTTCAAACAAAGACTTACTTCCTCCACATCTTTTCTCTTATATTATATCATTTCTTTCATTTCATCTCATTACAGAGATCTTTTTCATTTTTATTTCTCATACAAATGTTAACTTTTGACCATTCTCAGGGTTTATTGACAACCTTTTGACTCTTCAGTCATTCATCAATCCCTTGGATAGTCCCATCAACCCCAAGCAGTTAATATAAAATATCTTCTTGGTAATCATAATATAATTTCAAACTAAAATAAGATAATTCACCCATTTTTCTGTGAAAAAAAAAAATAATTTCAATATTTTATTAAACTCAAAACAAAAAAAGTTTTCTTGAAAGCATTTCAAATATAAATGTGCAAAATAATCAATCCAAATTACCTATTTTTTTTGGTTTAAAATGGTACTCAAACATCAAGATGTACTTTCTCCCAAAATGATGAACAACAAAAAGATAACGATTTCCAAAAACAGTGAAAAGAAAATGCCCACAGTCAACGGATCTGAGTAATACCAAGAGTAAAGATTAGTAATATATACTATGATATAAGTGATAATACCAAGAATAAAGATAAAGTTAATCAAGTTTGTTGGAGAACACGCTTTGCTGGCTACTGTTTTCATACCAAAGAGCAAATTATTTCTCATGTAGTCTGCCTTAGAATGCTCACCAGGGGAAAAAGATCAATGAACCACATCGACTACATAGCTACGGACATCCATCATGATAAATCTGACATACAGACACTGATGATGGAAAGAGATTCATGCAGCAACATTGTGGACTCAGATGTGTCCACTGAGTAGTAGTAGGAATTAAATAAGTACAAATCCAGACCACACATCCGCCAACAAACTGGAGCCCTTGATAACTTTATTTCAACTAACTTAAGACGTAAATGGAGGTGCAGAGTGGTGTAACAGTATCTGGAATCGAAAAAGGAATCAGAAGATCAAGTTTGAGTTTCGGCTAAGGCTATTCACATTGACTTTCCACTAATGCGCTTAGAAAAAGCTTGAATCCACTTCTCCCGCCAGTTAAAGGTATATAGCAGTTGGAGCCCTTTACACCTCTAGGAAAATTCATCTAAGAGAGAGTAACTCTGACAGAAAAGAAAATACAGCTTGGCAGTTGTGATAGTTTGTCCCTAGCCCTGGTAACATAAGGAGGGTTGGGTGTGTGGCAAGCAACGCCAGATTGTAAAGATGAATAAAAATCTATTTGCTACTGAAAATGTAGCTGAGTGGTTGCTGCCCTATGCTCCACAAGAAGATACAGGAGTAAACAAAGAAATAAGTATTAATCACTATGTATGATACTGTCAGACCATTTTCTTCGTCTATGTGTTTATTTGTTGACAATGTTTTGGCTGTGTACCCTTTGCCCTTCATCAGCTGTTGTTAGTTTTAGAATGTGGAAACACTTTTCAAAGCCCAGTCTCGATTGGACTGGACACATCACATCCATTTTTTGTATATCTAGGTTGCACTTTTGGTTTTGAATTCCAAATTACTTCCATTAGATAATCTATTTGCTTTTTCCAAAAAGAGAAAACTGGTGTGACATGTCCAGTCTAATGTAGCACGAACTCTGAGGAGTTTTTTCACATTCTAGAACCAACAATACCCAAGGAAAGCCAGAGGATATAAGGCTGAAAAATGAAGACCTAGACAAGGAAAATAGTCCAACTATATCACACAATGATTAAAGACACTAGTAATTTATAGTTTCATAAAGAACACTGGAAAGAAATAAGACCTTTCACATTAGTATCTTTTTGCTGGCTCAACCCAATCTAAAAGAAAAAAGTGTGTCAGAAGACTAATTATAACCACAAGTCTTCATGATTCATCCGTGCTTTGTAATAGAAAATAGTTGTGGAAGGCTTAATGGCTAACAACGTGGAGAATGGAATCTGAGAACTGAGTTCCAACACTGTCGGAGATAGTTATTGGTCACCTCATACTAATGCCCTTGAAAGAAACATGAACCCACTTCTTCCAACAGCTATAAGTCTATCAGGTTAACGCACTGACCTTGTAAAAAACCCAAAATTGCTACAAGTAATGATTGGGTCTCCATGGACTGTTCAAAAAATGGAGAAATTCATTATCTCATATGTTGCATAGCTAGGGAGTCCGAGTCACATTTTATCTGTACTTTGTTACAAAAAATAACCATAATTGATGTCAAGTCATCATCTTCTATAAACTTTTTGTCTGATATTTAAATAGTCATTTTCCAACGAATCCAATATGGATTGAAATAAGTTTTATGTACTTCTCTGGTTCTTTCTGTGTTGTAAAATGCTATCACACACTTATTGTTAAGAATTTCATCCTAATCAGATACAAATAAAATGTTCCAAAGATATGTTTTAAAAGTCTGCTGGGACACAGATGTAATGAAAAAAAAGTAAATGAGATTTCACACTTTTTACAACAGCAGAAAATGGTATCATTGTAGGAAACCCATGCAAAAATTATTTTCCATGACATGACAGAACAGGTGAAATGTGAAGGCAAAGTAATCTGCTAATTCCATGTTCTTCATCAATTTTGGGATGAATGTCTAATGGGACCAATGCATCACATTATGATTTCTGTTCTTCAAAATATGGAAAAGTTTTGAAAGTTTTTGAAAAGGATACTTTTTTTGAACCATTGAATAGAAATCAATGTCTTTGGCTTTTTTATACCCTTCTAGAATTTTCAGACATTGAGCACCTTAATAGGGTAGTCTCTAAAAGGTTGGAGGAATAATTCTGTTTGAGACTAATTGTAACCAAAATTACTTACATTGCTATCTATCATTTAAAAAAAACCTTTTTAGTTTTACATTATTTCATACATTCTATTCTCCTTAATTCAACAAAGATAAAGAAAAAAATTACTTCCACAGGAAAATCATTCGCATGTACTTTTTTAAAATAATCTAATTCCTTCTAAAATGAACTATATTCTCTGAGAGTAAAATAAAAAAAAATATCCAACATATAAAAAAGCTTTAGTATGAATTAAAAGCATGCTGGGATATCTGTAAAGAAATGTAAAGAAATATGAAGAAATAAAGGATGAATAATTGCATCCACTATGAAAATAAGGTTCTATAAAACACACCCAGAAAATTACCTGTAAAAAAAACACTAGAAGATAATCATAAAGCTAAGGGAACAAACTGATGAACAAAAAAAAAAAATTAAACTCTTCAAATGATTACTTACAAGACAATAGCACATATATTTTTGATTCAAGAAAACTGTAGAGCTCGGGTTATAATAGATAGTAAGTAACAAGTATTGTATTATTGTGACCAGCTTGTAGTTGAAGCAAAAGACTATACAAGATAATTTTTGCTCTTCCAACTGACATATAAATCTCAGTCAAAAAATCTTATCTAGTTTTTTTGTTGGCTGATATATTTTTCTTTCCAAACTGACATGTTTTCAACATCGGATTTGACAACTGATCTCATTTCAAGCCAGAAATGCCAGTGTTTTGGGGTTTTTTTCTGAGTGACATCTAAGATAAAAAATCTCTGGTACTGTCAACCAATACTGTTAAAATAGGTTTCTTCAGTTTTCAAGGGGGTTGAGTGAGCGGACTATCTAAGTAGGTGTTGTATATATGGGATGCACTAATGGAACTCAAGGGCTGAAAATCCCCTCCCTATTCTGCATAGAACAGCCCAGCCCAGCCCACCCCAATTTGGTATGTATCTGGAAGGGATTTACAATGTAAGTTTATGCTAAATTGGTCACTTAGTGTCCAGCACCATTTGCGCTTGTTTTTTTGAAAATTCGGTCTTTTAGTGGTCCTACAAAAGTTGAGAGAAGTAACTTATTCATTGACCACTCCTTTTCTCAATTCTTTCATTGATCACCCCCAACACAGCATGCTATCAAAAGATATTGGTGACATGAAAGTTTCTTCTGAGTGACTAGTTAGACCTGTCTTATTGTTTACTATTGTTTTCTTTTCCTTGACTGACATATTCGTCTCCAAATCAATATACATTATCAGCCCAAATTAACCGTAATAAGTCAAACAAACCAATAAGGATGTGACATTTATAGACGACAGACAAAAGTAATTAAGTCACAAATTAGAACTCAGCTGAAATTGGAAAGATGACTGGTTAATTTTGGCCAGTATTGAACATTTACCTTTGGAATTGATAACTGGCCAAATCATAAGCTGTTACACAAGCTTGTAAAATCTTTTGCCTTAACAACGAGCTGGTCATAGTAATACCACCTAAGTGATGAAGAAAAACAGGGTACTTACAAGAGCTGGGTACTGCTGTCTGCTGTTGAGCGCTGTAAGATGTCACGTAGTTGGATGGGAACACACCTACTACACCACTCAGTTCCCCTTTCCACCAATCAGGGTCGTCTTTGTTGACTACATTTATAATGTTATCCTTTTGGAATGTAAGCTCATCAGTGTTTTGAGCAGCATAGGGATATAAACAGATAACTTGCTCCACTGAAACAATAGATAATAATTGAAGATTAAATATTTCTTTCATTGCAAGCAGGAATGAGGAATATTTTTGAATACATCAGACGTGGATTTAAAAAACAATAAGACTGAATAACAATTCAACAAATAATTCCCATGAGCAGTCTACAGAATACAGGATCTTGCCACAATCTAAAATAAAGTGTTCCAACAAAAACCTCCCGTAATCTGAAGTAGCATAATACCAAAAAGCAATTACCATCAATTTTTTTTATGGAAAGTTTTTTCGGGTGTTCCCGAACCTGAAAATGTCGGTGATGGTATATTAGGCTAAGTTGTCAGGGATTGGAATAGTGAGAGGTACAGAAAACAGTACTTTTTGTTAAAGGAAAAAGTATCATAAAGCAAACTTTCAAAATGTGGGGATAACTGTACCAAAATCTGAATCCATAGAGTGAGAAAGATATCTCATTATCACTGGAGTACAGTTTTAAAGCAGATGAATCTAGTGCTAGATACTATTGGATGATAATGTTCTGATAGATGAGGAGGACCAAATACAGCATGATATGTTATTTGTAAATTATGTTGGGTCACAATTCTCAGTCATATTATCTAGTATGCTAGATCAAAGTAGAAAATGAAAGAAGGATGGATTCAAAATTTAAGAACAATCATTTATGTCTACTAGTACAGTAATCCCGAAACAGTTTATACTGAATATTCTTACTACAATAAATATTGAAACCACCAGACCTCATATCCAATTTTTTCAATCACAACATCTATTTTTTGTTCTTGTCACTATATTGGCAATTGTCATACATATCCTACTTTTATGACATTACCACCAATTCTTAATCTGACCTTCTTAGAGGGATCAGTGAATATCAACTTAGTGTCACAATTACATTCCAACAATGATTGAAAACTATAAAGGGATTTTACTTATCTGTCAGTACTCGAGCCCAAGGAGAAGACAGGATTTCAAATATTGATTTTCAAGGTAGATAGGCCCTCCCAACTTGGATGACTAAAGCATCACGATATTCCCATTGTTATACCTTTTCCTACAATTCAGCCACAGGCCGTGTTAAGCTTAGTAAATATGAATATCACAAATTCAGCAAAAGATATAAAAATGATATAAATCTATTGATTTCTTACTAAAACTACATATGCATGTATTTTTCTAAACTATACAACATTTTTCAAATCAGTTGAAAGTGCCAATTGAAGTTTGTATCATTGTCTTTGTTGTATATTTGTGAGATAGTAGACTTGCCTCAGTGACACTTGTGGTAATCTACTGTAGGTTGTATTTTCCTTCCAGGTTATGTTATTGAAGTCAAATGCTGTAATTGGTTAACTCGTAATCGTCACCAGTGGTTGACATGCTCCATAACTGGAAGCTGTAATAACTTACCTACTTGACCTGAAACTGATCTCCTTCAATCTAATCTCACATTATCTAATTTCCCTTACCTGGCCATCAGCCTGCATACATTTATAATGGTCATTTGCATTTACATAAGTAAAAAAGTGTGATAGCCCTGAATGGTGTTCTTTCATCAAGGATAAAAATGTATTTGGCATTTTCTATATACAACAATCTTTTGTCCTTATAGTAGGATGTCTCATTTTTAACTCTCAAGTTTATAAACTTTTGTAATTGACAAAGGAACTTTTCAATGAAAAACATAAAAAAGTGGAACTCTGTGAATTGAAAAAAAACCTTTTAAATCACCAAATGGTCAAAGGGTGATAATTTCAATCAGAATTTATTTCCCTTGAAATTGACATTATTTTTCTTTGTATAAATTCAAGAGTTAAATATATATTTGAAAGGATAGCTGATAACAAAAGGCAAAACTGGACAACCATACTTACAGTATTGCTGAGTGGTTGCTGGGGCTGGTGCTGGTGTGCCTGTACGGCTTCCCTGTAATTTAAAGATATGCAATTAAAAGCTATAAAAAAAGAATCATAATACTGAGAAAATCTGATTCCCTATTGCTCACTGTTTTTTTTACTACTTGATGTAAACAAGAGATAATGGCCATTTCAATTTACAGTTTCTGGCCCTCACTACCCAGACAATATGACTATCTCAACACTCTCACCCAAAGTTATCTTTTTACTATTTGGAGGATTAATCTCTTGCTTACTTCTCAGTACTTCTTTATATAGAATATTTTCGGTACAATCTGTTGCTGCATGGCATCCATAAATGATATGGACACTATTCTGAACTTGATGAACGGTATCAAGAAATTTTCGGAGAGAGAATTGGAGAGTGGAGGATCAAGTGACATTTTACAGGTCACTTGCCGATTTCTTTGTAGTAATGAAGTACAATTCATCACTTCTTATTCTACCTTTTTCTTTTTTTCTATCATTAGACTTTCCCCACATAAAAGAATATCTAAAAAGTTGAAAGGGGTGTGAGGTCAATTAAATAATCTAAATACTTTATCTCTTCATTGTTTACAAAAATATTCTAATAGAAAAATAAAGCTGAGCTTGTATATAAAATTCAAAGTTGTTAAAGGTTATAATCATAAGCGGGACAAATTCTTATTTTTTCAAACAATTAATTTTATTTTTTTAGTTTGATTAATCTCTTGAAATGATTCCCTAAATTTCTGAAACAAGATAAAGCATTAAATGAAACGAAAAAGCTAGTCTATCATGGCCTTTGATCAATTGTCTGATTGGGCAAATAATAAGCAAAGAAAAACGAGTCAATAAAAGATGATCCTTACCGCTACCTGTGGCAGTGGGCTTGGTGACATGCCACTTATATCAGGTGTTGAGCGTGCACTGGAGGAACCAAGAAGTTTAACGTAATTTGCTGGAAACCAACCAATTTTCCGCTTTTGGCCTCTTGCCTGTAGAGATTAATGGAGGAAATTTTTAAAAAATTTGTGCTTTAGATTCAAATTCTAAATAGTCTATCATTCAAAATGAGAGAAAGGGAGAAAAATACAAATTTACAAGACAGCATAAAATTTACCTGCAGTTCCCCTTCCCACCAACCACTTGGGCTCTTTTTGCGCACCTGGATCAACTGGCCTGGTTGCAGAGACAGTTGCTCAGGCCCAGTTGCTGTGTAGCTAGCGATCACAGAAGCTATTTCTGAAAAAAAACAAAAAAACCATACATTACAAGTTGAGTGCAAGATTCCATTTGAACACATACACACACACACAAAAAAAAACCCTTTACAAAACATAAGTATTGTTCCCGTTCTCACCCAACAAAATAAAAACACGCCTTTATCATCAATCCTTTATCGTTCATTGTTGGATATAGACCTTCCCCACCATTAGACTTCTCTGTTATGGATGTTTCAGAGCCAATACTTTCTGAACTTTCATCTCACCATCTTGTATTCTGTCAATTTATACTTATTTGAATCAAGTATTTGGAAACTGGTGACCAAACTGGATTAGAAATTGCTTTATTCTCCAAGTGAAAACATTTTGATGCTACTGCGCAAACAAAATTGTGCTATGATGTACCATTTTTGCAGTGTTATGGTAACAAACATACAGAAATTGGATAGGATATAAGATGACATTTCTTTTGTTTTTAATTTTTTTTTTGTTTTCAAATTGAAGTTAGGTGATCTCTGGAGATCCATGTTGTGAGTCATGATGCCCATCGGCTGTCTGTCATTCTTGCAGCATGACCATCCCATTGCCATTTGAGTTTTCTAATGGATTCTATGATGTCTCAAACTCCTTCTCCCTGATATATTGTGCTGTCTTGTGATCTATCCATACCAGCCTCCAAAAAGACACTCCAATCAATTTCTTTTTGTGCAAGAAAGTAGGTTCTAGGCCAAAAAGCAGCCATAAGATTTCCAGAGTTATATACCCTGGAAAATGTTTTGTTTTCCTTTATAGCAGTGATTCTGCATGTGGTATACAGCAGAAACAAAGTTAACACCTGATACTTACGAGAATAAAAAAAATAAACATTTGCAAGGTTCTAAACAAACAGGTGTGTCTGGTAGTGCTGACACAAAATTACAAATAGACTCCAAAAAATATGAAAAAAAACATATCAGTGATTGTGGCTAGAGTGATTCAATACCTATAACAAGTGATAAATAAATAAAATAAGTTATTTTATATTCCAGGAGTTATTTAGATTAGTATATTTATCTTTGTCTTCTTAATCTGATTGGTTGATGTATTCTTTGGCCTTCTTATGGCATTAAGTTCACCCAGTTGATAAATGACTGAATAAATAAACCCGATTTAAAATTCAATGCTCAGTAGAGAAAAAAAAAAAAATGTAGCCTAGAAGGCCATTCATGGTTGAGAAAGGACATCGTCAGTGTTTCACAAGTGGATTAAGATGTGTTGTTCTGATCAGTACATACAAAAATTTATCAGACTGATTATCAAGTTCCTTCTATCAATAAAAACAAGGATGAAGGTATTAATCTGAATCTCTGGTGGAATAAAGAATAACATTTTCAGAGAAGAATCATTTATACTTTTGAGTTATTTACTTTATATTACTAAAATTTAGTCATATTATCAACACAAGAGTCAACAAAAATAGAACAAAACTCACATTTTGAGATCATTCAAATTCAGAATTTTTTAAGGAACAGTAATATTGTAAGAATGGTTTAGATCAAAAAACTTAAACTTACCAGGTTTTTTAGAAACTTTCTGTCCAGTCTAAAAAGAGAAGAATGTTTACAAATGAAAATAAAAAAATATTCTTATAATAAATGCTACTGCAGAAAAATATCTCTGCAAAAATGGATATAGTAACAGACCACTTATCCAGGTTCCAGAAAACCTGCTATTTTTAAAAATTGTCTAGTTTTGAATCTGTTGGGCTTTGTAGTGGTTTGTCAATTGGACACTGTGTTCTAATTTCAAAGGCCTGGTTTGTCTTCAGATGATTAGTGGAATACTCCTGATTAAACAAACTGTTTATGAAGTCAGTTATTTTGTTTATGTTACAAACAGTTTCATTCTTTAGTTTTCCTTGTTTATTATTCATTGTATATTTTCTATTTCAGGAGTTCCAAGTGGATTAATAAAAATCAAACAGACTCTGCTTTAGGAGACTACTGATTGATATCAATTAAAATACAATTTCATTATGATGATGAAGACTTGGAGTAGAAATCTGGTTCCAAGCTTGGCAGATAAATGGTCCTGTACTGTACAAAATATTGGTGCTTTGGATGAAAATTATATCCAAAGAATTTAGCTTTCAAAGGTCAAAAGCTAAAATCATCTATCCACTTCAGCATACAAAAAAATCTCTTTTGGGGGGGGGATCTTGGGGACAAGGAAGATCTTTATTGCTGATTAGATTCACAGGTAATATCCCCGCCAATTCTTAATACTACTAGTAAACATTCCAGAACTAGTACTATTAAGAAGATGCAGGGATAATTTTGGTATCAAAATATTTCATTAAAATGTGGCAGAAATAGTTTTTGCACCAAAATATTTCATCAACGTGTGGCAGGGATGAGAAGTCTTTGCTGCTTCTTTCACTTTTTGTCTGAATTTTGATAGATGGGGTGTTCCAATCATTGTATGTGGTTCATTCAGACTAATTTCCTTGTCTATGATGTTCATTTTTCACAATGTCTCATACGTGTACCCTTCAGTAGGTCATGAGCTCAGCATATTACTTCTTTCGGGCACAAGAAATTTAAACTCTCAAAAGATAAAATAAATAATACAAAAGTGAATCAAAAATGGGTGTGGTCAAATGGTGAGGGAGTATTACTTTCAATTATCAAAAAAAGAAGTACAGTCACACAAGAATATAAAAAACCTAATATAATGGTCATAGCTATTTGAACTAGTTAGATAAAGAATACATTTTTTTCTTTTAAATGTCATAGAAAATAGGATTTATTTGAGGTTGTTAAGCTGAAGTAAGAAGAAAGCTACAAATAGATATGCTAAGTCTATTTTCAGTTTTTATGATCCCACCAAGAGGAGGGGAAAAACCTTCATGAAATATCCTTATTTCCCAGGATCCTTTACTTAGGGAATGTTTCTCTCTCTTCAGCCATCAAGACACTATGCTGACAAACCCTTCTTGTATGATGTAGTTGCTGGAATAAAGTCTGTCCTTGTCAATTTTTTAAATGCATCTTATTTTCTGATCTGATCTTCTGCACTAGACGAGATGACTAAGGATTGCAAATCATTATACTGGTAGAATACACTGTTTGGGTCTTATGATATAATGTAAGCTGATATTACCTGTAGAGGTCTAATTCTAAAGTTTAGTTTGAAATAAAGTCATATGCGACCTTAGGCCACTTCCCATTTATAGAATTTATATCATAATTATTTACTTTTTTCCTTTTATTTCCTTATAAAAAACTGCAATTAGCAGTAAATAAACTTAGTGTTATCTCCCTTGGTCATTTTTTTCTGTCAATTCATATTTAATTGAATCAAGTATTTGAAAAATTGGTGACCAGATTGGATTGGAAATTGCTTTATTCTCCAAGTGAGAACATTTTAATGTTACCACACAAACAAAATTGAGCTACGATATACCATTTTTACCGTGTTACGTTAAACATACAGAAATCAGATCATGATATAAGATGACATTTCTTTTGGTTTTAAATTAAAGTTATTTTTTCCTTTTACTTTGGAGAGAGAGGGAGAGGGAGAGAAAGAAAACTGAGAGGCACAATTACATGAAACCAAACTAACTTACAAGTTCTAATAATATTCCAAATGCTGTTATCAATGGTAGCAATAGCAGCATACTAATTTTATACATAAAAGTATTTTTAAAAGCAGCATTTGTGAAGAAATATCTTAGCAAATGCCTTGAAAATAATGATGAACTAAAAAAGTTGATAATCCCATCCCATTTTGGATTTCAGCAGAAGAATAGAGACCTAATATATAAGTAATGATGTAGTATCTGATATAATTCCCCTTATCTCTCTTTTTAGCAAAACCCCACAACCTGCCAAGTCTCTAGTCTTTATTGTTAAAGTCAATTGGTTAAAAAACAAAACTTACACATAGTAGTAGTAGTTATATTACCAGCAACCAATTATCACACCTAAACACACAGCTGAACTTCTTAGGCAGTTGCCAATTCTGTTTGTGAGTTTATAAAATCCCCTTCCCCTCTTTCTGTTTATGTGACAGACTGATACATCACAAATCATAATATAAATGGATCATAGATATACTTAGTGGCTGGTAAAATAATGGAATTAAAAAAAAATGAAACAGCAGAAAATCTTCTTGTAATCCAGGGGTATCCAACAGTATTTTTATCAAAAAGTTTTTTTCTGCTGCCTTGATTGCTTGTTTTATCATATTTTTTTTCAGCTATACTATAGCTGCCTCAAAAAATATTGAATGCCTTTCCATAAATACCATGGAATTTTCCCCTTGATATCCCCAGCTGAAATTGGAGGGATATCTTATGAGCCATGAGCTTACAAAAAATGAATATAAGCTCAAGTAGTTCATTTTTAAAAAAAGATATTTCTCAATAAATGAAGACAAGAGATTTGAAACAGAATCCTGCAGGTAACACTAAGTAAAGATTTCTATTAGAAGGTAATATATGATTATCAAAAAGTTGAAACACAATTAAACAAAAAAATCAGTCATCCATTTTTAAGATGAATAAAACCTTGGTAAAATAAGATGAAATATAAAAGCACATTTTATCTTTAAAATTTCTAGAATGTAATTTCAGTTTGATGCAATAATGGAATTTAAAAATGTGAAGATTAAAATTTTCCAGTTTTACTTACTTGAAACAATTTTGTTCTTCATGATTCAATTGAACCATATTTTGATGAACAATTAATACATTCACACAATAAACAACAAAAAGGATGAAAATATGCCTCCTTTCACACAGCATTCTTTGAAAAAAGGAAATGCTTAGCTTCTAGAAATTAATTTACTTTATTTCAAAGATAAACTAAGATATATTTATTCAAAATTCTTTGATTATACCAGCCATTTTCAATCTTTTCAGACTGTAGGAACCCTTGAAATAACTTTTATACCTCAAGGAACAGCAGCATAAAAATATCATAAGTAGAGCAAACAACACCTCCGTGTTCAAAGATTTATAGGTATTATATTATGTATCATAACTATCATCAATATGGATCGACAAAAATATTGAAAATCAAGAACTCTAACTATAAGTTTTTTTCATCAGATTAAGCGAGGTTGTAATTAACGAATTTTTCCTTTAAAGAAATTAGAACTTATGATGATAGTAAAAAATAAAAAACACAGATAATTTTTGTATGAAAAAAAAAAACTGGTATTTTACTAGTTAAATATCATTGAGACAGTGACCGCTACTCATTATATATATGAAAAAAAAAAAACCTTCAAATAAAGTAAAAGTCATTCAGAATGGCTGGACTAGATTGACAGGATAGAATTCAAATAAGTGTTACAACTTGGGTTGTTTTGATTTCCATTATTTCATGTTTTAGTAATATAGTTAGAGTATTTTAGCATGTAAAATAAAGTTGAAATATTCATAAAGAACCTAATTTTGAATTAAACTTTCTTAAACTGGCAGAATACTACAGAAAGGTTTCAAGGAAATAATCTTGGACTTTTTTTTTTTCACACAAAACCCTATTTCAAGATTTTTTTTACAAGAATTGAGGTTAAATATACAAGTAAGAAACCTCTTAATCAAATCCATTACAATAACTGAAGATTGTCTAGAGTAATTAAAGGAAACCGAGAAATTTCCATTAAAAAAAGTGTCTTTCTACCAACTGGTCAACAATAAGCAAATAAATACATGCAGAGAATATTCATGCTACTGCTAAATAAGGTTGCAAGCTTCATTTAAACAATTCTTTATAATGGCCATTCCAAATAATAATTGGCAGCAGCAACAGCAATAAAAAAAAATTCTAAAGGTCCGATTTATCATGCTTTCTTTGGAAATCCTCCACTTGTACTCAAGGTGTTGTGGGGAGGTAGAGGCAGCTCTCACGTAATTTCATTCATCCTTTTTCATTTTCAACTAGATTACCTGTGCCATCAAAAATGATGTCATATATGAAATGTATAGATATACACATTGCATTTTACATACGTGAATAATAGATTTCCATTGCAGTGAGCTTGGAGAACAGCT
Organism: Thysanoteuthis rhombus; assembly: GCA_963457665.1. Lineage (NCBI taxonomy): Eukaryota > Metazoa > Mollusca > Cephalopoda > Oegopsida > Thysanoteuthidae > Thysanoteuthis > Thysanoteuthis major. Next base: position 33,694,118 of record OY735218.1, read on the forward strand.
TTCTGTTGACCACAAACAGATTTTTATTATTTTGCTTTTCATTACTTAGAGAAAATTTTTTTTGTTCTTTAAATTCAGTATTTTCATCATGTCCTTAGAACATGAATGAAATTCTATTTTACTATGTCGGTTGCTTCCTTTAGCAAGACAGAAGACACCTACACATTGATGATTATTATTATTATATGTGTGGATTACTTCATTTGAGCAATTTATCATAATTCTCTTAAGGTTTGCTACACCAGTCAAAGCTTCACAAATACCCTGGTAACTGTATATTTCAGGAGTATGTTCCTTAATCCGTCCATTGCCAGCCTTTCACAATGCTGAGCTACGATTTAGACTTTCTTGGTTTGAATTCAGAATATCCTAGACTGGTTGCCAACAAAAACTGAAGAGCCCAGTCTGCTCATAGCTGAGAGCAGGGAGAGATTGATTCATGCCTTTTCCAAGGGCATTTGTGCAAAGAGAATGCAAGTTTGAACAGAGTTCATCAATTTCATTATATGGGCTGCTAAACGTTAGGCCACCCACACCACTATAAGACTAATTGGGCTTGTTTGGGAATTGAACCTAAGATCTCTCGCATTTATTACACATCCTTCAATAAAAATGAAAGAGACTCCAAACCATTTTATAATAGTCTCTATTTTGTATCATAAACATTTTTCAAAGTGTCCATATCATCTTTGATATATTTCCTTTAAAAAATAGTATCTAAAATTATTCTAAATTATAAAAATTGAACAAAGATAATATTTTAAAGACATTTGAGTGGCCGTGCACAAGTTCCCATTCTCAAGAAGTTGATATTTTAGTTACTTGTAGAGCAACAAGGCGCAGTTGTTTTTTATTTTGAAACTTGAACACTCTATGGATCATAATGCAGAGAGTTCAAGCTTCAAAAATAAAATTTAAAAAAACAAAAAAAACTAAGCATTGTACCTCTGAAAATAACGAAAGTATCAACTTTTTAAAATGATTCGTTAGGTACTTATCATGCGCAGCCATTCACTTCATTTTGAGATCAGTTTCCTTAGACACTTTCATTCGGTTCATAAAAGTAAAAATTTTGGTTCTTCTTAGTTATCTGTAGACCACTTTTTGCACTTTGTTTCTCTGATTTGCCAATCCCTTTCTGCTTCATGTGTGTTAACTTCGGTCTCAGAGTCGACGGAATTATATTGATGGTACACAGTCAAGTGATGAAAACCTGCTGCATTCAACTTCTCAGTGGAGTCATTCCACCAACTATCAAAACAGGTAGTAGAGCTTTCAGTAACATACATCTTAATAGGATCAAAAAGTGTTTCCGCAATTTTGATAGTAATGAATGGTAGACTGAGGAGTTACCACACAAGAAGTGGAGGGGTTATATAGATGGGCAAAATGGAGGAACAAGGGGACAATGAATGATGTCCAAATAACAATGAAGTACCGTAGTTTCACCCAAATTCATCCTTTCTCTGGATCATTTACTAGTTTTAGCTAAAATCATTTCCAAGGAATGTTCATCGAAAATGTGTGCATAAACCGAGATCAAATTTAGGTACAATGTTTAATAAGGTAATAATAATAATAATGATAAGTAAAAAAAGGTTTTAGTAGAACTAATAGTATAGTAAGGTAAAGTACACACAGAAAGCATGCCATCATCAAGATGTTGAGGTTCTGATTGTTGAGAAGTCAGCTCGTAAGATAATTCATTTTGGTCATCAGTCACTGCGGCTGTATGCTCACCCCCTGGAGAGGTCACAGCCAACTCAGGTGTATAGGTTGAAGCAGCAACAGGTTCAAGGTTACTTCCATACTCTTCCTATATAGTCACAAAAACAGCAAACTCATCAATCAGGAATAAGAAAAAAAAATAGAAATTAGAAACTAGAGAAGCAGAAAATTAGAGAGATTGATGAAGTTGGAGGGAAGATGGAGTATGGCGGGTGTAATGCTGACTAATAAAGGCCATCTTACAATTTTTATTGCGTGTAAGATAAGAATGGTAGATATGAAATTTAGGTAAACAAAACGTCTTAGTAGATTCCAAACAAAAGATCCGGAAACATTTTCTCTTATTTTCTTATTGTTTAGAATAGAACCTTAAGATCAACTTTATTTTTTGGCAGGAACAAATAACGACATTTTGAGTACAAACGTTAAGAACTATTGTTTTCTTGGAACTTTGAAAAATGGTGTTCATCTTCTTTCATTGTTACACCACGGTAAATTATTCCATTCCAAGGTTTAAAATCATAAAATGAGGTGATGGAGTAAACTTCTTGATTTATCAATTACTGGATATTATAGTGAAATGTTGGTGATTTTGTTGATCATTGTCAGCATTTCTTCCCAACATAAACAAAATCAACTTAATCTACAGCTTTTAAGAATTACAAAAAGGCAAAGCGTCCATCTTTTAAGAGATAAGTCCTATTGGAGAAGGAATGGCAGGTGACAAAGTTCCAGTTTCCTTCGCATGCATCAACTTAGTGATCCTTGCAAGTTTCAAGTCTGGTTGAAACCAGCACATAGGTTTTTATGATAACCCCCTTGGCAGGATGTAAGTCCATTGAAATCCACAGCTCAGACTGTACTCAATCAACTGCCAAGTGCACAGGGAAATGTGTCCTAATGAAGATTTTCCATACTCTTTGCTCATACTGGAAATCCAACACGGGACCTTTTGTATATAAAACAGATGTATTAACCATTACAAAATCCAAGTGGACATAAGGTAATCACACTGATCACCAATTCCTTGATCATGTCAATGATTTATCAATTATGAAGTGTTCAGAATCCTGAAAATTTCATACACTCGCTAAAGGACAAAAAATCAGTAACAATATTATTCTACAATAAAAGGAAAGTATTTCACATGGTTCTGTTTTAAAAAGTGAACGCTCTTTTACCTGAATATGTTGTATAGAGTCTACGAGAGTGGGTGGGGTCAATTTCATGTCTACCAAAAGAGTAATTATAGATGAAGCAAAAGTATTGAAAGCATAAATACACCATAGCGATATAAGAATATATATGGAAAGCAGATGATTCATGAATTCTATTGGAAGGCTAATTATTATGATAGTTGTGATTGAAAAAAAATGTAATAATTGCGTTTGGAAAATGAATAAATATGTAAATAATCTTCAGATAAACTTTATAAAATCCATTTAAGTGAAAATAACTTAACTTTGAATGAGGGCATTCATTTTATAAATACAATTCTAACTTATTCTCAATAAAACCTTATACAGGCATAAGAATGCATTTTTGTGAGCTATATCATACCATCATGTCAATTCTATATTTAAGTGGTTATAAGAGATTATTTTCAGCAATTCATTCATTCATTTCTTATCATTCACAGCTAGAGGGTTTTGTAGGGGAAAGCCTTTGGTTTGAGTTACTGAGCGTAGTGCACAGATTGGTCTCCTTCCGAGGGGGGGGGATAACAGAATTACCACGGGAGGCTCTCCACATGATTTCCAGCCACTTGTAGCACCTGGTATACTCAGTTGGTCACCCATCTAAGTACTGACCAGGCTTGACATTGCTGGACTCTGCTGATTGTACAAGAACCAGTGTATCATAAGCAATTCGGCTGTAACATTCTTAGAAGTCAAAGTAAGACAACTAAGCTTTTATATTAAAATCACCCACTTCACTTATAGTATTTGGAAAGAGAAATTGTCTGAGAAATTTCTATAAATTGAAATAAAAAATGTCAATCTAAACGTAACAAAAATAACAAAGATGCAATTTTATGTTGATCATCTGATAAATTCAAATGTATTTAATATAATAATAATTGTAAACATTATTTTAGCCATAAAAAAGTGATAACTTGGTGAATTTAGAGGATATAGGCTAAAATTGTTTCTTCATTTGCAAAAAAATAACCAACAGAGTGTTTTTACTCTCAAATGCAGTCTGGCAAATTCAAGAAGCTATTCAAAGGGAGTAATTTCTGATAGAAGTTATCTCCCTGTACTGTTGGGATAATTTTTTTTTCATTTTCCTTCAATTCAATTTTGTGTTTTTATCCTATCTAGTCCATGAATCTAAAAGTCAAAATACATAATTGAAAAAAAAACCCTGAGGAGTTCAGAAATCTTTCAATTTTGAGATAAATGTGAGGAGGACAAAGGGATTACAAATGTGTCAGGAGTGCATGAATATTGAGGGCTATTACAAAAGCAGAGCAGATAGCAGGAAGGTGGGGAAAGCATCCAAGACACTAGAAGCTGCCAAGCAAAAAGAAAATAGTACCAAGGAGCACCAAAAGACAAAGATAATTCAAATTAAAGCATTAATACAACGTACTGACAAAAGCATGAAGTAAAATAACAAAATATCAATGTTTAGAAGACGACAGTAGGAAGCTACAAAATAAAACCAGGTTTATTTAATACTCTGTATTCATTCATGCAGATAAGTCTACAGGAGGTTATCAAGAAAACAATATAAACAAATTAAATTGAAAAACCCACAAGTTACTTTTTCTGTATAACATTTTGATGTTATGAGAGGAATTGGAAAAATTTACTCTAAACAATGAAATGCTAACTTTAAACCCCAAATGATCAAACTTGAAAACTTGGATTTATTTTGAGCCAACACCCCCCAGATCTTTACAGCTAATACTTAATATTTATATGAAAATCTTGATCTTAAATCTAGATATGGACATTGAAATGAACCAGTCAGTCTATCCATGCGTGAATTTTTTTATCACAAATATAGTTCAAAATCCTCCCAGTTACTGAATACAGATTGTAAATATAAGAAAAAGAAAATAATTTTTTTGATTTTGCAAGGTAATTTTGTAGGTGATGAAGAATTATACACCATATTTCAGAGAGAAATAACAATGTGGTAATAATGGAAATTCTGCATCTTTCATACATATTTGACTCATGTATGAATACTTCAGTTTTGTAGACAACCAAATTTACTCAAGTGAAAAAAATATCAGAAATATCTTAATCTACAAAATCATAGATATTTAAGCCTTGTAATTAGCTTAAACAGGCTATATTAAGATGAGAAACAGATTTTCACCACCATTGGCTAAATATTTGAAATCAATTGATGGCTTATAACTACATCTGTATTTAGGCTATGCAAGAGCAGCACAAAATATGAAGCCTTACTTATTCCATTCTGACTGCCCATAGAATAAGACCCTCCTATTTGGAGGATAGAGAAAATACAAACCTCCGCAGTTATAGAGCGGTTAAGATTAAGGAACATTTAAGCATCAATATACAGAGGAAGCACTTTATCATAATCATAGATAAAGTTATCAAACGGTTATTGTTATCAAAATCAGTCAGTCTAAAACATTTTACTTGAAATGAATTCAAAAATTCAAAAGAATAAATTTCAGACTGATTATTTCTAATGTGAATTTATCTATAACAATGAATTAATGAAAATGAACATAAATTTATAACAATGAATATAAATAATTCCAATATCCATTGCTTAATGTTATCAGACAGTTTTTGATATAAAAGTTGTCCTGTCCCAATTGGATCACAAAAAGCAGCTTCCTCTGAATAACATTTCTTATTCAATAAAAAAAAGCATTTAAATCTAGGAAAAAAAATCCAACACAAATAGATGAGTTCACTAAATTATTCTTTGGCAATTTCAATTCTAATAAGAAGTTACAGTGGGTTATTTTTTTCTCATCATAAATTAGCTAATATTGTAACCACTATGCAAAATGAGGCACAAAACTTTGTGCAACAATAAATAAGTTTTAAATAACAGTACAACTTTTCAAAGATCTAAAAAAAAAAAAAAAAATATTTTTAAAAAATCCCAAAACAACAGAATCTAGAGAAAAGCCTAAGAAATTAAATTCCTGCTATTCTGGAATTTTATTGTATACTTCAATCCCTTTAACAAAAAGAAGCACAGTCTTTTACAATTTTTTTAGAATTAGTGGATGAAATGTAGTCAATTGGCTCGTATATAACATTATCCAATATCAACAAAATTATACAAAAAGACAAACATGAAAAATACTAACATTAAATGAATAAGTTTTACATGGTTGAAGTAACACTATCTTTAATATATTTTATAAAATGAAAAGTCATAATGATGCAAGAGAAAGGATTAGGTTGTTATACATGAAATGTCAACTTTTTTTATCATCATAGAGAATAATGCTATAAGCGAAAGATTTACAAATGAAATTGCATTTTTTTTTGCAGATTCAAAGCAGAGCAAATAGTGTTGATCTTTAGGTTCAGGTCTGAAAATATGGATACAATAAATAAACTTTGAGGGGGAAACCCAAACTTGTTCTCAACAATGCAGAATTATCAATAGCAGTGGCCAATGACCCACAAACAGTTCAAGCACTTTTCTGTGCACTTTCAGGCGGTGATCATATCATGTCATCTTAAAGCAACAGGAGAGTTTAAACAGCAACAAAAATTTGTCTCAAATGAATTGAAAGAAATACTCCATGACAGCTGAGAGCTGTGTGGTCAAGAACTGTGTCCAAGATGGAGAATAGGAATATGAAGTCTTGCAGCATCTTCCATATTCACCTGACATTTCTGCTACAGATTATCATCTTTTCAAGCATTTAGAAATTCATATCTATGATCAAATAATAAAAAAGTTCAATAGGGAAGCTATATATATAAATATATATATATATGTATTTACAAATTATACTTTTACTGATTTTGTGACCACTGAACCTAAAGAATTTTATAGAGATGACATATTATCATTAGATAAGTTTATTGCTTCAGATAAGTCATATTTTGATTGAATATCTATCATTTTCTTTATATTATCCGTCATCTTACAAGTAAAAAATGACATTTCATATGTAATAATCTAATATACAATCCCGAGCAAATTCATTTTACAGCAGCATTTAAGATTTCCAGTTTTCGCACATCAAAGAGCTTAGTAATTATCTTGATATAAATTTCCGGATAACTAGTTTCAACTCTTTCAAAAAAATGCATGACAAGTTTTCAAAATACAGTATATTTCGGCAGATAAGGCAAGAAACCTCTAGATTAGACAAGACCACAATTTCAGTCTGAATTTCATGGTTATAACTCAATGTTTAGTCAATGTTTTTGTACCTGGCCTATAGGCCCCCATTTTGGCGGGTATTTTTTGGATATGTCAAGTGTCATCTTCTCCGCCAAAATATACAGTATTCATAGAATGAAATAATGCAAATGGGACAAGTTATTTGAATTTGAAGGATATTGATGCAAAGCCTATACCTGAACGTCCATTTTCTTAACATAGTTAGCAGGAAATATTCCTGACTGAGATCCTATTTCACCAGTCCACCAATCACCTTCCATCGCAGTCACAGTTATTATGTCACCTTGATTAAACGTTAGATCACTGGGTTCATCGGAAACATAATTAAACATTGCCACATATTGAACTGTGAGGAGAAGAAAAAAAAAGAGGAGGAAGAGTTAGTATCAAGCACACAGTCAAATTAAAATTGTTGGTACTTTAAAAAATAGCATCATTTTCTGATAAAAGATTCAAATTTAGTGATGAAAGTTACACATTTTGCGATTTCAGGGGTACATAGCAGAACAGAATTCTAAGAGAACATTCTGCAAGAGAGGCACTTTTCAACAATTTTTCAACCCTCAGTTCCTTGGAGCAATAAAAGTTTTTATTGGTATTTTTTTCATTTTATTGCATGGCCCTGGAAGAACTTTATGGACTTATTACTTTATTCAACCAAACTCCCAGTGTTTTAAACCGTATTTAAATGTAAAATAATCAAATAGCATTTTTTTGCTTTGATTTTGAATACAATATAAATAAACATTCATACGTTGCATAAATGAATCACTGTAGTCCATGTGTGTACCAGAACTGATATCTAAAATTATCTAATACAAAATACTAGCACAAGATTTGGGTATTGTTGATCCAAAATGACCATAGAGATCCCAGAAAGTACTTCTTTGAAAAAACGAAAAAATAGTTTCCATATGGTGCCTAGTGGCGTACTCATGCAAATTTCCAGAGTTGTATCCCCAAAAATTAGACCAGGAGCACCTGGAGACGCACACAGATGAGCAAAGAGGGAAGAATCAGTAACCCACTTGGCTGGCTGGTTGGTTGTGCAAGCCATTTGTTAGACTGTGCTGATTTGATCAATGAACATACTGTCAAACATTTTACTGTATTCTGATTTTATATGCAAAATAACTATTAATACAATTAATGCATTAGTTCATTTGCACTCTTTGAATAAAAGAAATTAGTAAATTATTAGGTATTTAAGTAGCATTTTAATGAAAGCATCATTTTATAAAAAATCCTCACCTGCCAAATTGGATTTTTTCTCGGCAGAATCAATTGACTGAGTTTCTTCATTACCACTTCCTTCGGTGTTTGGCTCAATCTGTTGACTAAATAAATAAATGAAACATCGTCAGCAATGAAACATTAAAATATAATCACATTCAATCTTTAACAGTGGTTTCATTCGCCAAACATGATTTTTTTAGGGTACACTTTGATGACAAAACAAAAAGGCACCGATTTTGACCAATAATGTTGAAGAAGGGATTTTCGAGTCACTGATAATTGAATCCTAAATACTTAGCTAGGACTAATGACTCAAAGCATTTTTATTCTTCTTTTTGAGCAAATGAAAGAATGATTTGACCTTTTTATCTTCAGCATAATGTTCATTTTCTATCTGATCCATCATTCTTTCTTTTAATGCCATAAAAGCTGAGCTGGTTTGATGGAGAAATTGCTATTCTTGGAAAATATTCTAACAGAAGTCCTGAATTGCTGTTGAATAGCTAAGCTTCAGAATGATGGTCCCACGCTTGATCTTAGATGTCCCCAGACACCAAGGAGTGCAGCAAACGGCTTCTCAGGCCTATCAGATATCAGTGTTGATAATTTTAACGAATAAAAATTTTCAAAATGAGTAGATCTTTCGAGATAAAAAAATAAAGCAGGAAGTGGACCCACTCTTAAATACAAGACACTGAATTATTTTATAATTATTATTAGTCATATAATCTTGAATTTTAATTATTATTAGATGAAGAATTGTTAACCAGCATTATTTTTGACTAGCATCTCCTTCATTGCAACTATCTAGATCATCACTCTACAGCCATCAGCACGGATAAGTAATAAAGAACAAGTTCTAGGTGATGGTTTAGGTAGTTATGATGAAGGGTAACTGGAGTTGTGAGTCAAAAATGAATAATGGATGAAATGAAAATATACTTTGTTCACAGACATTGCTTAGAATTTAATTTTTATCCAATGTCATTTTTTTAGTACCTTTGGATACGACAGATTCAATTATATAAAACTATTTATCACTAAATTTTCGGCAATACACCTGTAGAGCAGTGATTCTCAAATGGGAGGAATTTCAGTCTGGGATGGAACATATAACGAAAAGTATAACAATGAGAAAGCAACTGGATGACAATTTAAAATGGAGAGGGAACTGAAAAAACCTGGGATCGCAAGGAGGGAATGTGACTTGGATTCGGGGAACCACCATTCTAGGGAATCTAGGTAACTTCTTCTAAGCAAATTGAAACTCTTATTCCTTATACAACCTTAGTTCTGTTCCAAGTGAATGGAATTGACCTTACCCTCCCCATACACACACACATTTAAAACACTATTATTGTCTTCTGCTTCAGAAACAAGAGCCAAAAATAGCTTGAATCTTTCTTTTCAGATCTAGTACAAAAGAAAAAAATGCCTGAAGTTTCTCATCACAGACTCAACTAAAAAGCACCCAGAGAGTGCTGTCTTTGTCAGCATCATACATTAACAAAAAATTGGATAAAAATCAGTTCATATTCAACTACATAGGGGAAGTAACTCTAACTTTCTATTTTTTTGGACTATTGCATTCGTACATGAAAAAATATCTCAATTGAAAAAGAATTCCTAGAAATGCACCAAAATTTAATTATTTTTCTCAAGCCCATGGCCCACTCTTCCAGTCAAAATCCATGGAGAACCTTCAGAGATATTGGGAGGATAAACAGACAAACACAAAAGAATACATATAAATATATGACAAACTAAAAGGCATTCACAGAACGAAAACAACTGCCAATCAACTAAATCAGTTGCGATGCAGTGGAGGTAACTGTTAGGAAAGTTCTGGATCCTCCTAAAAATTTGATTAATTCTTCTTTAGCCTTTTGCCCGCTCTTCAATGAAATTCATTGAAAATATATCGACATATTGTGTGGACAAACAGATAGACAGGTGAACAGACAAACAGATACAAGTGAATACATACACCTCTCTCAACTCAAATTCAAATGAAAAATATCTCTCAATTTGAGAAAATTCCAGGATCCACCCTAGAAATCAATCACTTTTTTTTTAGCCTATGTCCCAAGCTTATACAAAATCTCATTGAAATTGATTGAGTACTTTTGGAGATATTGTATGGGATAAATAGGAGTGAATACATAAAAGTAAGAAGAAAATACCCATCTCTCAATTGCAAAAAAATTCCTGGATTCGCCCCAAAATTTAACTGATCCTTCATCACTCCATGGTTTACTCTTAAAGGAAATTTCAATGAAAACTTTGATATATTGCGTGGACATATAGTTATGATGCAGGGGATCTATCTGTAGAAGAAAATTCCTGGATCCATGCAAAAATTTTATCACTTTTTCCTTAGCCTATGTCCCACCCTTCCCCAAAATCTCATTGAAATTCACCGAGAACTTTTCATGAGTTATTGTGTGGTGTGGACGTATAGCCCCCAGATGCAGGGGATGAAAAATTCCTGGATCCATCCTAAAATTTAATCTTTTCTTCCATAATCTATTTGCCCACCCTTCTACAGATTGTCAAGAACTTTCAGAGATATTGTGCATACAAACAAACAAACAAACGGACAGAGAAATAGACTGACAGACAGACAGACATAAGTGAATACATATACCTCTTCCAACTTTTTTTGCAAGGGTATTAAATGAAAACAATATCTCTTGGAAAAAATTCCTGGATCTGTCCTAAAAATTAATCAATAACTTCTTTAGCCCATGGCCCAACCTTCCTCAAAATGTCATTGAGAACTTTTTGAAATATTGTGTGGACAAATATAAAAGAATACACCTCATACAACTTTGTTGGCAGAGGTAAATAAAACAGGTTACTATAGGAAGATAACTTCAAACAATACATTCTAACTACCAAAAGCTAATAAAAAATATCTGCTAAAAGACCACCTCAGTAAATTATTTGAATTACATTATCAAATATCATAGAATATTGTGTAATAGCAAAATTAATAATCAGCATTTGTAAAGAATAGTTATCAAAAATGTTACTAACAGTTCATTCCAATTTACTTCCAGAAAATTAGACTCATTCTTTTTGTTATTTATGTTTTCCCACAATGTTTTGGCTGATCCATTCTATGGACTTTTATAGGGATATGGAAAAAGAAAGTTTCTTTTTCTGGTGGAACAAAGCAAAAAAAAAAAAGTAGCCAACAGAAAATTTAAAGCATTCATTGCAATGAATATAAGTTACTTTATTTCCAGCAATGCGTGGAATACAGCTTATTCCAAAATTTACTTGATTGGACTTCATCATCCCAAAAGAGGTAATGTATGCATCCAGATATGACCTGCCATACCGGATTTTTTCACTTCTTTGGACAGGTCCCTTCTCTTTGACTCTAAAGAGACACATAGTCTTTGCTACATTTACATAGAATGTAAATGTATTTTTTTGTAAAATTCTTCTTCTATAAAAAGCACCTATCCTGTAAGATTAAAAAGAGGTGTACCATTGTAAACCACCCTAATGTTATGCCAGCAAATAATTACGATTTGTTCAGCCATGCCTCTTGCAGCATTGTAGCTGTAGCAATATAGTTGTGGTGTCTGGTGTTCATCCTTATATTTATTGTTTTTGAAAAAAACATACTTATTATTCTGGAGAGAGCTTCTTTAATTCTCCCATTCAATTTCTCAATATTAAAATCAGTAATAAATCAATTAGTATCCTATGGTTTATCATTGCTCAAATTTTTGAGCATAGATTTAGCACACTTAGATTATTAAATATGAACATAATTCTATCTTTTGAGTACTTTGTGGGGCTCAAAAGGTTTTTATACAGTCATTTCAACTTTATACTCATAAATAAAATCTATATTTGGTTCTTATTCCTTATTGACAAAATAAAAAAAAATATTGTGTTGGATGACATTTTTGGCTCAAGAAAACTGGTGCAAATAAATATGTACAGAGAATGTAATTTCATGCAAATGACATTTCACAGCTCTCAGGAAACAATGTTAATAGATAAACTCAATGTAGTATATTCATAACTCTTAATTCAGTCAACCTTGGGAGCTGACCATTGTTGGATCACCAGAAAATGCCGAAAAAAGAAAATTGACCCCTATAGATTTGACGATTTTTCTAATAGTATGGAAAATAGAATTGTGCTTGCTTTTGTTTTTCACTTATACAGTATTAAAACTAATTTATACATTTCAGAAAATTTCTTTATAAATACATATCTAATTTTATTTGGGAATAAGCATAAAATGTTATCAAATTCAGTTTTAAATTGGAATAAGTTTTTACACATTCATTTTAATGAATAGTTTATCAACTGCTAAAACATGCTTCAAGCTGCAGTTTGAAAATGAATCAGGGATCTCTAGTAGCAGATCTACAAATGAATGGCGGCAAATTTAAAATGCGCCAGACCACGGGAATTGCTGGACCCGATTAGAATTGTACAATCTGTAATTATATTTTGACTGAAATTCTTTCATCTCCAAAAATAAATAACTAACACAGTTCACACAAATTGTGCAAGGATAAAACATTAAGAGTAGAGAAAAGAAAGCAAGATGACTCATTTATAACCTGCCTTGTGGCTGAGATAGTTATACATTTCCTGACAGAGATCTAAGCAAGCAGGTCCTCGCAACTTCAAATTCTTAAATACATTAAAAAAAGAAAATAATTCCAGATTCAAATTATCCCCTTTTGAACATTAGAGGAATTTTTGTCCTTTTTCTATTCAATTCACGGAAGAGTTCCATTATTTCTAATTCCATTCTTGTCAATACAAGCAATCCATGGATTTGAGAGTTAACAAAACTTTCCTACTACTATTCCTACTAAAAGTTGCAAATACAAAGAATACATAAGAATAAGGTTGCCACAAGGTAATAAGAGATCATACTAATTGCTAACATGGAACTATTTACTTGAATCAATCCCGATATTTACTGTTTGCATTAACACTTATGAATATTCCAACATACTGACAAACATCAGACTTCTGATTATGACAACACCTAAGACTAAATTTGTTAAATAGATTATCTACAAGATTGTTTAATAAGATTCAGCAACTCATGCTATTTTTAGAGTTATTAAAATTGAATGATTAAACAGTTGAATGCTTGAATCATACATTTTTTCAGACCAGTTTCATCTTTTTTGTCTTTGTCATGATGTTTCAGCAATCATACCTTCTAGCCTTCCTTGAGACTTCGGAGACATTTATATCCCAAAGCTTCTATGACTGCTGAGATGTAAATGTCCCATAGATCTTTTATAAATCTGCAAGGATGTATGTGTTATGAAAAATAAAGTAAACGAGATATTCCTGGCTTTTATAGACAATATTATCATTCTACCCACGTAGAAATTAGTTTGCATTACACAACTGAAAAGGAAATATGTGTAGGCAAAGGGATCAGTTAATTTTGTGTTTTCCATCAGGCCATGGACAAAAGTACCCCATCATGATTTTGATTCTTCAAAATGTGGAATGTTTTTGATCCAATAAAAGAATAGTTTTCTTAAAGCATCAAATAAGATTAACACTTTCAGGAATGTTGAATTGAACCCATTATTTGATCCACTGAGATATGTTATTTACATTATTATAACTGTCATGTCAACTACCCTTTCAAGGGAATTTCATAACATGTAACATACCCAAGTAGATCAAATAAATTGTTTTGTTTCATATTTCCAAAAGATGCCTTAGGCAAGACAGCAGAACATTTGAGAGTACAATGGCTGAAATCTTGTAAACAAGAAAAAAATGATGAAACTGGGAATAGGAAAAACACCTCGTATCAGAAATTCAGGCAAAAAAACTTACAAGTTATTTGGATATGTTGGTATTCTTATATTAGTGGGGTCCAGGAAGTAATACGAGTAAAAGATTAAAAGTTATTCTTCTTGCAAGGTTTTGTTATTGAATTTGGGTGTCCGTGCATACACGAGAAAAGACCCTTATGGAACATAATTTTATTAAAAAAAACCTACAAAAAAAGAATTATTCTAATACAAACAATAATCTGATACACAATTTTATACAAAATTATTTAATAATTCATTGTTGTAATTAATTGTCATAGATAATGCAAGGGGAATAACTCTTTATCTTTTACTCATTACGCCCGAGACCCTGCTATTACAAGAGTAGTCACGCATTTTCTGAAAAAGCTTTTGCTCAAATTCATTGAACTATGCACAATATGATTGACTGTAACACATAGTAAATAGTCAAGATAAACCACATATAGAGAGAGTCAAATGATCACTACTCCATGGACAAAACTTCGTTGGAAACAGATATAGGAGAGTCATGCTCAACACTAAAACAGAAAGTGCTACAATAATCACATTCAAAGTTATTTGCTTAAACACTAACAAACAAAATAATAATACCTTTTCAATGTTGCCTTGTCAAAAAGAAAACTGAAAAATATTTCGACTCAAAAATGAATTTAAAAAATCACCTGGATTTATAAACATAAATGAATGAAAAATATTGCTTGCAGAAATAAAAAGTAACACACAAGTAGATACAAAAAAGAAAACAAAAAAATTTGACCAACTGAAGATGTTAAGATTGTTGGGCACACAACAGATGAATAGCAAAAAAAGGTAAATTCACAAAAAGGACTTTATTAATTATCTAGACGGAAAAAATTCTCTGAAATATGTCTTTAACGGTATTTAAATACCAATGAATAATCAAACATAGTGAAAGCCACACAAACAAATGCAACCAACTTGACAGTAGTACTCGTCTGCTGCACAAATGTGTTATATATGTCATAACATGTGAAAAGTGTGTGGTCCAATATACTGGTTCAAAGATCACTTTGCAGAGCTCATCACTATCTTAGTTTGAACACAGAGGCAACAAGAAAACATCTTGCTCAAAAAAACGACAGCATGTCTGAGGTTAATGTTCAGATAATCAGATCATGTGTAGAATAAGCATCCCAGATTTGATCAAACTGAAACGTTCAAATTTTGAGGTTAAACCCGATGACGTCACATATGTCAGAAGTTTTAACAAAAAGTGAACTGATTTGTTGTTTTTTTATCTTCATAATTCCCAAGGTATTCATACTAAAACCACAAAAGCATATATGAAATTTAAAAAACAAAACAAACTGAAAACGCAGATTTTACATGCAGTATAGTAAGTAAGAAATAAGCAGTCTGGCTTGCAAAAATCTTTCCATACAAAGATGTTGTCATGATTTATATGTCATTGGAGGGAGGAAGGATTGGCCAGAAAAATGCAATAAACTTTATGTGAATGAACTGTATAGAATCAGAGATATAACCATTTTGATATTTCGTTTACCCTACTCACACTACTTTTATGCATAAATCTGTAGTACAATAAGAATAGCATGCTTTTTCTTTTTTCGCGTGTTGCAAGTTTTCAAACACGAACATTAATCAATAGCTCTAGTTTTTCTCCTATGCTAGACAAGGGTTAGATAAAAAAGTACTTATAATTCAATCAAAATTCTATTAAAATAACCTTTTTTACAAAATAAAATATATATGTAGTCTTAATTTGATCAAAGTTCATTTAATCAAAAAAAAATTGAGCTGGAAAAAAAAAAAAAAAAAACTTGGATTGAGTCTGTTGCAAAAATACATTAGTTCATAATGTGATTATTTGAAAACTTCTGAAGAGACAAGCATAAAAGGTGAAATATATACAGTCCTAACTCAAAAATAAAAACCATCCAATCTGCACCAAGATTTATTATCAGTCAGGCTTTTGCGAAAATAAGGATTTTATCAATGACTACTCTCTTCTCAAATAGATCAATAGTAATTTCTCTAGTTACACACCATAATTTTGGATAATATTTTTTTTCAATAAGTATTTAATAAGCATGAACCACTGTAAAAGTATAGAAATGTTTTTATACCTATTTGTACTCAACATAAAAATACTAGTGAGACCAGTGGAAATCCAACAGTTATCTTAAAAATTATAAGTTATAAAATATACAGATGAAAACAGTTATTTTAATAATATAAAATTTAATACTCCCTCAGAAATAAATACAAAACAAACCTGGCTGCTGGAGGGGCAAATTTAACACCTACTTGTATTCTGACTGAAGTCAAATCATTGAAGGGAAATGTTAATTTGGAACATAAATCATTTCGTAGATATCTGTTTTGCTCAGTCAGAGAATCACCTGTTGATCACTTGTCATAATTACAAATGACAGTAGAGAAATGATATTTTTGTATATTGGTTTAGTTTAATGAGACAGGACTAACAAACAGTGAAAAGTTTAGTGTGGGGGACAGTCCTTGTTCTTCTAAAGGTGGAAAAACAAGGTTAATTCCAGCCTGACGATAAAAAAAAAAACAGTATTATAAATATATGGATGATGATTTTAATTTTCTAATTCTAATCTTTATTTTTGGGGATAATTAATTCTCTCTTACTTTTATTGTGTATTTTTCATCAGTAATAGATAGCAGTAGTTATGGACAGAGAAACAAAGAGAAGAAGTCACACTTTTCATTACTGACTGACATAAAATATACTAAATATATTCAATATAAAAAATAAATAATTACTCTAGCAATAATATCAAGTTCTATGTAGCTGCTTAGTAAAAATAGTTCAGTTTTGGCACAAGGCAACAAATATGAGGCACCTAGTGAGGATCAGACTTATTACATGGTAGTAATGATCTGCGAGACCAACTTGGTAACCATTACACACACAATTCATTGTATAATTAAAAACTTTGGTATCTATTTAAAGAGTTTTTTTGATGATTGAACTCCTTGTTGTTTAAGCCAAATCATTCTCCAGCCTTCTTCAGATGTACTATCCGAGTGTAAATGGTGGTAGAAGATTATTTTCTCAAATAGCAGAAACACTAATAATGTAGAATTCAGATGTTTTTCTGTCCTTTCCTTCAGTTTACCACCATTACATTTGGATATTACACTTGTAGAAGTCTTTAGAATGGATCAACTGAAACGTGTTAACAACACAAACAACAAGAAGGAAATTAATTGTTCAAAAAAGCCTTTGAATGTTAATGACTCTTCTCGAAACTATAGACAATACATAGTATCTATTTTGAGGAGTTATCCCGCCCAAAAAATTAACACATCTTAGAGATAGCTAAATCAGGATTTGAGGTATAATGAAAAAACTGTACATACCTGGGTTTAGAAACACCTGTACCAATCAATTTCACATAGGACTTGGGAAACCAGCCTTCCTGAAATGGGCAATGTTTTAAAGAACAAATCAAAGATAAGATACATTCTATGATGTTTGTGAGAAGTAAAAAGTTTCTTAGATTAGTAATAATGATAAAAAACTATGATGAGCTCAATAGTCCAAACCACTTTTGGAATGAAAAACCAAAGTTAATTTTAAAAGATATTTATACTTAACAGCTTCTATAACTGCTACACTATTAGTTAATAAGAGAAGATAACAGAAAATTATTTCTCTCAAAGATTACAATACAAGACAACTTAATAGCAAAGACCTCAGAAAATTCCAGACCAATTTTTCCATGGCATAATTTCACTAAAAGAAAAAGAAAAGAAAAGAAAAAAGAAAAGGAAAAAAAGAAAAGAAAAAAGAAAAAGAAAAAGAAAAAAAAGAAAAGAAAAAAGAAAAAGAAAAAGAAAAAATATACAGAAATAAATTATCAGTTGAAGGCATTGTAGAATTTTCTAAAAAAAAAAAAAAATCAATAAATATTAAGTGTACAGTGATTTTATTTCGAACAACTGTTTATCAGAAAACTTTTTTTAAATAAATGAATTCTTAAAAGAATAAGATGTGCATATACAAGAGCTCTGTACAACTATCTTTTCTGAGGTCACCTTGAAATTATAGATTAAATAATTCTAAATCATTATACAACTATAAAAAAAATTAGGAAGTTTTAATAAAGTGGCAATTAGACGAACCCTTCCATTTAGTTCCCCTGACCACCACATGTCTTGTTGTTCTTTCACGATGATAGTGTCACCTTTATTGAATGTCAAATGGTTTTCTTTCTTTGCTTTCCAAGGATATAATGCCACAGCCTGTAAACCTTCTGGGGCAGCCATACCCTGTAGAGAATCCACAAAATAAGATCATTATTTATTTATCAAATAAAGATGCCTCTTTGGGCATCTCCATGTACGATTTACAGCAAAAATACATATTTAACATTAAAACATAATTTAATAGAAGTGATAAAAATATATAAAACTTGACAAATTGGTACTGAGGAAGATTTACGGGGCACATTTTTTTCCTAAATTCTCCTATATATTTCAGCTGATAAAAACCAAAATTGCTCCAATGATTTATTCTTTATTATCCCAGATGGTCTAAATTATTCTTAAAATTATTAATACTTGTACTATTTATTATATAGAATGAATTTCGAAACTCAACAAGAGTAATCGTATTTATGAAATCTTCTGCTTATTAGAATAGAATTATACAATTATTCTTTGTAATTGTATGTACGACTGTTACACTTTGTAATTCTTATTCATTCTCTTCATTTTTCATCCTTTTTCTTCTCCCAAGATTGCAATGTAACAAACAAAAGTAAGAATACTTAAATGGGAACAAAAATGACTCAACATCCACTACAATTGTCATTCATTCATTCATTACTCCTCCCTCACAAGTCTGAGGCCTAAATATCAATTTGTAGTTGTGATAAACCACAAGAATATAAACAAAAACATAACAAAAGTAATCAATAACAAAACAGATATATTAGTTTCATTAACCTTTGCATGTTATTAAATTTAGAAAATATTCTATGCTAATTCATGCATAAAAAGAACAGGATTAAAATGTAAATGATGTATATTTTTTTTGTGACAAATGCTACTGAAATGGATAATTATCCTACCTGCCCAGGAGTAGGAGAACCAGTTACAGCTCGAGACTGCACAGCAGTAAAAGACGAATCTTCAGAGGCTGATAAAGTACTAGCAGGCTGTTGACCACTGTGAAAGAAAAAGGCAAATGAGAATATTAAAATTCTAATATTTGAGATGTATTCCAATCAAATTTTAAAGTTGATACAATATCTTTTTTACAATATTGTCAAAAGTCTATCATCGGATATTACAAATTTCAAAGTAAAAAATGGTAAACAGGTATATGTTGATTAGTATTGTTAATTTTTTCAAAACTTTTCCACAATGTTTGAAACTGCATGATTCAAGGTCTTATTACAATTTAATGTGGCTTTTTTTCAGCTTAGCCTGAGATACATTAATTTAGAGCATAGGAATATCTAAACAATATATCAAAAACCGCACTATTCAAAGTATTCCTTGTATTTAACTTAGGATTTACTCCCCCTGAGTCAAACTTTCTATCATCTTCAAGTATCATCTTTTGACTATGAGTAACAGCTGAACTTAAGTGACTTAATTTCCATTGTTTAATATGGAACAAAAGAGGAGTTTTTCTGAAAATTAAACGTTTGTAGGGAAGGCCATTTTGAACATCTCAAGAGCCAATTTTATGGCCTTGATCCAACTTGGCAACCAATCAGAAGGGACCTTACTGCATACGCACAAACAGACACTCACCCATGGGGTAAATCTGTCCGTAGTCAGATAACATTGAGCGATCTTGCGCAGTGTGACTATTGCATTAACTATGACTGAATGGATCATCTTTTACATATAGAGTTTTCAGGAAAAAAAATGCATCACTCAGGTCTGTCAGCCTCCCTACAGCCAAGATTTGACTCGATGTGACTTCTTGCTTTCTGAAGATCTCAGACTATGGACGAGATTAAAGAGAATGCAATGAGGCAGCTGATGGTGATCGAAAAAGAGGATTTTGCAAACTGTTTTGAAAAGAGAAAAGGATGCCCCGATAAGAGTGAGAAATCCTGAGGGGTAGCACACTGAATGGTAATAAAGCCTCATGCCCAAGGGAGGGTATTTTTTTCATGAATGGCTGGATATTTTCCAGACAAACTTCGATATATGTGTGTATGTGTGTGTGTAGGCCTCCCCCATTATAACAACCAGCCCACAATCAATCTAGCTATTTTGAAATTAGATTAATATTTTGGGGTCCACCATACAACTGAGTTATAATGGAGACCATGCTGTATTAAAATAAGTTATAATGGGGAACATCTGCAGTAATTTCGATAAAGTCGAGAACTTACTTTGTAAATAAGTCAGATTCTTCCACATCGCAAACATATTCAACATAATCTTTAGGAAACCATCCATTCCTGCCATCAATTTCACCACTAATCCAGCCAGGCTCAGCACTATTCTGATCACTTGATACCTGCAAAGATGAAGGTTCAAGGGTTTTAAAATGTGGACATTGAAATTAAATTCTTTTTTAATATAAATATAGAAAACTATATATAACAGCAATTCAGAAAAAATATGGATTTAGAATATTACAATCATTTAGTATAAGATTTTGAAATTCAGATATTATTTTCACACTTTATTCTCTATTGAATTATTACGATTTCGCATAAAATAGAATTTTCAAATGGTGCCTGAAGATACTCATTAGTCTCTACCTGCAGTGAGCAGGTCACATGGTGAAGATGGAGAACTATCAGCAACGAAAAACCTTTCTATTCGGAGAACTAGTCTATGGAAAGCAGGAAATTAGGCCAATACAGACCCCTGCAGAATCAACTACTGTCAGCGGATATCAGAGGAAGCTGACAAGAACACATAGCAGTGCAAGGACAAGTAAGCAAACTGTTTCACAGAGCAAAATCAGATGAAAAAAGGCAACATCACATTTATATAATTAAAAATTTAATAGCCTGAAAGTTTGTTTTGTAAATTTTTTTCTAATTCTTAGATTCATGCAAAGAAAAAAAGAATATCAATTCTAAAGGAAATAACTACTGATTAAGGTTATATTGCTTTGATCATTTGATGAATTTAAAAGAATTTTTATTCAATTCACGGGAAATTTCACTATTTTTAATGCTATTCATTGAAGGTTCTACTGTCGATTACAAATAGTTTATGAATTTGAGAATTGTTATAAATGCAAAGAACTTGGAATTTCCAAAATTTGAATAGATTCCCCTTTGAAGAGGTAACAATATATTTTTCAAACAGCTCATTTTTTGTTACTATCATACTGCTGGAAATAAAATCTACATTTTGAGGCTATCATTGTCTGGAAAGTTTACTAAACTTCAACCATCTTAGAGCTAATAAAACTCATTCAATCCTTCTAAGACTAACCTATCAAGGTTTTTAATGTTTGCATTTTCTATACTTTGAAGAAACAAAATCATAACAGGATATGTTTGTCCAATTGGACAGATTTGTCCCAGCAGACATTTATGGTTGCGTAGGTTTTATCATCACTCTAAACAGAAATGAATACAATATTGAATTTCCAAATAAAATGCCCAGAAACTGATGTAAAAACAAATAACATATCCTGAAATACAACAATATCAGAAGCTGGGAAAATTACATTTATTTTTTGCAGTATCCAAGTAGAGATTTATGGGACAAAAATATATATCCTAGCAATCATAGAAACCTTACGATATACTGGAAGACCCATCCCAAAAAGGCTAAGGATTTGGTGGACTATAGTCACTAAAAATAACTTGAATGGTTCCCAAATACATCAATTGTAATTCACTGATAGTTAACTTGACATTAAATACCTTATTTAACAATGGAATTGCCGAGATCTCAAGGCAAACCTACAAACTTATTTTAGTGACTATAGTCCACCAAATCCTTAGCATTGAGGGGGGGGGAGAGGGGTCACCCAGTATATATCCCAGGGGTCCTGAAAGGATTAAAAAAAGGAATATTTTTGGCTATCTTATTCTATCAGCTCTCATGGGAGATGCAACAGAGTTACCTAAATTGCTTTTATGTCTTCTAAAGATACAATTGTTTAAATTGAGCAACATGCAATCATTATTATAAAAGGCGTATCATTAATTTTTTTGATAATATATTGATTAGGAATCAAAATATACTCACAATAATAATGTCACCAGGATTCAAGGAAAGTTCATCGTGATTTCTTGCTTCAAATTGGTAAAGAGCTCTGTACTTTTGTTTTTTGGCTAAAATACCAAAAAAGAGACCAAATGTTACTATCTCATTTTAAAAACTCTTTACAATGAACATATTGGTCAAAGGGAGTTGTTAAGTGTTAAGCAATGAATAGTAAATAAACTCTAGTCATATAATGAATTTTACAAGATTATACTGTATAGCGTACAGCAGTTCTTTTTGCCATATGTACAGCAGATACAATATATTAATTGAACCTCTTTCAAAAAGATCATTCAGAGTACTTATACTATGATTCAGCATTCACAAATAAAATAACATTTTACATAATCAGTGGAGGCACAGAAGCTGCTAAAGCCCTTGCCTTAATCTAAGTGTTGTAAAAAACCGTTTGTATCTTTTGCCTGTTTTGTAGCTCAGTGACAGAGGTAGGCATTTGAACCAAGATGAAAGGAAATATTTTGAATGCGAATTTTCAATGCAGACAGGTTTCTCCAACTTGGATGATGGGCACAACACCCTCTTAACTCGAAAAGGCATTATCAATCAATGTTATAGCGTATTCATACAAAAAGAATACATTTTTGGAGAAATATGGAATAAAATTGATAATGCATAGATTGAAAAAAAGATCAGCCACATAATTGTCTTAATCATAATAGTAATAGTGAAAAAACTGAACTGCAACCATGATATATTTATAAAACAGCATTTCATTTATGGAATGTAGCAGCCAAGCACAAAATTAGAAAAGAACAGTTATATAGTGTATATAAGTCTATAATCCTTCCTTGATCATGTACAATCATATCTTGACTCTTAACTTCAAAATAAAATTGTCTCACTTTGACTGATGGGTGAAAATGAAAAATTTTTTTTCATTCAATTCACAGACAAGTACCACTTCTTTCTATTGTACTTGATAAGGGATTTCAAGGTTTATGAATCTAAGAGTTGAAACTTTTGCTAGATAGAAACAAATATTGTTGAATTATGCAGACAAATTATCAAAATCTTTATTTTTAACAGTTGCTGCAATCATCAGAATCAAAATGACATGTATATGTTTGAAGACAGAGAAAGACTGTATAACTTTGAGGATGATAAATGGATGATAATATTTTGCAAAATACATACCAAAAGTTGGTTGACTAGAGAGAGCAGTAGAAGTAGTAGTGGTAGTGGTATCGGTTGCCCAAGTATCCTGAGAGTTATTTTGATTATCTGAAGTTTGATTGCCGAAAGCATCCCAGCCTCCCTCTGCCGTCCCATTGTCAGTGTCAATGGATGGGGCTTGTTCATTGTTAGGCATGGAACTGAAGTCTGCATTGAACCAACCTTCTTGTTTAGTTTCACCAATTTCTGGAATTAAGTATCATAACATAGTCATACTACTAGCTAAAACATAAAACAGTATTTCTTCATTTAAAAAGACTGGCTGCTGGTAGGGTTAAAGTCTAACTGAAGATGAATAATGCAACTTTTGTATTATAAACCAAACAAATTAAAAATATCATTAAAATATATTTTCCAAATGACTATATTCATTAATAAGCCTGTGTTTATCTGTGTGATAATTTTTCATTAATATCTAAGACTTGTCAATTTAGCGGAATCAGTAAAACAGACTTCTGGCAATCAGTTGGTCAGGAGTTCAAATCATGGTAGGTGAATGTGGTTTTTAATAGCCGTTATTTTGGTGCGGATCATTTTTGTTGTTCTTGCTTTGGTAGAAAAACAAAGTCAATTCTAGACTTTGTACTGGATTTTGATAAAATTAAAACTAAAAATCACTCAGAGTGTATACCTCTGTCAATGCCACGTCACTAAAAACTGAAAAATTAGCTTATATACACCAACAAAGCAGGACAGGTAACTGTAAAAAAATTACTTGGTTAACCCCCCCAAATTAATCAACTATTCCTCAGTCTTCCACAAAATGTTGAAATTATTTGAAAACCTTCGGAGGTATTGTATGGATAGACAAATGGAAAAGAATGATTAATTATATCTCTTTCCACTTTCTTGGCAGAGGTAAATTATTCATCAGAAACACATCATCAATAGATTGAAGAACAACTACAATGCATTTCATCAAATCTCTTTATGATGACCTCACCGTGATGACCATTACTGTGTTTATAAATTAAAATTTTTTTTGCGGTGTTAACAAAATTACGAAAAAATTCCCTAGAGCCACCCCAAAATTTACTTTTGTTATTAGATTTCTTGAGAACCGTTGATACAAACAAACTTGACACTGCACTACCTTGTGTATAAACTAATATATCTGGCGAATGTCAAGTTCGTGCCCAGTTGTTGAGTAATTGCAGGGCACACACATATTTTCTCAATTATAATAAGATGACTTTTAATTAGCCAAAATGGTGCATTATAGCTATGTATATTGGTACCCTGAAAAAAGTGCAAAATTGATGAATGTGTAAAAAATCTTAACAAGGTGGGTGGCTGCGTTTGCATACATACCCCCCCCCCCCATTCTCTACTACTAAATGTTAACAATAGAGTAAACTACATTTATTTTCAGATAAAAATTTGGATACAATCAGGCCTTTAAATTCAATGTTCATTCTGGTCACATCAGATTGCATTACCACGGGTCACAGGGTTGTCTAGTTACCACTGGGTGCTCTAAATTCGTGGCTTTGTGGCAAAACTGAGCTATCTTAGTAAATAATATCAAAGACAAAAACGAAAAATTTAATTAAAAAAAAAAAGAAAAAATAAGGAAATTATTAAATCATTTGATACTATCCTACAGGATGAATTTATCAAAACTGTAAAATTCCGAGTAAAATGTATACCTATCATTAAAAAGAGAGAATATACAGTGGGACCAAAAAGTATCCAATACATATGAAAAAAAAAAAAGTTCCTTTCAACATCCTTAGACAGCTATAAAATTTACAGAAGATTTCAGTTTTTCAACATAACTTTTCAATGTTCAATCTTGTTTAAACATTTTTTCGTATTTTTTAATCTGATTCAAATTCTGTCAATTTTGAAGCTGTATGAAGATGTTAGAATGAACTTCTGAAAAGTATCGGATACTTTAAGCACTCATTACAAAACAGCATTAAAGCATATTTCTTATGTTATACATTGTATTATTGTTTATACCTATGATCAAATTAAAATCTAAGTTTTTCATTAACCAAAATATTAAAAAAGTCTCACCTTGAATAGATTCCTCAACGCTACTTCTGTAATTATAAGAAAAAAACAAAAATCAACTTCAGATATATCCACAAAATAATATCAAAAACACAAAATTACCCAATCAAGTATTTTAATTTTTCTTTATAGATAAAGTACTAATTGAAAAAATATTTTGAGATACTAAATACAATGGAGATGCATGAACTTTGACATTTGTAATGAAAAATTAAATCAAATTACAAGATGCAATGCAATTATTATTACTGAGTAATGAGCATTATTTTCTAATTGCTAATATGTAAAAAGTATAGAAAATAGCAATCATTCCCTTCAAACTTTGCTTTTCTGAATGGCTCAGTGATATTCAGGAAGTTGTTTTACTCTATGAGATTAAAAATTTGCCAATTTGGAAATGAGTAGATTTCAAATTATTGATTTCCTGGTCACAAGAGCAAATTTTGAAAAGAATAATTGATATTTTCTATACTTCCTACACATATGCAATTGGAAAATTAAACATAAGATCAAAGAACAAAAAAAAATTTTTTTCAAAGTTGAACAGTATTATATGTTAAAGTAGCAGTTTTTGTAGCTGTTATACAATAATATTCAAAATCTAAAATTCTGGGTTGATATAAATTTTTAGCATCAAATACAAACGTTAATTTTTTTAATACCTTTGAATTCCATCCTTTAACTTATCTGGTCGTTGATGTTTAGATATAGCTTTCTTTTGTTGGAGTTTCTTCATCAAATCACTTTGTAATTCTGTCACTTGTCTGTTAAGACCCTGCAAAAAAGAGGAAAAAAATTGTACGTTTACATATAAGACATATTAAGAATTCAATGTTATATCTATTTTGTATAAAATGTTGTGATTGCCAAATTATAAAATATTTTTTTGACTATCAAAAAAATATGTTCAGCTTTCTGGTACAATCTTGAAATGGAAATTTATTATGAGAACACTTCAAGATATGCCGGTAATAGAAATAGATGATAGGAATTTTAACATAAAAATAATCAATCATCAAGCCATTCTGTCTGGGTGGTTATCTATCTTTGTGTCTATGAATCGTGCATACAGGCCATACCATTTGAGCTAGAAGGTTGAAAACTAACATTTACTCCATATTATGTCTTGAAAAAGGTTATGGTGTTTTTTTTTACATTACCTTGGGGTTTGCCATACAATGTAAATTGATCCTTAAGTTTGTGTCCGGCAGCATTCAGTTTTTTTGTTTTTTTGAATTCAGACATTTTTAGCAATCACTGCCCAACAAAAAGCAACAGGAAGTAACTTATCTGTTGATCACCCCTCTCACCATTTTTTAAAATTTATCAACCCCAACACGGTAGCTGCCAAAAGACGTTGGACAAGTGACTAACCAGACCTGTGTCTACTTATCTTGATTTATACCAGCCCCTCATTTCAAATAATTTAGGTTGAAATCTTCAGCTCAAAAGTTATCAAGTCATATATGATGACCTGTAATTAAATATACTTCAATTGATATACTTTTTTTTTTATTTTTAAGAATCTTGAATTTAAAAAAAAAAAAAAAATGTCTTCATCCTATTCTATTATAAATCATTATTCTAAATTTTTATAAATTTTTTTCAACTTGCTTTTTGTCATAACTTTCACTCAAGCTGATTTCTTTCTGGTAGTGAGAAGAACATTTGATCAGAGAATAAAGAATAAGCCTCATTCCTCATTTTCAGATCAAATGCTATTTACTTACTGCCAGAATGAAATAAGCCTGAATAAAAGTTGGAATCAATAAATTGAAATGAAAGTAAAAAAATAGTCATAAAAATTTAAGATAATAAGACCCCAATGATGCACTCAAATTTTGGCTGGCAAAAGTTTTAAAATTTTGCCAAAATAGATTTACTTTATGCTAGATTAAATAATCAGCTAATACTTACGTTAAGTTCTGCTGTTGCATTTTCAATGTCCAAAAGCTTCAGTTTAGCTTCTTTTTCCATTTCATCTAATTCTCGTTTTAGTTTTTCAATTGCATTCTTCTTCATTTCAACTCCATGTGACAAAGTTCGATGCATTGCAGCTATGATAAATAAGAATACATACATAGTCAGGATATTAGACAGAAATATCTTCAATATCAGAAACCATCTCTTTTACAAAAATAAAAATGACTTCTTCATCAAAAAAATTAAATTTTCTCCTTTTAATTTTTTCAAATACAGTTTTTAGAAATGAAAAGTTTTCCATTCTTTGGTTAGACACCATCATTTGACAATATCTATTATAGTTATTTGATAAAGTATGTTAACACATTTCTTTTGTTAAATTTGACTAGTTTTTACATTCTTCTCATCTTTTAATTGTCTTCATACAACTTCCAATTTAAGACAGTTTCTACGGAAACAATTAAAAGCACTATCAGAGATAAAAGGCTTACTCCATATCTCTGATTGCTCTGTTATTTGTTGCCAGAGAAACAATGGCCTGAATTAAAAGTTGCATCCCAATTGGAAATAACTTACACCCTCATGGCCAGATGGAGTCTAGTATGCACCGAGCTGCCTTTACCAATCAGCCATGAGGAAATTCATAGATTATCAGAAGCCATGAGGGTGTGAATTTGATTCCCATTGAAAGCTTACTCTTCATTTCTGTTTGTGCTGTTATTTAGAAAATTAACAGCCTGAATTCAAAGTTGTTTCTATACAGCTAAAATTAAGATGGCGGTAAAAACTAGTCAAATTCAGTTCTAAAAAAATAATTATATACGAGTGTGTGCAAACAAGCAACAGTATATGTGTATGTTAAATATAAGCATGTTGAAATAAAACCAATAAATAACAAATTTAATAAAATAATGATAATTATCAGAAACTTACAAGCTGGAGTAGATCCAGCAGTTTCAACTTTTAGATTGAGCTGCTCTTTCTGTTGTTGTAATAACAAATATTTCTGGCTGAGATCCTATGAATAAAAAATACATTTCATGAGATTAAAGAGGAATAACAATTAAAAATTTAATAAAAAACAACAAATATATGTTTTGGAGGACTTTCCTCACAAGTGAAGTTGCAAACATTTCATGTATTCCAAATTTTTGCTTGGACAATTGAATACCTCCTTCATGTTTTTGATGTTATCCAGAAAGAAGTTTTCCTCTCTTCTCATAGATTTTACACCTTATGAAGACTGAAGAATATATCAGCCAAAACATTGTAAACAAAATCAAGAACATGAGGAAGAAGTTCAATGTCCAAGCAAGATTTCAAATAATGATAACCCTCAAAGTTACAGAATATATACTATATACTCACTGATATATGAAAAGAAATTTTGGGTAATACTTCTTTTAAAGGTACGTGCATCTAAATGCAATTAAAGAAATCTGTGTGCGTTTGTGTACACACCATGATTACTCAACAACTGGCTATTATACGAAGTTGACATATGCCTGATATATTAGTCAATGCCCAAAGCAGTGCAGTGTCGATTTTAACCCTCTGGTAATTTTTAAAGGGACTTTAAAAATTATTCCTACAGGAGCAATGACATACTATTTGTTATGACAATAAAAAAATGCATTAAAAACAAAAACATTTGTGTTAAAATATTAGCTATACCATAGCCAATCAAATTCTGTGTAAAAATGTGACAAACCCTTTCTGTACCAGGAATTAAATCAAAACTCAGCCAAGTGTGCCAAACTTTTAAAAAAAAAGCCGAGAAAGAGTCTCATAGTGACATTAAAAAAAAACAAAAAAAAACACTCAAAATTTTCTATTTAGATTTTATCTCAGCAGTCAGGATAGATAAACCCAGTGTAGTTTTTGTGTGTTTTGGCCATTTCTACTTCATTTGGTGCTTTTTAGCTGTTTAAGTAGAGCAAAAATATTTTTTTAGTTGCCAACACTGATTCCCACAAGGGAAAAATTGAAGAGGACAAATTTATTGAAAGCATATGTTTATACAAATATTACTAATGTATTGTATAGTGGCCATAGAGTGAAAGGCTTAAGACACCATCCAGAGATTGGTCAATAATCCATAAGATATAGATGTTTATAAGCATATTCATTGCTTGGTTTTGTTTATTGAAAGTTTTCCAAAATAAATGTAACGAAATGCCATTTTTTACTGTTTAGTCTATATTTAGTAGTACTATCCAAATTGCAATTAGTCAGTATTATCAATAAATGAATAAATATGCATAAAAGAAACCCAAAACGGCTCGGTTATTTAGCATATTTATTAAACATTACAATGATATATAGCATGATGGGTATACTTGAATTAACCCTAATTTACATTTGTTTGAATTGGCAATGGTGGAAATGGGCAATTTGGGGGCAGTCACCAAAGGGTTAAAGTTTTTTTGATCAATGGATCTGAGGATATTTAGATTAGCAACACTGAAGGAAAGTGACTAAAATACTTCAAGTCCATAGTTTCAAACAACAGACAGGAATTATTTCACATGACAATTATGGCAGATTGCCCCACACACCATAAAGCTTGGCCCCTTTTCCAAACATGAACCTTTGAAACAAACACTGCCATAGTGTTGACGAATAAGTGAAATACTATAAAGGCATATTTAAATCACTTTGATTTTTTTCTTCTTTTTTTTCTCCAAAAAGGTATATTCTTTTATAAAATCAAAAAACAAGATGATAACCCACTATATAATGAAAAAAAGAGACCTACAAAAATGTGGAAACAGTAGATATAGTCAAATACTCACTTGTAATTGTAACTGAAATCTTTCAATATCTGCCAATTTTAAATCCCGAGATTGTCGCATTCGTTCAATACTAGTAGTGAAATCAGCGACGCCATTTCGCACTTGCGTAATTTTTTGAGCCAATTCAATTTTTTTTCCTTCCTAAAAATAAAAACCAAAAAACAGTGCATTAAATGAATTGATCTGCAAGGAGTTGAATGTAATCAAAACACACGCAATAAGCTATCAAAAAACTTACCAAAGCTTCAAGCTCACACTTCAAGTTCGTACTCTGGGATTTTAGTGTCTCCAGTTGCTCATATTCACGATTTTTCTCAGACAAGAGGTGTTCTTTGCGTTGCCGCTCCCATTCCATCTGCCTCTGACGTTCCAATTCTCGTCTGGCAGCCTAAATAGAAACAGAAACATAATTAATTTCACATAATAAGAAGTGATGAAATGATGGCACAAATCCAATCTAATTAATCTAGTACTTGGAGATGTTAATAAAAAATAAAAAAAATAAAAATTTTTTTGAATAGACAAAAAAAAAATTTAATGAACTAGATTAAAGAAATAAAAACAAGTTTACTTACAAATGTTTTTGGAAAAAAAAAATTAAAAAAAATTGAAATATTTGGCTTTCATAATGAATAAGAATCACTCCAGACATACACTACAGAGAGTTTTGTATTGGTGCCAAATAGGAGACAAACTCCACGTTACCAAGATGATTTCAAACATCATCTGAAGAATAGAAATAGGAATGCCTAGTAGTTTGGGCAGTAGCCAAGTTGAGGCCGCCATCAGGACAAGTATGAAGAATGAACAAGAAAGAGAGAGAGATCAGTGATAGAAGACATCCTGCATCATTATAACAGATACTTTCCTATGCAACAAGATCAGTCATTTGAAACTTAAACTACATGGCAACAGGAGGCAGTAGTTTTCTCTTTATGCCAACACTGACTGACAAACAACATCATCACATCACCTTTTCAAACAAAAGGCAGCCAACTAATTTCTTAAAATTTTTCTGATGTCTGTCTAATTCTTTTTCTCTAACTTTCTTCAGGTCAAGTTAAAAATTCTCAGGTTACCAACTACGACCGACACCTCAAGAAGACCATAATTTTTGAGCACAGCAATATTCATTTCCTCCCTGTGAAATAAGTGCAACACAAATACCTAAGAAATAACTAGAATGAAATAAAATAACTAAATTGAAGAAACCATGACTCTGAATTGAGTGCACAAAGTGTACAAAAGGTTGGTATCTATGATTTTATTTATTTTTTATGTTATGTTATGCAATGAGAGTTAAATAATAACCATTGTAACAGTGCACTAAAATAGTTGGCACTTATTGTATAAGTAAACAAATTTTGAACATCAAACCAGAAAAACATGTGGGACTGCTGAACTGGAGTGCCAAATCGAATACCCATGTAATACAAAATGCTACAATATTATACCCATTTATGATCTCTGAATCTAGTACTTGTATAATACATGAATCATGTATATACAAAGAAACATAGTAATTTCATGTTAGACGTAGATCTTCTGTTTATCATAAACTATTTTAGAAGCTCACTTTTATCAGATCATTTCAAGAGAAATTTCTTTAAGCATAACAGATCTTATTTACAACGCTTTCTATGAATCTCTGACTCGTATAAAAAAAAAGAAAGAAATGAACAAAGACACTGAAATGAATATTTTAATGTTTCACCTCTCTTTGTTCCATCATTTTTCTCCTTTGTTCTTCTCGTTCTCTTTCCAATTCACGCTGTTTTTCCAACTGCCGTTCTAACTCCATTTGTCTTTTACGTTCTTGTTCAAGCCTTGATTGGAATGATAAAAAAAAAGATTGGTATATCTCAAAACTTCAGACAATACTTCATTAAATTATTAAATATTTCACAAATTTATCCATCTCTAATAATGAGAGCTTGAAGGAAAAAACTTTTGAAAAAAATTAAATTTTTCCCTAATTTGTCATCTATTGAAATGATTTATAAAGCAAATATTCTTTAATACAAAATATTTTATAAATTCTTAACCCATTGGAACCAGCTGATGGGAAATCTTGCAGGAAATTTTTTTGTCTCAGAGCTGTTGACAAGATATTTCCTCGATATGACATCAAACAATGACCTTGATCAGGGTGGGTGGGGGTGGATAAAAATATCCAAATCCCAGTAGTTGATACTAATCAGATATAACTGACTGGTTATATCCCTGCACTTTGCCACATCTCAAGAAAAGTTGACAGTAATGAAGTAGAGGCATACTATGGAGATATTGCAGATTCAATTCAAGACTGCCACTATAAAGCAAGTCACACAAATTCATCTTGTTTTCCAGAGCATTTAAAAGTTGTTTATACTATACTGTTGTGTACTGAGTTTTTACCACAAGAGGACTAGCTTTTGGCCTATCTTAGCATTTGACATACCTTCCTCACAAAGCTTACACATTTCCAGCTTTTGATTTACAGATGTGTAACTCTTCCTTTTACTTGAACACTTAGAGGCCATTCTTAAGTTATTAATTAGCCCAATTTCAATATAATACATGAAAAGGTTTGAAACACTGCAATAATCACCAAAATGTGACAAAGAGACACAAAGTGAGCAGATGCAGTTAGCAAAATGGTACCAATTGACTTGCTTGACACACTAACCTTCAATTTCAACTTGTACCTCAAATCGATTATCAAGTCGTACAGCTCAGTTTCAAGCTAAAAATAGCTACTCAGTTCACTTTTGGCTATTTTCAGATTTAAGCAAAAATGGCTTTATAGATACCTCATCTAATCATTCCTGTTGATGATATGACTGTTTAATAATCCAAAACATATTTTAATGAGTTTTTCTGAGACTGCATCATTAGAAATGTCATTGTTCGGATCTTTCAATGTCAATTTTCTAGAAGCTTTGGTTAGAAATTTTTCCCAAGGTCTTGAAACCAAATATTGCATATCATCGCAATCACTTAAGCTATCAAGATGTGGTAAGTGCCAAAATGAAGCTCATGATATGCAGGATCCAGCCTCATTATGAATAGAATTCTATGTCTGATTTGAGATTTGGGGCCAGATTTTAAAAATCTTACTAACAAAATGTATTTTTTGAAAAAGTTTTAAAATACATTTGTTTCAAACTAAAATCACTATAAATCAACAAGAAACAAAACAATCCTGCAACTGCAAAAATCACTAACCTTTGCTGCTCTCTCTTCTCATGTTCTTTTCTTTCTTTCTCTAGACGTAGTTCTTCCTCACGCTTAAGCTGTTCTTGTAATATTGCACGACGTCTTTCAAGTTCTGCTTGGCCCTTTTCAAAGTTCTCTTTTCTTCGATCTTCAAATGTCACTACCAAGAGATTATAGAAACATTTTCAACATCATAGACTTCATGCTGTGAGGAAAAAGAGAAGTCAAAATGCAGATAAAAAGTAGAATCCTATTTTCCGTGCATAAAATGATAACTCTTGAATAATTTAAAATGAATAAATTCTTACGGGATTATCTTCCACATGAAAGAAAAACAGAAGCAAATACATAATTTGTCTTGAGTAAATTAAATTGTTTTTATTCATGTGCTGATTCAAAGATTGAGAGAGCGAGTGTGTGAAACGTTAAAGGTTTGTATGGAGACAAAGTTTTTCTTACTGTTGCAGAAAAAGTATAAAGATCACAAAATTACATAAGGGAGATAATCCTGTAAGCCGAGTTCATTTTGAGGTTAACAGGAGTTATCAGTATTTTACACACGTAAACCATGATTCTACCCAGATAGACATTTTACCTAATTCATCCAACTTTCCTTCCCCATTGGTTGACGGTGGAGGTGACTGTGTCATTCCCATGTGACCAAGTAAATCACTAAATGCATCTTTCTGAGGACCTGTAAAGATGAAGAGACAGAAATATTTTTCATTGGTATAAGGAAAAGTCCTGCGGATGTACTTGAAATAGGCTTTTTTTTTGACAGCAGTTGATTGCCTCATTAAGCTAGCTTCAGTTTAGTGGGAGTGGGATTATATCAATAAGAAAGTTGATAGCTGAATTTGGTATGAATTTGGAATCAAGATAATTTTTGAAAATATTGATATTCTTAGAAGTGACATCTTTTCACTTAGGCTATTTCATTCATTGGGACACTTGCCATGGAGAAATTTTTTCTAACACCAGTGGGGGTTGGTAGTTTATGGTTATGTCCTCTAGTTTTACAACAAGTAGAGGAAGTCAGCATTTTTCATCAGGTCATTGGAGCAATGAACATCATTTTCTACTCAATGTACGTTGTTCTGGCTTCTCTAGACTTCCAATAGATCAGTTATGAATTACTCAATATAATTTGTTTTTTCCATGTATTATGAATTTGTCTCTAGAATAATTATTGACAGAAGTTAAAAAGAAAAAATATATGAGGAATATTTACTAAGCATAGCTTGAACCACATTGGGCATGAAAACGCTGGTAATTCATTTATACATACACATTGATAGACAGACATGAATCACTATCTATAGAATTTCATGCCTTGCTTGAAAAATGAAAGAAATAACACAGGAATAACCCACAATAACACAAAATGATAAGAGAGCCAACCACATTCATAACTGAGCTGCAATACCTGTGGAATGTGTGTGGGCCATATCAAAGGATGGGCAATAAGTGAGAGACAGTAAACATTGTCTATAAGTGGGATTTTAACAAAAAAAAAAAAATCATTCTTAATCTAATTTAAATTGAATACCATCAAAATAACTCCAATATATTACAAATTGTACCAAACCAAAGTATCTAAAAACAAAATATTTGCATTAATGACTCAACATTTTGAATCTTTAGCCCCTACACTTTCAGATAACCTGTATTTGAGCTCCTCAGGGAAAAAGTTTTGTTCATTGACTGTTTTTTTTTTCAAATCCAGTTCATTTTTATAGTTGGTTTGCCAGCCTAAGTCAAAAATATTTCTCAGGAATGGGTGAAGATTGTCTAACCTATCATCAAATGGGTTTACAGTATAGGAAAACATCAGGCTCACAGGTTCAAAAGGAAATATATATATATATATATATATGATATATCCCAAACGATATTATATCAGTGGATGCCAGAATAATATGAAATTCATTGGATGACATTTGACACCAAATTTTGAATAATTATTTAATACTGTTATCATTCAATAGTAAATAATGAAAAGAAAAAGGGTAAATACCAGGGGTGCCAGGTTGTGAGCCACTCGGCCCTGAGAGACTACTTGACCGACTGCCTCTGCTCATGTTGCCAGGGTGTAAACTTGGGGGGAGTTTGCCTGGCAATGGTTGTCCAGTACGAGCTACTTCAATGAGATGCAAGGCAATACAAAATTCATCACAGGAAAGCTTTCCATCACTATCTACATCTGACAAATTCCTGTAATAACAAATATATCAGTATTTCAATAACACACAACTGATTCAAGTGCAGTGAATTTGTGAAAACCAGTTATAATAAAATCATAGAAATCAATTGGATTTCTAAAAATTTTGAAAAGTAATGAAATCAATTGAAAAATCTTTTTTTTACTACATATATGTGCATAAAATGTATGCTTATATAATCATGCATCAGAAATGAATATTAATACACCATCCATTGATCTAATGATCAGTGATTCTGAAACAAGAGGAATTTCAATCAAATGAGAAAATTGGGAGGAATTTCATCCAGGGGAGGAACCAGGGAGGATTTTTCAGCCACAGAAGGAATTTCAGCCACGGGAAGAAAGTATAATGGTGAAGAACTTAGATGACAATTCAAAATAGGGGAAGAATTCAGGAGGCCTAGGAATGCAAGAGGATGAATGTGACCAGGGACTGAGAACCACAACTCTAAATCAGGGTTTTCCAACCTTTTTGTTTCTCTGTACTTCTTGGACGTTCTACGTACTACTAAAAATTATGAATCAAAAATTGATGATAATGTATCGATTTCAACAAGTGGTATTCTTAATTGTTAGTGCAATGTTTGGGGAATATTCTTCATGCTCTTCTTCCAGCCTCAAAAGATATTCAGTGACTAATTCTTTGTACCCCAGGTTGGGAACCTCTGTTTTAAATTATCATGTTGCTTTTTATATCTGTTAAATATATTTGTTGTAGCAATAAATGAGCATTTACTTACCAAATCTGTGCAAGGACTGGTTGGGGTAACCCAGAATTAAGGAGTAATGGTCGAGCATCAACTCCTACAAACAACAGAATGAAAAAACATCAGAAAAGAAAAAAAAGAAATTACTGATGATAATCACTATTACTAATAACAAGTAAAATTTTTTCTTTTCAAATCTATAAAATGCAAAGCAATAATTACATTCCTCAGGAATTTCACAGTAGTAAGTGACTAGCTCTCCAACTTTGCAAAATAAAGTTTCATCGAAACACAGTTAGCCGACAACTGTTTCATCAAGTGGATGCTCTGCCAAAAACCTTATTAGTGTAATGTCATTTCATCGAAAAGAAAAAAATTTGCCAGAAGGATATTTTTAGTTTATTGTCTCAGAATATATTTCATCCTGCAAAAATAAATGAACTTGAACATGTTGATTCAAGGTAAATTTTATATATTTTTCTCTACTTTGGTCTTCTCTGGCCAACATACTTTGTTTTAACTGTTCACAAAAATTTATTCTACATCTTAAACAACATTAAAAGAACAGAATGATAATATAAAACAAATATTATGAAAATTAAATTTTGTGAAAGACTAAAAATATCTGGCAGGGGAGCAGGACATTTTGAAAATGTAATAAAAATTTAGAAAATTCACACGTTTTTTCTTGACTTTGCTAGAAAAAAAAGCTTAAATTTCCATTAATTATCAAGTAATTTGAAACAGTCCCATTTTAAGTTCCTTTACGATTATCAGCAAGTCATCAATAAATCATAGTTGATGACTGACAATCATTTGATAAGTTGGCAAATAAAACTTATATATACAAGCTTTTTTTTTGATAAAGTGTCAATTTATCTTTTTAATCTTATAATTTTATACCCCAATGAGAGTTGTTTCTTAAGATGACTTTACCTTGTACATAAGGAATGATAAGAAAAACTAATTCCTCCCAAAAATATTTGATCATAATGAAGACAACAAGTAAATGGGTATAACAGTTGAAACATGACTATAACAACCAAGATGAGGACAACAGGTCATAAAGAATCAGTTGTATATCACAACTGAATCTTTTTTTTCTTTCTAGGCTTCTCTACTTGAAAGTAATGGACGTTAGATTTTGATGGGAAATAACGAAAAAGCGTTTTTTAAAATATATAATAAGATCTTAATTGTATTTATTTATTCCAAAGTAATATCTGTTCTTGCAATTTAGAATGATTATGATTCGCTGCAAGACTGAACATATTACTGGATGAACAAAAATACTGAAAAAAAAAAAAATAAATAAATAAATGTTTTTTATAGAAGACAGCAACAAAGAAAATCAAACCATAAGCTTACCTGCAATAAAACCTAGTTTATTCCGGTCTTGGGCAGCGAACATCTGAATATATTTCTGTTTATTTTGAGGAGCAATAACCCAAGGAGAAGGTGCAGGACTGAAAAAGTATGCAAACATATAATTCCTTTCTACACATCAACAGGAAAAAAATATAACTAAACAATCAGACATCCGATAGATAACAATTTATTTCTAAATGGTTATTCATGATAATTTTGTTTGATATCCGTTTTTCTGGATGAAATAATTCAAATGTCTTGATTTCTAGGTATAACACAACAAACTTTTGTATAAAAGAATTTATAGCAGAACTTGAAATTGAAATTATTTTGACTAGTTTAACTTGCATCTTATTTTTCTTGCTTTTCAATGTAAGACTCGAGTTGTTCTATATTCTAGAACTGCTAGATGAACAG
Organism: Thysanoteuthis rhombus; assembly: GCA_963457665.1. NCBI lineage: Eukaryota > Metazoa > Mollusca > Cephalopoda > Oegopsida > Thysanoteuthidae > Thysanoteuthis > Thysanoteuthis major. Next base: position 33,732,345 of record OY735218.1, read on the forward strand.
CATGAATCCATAAAAGTAGCTTCCAACAAAATTTGAACTTGGGAGCCTATCTGACAAAGTTGATACCAGAGTTGCCAGATTAGGCCAGAATAGGAGATAATCCAAGCTTCATCGCAGACTAAGCCAACCCAGACATCAGTACAGAATCAAATTTGGCAATTTAGCGGGTCTAAAGGCAGACGTTCAATACCAGCATCTTGATTCTAGATACCCACTTTAGCTCTTTTAAACACTTTAAAAATTATTAGTTGAAAAAAAAACAAAAAAAAAACAAACAAACTGACACCAGCATAATAAAAAATAAACAATCTTACCTTTGATTCATAGAAAATGATCCTGACCTAATTTGAGCATCAACTGGTGGTGACATGATAGGAGGTTGGCCTAACACAGGGGCAGGAGCTGCACCTAATTGTAAACAACCAAATATTAAAGAAACATAGCACCAAGGTGATCAGAAATTCTATTACTTCAGTTCAGGAACATGAACACTATACTGAAGCAAAGTGTAACATGCAAATTAAAAATCTGTCATGTATTGTTTATGCTAAATGAGTAACCTGAGATTTAATAAGTTTGATATTAAATTGAAAATTTTTTTTATTCCAAAGCAGGCTTTAATTTGAATTTTTCAAATTAAAAAAATACAAATAAAAATTTTCAAAAATTGATGATTCAAGCAAACTAATCTGGATCAGCATTTCATAAATTTCAAAGCTAGATTCTGTATAAAAGCACAAAGCAATGTCTAAGCTAGAAACATTGCAGCAGTGGTTCCCAAACCCATGGTCGCAACCCAAATGCAGATTCTCCTGAGTATTGCATGATGACTTGGAAAAAAATCACAGAGAATCTTTTAAAAATTTATATAGAAAAAAAAATTAAAAAAACTACAAAAAACAAAACAAAAAAGGAAGATGAAGAAGAAGTAGGAAAAAAATGATAGAAATGAAAAATACTTCATATATATTAACATTACAATTTGGGAATACGAAGTTTCATTGCGATTCTGCATCAGAAAAATAATTGTGAATAATAAAACATCTATGAATGTATGAAAACTCCCGAACCATTTGAGTCTGTTCACATCCAATACTTGATTGTAAAATTCAGTAAAAGTTATTGGATAAAACTAAAAGACTAAATTCGGAAAACATGTTTCTGCCTAGCACCCCTAAAATTCTGCACTCAGGATCACAGCCAAAAAGTTTGGGAAAAACTGCATCACAAGATAATTTTATTTGCTGTGCTTCAAATTTCCAACACTAATCAAAAGAAACAAATACAGGTTGAAACAGTAAATCACTTTACAAGCATCTTTCCAATCAATCAATCATGTAATCCAGCCTTCTGAACCTCTTTAGACTGGAGGACCCTAGAAACAACTTCATATATCTGGGAACTGCTGCATAAAAGTACAAATCAGTGTTTCAAAAAATTCATATATATTTCAAATTGATAATGATTATCAATATTCTGCTGTAGCTTTCTACAAATTTGTTCATTGTGTTGAACATTCTAAGATACAGTATTTTTTCAGTCCCATCTCATTTAAAGGTCATTCGAAATGAAAAAAATATAAAATGGAAGTGTTTATTTGAAAAAATATTGATAAACTTGGCTTTTCTTAAATAAAATTAATGTTTTTTCATAAACTTTATATAATCGTACCTAAGAATATAAGAACTTAAAAGATAAACATAATAAAACTATCAAATTACCAGTTCAATACAATAAAACAAATTTAAAAAAACAACAAAAAAATGTAATCAGGTGCTTTTTTTCCATATGTGTACAAAATTTTTGTGGAAATTCAAACAACCATTTACAGAACTCCAAGTTGAGAAATGCTGATCTAATCAAACAGAAGTTCAATATGAACAACTTTTATTACTTTAGTGTTAATAACAAAAGTCTTTCAACTCAGGGTTGCCAGATTTGGCCAAAAAAGAAAGATAACGCTTGAATTATCTCTCCTACTGGCCAAATCTGGCAACCCTGGTTTAACCCATTGTACCTAACTGGAAACATTTTTAAGCAGTTAACATGTAATATATTTTGAGGTGCCACTGTGAAAATACCTAAAGATGATTTTTGTTTTCCTCAACTAGAATCTGGTACAAGCAATAAGACTGATATGAAAAGTTTGATCACGAGTTTTCATGTAAAGTCATTTCATTGCTTTGAAATATCATCCAAAGAAAATATGAAGTAATTTTACTGAAATCAAATAAACATTTCACAATAGGTTGCTGAGTTATTCAAATTAGAAATTCTGCAGGTGTTGAAAATTAAGATATTATTTCAATACTTGTCCAGACGTTTCGCCAAGTAACAGTTTGCTGACATCTATTAATCAAGTAGATGCTTTGCAAAAATTTTTTTGTCGGATGAATATTTTTTACTTTGATTTTTTTTACTTATAAATCTGCATGCTCATTGTCTCAAAATATTCATACAGCAATAAATAATTAAACTTATATATATGTTGATTTAAAGTAAATTTGATGTTATTTTTTTATTTTGCTTTATTCAACTTTCACTGATTGACACCCATTTTAAGAATGTAATTAAAATTCAAAAAATTTTGTTTTTTTTTCTTGGCTTAGCTAGAAAAGAAAAATCCTAAAATTTTTGTCAAAAGAAACTAATCTTCATTGATTATTACATAGAATGGGACTGTTTCAAACACAAGATAAAGTTTGTCTATTTTTATTATTAGCAAGGTGTCAATGCATAGTAGTTGATGATTAACAGTTATTTGATAAGCTTGCAATTAATGTTCTTTTTTTCTTATTGGGTGTCAATTTTCCTACCATACAAGTGAAATCATAAGGATGAATCAACTACAAGACATCCTCTTGGAGAATGGAATGAGAACAATCTACCCCTGTGGATTGAATAAAGAGTTTCGGTTCAGAAGGTCAACAACTTCAGACACCTGAAGAATAGCCGGAGGGCGTATCAGTTGAAACGTTGCTACTATAACTATGCAGATAAGGACACAAATAAATTAGGGTATTCTAAATATGAATGTAAGTATTGAAAATTAAGCATTTTCATAGCTTAGCTTCTGAAACTGTCAATTTGTTATAATAATTAATACATATACCATCCACCACCTAACATTAAAACTACTAAAGTGATATTGGTACTTCCAAAACTGAGATTGATCACAAAGATCATTTCGAAAGCTTGTTGGGTATAACAGGTTCAATAAACATTTTCAACGAGATAATATTGTAAGAATGGATAGAATCATATAAGAAAAGAAAAGGATAAATTTATTCTAAAAACATTACCTGAACAATTAACCCACCAACTGTGGAAGGTGGCAAGTGAGATAGTTATCCATTGAAAGACAAAAGCCCTTGTCGATTGTAAGGTAAAAAAGCTTAACTCAGATAGAACTGAGTTGTCATCAGTTCATAACAAAAACAGAAATTTTATTGAGTTAGCCATAGAACTGAAATAACTGAAATTTCCGTCATCCACAGTTAATGGGTTAAGAATATAGCCAATAGATAGAAAGTAAACATTCACCTCCAATAATAATGGTCAAGTAATAAATCTGAAATTAAACCATCAACATTTTTTTTTAACCAAGACTCTTACCTTTCAAAGTGATTTTGTCCAACTAGAAAAAAAGATATCTATAAACTACACACACATTTCAAATAATTATTCAGATAGAGGGCTGTAAAAAGAAAATGGATGTGAGAGGATGTATGTGCTGAGGAAAAAAGCTAAGTACAGCAACTGAATACTTACTTTGCAAACCTAGAAAGGAAAAAGAAAAACAAAGGCCAACCAAAGGAAAGACAAAAGCCAGGCAAGCAATCCAAAGTCTGGTAGCTTCAAAGCAGGAGAGTTCACACTTTGAAAAGTAGTTTTCGATATGACAAAATAAACGCAATAGCTCAAGAGTAAACTATTACACATCACAAAATGACCAACTGAAGATACATCTTACAGATGTAATAGGGGTTGGCATTTAAGGTGCAAGAATTTTATAATTGTTTTTATATTTGTGTGGTAATTAGTTTTTTTGATAGCTTGTTTTTTTTTAACATGTTAATAGAAATATTTTTAGTTTTATCTGAAAGGGAGTTCCATAATGATATGGATACTGATGTTATAAACTTGTCTCTAATACCAGTATGGTATATTTGGTATTTATTTTTGTGATCTCTGTTTGTTGTTCTTGGTGTTTTGTAGCATGAGTGTACTCTGCATATCTTACAGTGAGTACATGAAAAATGATGCTTCTTAAAAAGAATTTATATGAATGTCTAATATTAGTATTTTCTATTGAAACAATCTCTAGAATGATAAATATGATTTATCTAATGCTTCCATTATAAAATTCAAAAAATTAATTTTCATTGTTTGAAGAACCAAAGACAAGTGTTTTTATCCACCACCAAAGCATATCAGGGGAACTTCTTCAAAAATCCCAGAATTTATGGTTTTCCACTTTTTCAATAGAAATTCAGAGAATAACTAAATAATAGACCATATGATACAATGGACTATATATTATCAGTGCAGTGCAGTGTTTGAATGAACAAATATTGTTACTAATATCAATTATAAAAGATTAAATTCCACTAAAAATACACGGAAAATAACTTACAAAAATATTGGACAGTTTTAGGCCACAAAATTTGTATTTTATTCTCTCATACTACAGAACAATCATCATGAAGTTTTGAATCAGATTTATAGTTTAGAAACTAAAGCTTAGGAATTATTAAGACAGAAAATGATCGACATCTGATAGTTTATAATAAATTTAGATTTTTTTCAAAAGATCTTATAACGACCATGAATTTCGACAGCAACTCTTTGGTGAGGCATATTTTGTTAATGGCCATAGACAAATAATTAAAAGAAAAATTTCATTGGACTTTTCTCGTTTAGATACAAAAGAACACAGGTCTTGATATGATGAGTGTGGGTATTGTCGAACAGTTAGGGATCTAATGCTTTTGACTATTCTCTTGGCCATTATCAAAATCATAGACTTTGAAATTCAAGTACAATAAAAAATATAAGTGCAAGTTGGGTTTTGTTTGCATTTTAGCTGAGGAGTTTCTTCTTGGATTAACATTTGCAGGTTACTACATGGCCAAAAGCACTAGATCTAGAATGATTGGACAATACTTACGTACATTGAACCCAGACCATATTCTGTTGCATGTAACTGGCAAAGGTTAATTAAAAAAAAATTGTCTATGGCCAAATATATATGTGTATATATATATATATATATAATGCTATTCCTCAGTCACATTACCATAACAGACATTTAACTTGAAGTGATGAGTTTTTAAATAAAATTGTCTTGGCAATCCTTTTCTACAATGCCAGTGGTTACATAGAAGTTTACAAAGAAAACGAACAATAATAATATTTTTAACCAATGTTATATCACCATATTTGTGATGATATCGGAAATATGACAGCAAGGTAGAATTTGTAATATATAATAGATAGAAGATTATATCTTTCCTACATGTGCATGTATATATATATTATCTATTTACATGTAGCATATATACATCAATTTCTCTACTATTTACACAATTATCATAATGTAATAAACTCATCCTTCAGTTAACATTCTAGTTGAACAAATAGATATTACAGATATCAGTTCATATCCCAAGAACAATTGTAACAACCTTCTTATAAACATCTAGGACTAAACCGAGTAGTACTGCTCATGAACATATAAAAATGGAAGAGCTATTTTGTAATTTCAAAGTAAAACAGCAAATCAAAATGCTACAATCATTCTTTACATACCAAGTTTTGGATCAACAAAAAAAAAAAAAAAAAAAGAAAAAAAAAAAGAAAAGGCTACTGATGTAATAGATTCATAGTTAGCAGTAATGCACAAAATAGCTGGCCATTCAACTTGCCCACTGCATTTCAAACTACGTACAGCCAAAATTTCTAAGCTCCGACTAAAATAAATATTTTTCTTATAAATCAAAGTCATCGAATGTTTCATGTTTAATGCTTCGATGAATTTTTATCGACACAAATGATTTTGTGTAGGTATCTTTTGCAGTTAAGTGCAGAGTGGCAGGGAATTTCAAGAAGTTTTCTAAAGAAATAAAACCTTTCCCCCAGAAGATTTTAAACTTCCAAGGAAAATTCTTCCCAACTACCCGGGTAGCAGTGTTGAGCAACATTTAGCTGAAAAACAACTCACTCATAACCCCATTAGCCAAAACAGGGGTGGTCATGGTAGCTGGGTTCATTGTTAAAGGAGTCATCATCATGGTAGACATGGGTGTGGGACCCATACCTGAAGAGAAATTCCGAAACAGGCAAATTTCACTTGTTATCAAAACTCAATACACATGTTGCATAAGAGAAATTTAGCATCTAAATGGATTTATCCTATGTAGTTGTTACATATGAAATGTTTTTTGAATAATAAGAGGGAGGATGATAGACAACAAAAACCAATAAACATCTAATCAAAATAAGATCAATTTGAAACCAACCATTTTCCAACAATCCTTTGATAATGATATTCCATCTCTAGGTTTAGTGGTTGCAAATTCAGTAAAAGCACAAAATATGGCTCCTTTATTATTGAACCTTCTATTGTGGATATGAAGTCCAAAATGCTTGAAAAGATGATAATTTCTTGGGAGAAATGTCAGGTGAGTATGAAAGATGCTGCAAGACTTCATATCCTAATTCTCTAAGCTTAGATACAGTCAGTTGAGAGGGTCTGAAAATGTCATGGAGTATTTCATTCAGTTCATATGGGACCAATTTTTCCAACTTTTTGACCTCCTATTGCCTTGAGATGAAATATGGTCACCATTGAAATACTAAAATCTCCAGAAAGTGCTCAAACTGTTCTTTGTTTGCCACTGCTATCAATTTTTCCTCAACAACAGAGTTTTGGACTCCCTCTAGGTTAATCATTGGTATCCATGTTTTTCGATTCAAACTTATTAAATTATCTCTGAATAGTTTGCATCACAGCAGTGTTCACTCAAAATATTTTGTTGATGTTATCAGCAGCTTTGAAATCACACTTGAAAATTAGTCAAACTTCTTGGCTAGACATCTTTGCTATCAAGGCCTCATATGCCTTCAATAAAAATCAATTATGTCTTTATTCACATAGAATCTAAAAAATAAAATGCAATTACATCAGTATCAAATTAATAAATCCAATTTTCCTCAACAAGGAAAATACTTTTAGCAAATTACTGGCAGGATAACAGTTTCTACTTCTCAGCAAAACATCCAAGAACCAATCGCTAATTCAAGTCCATTTCTAACACACCAACTCCTCCAGCTTCTGACTCATGCTCCCATCACATACACAACAAGCCTGGCTGCTGCAGGGTCAAACTCCAATCCTACTTTTATTCCAATTGAAGATGATTACTGTAACTTTTGAATTATATATATGATGAATAAATTTGTAAATATATAAAACTAGTCAATTCGGTGCAGTTAGGAAGAGATCCGCTGAGTAATAACTAACAAATATCAAAATCATACATCTGTTTGGTATAATGTGACACGATTCAAAAACACTGAGGAGTTAACTCCTCATCCAAATCTGGTCAAGATCGTTCTTATCATGGAGGGAAATAAAGTCAACTCTAAATTGGACTGAAGTTGGACAAAAATTGACACGGCTAAGTACATAGCATCCTTACTATCCATACAACATACAAGGAGGTAGCAACTCCCAAACCTATAACGTTTACAATTAGTGAATCTTTCACTTTTAGCATTATTCTCTATGATGCAAAAAAGCAACATTTCATATGTAACAACTTAATAGTTTAAATCAGCTAAATGATTATGTCATTGGGTCAGGAGTATTTTCAGTCTACACTACACCAGTAGTCACTTTTGTGTAAGTACATGTTTCTGGGTAGAAAAGCAAAGTACAGTTTGTTTTTTTTTTCAATAAATTGTTCAAAATATTTCTGTGAACATCAATCAAAAACTTGAATTTTTTTCAGAATACAGTAAACACTCGTTTTAACGGACCCCGATATAACCGTTTTGGGATTTAACGGACACTGTAACCGCGCATACACATGCCCATAATAGATTCCTCTCCCAGTTTCGTCATAATCATCCAGTCATCGTGCGTTGGTGACCCTGCTAGTGTTTCTGTGATTCATGAATGTTTACTTCATTTGTTAAATAATTTTGCAAGCTTTACAACTCAAAATGGCATTAACTGATATGGAAATTAAAAGAAAGCAGGTGAACTTAAATGTGGCAGAGAAATTAGAGCTGATTAAAAAATCAGAACACAGCATGTTGGTAGAAATAAGTTTGTGGAATATATGGCTTTGAAAATCTTTTTTTTTTTCAAAAGAACTCTCTCTGATATCCAGATATCAAGAGCCGAATTGCTAGTTTCCTTTCAAATGTGGTTCTACAACAAGGCAGAGAAAACACATGAAAGTCACAGAAGATAAAATCTTAGAAGCAATGTGTTGCTTCAACAGATCTAGCGGAGTTCATGTACGATCATAGTGAAGAAACATAAGTAAAGATAGATGCTCTCTTATAGCGAACTTCAGACTTGTTTTGTGTGATAATTCAATGAATTCATAGTCTATATTTTATTGAAGCTATTTTTCCATTAGAATATTTCTTATTTGCATTTGAAAAGAGTAAAAAGGTGATTAGTCCATTAAATCGAGGGTTTACTGTTCATAATTGAGGTATCTTGAAAGAAATGAAGACCAGACACAAAAATGGAGGGATGAGATAAAAAGGTTTGCCAGTAAAACAGGGCAGAGGTTAGCGCATTCAAGGTCATCATGGAAGGAAATCGGAAAAGCTTTTGTCCAGCAGTGGACTTAAAAAGGTCGGATGATTATATATATATATATATATATATATAATCTTTTCCATGCCATGGATAAAATATTTTCATTGACATCAAGTAAGTTTCAATCAAAAAGAACAGAATACAAATAAGCTGAAATGCATTTATCTTTCAATATCATAACAAATGCAAAATTGAGAATGATATTAGATAAAACCCATTTACAATACATACCGACAGGCATTCCCATACCCATTGTCATCTGCTGTGGTATAGAAGGGGCAGCCATTGGTGGAGTCATGCCAAATGTATTAACAACAAGGGTGGGGTCTGCTTTTAAGCTAGCTGGAAGACTTTTGGGTAATTCATAGCCTTGTAATTTTTTCTTAATCAAATGCATAGCCATTGAAAATTCTTTTTTATCCATTTTTCCATCACTATTAACATCTGCAAGGGTCCTAAAAGGAGATAGAAAAGTTTGAAAACATAACATTCTCATTTAAGCAGAAAAACCTTAAAGCAATAATTTATCACAGAACATTTGGTACAAAGCAAATAATACAGTGAAACAATGAATAAAAAAACTAATTGAAAAATGTTGGTAACTGGATCTAACATGTCAGCTTACATTTTTTATTTAATGAATAGATTTGATGTCTTTATACAAAGAAAGAACAATGTGAGATCCAAAATTTTAATATCTAATACCTAAGCTATTCAATGTTTACTCAATATCATGATTGAATGACTACAATTATACTATTGAAAAGCAACTAAGTTCAGATATTAAGTATATTTGATTCCCTCTATTTATCATATACATTAGTAGTATAATATAACACTATATGTAATGATATATCAATATATGTAATATAATGGTACTTTTTCATTTTCTGTACACCACTAATTGCACCTTGTTCCTTCATTTTACTGATCCCCACATCATTCCGCTTTTTTGTGTTAATTCCTATTTTGAGGTTGACTAAATTATATCAATGATTCATCATGAAGATGACAACCTGCTGCATTCAACTCTTTGACGGAGTAATCCCGCCAACTATTTGAATAGGTAGTAGATCTTACAGCAACATACTCCTTAATGAAACAAAGAAGCATTTCTGCAGTGCAATAGTAACAAATAGTAGCCTGAGGAATTACCACACAAAAATCAGAACATACGTGGGGACTGGTGAAATACAGGAACAAGGCACAATAAGTGGCACACAGATGATAATGAAGTACATAATATTTATGTCAAGTTAAACTGCCAGAAGCATAGCAAGAGATTTGGGGGCCCAAGGAGCTTTGCTCTTTGAGGGACCCTCTCCAACATTCAGTGAGATATGTCAGTGAAAATGCAGTAGGTGAAATATTATTTATAAAGTTTTGGGTCTCCCCTCCAACTTCTGCCAACTCATCTGTTTTAGGTTTTAAGTGTAAGAAAATTAATAGAAATTATTTCAATGATGTTATAAATTTTCCTTTTCTCAAGTAAGTGAATAAGAAAATTAAAAGTTTCCTTACCAAATTTGGCCTAAGACAGCTGTAGGTAATCCAGATTGCATAAAGAATCCCTTAGCTTGCTCTCCTGAAAAAACAAAAAAAATATTTAAATGTTGAATTCCTATTGCTAGCAATTTAACTAATTTAACTCTGAAATAAAAGATTTAAGTAATCCAATGAAATTTCAGATTCCAAAGAAAAAAAAAAGAATAGGAATGGAAAAAAGTTAGAACCCTATCCAATCTGGATTGTTTTTTATAGTAAAGTGATAGTCAGACATTAACACTTGAATTCATGTTAGTAAAAAAATCAAGGGGAGTAACTTTTGATTATAGTTACCTCCCTTGCCATTTTTAGTAATTTTTTTGTTTTTCTTAAATTCAATTCACAAAAGATTTCCACAGCAGTCACAAGGTGTCTGTGAAGAGTTAATCCTTTGCTAATAACTTTAGACAAGGATATTTTTGGGTAATGTCAAATTGTTGAAATATATCATCAGTTGCTACAGGAAAATCATTGCTTTTATAGCCTTTATCACCATCTATGGATTGTCTTGAATCATTATCCAATTCATTTTAAAAGTAAAAATATTCAGGACTAAGAAATTAACAATCACTGCTTTCCCTGTCTTCATCAGCCTGCACATATTGTACTGAATCACTATCCAACTTACTGCTAGTTGAAAGAGATTCAGGACCAAGAAATTTCTCGTGCGATATCTAGTCAGCTGCCACAGAAACAGAAAAATTTCTTACAATCTTGTCATTTGCTCCCAAAAGTTTCAGCAGAAGAAAATAAAAATTTTTCACAACTGAAGAAACACAAAATTTTTGTTTTTTCAAAATTTCATCTTCCACTTTCACTGAGAGGTATCATGGGGGAATAGGAGACAATGGTTAATGGCTTGGAGGAGATCCCCTGTGACAGACAGGCCATGGGATTAAAGCATTTCTGCCAAGCCCTCGATCCAGCACCTGGGAGGTTGTCCTCTTGCCCCGGACTTCTGACATTGAAGACTGTGAATGCTGGTTGGTCAGTTGCCATTCTTATCAGGGGTTCAAACCATTTAATTCTCTGGCATTGGATGAATTTGTAGACTATAAAACTGTAGAGGTAAAAGACTTATTAAAAGCTGATATCAACTTTGGCCATAAAATTGATACTAACCTGTAATGAAACCATTTATTGGCTTCAGCTGGAAGAATTGAGCATCATGTTTGCCCCTCTCCTCTGCTGTGATGCGCCACACATCAGCACCCGCTGCAATGATACGAAAATAACGATTAGTGTTTTGTACCAAAGATAGGGTTTTTCAAGTTGTAAAAGTTTTTCTCAGGTGGTACTCTTATTCAATAGATTCTGTCCAAAGAGAAATATACAGTCATCCCTCCGCATTTGCAGTTTCGATAATTTGCAGTTCAGTCTTGGGAATATTCGTGAGACTTTTGCAGCGTACCACAAAAAAAAAACAAAAAAAAAACACACACACACACACACACAAGAATAAACACCATTTAGAATAAACAAAACAAGGAAAGTTTAAGAAATCATAAATGCATCAGAATAATCTTTGTGTTATTAGTATGAGGAGAGATTGTAGAAAATTATCAAAATTATCTATGTAGACAATATAAACCTGGGTGAAAAATTGAACATGATTACAATCAGGAACCAGCTAGTCAAACAGTATTTCAGACATTGAAATTTTTTCCCCAGTACACTGAAAGCAAATTTATTTATTTTTAGATTATGTATTGTGAATCATTACTAACATTTTTTTTCATTTTTATACAATTATTCAAGTTCACCTTAATATTTTTGCTACTTATTATCGCAACTCTTCTTAGACCAGATGATGTTTTTTTTAAAAGCAACAAAAATGTCTGGGTGAAGGTAAGTAGGAGCATAAAAAAGAAAAATTGTTAATCATCAATCATTGCATTGTGGTTTTATGAAATTTATGGTTTTTGTTAATTATTCTTTCTTTTGCAAGCATCTACTGCACATTTTTTTAAGGCTCTTTTGAAACATATTTCAATAATCAAATACCTTATTTTTAATTTTAATTTTGATTATAACCGCAAGAAAATAGCATAAAGTCATTAAAAAAAAAAAAGAAGATACCATTGTAAACTTACAGAAGATTTCTAAGCAGATTGAGGTTGTTTTTAGGTTTAAACTAAAAAGAAAAATATTGATTTCACCATAATTGATGGATACATCATCAGAAAAAATTGAGTAGAATTTTAAAATTCTAAATTTTTACTGTATGCTTCACTGTATTCCTTCATTTGAATATTTATAATTTGGATGGTAAAGTTTTTGTTTATCAAATTGTCAATGGCAAAAATTATTCAGGGGGAGGGGGCTGATGCCCCTAATACTCATGAATTGCAAGGGATAACTGTACTTAAGATGTGTGTAAAACGAGTTATCAACAATAGACTAACATATTGGTATAACTGATTTTCAGAATCAAGATATTAGTGAAAGAGTAATAATAAACATTATTTGATACCACTGACTTGTATAGATTGGGTTTTATTCTATTTCTTCCACAAATTTGCTAAATTTTAAAAAGTATATTATTTCTAGGCCACCTCATATTTGCTGCAGCTTCACTCCCCATCCAACTTGATCTACTCCCTTAAACTGATCCAGTATTTCCAAGAATGGTTTGTTATTTATAGCGAAAACTCTTTATAAACAACTAAAACCTACTAAATGTTTCAATTTCCAGCTAACTTTTTAGCTGAACTGTTATATACATATTTAAAGCCCAGCTATCAAATAAAATAACAATACACTAAGACATCAGAACAAATCATTAAATCAAAATTGTACATATACTATAAATGAACTTACCAAATATTTTTTTAAATAGCCAAATTATAGATTTCATTGAATAAATTGGAAAGAAAAAAAAACAACCAGATATAGTTGAAAAAGTCACTGATTTGGCAACCCTGAACAGACCAGGCAATGCAATATGGTGGCTCATCTCTAAAAGTAACATTTTCTAACAAATTTTCATGAAATGGGATACACATTGTATTTCCTGGGAGTTTTCTATAAGACAATTCACTTATAGCATGATGCCTCCTCCTTGGACTCCTAGCATTGTGTTACTCCAGGGTGTGTCTATTTTGCTAGTGTTCTAATGTTTCAATAACAGGGATACGATCAAATAATTATGTTACAATATAAGTGGTTTTCTACAAAATGAAGGCAATTTTTAAAAAAATTGAACAAATGTCTCAAGCAAGAATAATGAAATGTTTTTCTAGTGGAAAAATTATAAATCCTAATCAGTAAGTAAGGTCCTATTTCTTAGTCTATATAAAGAATCTAGATTACACAAATTTAAACAGCAGTTTTTCCTTTGGATATCATTTATATAAGAATTTATCTTGATTAAGAAAGATTTTTGATATTGAGAATATTAAGGCATAAGAACATTTTTAATCCAACAGATATATAAACACTATCTCTAGTACCAATTGGATGTTAATGAATGATCTTCCAGGGAATATTCCATTGTCGTCATTTGAGCGCTGTTCTCAACAGCATTTTCTGAGTCCTTTAGTATCTGTGAAGGTGAAAAAATGCGAAAAACGATTTTATGTGTTAAAAACTACTTTAAACTAATTTTGATTTTTCACCAAATCTAGGACTAAATTATAACAAAACTAATTGCCCATTTATGTGTATTCTATTTACATTGTTTAGCCCAAATGATACATTCACCATGTTATAACGGGAGATCATTTCAAATACAGTTTCAATATAATATAACACAATCTATAATTATTTCTGTCAGATTATATATCCATATATATATATATATATATATATATATATATATATATATATATATATTAAAAATAACTTTATAAGTAATTATCTCCATTGCATTTGCTGAGGGTTGTATAAAAAAAGACGTCTCTGCTCTGTATTACAACAGCTCCAAGTGTCTTGAGGCCCCCCACAAGACATGCAAATCAACATGTTCATTGGATGCCACCTTTGCTGTTTACTTGCAGCCATAGATTGATAGCTGGACTGAAGTTGTAATAAAAAGCAACAAAATGAAATTAAGCAGAAGGAAAATACAGCAAACCCTCTGTTCAACGGACCCTGTTTTATTGGTTTTCAGATTTAGTGGATACTTCAGCCGCACATACAGTTGCATTGCCAACTTACATAATTTATACCTAAATATATATACTTTTGTTGCATTTAGAAATGAGAAATCATTTTTAGATATCAGTTTTGATATTCTTTTAATGAGGTTCAGATATATTTAGGTTTGTTTCTTGCAAAATATTGACGTTTTTAGATATTTAATGCAATTGCTGATCAGAAGATTTCATAGCACCAATATCCTGAATAGCCTATGATGCCAACATCAAAAACTTTCAAAATCACATCTTTACGGGGGCTCAAAGATTGAAAACTTCTTCGTGTCTTTTAATTAGTTGATAACAGGGATATTTGATTTTAGCAAAATTTTCTCATTTAATGAATTTTGGTTCAAAAAAGAAAAACAATTTATTTTCAGAATAAATATCAATCTTATATCGATTCTAAATTTTCCATTATTTTACTCTTAAATCTGCACCAAATTTGGTGGGTTATGGTTAAAATTTCAATTTTAGGTTCTTTCAATCCATTAGACCCTGAACCCTTCTAAAAATTAGTTTTTTCAGATAAAAGTATTCTAATGGTTTTACAAAGACGGGTTCTATTTACAATATAATGATAAGGATAAACTGGGCACTTACTTTCCACCATTTGTCTGAGGTTTGGTTAACATGAATTATTGTTTTGTTTTTTTTAAAAAGTGTATTTGGATATAAAATCTGATATTATTATTTCTTAAAATTGAAACAATCTCCGATGAAATGAAGGTCATAATCATTGAAAACAAAATTTAAATTTAAAAAAAACAAAACAACTTTTACATTAACACTTCACAATCCTCAGTTTAGTTTTTATATTTGATATAGCTAACAGTGAATGAAGACTAAATGTGATTTTTTAAAAATTTCCTGGAACATCGAAAAATGTTTAGATATTTTTTGTCTCGATTTTCTTTTAGATAGATTTCTTTAAGAACTAGATATTTCTGGGGTTCTTTCGCTCCTTTTCGGATATAAACATAAAAAAAATTGGCAAAGTTGTTCATTTGCATTGTTTTGACTTAATCCAAGTTGCTATCTGATTGGCCTGCAAGTTGGTTTTCAATTTATATTTCCAATTAATACTCATGTCAATACAACGCTAAAACTCAGAAGCCACATGACCATGATAATTCAGGTAGAAGCAAAATAAACAAGTAGCCAGAAGATATTGATACTTCAATGATAAAAGTCAGACTTACTTTTTATCAGACCAGAATTTGGTCAAAACGCTTTATTCACATTAATAATTTGTTTGTGTCTTTATCAGTAATCTAGAGGCCCATGACCTGAAACTATCTTTTTTTAATCCAATCAAACTTTGATCAGAATTACAAGAGAGCATTAGAGGACACTTAAAATACCCCGGGTTCTCAAATTATGCTATCTTTGAGAAACAACAGATGCTTTAGGCATCCCCCATTATAACCTGGTTGTTGTGGTCCAAGAGAGCCAAACACTTTATAACCAAGCAGCAATAAAATTTAGCTATTTGGGAGCTAGATGAATATTTTTGGGTCCACCATCCATATTATAATGTGAACTGCTCTAGAACAAACTGCATGGGGGGGTGGTGTATTACACATACTGAAGTGACATTCCAAATTTTTAAATAGAAATTTTGTTTCATAGCGGAAATTTGTTCACCCATTCATTGCAGTTCTATGGCTTTCTCAATGAAATTACCTCTTTTATTGTGATTGACAGTAACTCACTTCTATTTGTGAGTCAAGGCATTCATCTTGCGATGGATATTGCTCTTTGTTATCTGCTACAGTAAATGGGTTAAGAATCTTGGCTTATTTTGCTTACCTATATACCCATAGTTATTAGAGCTTAAACTATTAGTGGAAGCACAAACATAAATACAACAGGTCTGATTAGTTGATCAATAGGAATGTCACAAGACCAATGTCTTTCAGCAGCATGCTATGTTGGGGATGATCAATCAAAACATTGGAAAGGGGATGATCAATGAGTAAGTTACTCCTCTTGCCTTTTGCTGAGTGGTGATCACTAAAAAAGTCTGAATATTCAAAAAACAAGCATGAACACTGGACACTAACCAAAGAACTAATTTGGCATAAATTAGATTGTGAATGGAGCCCCTACCCTACTAAAAACCTATTAGGACATTTAAAAGAAAAAAAAACTTTTTTGTAGACATAACATAGATGGCCAGCCTGACCTATATAAAGATTGAAAAAACAGTAAGTTAATGTTGACAGTTTCTAATACCAAAACCAAGACAAGGTTGAGGTGTTGATAAAATTGGACCATGAGGTGTATTAGTTGAGTGTCACATAGTTTTGGAAAAATATGACAATTGTTGACATGAAAGGAGCTAAAAGACAAAATCTATACTAAGAGTGATTCCAAGAAATAACTGAGTTAAATAAGAACCATAAAATAAGACAAGAATACTGAGTATTGATGGAATAACTTTAAGAATAGAGATGAAATTACAAGACTTATAACCTCTGATAACACAATTAAATGGTTAATCTAACCTTGTGGTCAAACCATGGGACTTGGAACCATATATAAGATACTTTGCAAAATTTCAAAATCATTTAATTTTTCAAATTGGTAAGAATCAGAGAAAAAAGATTTATGTAAATAGAAAGAGAAGAAAAAGCAATTTTCAATTAATCAAAGTCAAAACTGATAGTCAACATATCACTTAGTAACAATGAAGTTGGGGAGATGAAAATTTCAGGATTTGAAAAACATCACTCCAGTCATATCCTGCCTTTTCCTGTGTTTTAACCTTGAATATTCACTGACTCTTAACATTCAAGGGTTTCAAATTGTTTCAAAGTGGATCAAAATTTAAGAGAGACTCATTTTATAGATGTAACAGTGCATCCATGTATGGAAAAGAGTCTTTCAATCGGATAATGTTTCAAGGCTTAATTTAAGCAGTTGCTGTTGAGAGAATCAAAAAGTAACCTCTCTGTATAATTAGGTCACACCATTCACAATATGATCAATGTAAATGGAAATATAATGAATTATCTCAAATGAAAGTCTGCTGTAATTTTGAAATGGAACAGCTACTTTGTCAACATAAATCAATGTGGTTGCCATATGTTGCAACTTGGTTGAATTTATTTGCTGTCAATTCTGGAATGAGAAAGTAGCAGTCTTGTCACGATGCTTTCAACTGAATAGTTTCTTGTCCTCAAAATTATTTTGTGGGATTTCAGAACAAAGGGACAGCTTTGAACTAGATTTTAATGTGCATACCATACCATAAGAGCTTGGTAAGTCATGGAGCAAAATCCATACCATCTTGGATTCATAAGCTGTTGACAGCTAGATGGAATTCTTATCCCTAATCCTACTTACTTTGGCCCAAATTTCTCAATTACTCTAAACCATTTTCATAGATTAGCGAATAGTAGTAGCAGCCACTGTCAGTAGTTTTGATGGTCAAGTGTTGCTTACATGACATAGTGAGCCTCATGGTATGGAAAATTAGATGCAGACTCATGTCAGTATTATTACAGGTTGACTGGTCAAAATATACACTGATGCAGCTGAGGTCACTATGGAATGACAATCAGTCTGTCTTTCTGGTTATCTACTTGATATCGCTTGGTATGTCTGTTCATATAGCTTCAATGAAATTTTCATGTCAAAATCATAAGTTGTTTGAGGAATCCACTTGACGTCTCTTGGTGTATCAACTGGTATAGCTTCAAAGATATAATTTTCTGGGGGCCAGGATATCGCAATGACAAGAAATGTGAAATTCAAGGCAGTGTCCCAGCAGCTCCTCTGCAACCTACTCTGTCTACTTAAAAATAGGTGGCTTATATAATAGCCAGCTTCCCTTGTGGTTGGGGCCAATGGCTGAAGGGTGTATGATTGATTTCTTCCCTTCTCAGCTGGCAGATATTGAAATTATGCTAGCCTAAGCAATCTTCATTCTGACCTCTCCAAATTTGGGAATCCATAATTTTCATTTTGGAAATATGCGTAGGTGATAGGCGGGGCTAGATCTCCTGACAATCAATTTACCAGCCAGGAAACTAGTGATATTTTCCTAACAAGGATAATCGATAATCAAACATCTGTAACCTGTCCAGCCCGATACATAAGAGCAAAAATATTTTCACGACTCGGGGATTTTAAACCTCTCAAACAAAGGCTATTAATCATACATCTTTATTCTGTCCAGGCCTCGCTCGTCTGACACCTAGTGCAAAAGTTTTTTTCCCAACTTAAGGGTTCAGTTTTAGATTTTTATCGGTTTCTTATCCATCTGGTTTCTCTCCGGTATCCATTTTGGTAGCCGTTCTTTTTTGAAAGTACACTCAACCTTGCAGGGTTATTTTATTTCCACTTTCAAATTTTTCCAATTGACCCTTCATTTTCATAGTGTTATTTTCCTAAATGACCTTTCAATTTCATAGTAACACTCTACTTCTTACAATTTAATTTGCAATATTTTGCTGAAAGTATGGAAATAAAAAGACGTAAAAAAAAAAAATGTGAAAAAATAATCCCAAGTTATCTCATCAATTTAGCACAAGCTAAAGAGAAATCTATAGTTCTACAAGTGTAATATAAACAAAAATAGTACGAAAAAAATTAAAACAGCACTGAAATCCATCAAAAAATTGAGAGACAAGTAATTTGAAAAGTTCCTGTGTTGGTTGATGGAAACAATTCTTATCTGTTTTGGTTGGAAAAGCAAAAATTCTCAGCCTCTTATTTAGAAAGGTTTTGCAAAAGAGAAAGGAGAAACGAGAAAGATATCCTTGTACAGGCTTCACTTGTTATAACATAGTTCATTATAGCACAGTTTGTGTATTGATGTGGGTGGATGGATGGTGGACCCCAAAATATTAATCAAACACCAAAATGACTATAGTTTTATAGCGGCCCAGTTGTAATGTGGTTGGCTTTCATGGACGCTAACATCCCTTGTTATAAAGGAGGACACTTGTATAAGTTTAATCAAG
The DNA here is from genome assembly GCA_963457665.1 of Thysanoteuthis rhombus. Taxonomy (NCBI): domain Eukaryota; kingdom Metazoa; phylum Mollusca; class Cephalopoda; order Oegopsida; family Thysanoteuthidae; genus Thysanoteuthis; species Thysanoteuthis major. The sequence goes on from OY735218.1 coordinate 33,751,841, forward strand.
CATGATCACAATTACTAAAAAAAGCAAATTTTTATCTCCTAGTCTCCGTTTAACTTGAAAAAAGTTGAGATTGCACTACAGTTATTCTAATATTTTTCAAATGTTTTGTAATTTAGGATTTTTTAAGAAACAGTAGATTTATTGTGTGCAATAAAAACACTAGAACTGAGTATCAATTACATGATCAACTCATTAAAGACAGTTTCTATTATTTTCAAATGAGAAAAAGTAATGGCTCTTGAAAATTATATTTCAAGAGGTATTTTTTAGAAGTAATTAAATTTAGCTGAAAATTGTTTATTAATTCAAACTAAATTGAAAATAATTACTAATTATGGCAAATTGTTAAATTGAGTTAGGTTTACAGTAGAAAAAAAGAATTACTTCCAGGCTAGATTTTAAAAAAATTCAAGCAAATCTTTTCTGAATTTAATATGCTCAATTCATTTGCAACACTGGAGTTTAGCTATTATATTAAAAAAAAGATATGGAATCTCTAGAAACAAGAACTATATAAAAAAAACAAGACTGTCTGCTTCAGGGTCAAACTCCACACTGACTGCATTGGTGCAACCACATAGATAGATAGAAAGACAACTATTTCAGCTAATAGTCCAAATGTTTAAAAAATAAAGTAAAAAAGCTGCTTTCCCTACTCATTAAGGGGAGTGTGCATGCAAAATTTCAAGTTTCTTCTGAACATTTAGTGCTGCACATGTGATACATATCATACAGAAAAATGCAACTATTTCAGTCATTATTTTGGGCCAAATGTTCAAAAATGTCTAGAAATAATATTGAAGACGGAAAAGGGACAAAAAAAAAACATCATTAGTGGCACTTTATTACATAGAAATAGAATCTGCCTCTCTTCCCCCCCCCTTCTCTCTATGCATGACTTTAGACCTGTTGGGTTTTTGGTAGCAGTATTAAAAGTCATTAACATTCCAAATTTGGTTTGGACAAATAAATGCCTCATTCATGTTCTTGACATTATGAACATATTTTGGATGCTCCATTCTTCAGCCTTCATCAGGTGAATGATCAGTAAGAAAGATGACAAAATTTATTCCTCCATGAAATGGCAACAGAATTAAAAGTGATCATTACTATACCAACAACATCATTTCAGCAGCGCTGAATAAGCAGATGAAACCATTACCGCCACCCATGTAACCAGGGAATACCTAGAGTTACTGAAATAGACTGATCCAGTCGGTATATTAATGACCACCTATTTTTGTTGCGATTTTCTGAAAAAGGTTTCTCCTTATGAGATTTAATTTAATTGTATCATTGCAAATAAGTTCCAAGCACTCGATGAAATAAATTCGCTCATTCTGTCCAAATGGGTGGGAAAAAGAAGAGTCAGCCTCACTGACCAGTTCACCACTACACTGTGATAAACTTTGCTTGAATGAAAATAACAAGTGAATGAATTCACAAGTAAGTAATTATTTCTATGATAAGCTAATTCTCGCAACTTAGTTATCTTTACAACTTTATTTGCATTAGTGTCTTTCCAAGAATATTTCTTTCATCATACTTTCAATCAGAAAGAGAACAAGATTGAATATTTTTAGTGCAACACAGATCTATTACACAGTGCAATGCAATTTTTGTTCCTGTCTAATGAGTGTTATTTTCTGATAGCTTATATGTTAAAAAAGTATAGAAAACTAGCTATCACAGTCAATAACTGAACAACTGTAGCATCAAAATCTGATTCTGAAGAATCTAGACGTTATTATTGACCTGTCAAAATATTGTCAAAAGATGGTTGAAAAAAGCTTTTTTCGATCAAAAAAATTTTTTTTAGAAGGGGTCCAGTGGAGTCCTCATGCCGATTTTCAAGTCTGTAGACAAGACGGAACGGCCAAAAGCACTGGAACAAATAAACATATCAATAAACCAGTCAGAGTAAAACCCCCCAAAACTTTTCCTATCAAAAAATGAAAAAAAAGAATATTTTAGTAGGAGTCAAGTAGATTACTGATGCCAGTTTCCAAGTCTGTAGGTAAAATGGTATGGCCAGGAGTGCTGAAAAAAGCAAATAAACACATCCACTTATAAAAAAGGATAAAACACTTCACCATCTTTGATGGCTACAGTTGTGCGATGGCTACTGTTCCCTTTTAACAGAGCTTTTATAACCAGGATAGTGACATTTATATGTAATTAATTTTCCTACTTTATACAATTAAAAATATGCAAATAAGTAGATTTCAAATGATCACCGTCCTGGATGCGAAAGTAAAGTTTGAAAAGTATAATTGAAATTTTCTACATTTTTTTTTTTAAACATAATCAATCAGAAAATAACACTTATTACCCAGGAACAATATTTTTTTTTTCAAAGTTGCACAGTGTTACCTGCATTGTAACAACAGCTTATCATAATTGAGAGTATAAATAGAGAGGGGAAACTGATTAATATAGTTTTATAGCCATATGAAAAAAATAAACCCAGACTGATCTATTTTTTCAGCCTTTATCTAAATATAAAACTATTCATTTGTACAGCATAGATAATGCTTAAACAAATGTCAAACTGCCTTTTGCTCATCTATTGTTTCCAGTGAAGGCAATCATGTTAATAAAACAAATTATGAATATAAGCATAAAACGATTTTCATCTCAGTGACAGTAACAGCTGTTAGTCTTGCAATAATCTCTATATTCGAAAGTGGGAAGGTTTTCAATTTAAGATTTAGACTAGCAGCAAAATTAACTTTTCGATTGAGATATTAATGCAATAGTTTACTACTGCAGTAAATGATGCTGGGTGGATAATACTTGAGAATCATATACATTCATTGATATGTATTTGAAGCTCAGCTTAGTATGGCACAGACATCCCCCATTATTAAGTGGATGTTGGGATCAAGGAACGAATTATAACAGTGCTGCACTCAATTTAGCTATTTTGGAGCTGGATTTAGCTATTTAGGAGCAAAACCGATATCTTTTAGTCCATCATCTGTCTGCATTATAATGTGAATGACACTATAACAAGCCGTGTTATAATGGGGGAAAGCTTGTATAATATCACAAGGGTGAAGTACTCAGTAAAGACAGAACTCACTACAGTAGTAACAATCAGGGAAATTAGCTTGCTAACTGCTGCTCCATGGCAACGCACCCAAAGCAACCAAATGAGACATTGATATCCACTAAGCTTAGCATGGCACAAGGCCAAATGGGAAAGAAATGAGGGAGGAAAGATTGTGATGCATAAATCTTTCAAGCGGGGAGCATCCGTCTGCTTTGGAAATCAGCATTTGAAATCCTGGATTTCAATGTGGCTTGACCACTAGCCTCTAGTTTAAGTGGGAAATATAACAGTATTCAAGCCCTAAAAAAGACCTTGTCATTTCTTTTAAATCACTGTAGCCCAGCATATGACCCACTAAACTAACCAGGCAAGTGGGCTACAGATTCTTCTCTCATTGCTCGTCTGAGTGTGTCTCCAGGCACTCCTGGTCATATTTTTAGGGCAACAACCTTGAAAATCTTCTCAGGATTACTTCGGCCTAAATAATTCTTAAACTGTGTTTTGATAATCTAATTCAGGGGTGGCAAACTTTATTGAAAGCATCTGTCCACATTGGTGATAATCTTCTAAAAAAATAAAATTCTCTGCAGGCACTATCTAAAAACACTTTTTTCCTTCCCCAAAAGAGTGCTTTTTGGGGTCTCTATGTTCATTTTAGACCAATGATGCCCAAATCTTGTGCTGGTAATTTTTTTTTTCTAAGATAATTTTCCAGATAATTAGTTCTGATACATACACAGGCCATAGTGATAAATTTATGCGAGGTACGGATATCATAACTATTTTGTAAATTAGATCATTTCAATTTAACTAATGTTGACTTGACATATTTGCTGCTGAATGTTCCAAAACCTATTTGTAATGTAACTGTTTTTTCAAGAATTATTTCTTTAGAGCAATTATTTACAATCTTAAGGCTACTTAATGATCAAAAATGATGGAAAGCATCTGGGAATCAGAACTGATAATCAATCATTTTCCAAGTATATTGCCAGTGCTGCTGCTAAGTCAAACAGAGTACTAAGACTGATTAAGCATACTTTTCATTTATGGTCAAGGACTCATTCTTTATACTATATAAACATTATGTCAGTCTGCACATTGAGTGATGTGTACAGAACTGTTCACTGTAATTGATTTTTAAAAGAATTATGTTTATTACACCACTGCAAATGTTTAATGCCCTAGATATGGTATAGATATGATTGTTATGACAAGTGCTTGTATATATAATCAGTATACATTTTTTCACACTAAAATAAATGTTCTAAATGTTTAATAGAAAACAACTGATTATAAAATCCAATGAAACACATGTTAAGTCTCTTTACATGACAAAAGGGATATCAAAATTTATGGATTACAAAACTGATTAAAACTCCCACTTGTATTGGATGTCACAGAGAAGTGAAGATGGCAGGCACGATATTCTCTCTGTCCATTTATTTTTGCCTTTTATTTTGCTCGAGCATTTCATTAAAAACCACTTCCAGTTTGTTGGGCCCATTGAAACTTCACGAGAGCCCCGTTAACTGTATTAGGCTGGTTGCCAAGCAAAGCAGAAGAGCCCAGACTCACCTGCTATATACCCATAGCTGAGTGAGGCTTTTGCTGATTTACATGTTTATGGAACTGGTCATGGTATTTTCATTTCATAATCCAACCTATGATAAATCTATCCAGTTATATTAAAGATGATGTAAATACATCAACTATAATAGTGTGCCACACATTTATATATTTATTTTTTGTCTGTAACACTTCAAATAGATGAAATAAACTAAGACTTGCATGTTAAAATCTAGTAATAGTGAGGACTTAACAGTATCAATGTTATATTTGCTGTCAATTTTTGACAGCATGGATACACTAGTCAAAAGACAAAACCTTTATATGTTATATTGATTCACTGCTGAAGATTGCTTTTCAGGATTACTTCAGCCTACATAGTTCTTAGAAATTGTTTTGATAATCTAATTTAGGGGTGGCAAACTTTTTTGAAAGCGTCTGCCCACAGCGGTGATAATCTTCTAAAAAAAAAAAAAAAATTCTCTGCAGTTTCTTAAAACATTCCAAATTTTCTCTTTATCTGAATGTAACACATGTAATGCTTCAAACTTGGCTTCTTCAAGAAACTAGTCAAAAGAAGGGGGAATATTTCTCTTCCACAGAAAACAGTAATGACCAAGGGCCACAGAACCAAGCAAGAATGAAGAATGATTAAATAGAGTAGCTCTAATGGATTTGAATCTAAGAATACTCTTATGAACTGTAATGCATGTGACGTGGAATTGGCCAGCTGATAAATTGAAGGTTACCAATTTTTTTAAATAAAATCACTAACAAAAAATTATATCTCCTACATGCCAATAAAATGTTTTCCTACACCACCTTGGGCACACATGCCATTGGTTTACGACCCCCATTCTAATTGAATAAAAGAAATATTTAACTTACCAGCAACTGAACCTGCCATGATGAGTTTATGCTTCCGTTGGAATTTACTGGGGAGAAAAAAAAAGAAGTTTATAATTCAAAAAACTGAAACACATGGTTGATATCAAAATGGATGCAAGTAACCTACCAAATTAAAGAATGAACAGAAAAAAAATGAGTCACATATCCATTGCATAAACAGAGAAAGATGCTTATTGTGATTACTTTAGGGCAAGTTCCTTAAAATAGCAATAACTGGCTGATAACATTAAGCAAAAGATATAAAAATAGGAACAGTTTACATTCATTGTTGCATTAATGAATTCATTGTAATAAACAACTTCACATTACAGAAAATTAAGTTTAAACTCTGAGATAATCAGTGTTCATTTTGCACTAGTGTCCTTGGGAAAGTCAAGAATAGGAATAAATTATGCAACTGACATTGAAAGAGTGTTCTTGATCAAAAAGAATTCACATACAGCAATTATGTAAATAAGTACAGTATTTTGAAGCGCAGGATTTTTCCAAGAAAATTTTTTTCAAATTGTAAGAATTTCAGTTAAGATGCTATACTTGAGGTATATATACATTTTTGCAGATTTTCATTTGGGTAAAATAGAGATAATTCTGATGAGATCATTATTCCTTCCAACCGAAAATTGCCGGCATCTTTTTAAAGCAACTGATACAATTTTTTTCTTCCAAGTAGAGTGAATACATTATTGTATTTATTTTAGATATTTAGAAACCCAGTCAAGGCCTGGTACTTCTACCAGAAAAAATACAAAGTAACAAGAATAAACTATGTTCAAAACCTGCAATGTTGTTTACTCAATTTTTGATATTTGTACATGACATGATTGATAAAATTATGGAATTTCATTAAAATTTCAATATTTTATCAAAAATTCGAATGCATTTCCACAGTAAAATTATTTGTAATGCATTTTATACATAAAAATCTCTAGTCTGTCAATAACTCATGCCTTAATACCTGAGCACTGATAATCCCTTTCTTCTTGATTTTCAATACATTTCTGTATTAAAATCGTTACCAATACATTTACTTCATAGCATTCCCTTCACTTTTGACCCCTCAAAAGGGAAAAGAAATGTTTTCTCTACATTAAAAAAAAAGTGTCATCAGAACATAAGGTCAGGAGAAGAACTCACAAATTTAAATATCATAAATTTCTCTCTTGATTCCCTCCACCTCTCTCTAAGGATACTTTCAACATTTTTCAATTCTGGTCTGAAATAAAGTGAATTTACCTCTTATGGACCTTACAACGTTTGTTAGAGATAGAAAAAAAGTCAATATTTGCATCAAGGAAAGCTGAAACAGAAAAAGACTATGAAGATGAACTTGACTAGATAAACTGAACAAACGAGAGTTCATAGATACCATAACAGAATTTCAAAGTCTGTAATCATGATATTGATAAAATATACAACTATAAGTAGTTCTTGATTTGAGTTAACTAATATAGAAACACAAAAGTTCATAAGGATTGAAATAGATATGTGATTGATGAAAAAAAAAAAGAAGAAAAATAGCAGTACTTGCGAAAATACCATAGTCTAAAAAAATATTCAACTTGATAAAAAAGATTGATTTATTCAATGTTACTCCATCCACACCTTATCTATGTATTTTCCCTTTTCCTATAACCAAGTCTTCATAACCTATGCAAGCCGGTTACCTCACCCTCTTGTAATTATAATATAATAGTAGTATCAGTATTGCAGAAACGTTTTGATGGTTGACAAATTCATTCATAACAAAAATCTATTCCAACTTCTGTCGTTTCACCTTCTTCCTTTCATTCTTTGACTGTCTCCTCTTAATCTCTTTCTTGTATTATTTTCTACAATATAATCATTTCTTCTTTCATTTTTCCTGCACACAGATCCTTCTTCACCCTATAATTCATTCCTCTCTAATCATCTTTTTTTTTATTCTCCTTTGCTTTCGATGTGAATAAGTTCTCCCTTTTAACTTTCCCTCTCTTTCTCCACCCAATTCTTTGTTCGTTTCAATTTTTAAATACCTCTAAGTCTGTTTCACTTTCCAACAAAATAATACCTTGCTTGTCCCCTATCCACTTTTTACATTGGATGGGTTGGGGGTTGGTGTGCTGGTGGAGGAGGGGGGGTGTATAGAAGTAACTGGCTGGGGAGTGGAAGGAGGTAAAGCATGCGGAAATGTAAATTTAAATTAAAATGTCATACTCCCCCTCCCCTGTGACGCATATTTTATGTGTGTGAGAAATTAGATATTATAGTATTAATATATGAACATTGCGAATGACAAAAAATTAGCCAAATTTCTACAATATAACCGATAGCTTTGTTGAAAATTCTGAGATAAAGCAATATCATTTTCCCATGAATTTTCCAGTCTATTAACTCCATTTTTGTAGTCTTTAACCAAAAGGAAGTATTGATTTGTATTCTCTGTCCCTTGACCCCTCATCCTCTAACCTGCTTGTGTCTTCCAGTAATACTAAGGGGTGGTAACGCCCACTTCGGGAATCACTGTTATAGTGTAGGCTTAGGCTGGGCAGAAAAGCTTTGGACCCACAAACCTGATTTGGCAGATGGAAGACAAATCAAAACGAACGTACAAGATTATCTCAATGATAAGTTGAAAGTTAATGAGTCGAAAGTTCCATTTAGTTGATATGGCTTGGTATCATACTCCTTGTACTACCATTCTGCTTGTTTGTACGTACAACTGTTAAGCTTTCTGAATATTATTCATTCTTCTCAGGTCTTGAAACTTTTTTTCTCCCACCTTTGCAAAGTGATGAACAATGATAAGAATGGAAGAGGGTGCTTATGCCTGAATGGGAGCAAAAAGAACTTGAACTTCACTACATCTATCATTCAATTATTACTCCACTCTCACAAGTCAAAAGCCCAACAATTAAGGTGTAATAGTTGTAGATTAAATAGGGATAGACAGATAGCAAAAGCAATAAATATATTAGTTTCATTTTCCTGTCCATGTTACCACTAATATAGATACATTCAATAGGGAATGAATTACTAACAAAATCCTCTTTAATTGTGGAAATAAATATGGAAGAGTAATGATGATATCTCACTTGTCAATACTGGTGGAATTGTCCATAAGTCAATCTAATAAAATATAAGATTACTTTGAGAGTTCAAAGTTCTAAAGCACATTGGTCGGTGAGGTTTAGTATCACATACTCACTAAGAGAAAGAAAAGGTTTCAAACTGAGGCAAATCCTTCATCTTTCCTATTTTAGCCATCAATGATTTATTTTAAAAAGCTAACAAGTGGTGTGAATATCTATAAAGGCAGAACTAGTAAAAAGTTTAGAAATAATGTCTCAATAAGAATCTAATGCTGGTATTGAGTCAGTTGAAGTAGTGAGTAATTATTCAACTATCTCTCCACAAGGGTAGAATGTGACAAGATTGGTTTTAATGTAGGCGGGGCCACACATGTACATTTGGGAAGTACATGTTCACAATAACAGATGCTCTCGAGCGGTCCCCATCTAAGTACTGAACAGGCACGATGCTGCTTAACTTTGATGCTCTAACAAGAACCTGTGCTCACAGCATGGTTTGACTGCCAGTAGTGAGTAGTAGGCGAAACATGGCTTGAAAGAAAAATTAGTTCCATATCAACATATTATGAAGTGAAAGCAGATTATTGAACATAAAAGGTTCTAGTGCTAATGCATTTCATGGTAATGGCTGAGTTGTATATTCCATCTTGTAATCTTTGAGTAGGATCCTATACCTCTTCCAGAACTTTTAACATTAGTCCAATTAGAATAATTCTCAGATCAGATTGTCCAACATTTGAAATTATGCTATAAAAAAAAAAAAAATTTAAAAGAAGGTATAAGTAGGGTGGCTCCTAAAAAGTTGTGCAATCCTCCAACAGAGCTAGTAGTATTGTGTTATTTTTGCATCGTATACTCCAATGACTGTGGTCCCAAATTACGTACCCCTAGCCTTAACCCTGACGTGGTACAACAGGAATGTTGCAATTTTTGTACCACATATTATTGCACCTTTCTCAGTAACATGCTACACCTTGAATTGCATAAAAATAAATTAATACTGCTTCAAAATCATTTTCATTGTTACACCTTCCATAGGAATTCATTTTCATAGAAACATCTTCAATTGTTTTATGATGAATTGATAATTACTACTTGGGATTCATTTCCATTGTTATAAAGTAATAATTACTGCTTGTAATTTGGGACCAGTCATTAGAATATAAGATGCGAGAATTAAGCAATACTGCATTTCTTTTAAGAAACCACACTACTTCTAGCAAAAAATGTTTTGAATAACTGCTGAAGTAAGGAGTCATCAACACATCTAAGCTATAGAGTGATGATTAGCAAACCAGTATTGCACACAGTTGCTTGTTAAGGAAGTTCAATCCTCACTGACTACATGACTAAACTTACCAAATCTACTAACTATATTTCCCAGCTGATAAGACATTACTAGTGGTGAGACACACCCTATAGTTAGCTTGGTAATTCAAAAAAAAAAAAAATTCATTTTATACGTATCCTGTGACTGGATTCTCGATGGTTGGCAAACTCCTCCTTACAACTCGACCTTTGAGTGCAAGGAAGCAGGGTAATTTTTAGGGCATTTCCAAGAAAAAAATGCATCTTATCAGCAGAGATATATATGGTAAATAATAAACAGTGTGAATTATTTTCTGTTTCTCAGTCTGTATCAATGGACTCTTTCACTTGGAGTTGACAATTTTGCAGATAAAAAATATCTCCTATACACCATTTTAAACAACGGACTCTCCCACCGAAACAAGTTCATAGTAGTTCCTTTCCTAAAGCAAAATCATCTCATTAAAATTCAAATACATCAGAAAATTTTCTCACAGGGTTAACAAACTGATATCAACACATCATAGCCAAATGGCAAGGCATAAGTGATGCTGTTCTGAAGGACATTCATATCAAAGAATTGTATATCATTGACATTTGATATTACTAATAAAAGCAGTGAGCCAAGCCGTCCTTCCATCAATATCTAAGGAGTGCCTTCAGATACCTGGTCCACTGCTTGTAGGGAGCTGAAACATGGAACCTAACCAAGAGACAGGCCTGCAAACTGAGAAGTATGCAACATGCACATGAGAGAATCATGCTCAACCTTACATTGAGAGATCACAAGACAGCACAGTATATAAGGAAGAAAATGGGAGTCCGTGACATCATAGAAACTATTAAAAAACTCAAATGGCAATGGGTAGGCCATGTTGCAAGAATGAAAGACAACCGATGGACATCACGTCTCACAACATAGATCCCCAGAGATCACATAAGAAACCGAGGCCAACAGAACACAAGATGAGGAGATGAACTTGACAGATTCAAGAAATACTGGCTCCGCGATGCCCATGATAGGAAATTGTGGCGAATCCTGGGGAAGGTCTATGTCCAACAACGGATGTTAAAAGACTGATGATGATGATGAAAAAAAAAGGGGGGGGGTAAATTATTGGATTATCATTGTCAGACTCCAGTACAAGTTAGAATGGACTTTGTTTCCCACCCCCATAGCAAGAACAATCCTCAACAAATTTTAGAGAGTAAACTCTTCACTGACAGTTTGTCATGTCATGTCACGTTGAGACTGTTAACATTACAGTGATTTGGAATAATAACTAAGAGATTGTTTGGTAGCTCTCCTACCAACTGAGCTGAAGTGACGAGTTTTATATAACTATGAATTTATTCAATACAGAACTTGAAGTAATCATCACCAGTTGGAATAGAAGTAGGAGTAAAGTTTGATCCTGCAGCAGCCAGGCTTGTTTTTATCATCCTGCTCCTTTGAATGAGCAACCATTATGCTTTCTCATTCTTTTTACAATTCATTTTCCTTATATTTCATCCTTTCTCTTCTCACTCCCTACCCATCCTTGCAATGTAAAGAAGGGTAAGATTGGAAGGGTATGCTTATGCTTGCATGAGAGAAAAAAAAGGTCTCCAACTTCGCTATATAACAGTCCCCCTCCTCACCAATTTGAAAAGCTGAAAGGTGGAGTGTGCTGATAATGTTTTTACTTTTCTGATGATCATTGAGTTTTTGTCCAAGCAATGCTTAGGTTTATGAAACAAAGGTCTGTTATTCTAAACAAAAATTGTATAATAAAAGAAATGATTTATTCTGTGTATTGATTTTTCTTCATCATTCATTATTATTTCATCCTATAACAGGTGCAGCATTCAAGTTTTACTGCGCTGCATAATTTTTTCTTGTGCGCAGCCATGTAGCTTAGAGTATAAGATAATCCCCATCCAACCTCGCAACATAATAAACAAAGGTAAAAATGGGAGAGGGTGCTTATGCTTGAGTGGAAGCGAAAGGGACTTAACCATCACTATAACTGCCATTCATTACTCCTCCCTCACAAATCTGAAGCCTAAAAATCAAGTCATATCGTAAAAGTAATACACCACAGGAGTAGGGGTAGATTAGCATTAGTAATCAGAAATTATGATAACAACACATATATTAGTTTAATCTGCCTTTGTATATTATTATAATTAGAGATACATTTCATATATAAAAAATTACTTCAACGGAATTAGATACATATTTTAATGATGATATCTCAATGGTCAATTACTGTGGAATCTCCACAGATCGAGCTAGTTATTATTGTTGGTGAGGAACTCATTAACAGCACCCTAATAACATTAGTAGAATTTAACTATTTAAGAGCAATTATCGCTGAATTCTTACCATACACATTCACTCAGTCAGTAGATGATACATATAAAAATATGGCTACAAATCTGCCACATACATGACCAACAAGTGGCACTCATATATTGGCATAATTCTGAAGTAAAATACAGCGGTTGTTTCATTCAGATTTTTGCCATGATTTTGAAATAAAAAAAGCAGGGTTTCTTGTAAAATGGTAGGGAAGTTGTACTAAAAATTTTAAAATCCAAGATGAACACTATTTAATGATCTCATTGTATGCAAATTAAATAAGTAGTAATAATATTTTTTTCAAATATAAATCTTGTGCCATCCTGATTATTTCATTTCTTAATAGCAACAATCTATCATGAACTATTCTTCCTCTTTGACCCTACATAAAACACCAAGTCAAATTTACAAAATAGCTCTCAAAAACATGAGGTTCAAAGGGTAAATTGAATGCTATCATCTCTATTGAATGAACTGAAATGAGGTGCATCCCTCCAGAGATAGAGTCAGTGCTCAGAGACGGATCTAAGACAATGAATGAGAAAAAAAATGAAAAGCATTTTCAAGTCCAGAGGGGAAGAAAGTGTGTTAGTTTGTGTGCATATAGTAGACGAGAAGGGCGACAAGAATCAGGAAGGATTTACAAATCTCTAATAATCCCAGTCACCAGGTGTGTGTCATGCTTTTCTCTTGCTTGTGACAGTTTGTCTTTTAAATACTACTAACTGACTTACTCTGTGCCCCCAAGATCTAATGAACACACCATTGCTTACAGGATTAAAAAAATTATCCTCCTAATATTATTGATATAACAGGCCTTGGTGTGAATTGAGACAAGAAAGTAAATTCTCACATCTAAGTATTGTATATGCCTCTAGCAATTTAAGTACCATATATGCCATTATATAAGATGGACATTTTATTGAGAAAAAAAATGCAAATATTTCTCTTTGTCCAAAAGGGGCTTCGATGAGTTGCAAGGAGCGGTAATCCTCCAGTTTTTTTTAGCCAGGTATGTCTGGTATTTCTTTCCAAATTTATAGTATTTAGTCATACATGGACATCACAAGGAAATTAACCAAATCTGCGATACTGTTCGAAAAAGCTCAAAATCATCTCTTCCTTCATTCTTAAATTCATACATGAAAAATTCAAATTTTAAATCAAACGGAATAATTTCTGATAGAAGTTACTTGCCATGTACTTTAAGGTTATTATTCTTTAATGCAAAATACGGAAGAGTTCCATCATTTTAAATTCTAGGTCTGGACCAAGTTTCATATCAATCCAACATGATGTAGTTGAGAAAATTGATATTCAACATTACTAGTTGTGGTATTAGTAGTTGTAGTAGGAGGAGGAGGAGGAGGAAGTGGAAGATGAAGAAGGTTCATCTGAAGGTACGGACCAAGTTTTATACCAATCTAATATGATACATTGGAGAAAATTGATATTTAATACGTTGGCAACTGACAGACTGAAAAGTTTTATAAGTAGGTGTTGGATGCATCTAAAAAGAAAAAAAAGTAGATCCTCATTTAGATGAGTGTGATTAGGAAGAAAGGCAAAGGCTGCTAAGGCGAAGCCGAAGACCAAAGATAAACAAAGAAAACAGCTCAAGCCTCAAATTTTTGTCTGAGATGAGGAATTATCATTACCACCAGGTTCCCCCCAGCTAGTTCCTATGTAAGGCCTAAATGCGACTTTTTGCCCTAATAAGAGACTAAAACTGTTTTTTTTCAAGGTTACCTTAATTCTATCTGATTACAATGCACCACTTATGCTACTTACAGATCACATATAGATAATTGGTATCAGATTTTCAATTCTATACCGATGAATAGATACATTGAAATCAGATCATTGTCATAGGGGAAAGCATGAACAGACTCACCATTATCATATTCAAAGACTAATATGCGAAAAAACATGCTCTGGGTTCCTATTACTAACCACAAAAACTTTGACAGCCATAGCTCTAGCCATCCTTTCAGTATGCTAACACAGACATGCAGACAGGCATTAAGTGAATTGAAGTAAAAGTAAATTTTCAGGTGAACTTTAATGCTTCTTAATCCCTCATTTTAAACTTTGAAAATATTGGAATCTTCAGAAACTAACTTGCTAGCCTATGTTTCCTCCCCACTGCCAAGGGCCCCACCCAAAACTGGAAGAAATAAGCTATATCATGCCTTGTTTGACTTCTTTTGAATCAAGGATTATGAAAAAATTTAAAAAATGAATAAAAATGGCAAGTAAGATTTTATTTGTGACTTACGTCATGATAGCGATAGTAATTCAAACGCCAGTCACAAGATATCTTGTGTTGCGTGTATATTTGTGAATCGTGTGCTGATTGAAATTTCTGAGTTCAATGCTTCCATCCCAGTCATGAATATTCTCGTTTTTGGCTTTTTGAATTTTCTGGTTAGTTTGTAAAGTCGCAGGGGTCTATCTGTCAAAATCATATTAGTTACTTTGGAGATAGAAGTGATCACACGCAAGATTTCTACTTTTTTTTTTTTTCCACTTGAATTGCCAAAATGACAAGATCCAAAAGATACAATGCAGAGGAAGTTGATCTCGTGATCACAAACAGGGAAGTTTAAAGTGACTCTTCAATATCTCCAATTACTTGATTAAATAGGAGAGCTAATGATGAAGAAGCTTTTTCAGATAATTCAAACAACGAATATGTTATATCCTCTAGTAGTACAGCTGATGCATGTGGCAAGTCAAATTTCTTACTTTTATTTTAGGTCTTTTTTGCTTATGGATCTTCGTTTTGTTACCCGACATATAAAATATCAGAACAGCTGATACTCAGAAGATTTTCTGACTTACATAATTTTCATTGACTTTCACAGCAACTTATGCCATGCTCTGTAAATTTCATTTAGGAAGCATTTAGCAGAAAACTAACTGCAAACATGATGACTAATGCTGACGATGAATAATAGTTTTTTTAAAATAACTCTCGACTCTGATATAATCAAGGCGGGGGGATATTTGGGAGAAGTGAAAATGGTAATGAACCTTAATAGATGGAATGGGCATTTTGTATCTTTTTGAATAGGAACTTTTTCAAAAAGTTAATAAGCAGGGGTAGGTACGAATATTCCAGAGTTAAGAGTAAGTTAGCTTACATATCCCTCGTAACTAATCCTTTTTATTGAGACCAACAGGAACGTATTTTCATTACATTTTTAAAAAATAGGTTTTCATGCATTCTCATCACTCACATAGTACTCAAATGTTTATTTAATCCTCGAGTTACTTACAGGTACTAAATTTTGGGGAATGTTTATATAATGAAAAAAAATCTCAAATGGCGGTGGGCTGGCCATGTTGCAAGAATGGCAGACAATCGATGGACATCGCGACTCACAACATGGATCCCCCGAGACCCCATGCGCAACCGAGGCCGGCAAAATGTTAGAAGGAGAGACGAGCTAGACAAGTTCAGGAAGTACTGGCTCTGTGACGCCCATGATAGGGAAGTGTGGCAAATCCTGGGGAAGGTCTATGTCCAACGACGGACGTTAAAAGTCTGATGATGATGATGATGATGATGATGATGATGATGATGATGATGATATAATGAAATCAATTAGTATGCAGCACATAAGATGGAAGCAACAGAATAGCAGAGATCTACATTTTTCAATTTATGGAAACCTATAGACGTTCCTCATCAAAAAAATATTTATTGGGCTTTCACTTCATACAAGTCCTAGGAGCTAGCCATCAATTGAAGATTTACTGATATACTTTATCAAAACACACTCTTCCAAAAAGTATTGCCACAGAGTCATTTCCAGTGGACGAAGTAATTTTTGCATTTTACAAGTGACAATGATGACAGCTGATTCTCAAAAGTCAAGTGTCTTTTATTATTTCAATAAAAGAATGCAGGATCTGTATATAGTCATTTGTGTTTTTGTCAATACATAAGAAATAAAAGTCAGAAAAATATGGTGAAATGTTTTGAATTATGCAAGTCAACAGGATTGGTGAGGAAAAAAAAAAAATCACAATTTACAGCGGAGAACTATTTGATGATCCCTACAAAAAGCTCAGTAGTTGTTTTGCACCTATTGGAGTATTATCTTGATAGAAGCTATACTCTTGGGTGCTTAATTTCCGTTCCTCTCACTTATTTCAACCCTGGGCTTATTATCTGTAGTAGATTGAAGCTCAAGAATAATGTTTAGAGAAGAAATTAATTTATCACCGCTTCCAACTCTCAGGAGACAGGACTAATAATCTACTGATGGCTGTGGCCATGGTTTCTCACTACCTGGCTCATTTCAACCCGAGGCTAATAAAATTATAACTCCGATCAGTGTCCCTATCTTGGTTGTTATAGTCATGTGTTGTACCTTCTGGCCTCTTTCAGGTGTCTATTATGAGCTGGTAAACCTCAGGAAATTTCAAACTGCACCTTCTATTCAATCCATGGGGATAGATTGCTTTTGTTGTGCAGCCCATACTAATAATGGATATCATATATCAGTTAATTCTCCCTAGTTAATTCATCCTTGTGATGTATTCTACTCACCTCTTTCACTGAACAAGAGTAGACAACCTTTTTGTCTCACAACCCATCCACAAAAAAAAGAAAAGTATAGAAAAGTACTATTTCATGAATTAATGCTGATACCCACTACAGCATATATAAAAGCAATATCTACTTCTACTTATCAAAGGAAACCACTATAGATTCTTATTGCAAGGACTAAAATGCTACCCATACTAATTCGAGACAATTTATAGAGAAGTGACTCTTTAAACTTAGAGTCACAAAGACACACCACAGTATTCAGTAGTACCTAGGTAGAACCATCATACATTAGCTACCCACTATACCAAAATCAATAGAAATTGCCATGTGGAAGGCGATCAATTAAAAAAAATTGGAAAAGTAGACGTTAAATGAAGTTTTTCTAGATATAATAAGGAGTAAATTCTCGAATTTTCAGCCCTCTAGCTCCATTTGTATCGTCTGAACATGTGGTGCATACGTGGCCAGCCAGTATCCTTTGAAAACTGAAGAGACTTATGGCGACAGTTTTGGCTAACAGTTTTTAATAAAAATTAACAAGTTCGGTCTCACAAATTTAGTGGTTGGAAGGTTAAGAATGCCATACTTTCTGTCCTTGGCAACAAGCAGCAATGTGATCACAATATAGCTTGCTTGGGACAAATTAAGTAGTGTGCTCCCTAAAAAGAAATGCACACCCTCCTACCGAGTTAGTAGTATTGCTTTAGTTTTGCATTCCATACTCCAATAACTTAGGTCCTAAATTACAAGCAGTAATTATTATTTAATTTCTGAACAATTGAAGGTGTTACAATAAAAAGTTGATTTTAAGCAGCAATTATAAAATTCATTCTAATAGAATTTAGGGCATTACAATGAAATTGAATTCCAAGTAGTAATTATTAATTAATTTTGATATAATTGAGAGTGTAAGATACCATGAAGGAATGTGCAACAATATATGGTCAAAACATTGCTGAGATTCCAGTTGTACCATTTTAAGGTTAGAGGTAAGGGTTAGGGAATTCAGGAATTCAGTCATTGGAGCAGAAGATGTGAAAATAAATCAGTACTGCAATGTAGGTATTACCATACTACTTGTAATGCTTGTTCATTTCTTAACTACAGCTGCCAATAATTTCCTTCAGGTGATTACTTTGAGAAATAGGTTAATGATTTATATGATACTGTTAAAGAGAAATTGATTATCATCAGATGGATTATATAGGTAATCAGGATACTTTGTTTAGACCAATGATGGGGAGACAGCATCTACAGAACAATGTAAAGTTAATGAATAGATTTGTAAACGTCATTAGTGTACAATTAAGTTTGATTGAGAGTAAGTAAAGGTGAGGACTATATAATCTGAGAATTGTTGATTTTTGCCTTTCAAAATAGCATAATCTGAACATCATTTATTCACAGCAAATGACTTCAACAGAAAATGATTATAAGGAAAATGATAATTTTCATTTCTATTAGGTTGTTACACTTGAAATGACATTTTTTTTTTACATCAGAGACAATAATGCTAAAAGGGAAAGATCTATTTATGCGATATTTAGGCAGATTCTATATAAATAGAGATATAATTCATAGGTTTTTTGGAAGTCAGACTTTTCAAGTTAGGACATAATGCTGCTCAAGCAGCTGATAACATCAACAAAGCATTCAGAGAGTACAACAACAGTGTAAAATGCTCAGGATTAGTTCAATAGGTTTAGAGATATGGACCCCAATAGCAAACCTCAAGGGAGGCTCAAGCCTGTTTTTAATTATGAAAAATTATCAACAGCAGTGGCCAACGACCCACAGTTTAAGCACCCTCTTGAGAATTTAGGACTTCAACAGTGACCATATCACATCACGTCACCTCAAGGCAATAGGAGAAATTGAGAGGTTGGAAAAATAGGTCCCATATGAACTGAATGGAATGCTCCATAACAATTCCAGGCAGTTTTGCTTAAGCTTAGAGAATCGGGATAAGAGTCTTGCAACATTCTCCATAATCACTGAATATTTCTCCTTGAGATAATTATCTTTTCAAGCATTTTCAACTTCATATTCATAATAAAAGGTTCAATACTAGAAAATCCAAAATTTCTGTTTTTACTGAATTTGTAACCAGTAAATCTAAAGAATTCTACAGAGTTGGCAAATTATTATTAGAGAATCATTGGAAAATGATTTTTGCTTCAAAGTTACCATATTTTGATTAAATATTTACTGTATCGTCTTACTGAAAAGACACTTCATATGTAATAACCTATTGTGTAGAGAAGATAAAACCATACATTGAACAGCTGAAGATTTTCACACACAATACCAGGCTCGAAAGTAAAGGTAGATTTGTAGTAATCATACATTAATCTTTATTAAGATTAGCATCGTATCTTGGTTGTTTGATGAAGATATATCTTCAGTGGTATACCTAATGATTTCCATTTGGTATAGGCCTCTAATTGGTTGACAAATTGGTTGAGCAGGCTAAGTACGGGAAGAAATCACTTTCCATGTATGGTTGGTTATTTATAACTGAAATTAGCTAAATTTATATATATATATATATATATATATATATATACACACATACTCATTTAAAGCATTTTATATTTTCATAGCATTAGGCTCCATCCAGGATGAAAATTGATCATTTACTTCTTTCAAACTTACCAGATTTAATGGTTATATAGTAGATTTTTATCAGCTAAATCTAGGGAAAAAAATCAGCCAGATCTAGCCAATAAATGGCTAATTTGGAAATCTTTGAAGAAATTTACAGACAGAAAGAGCATTGGGAGGAGGCATCCCCTAGTACATCTGAATAGAATACTGTATTATAATGATAATTCCTCACCTAAGAAATTTCGACTGAACTGATTCCAAGTTGTTGAAAAGAATAGCTGCTGCTGCTGCCAACTGAAGCATATTTTCTGATTCATATGATTTCTATTCACTATTATGTCATGAGCATAAAAGAAACTGTACTGTCATTTTGAGCATGTATTTAAATGAGTTGATCATGAACTGAATCACAACTGACGAAACCTTAACAGGAGGTTTGAGAATGAACATCAATGGCCTGTTCAATATTCTCATGGGTAATCTTTACTTAATGCAGCTAAATTTTGGTTGGCTAAAAAATGGCTACCCCAATTGTATATTGTTAAGTTCCACAAACTCACTCACCTGCAGTTAAAAACAACACACAATTTCTGTCTGTCATTTTTAACATCAAGTGAGCAAGCATTCGGAAAATTCATGGAAGTAAAACAACATTTATTGAGTAATTCACACACTAGCTTACTCAATGTTAAAAACAATGCACAGAATATCGAATGAGCAAGCGTGTGGAACTTTACAATTGACAATTGGGGTAGTCATTTCATAGTCATTTACAATCAGGGTAGCCATTTCATAGTCATTTACAATCAGGGTAGCTATTTTATACAGAATTGAAATTTGGCAGCGTATAAGAAAGTATTACCTCTCAGAACTTTTAGTTTGAGTTGAAATGATAAAGATTATTTAACAGAAATTATCTGAGAAATATCTAGTAAGAAATAAAAAAAAAAGAGGGAGGATTGGTAACTTGGTCACTTTGGAATTGATAAGCCGAAGACTATCTATTTGGTACAAGTTAAGTAATCTATTTTAAAACAATCGAAAGTGTCACATATCATTGAGAAATGTGCAACAAGAGTTTGTAGTATTGCTTTATTTTTACATCTCATACTTATATGGCCGACATTCCTATTGCACCACATAAGTATTAGGTAATTCGGGACCACAGTCATCAGAGTATAGGATGCAAAAATGAAGCAACATTACTAGCTCTGTGGGAGGTGGCACATATCTTATCAAAGATAACACTACTCAACTTGTAGCCATTTATATAGAACCCCCTCTTTTACTTCCAGATCTGGCTTCATAACAGGAAGCAGAAGACTAGTAATTCCCAAAAGACAACCAAGTGGCAAAACAAGTGATACCAAATGTAACCAGAAAAGATATCCAATTTAAATGAATCTTAAAAAACAAAAACAAAACTCACATATTTCAAGTAAAAGGAATCCATATGCATAAAATGCAATGTTTATCTCTCTTTATGCATATTGTATGTAACGCTTTCCCATGAGCACTCAGACAATACACTTTAATCCTAGGCAGAAGTGCCAATCCCTACATAAATAATCCTGTCATTTTTGACAGGTACTCAGCTAATGTAGAAAATAATATTATTGCCAGATAAATAGGAAAACAGATGTCTACAATTCAAGAGCAAAGTTTGCAATGTTATCAGAAAACGTCAACCAAAATTGTCAATACTGGTTTCCTAAGTTCTCAAATGAGTCTGGCTGGTTGGTTATCTATCTATGGACACGCTTCATCAATGGAGCTAGAGGGTTGAAATACTCTAAATTGTGTCTAGAAAGAAATTTTGTTTCTTGAAAATCTCCACCATAGGTTTTTAGTCGGGAGGTTCAAATTACAATTTGAGTTTATGCTAAATCATTCCCTTTGTGCAAGACAATATTCATACCTTTTTTTAGTGATCACCAACCAAAAAAGACAAGAGAAGTTATTTATTTATTGATTACCCTAAACATGACATGCAGTCAAAAGACATTGGTCACATAACAGTCTCTATTGAGTGACTAACCAGAACTGATTTTATTTGTTCAAGTTCTGACTGAGCTTCCATTGCATAAATACGTCCCAATTTGAACTATCTTTAATACTAACTTCTTTTATTCAGACACGAGCTGAAGATGAGATTTGAGAAGCCTAAGTAACCATATCCTTGTTTTTTTAACTAAACACACCCTTATATTGTGAAAAGCTTTGTTTGTTAATAGCCATTCAAGTCTACTGGCCTAATACACTTCCTAACTGACTGATTATTTGCCTAGTTTGATGCATTGAAAAAAAAAAGAAAAAAAAAGCCTTTTACTTTTATATGCCGATTTGTCAGAATAAAAACAATGAAATTTTAATTTCAAGAATAATTTAAACAATATTTCATTTTTCAAATGAAAGAGTACTTTTTATGAACAGAACTTTTTGCAGGGCAAACTTTATGGGGTTTCAATTTTTAGTTTTTTTCTAAATCTAGAGTGTTTAATTTAATGAAGGAGCGCAAATAATACAAAAATAACACGAATGCAAAACACTACAGGACAAAATTTCGATTTTCCAGTCCCAACTGTACGCAATATTAATGCTAGTGTAAACCTGGCTTCCTCTCTCTCGTATCGATAACAGAAAGCAAACAAAAACACGGACATACACAGGCGGCGAAGAGAGAGAGAGAGAGAGTTATGGTTGAACGGTTACATATACTTACGATAGCTCCATTATAATGAAGATACCCACAGACTGATACCCAGTGAGGAATCTTCAAATCTAATTATATTTTGGCAGACAAATTTACAAAACTGTTTTTTTTTTGTTTGTTAGTTTTTTTTCAAACGATAGACGAAAACGCTGATTACCATTAATCAAATTTAAAAATACGGTTGTTTTTTGAAAATGTTTTTTTTTTTTCAACAAAAAAGTAAACGCTCATTATTATTTATTGTGTGGGCACGAATATTTTGAAAAATTTCTTATCTGAGATCAAGTTCAGCTTGCTCTAATGTCTCTGTGACACTAGTTGCGGGGACAAGAGCTGTTTTTCAATCAGCCAGGACCCCACCCTAAACTCGGCTTCATGTCAAGCATGCCGCTGTGCGGAGGCGAGTAAACAACCCATCTCTTAAATAAATGAGTTATCTTGAGTATTCCGTACCTTCAACAACTCTGAATAAATCAGATGCATTGGACGATGAATAAGGAGAAATCCACATCCACATGGTAAAATCCGAGTTTTTACTTCTCTAACAAATATAAATTAAATGAAAATTGAATTAAGCATCATTGAAACTCGGCGTAATTCTAATTTTCTGGTTTTAAAACGGCTAGGTTTCATTTCAAGATAAATGTATAGCTAAAATATTATACGCTCCAAAAGCTCATACAAAAGCTCCAGAAAGTATAATCATACACCGTGTTGATCAACACAACAATGCAAATAAAAGCCATTAATTTGTTCAGGCTCCAAGATGCTGTTAATCTTCAAATAACATTGCTCTCGCTCAGATGTCAAGCCAGTCAATGATAAATATAGCAACTTTTAGCCATTTAAAATGGCTATCGTCTTCTAGCTCCGTCAACCCAAAGATTATGCAGTACTGAGAATAATTCTCTTCTTGGGTGTATAAAACTTTTAATGCCTATCGAAATATATTCTTATTAGCCAACGTTTTTAATAAACCGCCATTTTTGCAATAAACCATTCTGCTGACACCAAGCATGGAGTAAGGTTAGAAATTATATATGTTCATGGTTGATTTGGGGTACTTCTTGGTATTTCTAAATACTTGAAATAAATTCTACCTGGCGTCAGATACGTAAACATTCTAGAACACTAAAGCATGAATTAAATAATTTCAATTTAAAGTAGCAACTATCTGTCGCGCGTGTGAACTAGGTGGGCTTTTACCTAAAATTATACACCTTGCCCCTGGTGCACTCTAAAGGCCAAAGGGTCTAGTAGTCTGGAGCACTTAACATAGGTACAAATTATTCTTTTATTTTTAAGTAGCCTATATTTCCTGCATGAGTAAACGAAGATTTTTTACTGATAACTTTACGGATAATCTCAATTCAAATAATACTAGTAACTAGATAATTATTTTTGTGCTTTGAGAAAAAAGCTTCAGTTGTTAGTAGTGTTCCATTTAATGCAATTGAGTAAATAATGCGATTAGGCAATAGAAAACATTTTACTTGACCTAGATACCTATTTTTAACAAGGTAATCAATTCAACAAGGACAGTAATTATAATCTAGCTTCTTAAAACATCACTCGTTCTTATTGCCACTGCCATCTTGGCAATATTTATAATAGCGCACCTCGGCAATTTTTAATGGCTAACAGTGGCTAGATTTTAACAAATGGCTAAAATTCAGTAGATTTAATTTCCTGGTCCCGATAAATGTATGCTACAATAACTCATACAAAGGCTCAAGAAAATAACGTATTAATCAGATATTGTTAAAAACAAAAAAAAAACAAAAAAACAACGTTTATTCTCCATAAAGATCTAAAACGTCGTAAGCGTCATTCTTGATCATAAGGTACCGTTCTTTATGGGTCATACTCTAATGGAAATACTCATTTTGTCTATTTATATTTATTGGAGCGTATATAGTTACCTGAATTAAATCTACCCAATTTTAGCCATCTTCAGCCATTTAAAATGGCCTTTCTCCGAAGTGAGTTATTGCGAAGATCGCCGTCATCTTTTTATTCTTTTAGCATAAAAAATGTTGATTAGCCATTTTCAAACTTGGATATTCGACATAAATCAACTAATATTTATCAAACACATAAGAAGCTTTAGCGTCAAGAGAATATTTCGCAATTACTTGATTTATTTGATTTGAAGTCACTAGTAACCGAACACCATCCAGTTGCAATTGATGAAGAGAAAGAATATGAGAAATCATTAAAAAAAAAAGGGAAAAGAATGACAAAACTATACTGATATCAAACAATACTTCACACCTGATCGGTTGGCATATCAATTTTCCTCATTAATTGATAAAGAAATTAATAGATAAATCGCCTCTGACTCTCTTCTCAAAACAATGAATGATGATGGAATGTAATGAATGAATGATGATGGCATAACTAACATAAGAGCATTAACAGTTCAAATGCTAGTTAAGATCCTTGTGATTTTAAATCGAAGATATCTATTAATAAAAATCAAATAATGAAATAAATTGATACGGGGGAGGGATATTTGTTGAATTAGAATTAATAATAAAATCTCGCCTGTCAACAAACGAAACAAAACACGGTATTTTTGCGCATTTATCTTTTCAAATAAGTTTCTCATGGTGATTTAAAGGCGTTATTGAATGTTGTGAGTGAAGCACAAAGAAAAGTAGACTATTTAAGGACATAAATAGAGAGTGAGCATCAGCGATTCAATTGGTGTTTATGAAATGAAAAAATAAGTCAAGTCAGAGACTTACGTTTTAATTTTGCATCATGTAAATTTTACAAGGAAATAAAAATAAAAATAATTTACTTTTAAAGTGCTAAGGCATTTATTTATTCTGTTCAATATTGTTGTTACAGCACTATAAATCCCTTACATCAACTTTTAATATCCGGTCTAAAATTACTTAAAGATTTACCGTAATTATTTGAAAATTAAAAAAAAACAACAAAAAAAACAAAAAAAATAAAATGACAAGTGTTGATCGAAATATACAAATATTTGAGCAACTCGTCGTTCCAGCTATAATCCGATTAAAAACTAGAATTACAAATCGAAGATCATAAATGAATGATGATAAAAAATAGTCAATCTATCTTGAATATCAGCCAAACTTAGGTCATATCGATAGGTTATTGATCAGGGAAGGAAAGCCATCACTCATTCATTTGAAACCTTGAGTTTGTTGAAGGTCATAAATAAACTGATGATCAGATGAATTCAATAATCTTATGTTAGCCTGCAACCTTAACAAGTGGCGTGAAATTAATCTGTTACGACTCTATTAAAGAAAACCCAAGACGAAGAAGAAAAAGTAAGAAGCAATCGTCATTTAAAGGGGAAAAGTAAAAGAAATCAAATCAGCAGGAAATATCGATCTCTTTCTCTTTTCAACTAAATGGTATTGCGATCTAATATTATAGTTATTTTTGACACTGGGAAAGGGATATCAGGAAAGGCAAAGGTATTTATCGAAGTAAAAAAATAATCGTTTGCATCAAGAAAGTGGGAATGAAAACGAATAAATCGGTTTATTGATTTAAGCTAAGATTGACAAATATTAAAAAAAAAAAAGGTGGGAGACAAAATCACAAGGTTTTCCGAATATATTTTAAACGATTCTAAAACTGAACCAATGCCATAAGTAATCACAAAAGCCTCGTTTGTTGATTTAACCAGATTTCAGTTTAAATTCTACTGTTTATTTAGATTCCGTCTTACCTTTTTTCAGCTTCTTCAAGTGATGTAGCGAAACATTAAAATGCTGCCTCCTCTCTGCCAGTAGAACGTCGTCGTCTCCCACACATAGAGTTACTACAGCAAATAGGTAATAATACCATGGACCAAGCTTCTTCACCTGGCATCAATCAAGAATAAACATTCAAAAGCTATCGAACATCAGAAGAAATTGTTTTTCTTCTTCTAACTATTCACTTTCTCTCGTTTTTCCTTCGATAATGAAGAAACTTTCACGCCATCAGCAAAGATGCATTCTGGGTACAGTGGGCGTATCGACAATCAGAAGCCATTAGTAGTTTCGTATTAATTTAGAAATCAAAAATATAATTGTGTACGTAGATCGTAAATGAGATTCATAAATCAATAATATTATACCTCGGAATGCTGTAATTCATTGATGAAAAATATATCGATTCATTTACTTGGGATGTTCTCTCTGTTTTAGGTGAAATGAAAAAATGCGTTAATTAATTCACGGATTTAAAATGATTAACAACCCCGTATTTTTCTTGAATCTTTCTCTTTAGAATTAATTTATTGATTTTGTTTTTGAATATTTATATTCCAAATCATTGAAGTAGATAACATTAAAAATAATTATAAATTATTCAAAATTTTAGATAATGAAAGTGTGACTAAATAGTAATTGCAAATCAAACAAATTTGGTATTTTTTTCTATCTTAAATAACGCCCAGCAACGACTGATTGAATAATTGTCATAATTTTGAAATGATATACAGAACTCTTATTTGATAATTTTGAAACTGCACTTTTTTATTTTCTTGAACATATCAGATAGCTTTTTAGTAATCTAAGCTAGATGAATGTTTGTTTCTAGTTTTATATTATTTAATTATTTGAAGTGCCACTTTAAAAGAACTCAATTAAATTAGATAATTTTTTTGTTAGATGCAGTTCAGTTACTATTCATTTCTTTGGTAAAATTGGAAATGCTTAAAATTCCGCTGCATACTAATTGATTTCGTTTTTCAAACATAAAATGACTGGGAAATTACAATTCTCCATATCATTTTAAAATTTTCTATCCGACTTTTAATTGAATTAAAGATTACATAATTAAACTCCAAAATCAAAATTACACAACAAAATACTTGAAATAATTTTATTTGATATTTTGGAGAAGAAAAGAAAGAAAAAACTTTCAACAAATCATTTCTGATAAAACCGCATTTCATTAAGAATAGGGAAATTATTTGGCTTGACAACTAAAAAATACGTCTCTCATCTATCTTTTTGAAACTTGAACTTCACGCAAAAATGCCAAGCAAACATTAAAAAGAAAAACAGCAATTTATTCCCAGCTATGTATTCCTACCAATTTATGTGAACTAAAGAAAATAAAATATTACTTTATTTTAAAATGTTTTCTGTTTTCTTTCTCAAAACAAAGTAATTGACAAAAATCACAAAAAGGTCTCTTATTGTGTGAGGTTCATGTCAAAATATTTTTTAAAAGTTAGTTTGAATTTTACAATGTTTATAAAGATCAAATAGTCAGCAAACAGGTACTTCTGAAGTACCAAAGACATTTGAAGAATTAGTTAATCATGATCAGCATTAAATCTTGAGGAATTAGAGATTTTGTCTCAGCTGTAGTTGATGTTCTGCTTTCGTTAATATATCCGGAAGTTTAGAGAAAGAAACCGGAAGTCAAGTTTTTTTAATTACATCTTTCTCTGTTTCTTTTCACAACATGGATCATCGCCAAGTTCTCAACTGATAATCATTATCATCATTTCTGTACGCATTTGTCTTTCAACGGGACAGAATTTTAAAGGTTGAGTTTCTTAATTTGATATTTCAATCCGCTTTGTATTCAGTATGAAACATTTGTTTCAAAATTATGACGTTGGAAAAATTTCTGCTTTGAAAAATCCCTTTCAAGTCCCATTCATAAAACTTATAGAAGAAAATTAAATACAAAGTAAATAAATGAACACTATGTATTTTGTTATTACTTATCATCAATGAAATTGATATCTTTCAAGATTAGTGATACATTCCAAGACTCTCGTACCACTTTTTTCTTTTCTTTTTTTTTCATTCCTTTATTATTCACAAAAGGTTTTCTGTTAAATTTCAGTTCTAATAATCATGAGAGCTGTTTTTTGGGAATTCAATGCAGAAGATGAAGAGGTACCGAATTTTATTCTAGAAAATGATGTGAGTATCAATTTCCCCATCAACTTTTAAAACTAACTTTATCTGTCAAATTTTCGTTCATTTCGTTACTATTTTATTTATGTTAAATTGAATGCTTTTTGAAAGCATTAATTTGTATTTTTATGATATTCCATTGCTTGGTGTCAGCTGTTGATGTTCAGTTTCATTATTATGTTAGTTTTTTTCTGTTATGCAAAGGCAAGTCAAGAATAAAAACATAAACAACCGAATGATAAGACAAAACGAATTTCATGTTATGCTTTTTCGTTTGAAAATGCAGATTAATTAACTTTTGCTTTGTTTTTTCGTCAACGTCATATGAGCCGGTGTTATTCGAGGTATTAAAAAAAAGGTACCAAATGAAATTCAAAGCCTTGATTTAAATGAATTCATGAAATTTATATCGAAAGTTTGACTTGACAAATGATAATTATGTTTATAAGATCTTTCTAATGGAACGTTTAGGGGGCGTATTCTCGTTTATTCCTTACTTCGTATTCATTGCTTACTTGTTGATAAACTTTTGTTTTGAAGACATCTGCAAAATTTAGAAAGTAAGTTGTGGTCAAATTAAAAAAAACAATTTATTATTAACGAAAAAAAAAAATAATAAAAAGAACGATTGAGAACATTAACGATGAAAGAGATGAATATCTTCTTTTAAATATGTTTTTCAAGTGACAACGCTTTATTGACTATGTTGTTAATTTTCACACGTCGTGATTTTAGAACTAACCCATCAACTGGCATAAAATACAATATTTTTTCATCTAAAAAATTGAAAAAAGTCATGCATAATTAAAATTGTGTCCACTGACAGATTATGATAATTAGTTGTAAATATATGGTTGTTAGGTAGTGTGGAAACTATTCTCTAACTACTTGTTGAAGTTTCGTCTGCTTTGTTTCCCCATCTCCTATGAATATAAAGTGAAAATGGAATCCATACAATAATTATTGATTCATTTTAAAATAATTTATGACGTTACAATGAACTGAATTCCAAGCTGTGATTATCAATTCATTTTAATAGTATTCAATGCGTTAAACCATTGAGAAATGTGCAACTTCATTGTCAAAAAACAGCACTCGGTCAAGTTTATTATGTATTAGATGAGTCAACATGAGTTACTGGGTCCACAAAGTTGACTATAATATTGCCGTTTTCATGTACTTGATATGGTTCTACAAAAATGTCGGCAATTTTGTTATAAACTCTTCAATGGTTGGTTAGTTATTTTAAATAGGCGTATGAGATTAGAAAGAAAGAAAGCCGAACCTCCAATTAGTATTAATAGCTCTGTTGGAGGGACTGCACACCTGAACTTGGAAAGAAAGCAGACGACACTCCTAAAAGTAGTTATCAATAGCCCTGTTGGAGGGAATGCACATTTTCTAAAGGACTAAATTTCTTGACTTATATCCTATACGCAGGGATAACCTTAAATATTTTCGTCTTTTCAGGTTCCTATTCCCTCTCCAGGACGAAATGAAGTTCAAGTGAAAGTAAAAGCTTGTGGCCTCTCTGCTATCAATGTTAAAGTAAACATATCTCTTTATCCTTACACTCTCCTGTGTCATTTTTCCCTCCAAAATAAGGAATCTTTATTGTCATCGTTCACTTCTGATATTTTCTCAGTGTAAAGATTGTATGATTCAAATAATTATTTTTTTAGTTGTAAAGATTATCAGAAGTGTTTTAGCACAATCAACTACTGCCATCATCAGACCTTTTGATTCTTAATTATTGGTTTGCTGGCAGTGAACTTGTTTGCACAAGTAAATTAGGATTTTAAATCCACCTCGCCTGATGATGAGGCGAATTTAAAATCCTAGTTTACTCACGTGGCAAATATAGAAACTTTAAATCAAAACTATATTTACTTTGTTTCCTAGACTCTTCCCATTGTGAATTTTTTTCTCCATTATTTTTAACTTATTGTACATTGAACTAGATGTTAAAAAAAAATGACTCTGGCTCTCTTGATAGACAATGGAACAAGACTAATGTGACTTCTCCAGGGTGCAAGCATGTGGAGAACACGTGATATCCAGTTGATAGAACCCCCACTCCTGTCTTTCCAATGTTGCCTAAAGGAAAGCAGAGCAATACGTTTGGCATCAGCATGGCTGCAAGAACTGCTAGAAGGAAGTTGGTATCCATCTACCCTGAAGGAGTTCCATCCGCTGGTTTGGAATCGGATTTCCATCTCGACTGGTTGCCAATCAAAGCTGCAGACACCAGTCTGCACTGCAATTTACCTGTAGTTGAGTTGAGAAGAGATCAATTTATTCCTTTCCAAGAAGCATTAGTGCAAAGTGAACGCAAACTGTCTTGGCTTGAGTTTGAACCTGGGTTATCAATTCCATTCTCCATGCTCTGAATTGCCCCCAAAATAAACAAAATGTACAAGTAAATTCCTGTTTCTTTCTATCCATAGTTTCTAGAAAAGTTATACAAAAAATCTCCAGAGAAAAGGAACCAGCATAGTGTTGGTCAGGAAGTGTCTGGAATAATCACTCAGTTAGGAGAAGGTGTATCAACATTCAAAGTTGGAGATGCAATTGTAGGTAAGTCTTGTTGTATATATATATATATATATATATATATATATATATATATGTATAGTTTTACATTCTTTCTAACAAGAATATCTGAATAATCTTATGATTATGAAAAAAAAGAAAATGTAACAAAAATACATGAGTAGCCTGGCTGCTGTAGGATCAAACTCCTCTCCTACTTCTATTCTGACTGAAGATGATTGCTGAAACTTTTCTATTGTATATATAGAAAAATTGTAGTATATTATAAGACTTGTTGAAATTTGTCCGTCAGTAAGAGAGCTGGCTACCAATCACTTGGTTGTGATTTTAAATCACAGTAAGGAAATGTTCATGTCATAAATGTATTTGTTCATTAGAATGAAATAAGCCCTAGTATATTTCTGAAACAAATTTTCATAGATATGTAAGACTTGTTGATTCAGCTCTGTTGGTAATTCCAAATCGCGGTAGGTGAATGTTAATTTTTCTTATCAGTTTGGTTCAACATGACGATGCAGACAGTGAAAGGATTATTTGGTGAGGATTGTTCTCGTTATGGTAGAAAAGCATAGTCAACTCTAGCTTTGAACTAGAGTTTGACAGAAGAAAACAAGTAAAAAAAATTTTGAAAGTATTTAATCTCGAAAACAACTCACTAAATCTATGAACCCTTGAATTTATCCAGTTTATAAACTACTGGTGATGTTTTTCTACTTGTTTTTGAGAAAGCTTATTGATCTTATATTTTTTCAACAAAGTGAAATAATAGTTATATATATGATAATAGTTATATTTTCTCTTTTATAGGTATTCTTCCTCTGTGTAGCATGAATCCCGGATGTGCTGAATTTTGTACCTTCCATGAGTACGATATAGGTAGGTTATTTTCTGTTATTATCTGCTTTGAAAATATACAATTATGCTTTTTGGTGTTATCAATTTCTATATTTGTCACCTTATAGTTCCTAAAATTATGTTTGTGATTCCTTTTCTTGAAATCTGAAAGCACCTCTTTGAGAACCACAGTCAGATCAGTGTTTAAACAGCTGACCATTCAAAATTGAAAATACTGACAAAAGTCCTTTTAACTCCTAAATTCTCCAACTGCTTGAAACCATTGCTAAGCTCAGTGGAACTCTCTAATGAATGGAATATTTTTTAATGGAACTCTTATGAATTGAATATTTGATTTTTTTTTTTTTTTTTTTTTTTTTTTTTTTTTTTTCAAATTACTTAAAAGTGCAAGGGATGTAACTTTGATCAAAAGTCATCCCCTTGCTTCAAGATTCAAATTTTTTGATATTATTTCAAGAATTAAATGTATGTGTGTGGGGAGACACATTATTTTGCCACAGATTTTGAAATGAGTAATTAAAAATGTTCTTTTCCTCCTTTTGTATTCAGTGAAAAAGCCTGAAATGTTAAGTTTTGAGGATGCGGCATGTGGTATTGGAGACTGTGTTCGCGCATACACCGCTCTTCATTGCCTTTGTCGGCTTTCTGCTGGGGACACACTTTTGATAATTGAAGGAGCTACACCTTTTGGCAATATGGTCATCCAGTTGGCACTTAGTTGGGGAGCTAAGGTGATTCTCGCATATTTTTTGTTCTTCATTATTTTGAAGTAAATAAAAAAAAATATATATGTATGTAAATAAAAAATGTTAACAGAATTGAAAATACTGAGAAAGCCATTTGTTATAATCACTGGATAATGTTATGCTTGAAAACATATCACACTGGATTAAAATGATAACTCCTGCACTTAAGGTATGAGGGGCTATCAGAAAGTTCCCAGACTTGGCCCGCAAAAAAATTGTGAATTTTCATAAACTAATCCTGTAATCCCCATGTATAATCTACATTTTTTTTCCCAAAACTTTTTGGTAAAAAACCCTGGTGCGTATTATCTACAGAAACCGGCACTGTTCATGGCGGTAGTGGCAGTATTTTACAATGAAATATTCTTTTAATCACTTATTTTTCTTGTAATTAAAGATTGCCATCAACCCTCACAGGCCCTATCTGGGTTCAAAATTAGTTTCCACACACACATGCATCCCCCACATAGACACACACACACACACACACACACACACACACACACACACACAAACTAACTCACATTTTCCTGCTAAGTTTGTGGGCATTGAATTTATTTTCATGCAAAAAATGGATTATCAAGGGGGAATACATTGCTCAATCAGGAGGTGGGGGGATTATCTTCGATAGCTGATTATACATGGGGAAATCTTGTATGGTAAAACATGCCCATGAGTTTACATTAAAGAAAAGATTCATCTCCTTATATAATATTTTAAAAATCCCTTCTGGTCTCTCTGTTTTGTTTTTTTGGTCAATTGATTTGAATTGCAATGATTTCTTTTGTTCAGGAAACTTATCTTTTTTTTTCTTCTTCAATTTGAGGGGGAAAAATTTTGTAAATTGCTTTGCATTAACAAATCTTTTTTTCAATTAGAAAAAGTAGATAATGTTTTCAAAAACTGTTTCTTTGGATTTTTCTTGAGGTCATAACCACAGCAAATAGTCCAGAGGAAAAAAAATATATAGCATCTACTCATCCAGCTGTAGGTGAGGATTTACTCTTTTTTTCTTCAATTTTCATTTTAAACATTTTTAAAAGATTTTGCTATCTACACATATGATGGATAATTCTGTCATTCTAAGAGGTGCAACTGATTAAGTAAAATAAAATTTCATTAATGTTGTAATGTCATAATAAAAAAGCTGAATATGAAGAATAATGTTAGTGGTTGACTGTTTTCTCCAAGCTCACTGTAATGTAAATGTCTATTATCCATGTGTATGGATGCACATTGCAATTTATATATTCAATATATTCTAACGTTTCTTATGACATGAGTGATCCAGATTCCTCCATGCTCAAAGAATCCCTATTTCCTGTAATGAGCAGAAATATTCAAATGATTACATAATTCTAACTTATACTGGTTACTGATTAAATTGTTGTCTATGAATTGGTTGCTAGTCAATCTGTTAAGTTTTTTTTTTTTTTTTTTTTTTTTTTTTTTTTTTTTTTTTGAGAATTTGGACTTTTTTTTTGTGATCTATGTCCAGCAAAAGGGGAGAGAAGTTACTCGTTCATTGTTCATCCCTTTTTCCTAATTGATTGATCAGACCAATGCAGCATGCTGCCAAAAGACATTGGTCTCATGACAGTTTCTGTTGGGTGACTAATCAGACCTGTTTGAATTAAGTCCATACATTTCTAAATAAAAAGTTAATTTCTTGAAAGCACTTGTACATAATCTTAAATTTGAATATTCCAATATCTAATATGTTAAACATTGATTTTTAGCTTTTTAATTTTGAACATTTCTTGGAGTAGTCTTAGCAACAACCAATTGACCAAATGCCTTATATCCAGCTTAGCTAAGCATGTGTGATGGTTAGCAAACCATTTCACTAGTGTACTGAATTGGTACCCTTTTATTATGGCTTTATGCTAAGCTAAGTAAATAAGTATAATGTGATTATTTACAAATCTATTGTTTTAACTCTTTGGCATCTGAAAAATGCTTCATCTGTTGTCGGAAGGCAGGAGATCTTTCAATTTTTGAAAGCTTTTACTTGGTAATTTATAATGATACAAGATTAACCTTTTATTTTACAAACTGCAGGTGTAATTATTGACCGAATACATAATTTTTATTTTAATCCTTGAAAGTTGCGCTCTAAAATCTTGTAAGGTATTAGAAACCGTCAATTAAAACTCACAAAATAGGTCTCTTCAGTTTTTAAGCTAGTCTAGCTACCTATATATGCATCAAGTGTACAGGCTGCACCAGTGGAGCTAATTGACAGAAAATGTAAACATTTACTCCTTGTTATATCTTGAAAAAACTGTTATTTTGTTACCTCCACCCCACCCATAGGTTTAGTGAGGGGTTAATTTACATTGTAAGTTTATGCTAAATCTATCATTTAGTTTGTATCCAGTAGCATTCTTGCTTGTCTTTTGGAAATTCAGACTTTTTTTCAGCAATCACACCAAAAGGAAAGAGGTGGTTTATTCTTTGATCACCCCTTTTTCTAATTTTTCATTGGTCACCCCCAACACAACATGCTGCCAAAATATGTTGGTCATGTGACAGTTTCTATTGAGTGACTAACCAGACCTGTTGCTTTTCAATTTTTCTATCAATGATAGAAAAAGATCGCTAGTACACTTTTAAAAAAGCTTTTGTATTTTAAGCAAAATAATTATATGAGAAAAAAAAATCAGAAATCTGAAAACAAGTTTTTTAAATCTATCTATGAATGAAATAAAAAATTTTGATTTGAAAATTCTTTTCAGCCCAGGTTATAGAATTGAGTTATCGTAACAATATGCTGTCAAGTAGTATAATGGAAGAAACTGGAGGACTTGGTGTAGATTATATCATAGATAATGGAGGTGAGTGAGGTTCATTTATATTTTTTCTTCAAATATTTAAATATAATTTATTCACGAAGATTGCTATTTATTAATGTTTGTCCATTAATCTGAGTAATATAATCAATAAAAAAAAAACACTTGTTGCATGTACTATTGGTTTTAATAATATTAATTGGCAAATTAAGAGAAATTACCTGCAAATCATCCACCTTCAGGATTTCAGGTGTGTCTACAAATTATGCAAGGAAATCATTTGAAGTTGGAATCTCAGTGACAAAGGTCTATCATAATTATTATTCACATATGAAACGAAAAATATGTTACTAAGAAAATTATTCTTGAAAATATACAAAACACAAAAAAATGCTTTGTTTTTGCATAACTGAGTTTGGAATTTGTTTTTTTTATTAGAATTTAGATTTACCAAAATTCATTGAATTCAATTGAAGAAATCTGTGTTAGCGCTACAATTACTCAACAACTGGCCATAGTTTGAAATTAACATTCAACAGATATATTTGTCTGTAAATAAGGCTAAGCAGTGTCAAGCTAGAAGTTTTTTGATCAGAGGTTCTCGAGATATCTAATGAAAAATAGAGATCTTTCTTAATATTCTATGAATTATCTCCCTTTCATTCTTTAGACTTATCTTAATTTAGATATAAAATGTCTAAATTGGCAACTGAAGAGAAGT
Organism: Thysanoteuthis rhombus; assembly: GCA_963457665.1. NCBI lineage: Eukaryota > Metazoa > Mollusca > Cephalopoda > Oegopsida > Thysanoteuthidae > Thysanoteuthis > Thysanoteuthis major. The sequence continues at coordinate 33,787,560 of OY735218.1, forward strand.
AATCAAAACTCTTTGAATATGGTCGACGCAAAATTATTTTACATGACAATTATGGCAGGCTGCTCTACACTCCATTAATTTCAGCTTCTTCCAAATATGCACCTCCATGTTCTTAACCTTTGGCTTTTTTTTCTCTTTTAAAAGCACCTAAATTTACTGACCCTGAAGACAAGGGGTTTTTAGATAGCCCAGATCAACCACCGTCTATAAAATATGAGCTGATATCTTGCCTTGGATCCTTTGGTAAATGGGTAACAATACAGTCAGACCTTCAGGTACAGTTGTCCTATATGAGGTCTGTCCAGAAAATATCCAGTCATTTAATATCAACCAAAAAAGATACTACCAAGGGTGATTGGTACCTTAGTCCAGTTCTAAGTACCTCCCTTCGTACCTCAAACACTTATCGCAACGGCCCTTCCCCTTTTCTAAGCAGTCTTCAAATCTTTTGGATGGCAATCAACTGCCATGTCACTCTCTGCTCAATCTAGTCCAAGGTCTGAAATCTCTTTGTGAAAAGCCAGAAGTTGTTGAGAGCCAATTCTGAATTGTAAGGAACTAACAGACCTGGGTGATATGATGTTTTGCAAAGGAAAAACCCTGCAGGAGACATGAAGAATGACTTGCTTGGTCATTGTGAATGCAACTCTTACAGAGTACACAAGCTCACTCAATGGCATCTCACTGCCAACTGAGTTATGTGTGTTCAGGCATGTGCTGTAAGATCTTCCCTGACTGGTTGCCAGATCATGTTGAGGCTGCACAAATGGCTCTCGAGATATTCATAATGACTGGATGCTTTCCAGACAGACCTTGTAAATATGAAATTTTTATTCATTTACAAAAAAAAGTTTTTCTATTTCCATATTTATCCCAATGAATGCTTTATCTTGATGTCTTAGCTTCAAATATATACTACTGTATGCATTGGAATAAGATTAACCTCTTAGAGGATGAAACTATCATAGCTTCTGATTTCATTCAGTACAAGGACTATCCCAATTTGAAAATATACTTTGATAGTAAAAGTAGAAAAGAACATCACTTCAAAAACAAAAGAAAATATGAATTTCATAGCTGTATTTTGTAAATAATGATGAACAAAAGTGACCAAATTTGGTCTTGCTAAGGTTATTTTTTAAATTTAATAATACTAAAAATTTCAATTAAAAGATAAAATATGTTTTGTGTGAAGACAAGAATTCATTTTTAATGGGGTATGAAATTGATTAAAAAATTCAATTATTGATAATATTCCATCCACTCATGTACAAAGGAAATATTTATATGAGAAAAAGAAAAGTAGATGTATCATCCTGATTTATTATTTATTAGATTAAACATCGTCACCGTTATTCATTTTTAATGACTTCATACTTGTTTGTGTATGTATTTTTTTGATATTTTCATTAGATTTATTATGTTTTTCTTTTTAGCTGGATCCGCCAGATTCCTACGAGTTATTTCTTCGGAGTGGCACTATCTGTTTCCTCTTTGATTCACTCTGGACATTATCATATTCACAACATGGACGATATAGACATATCCTTTCTTCGCAAAACAAGTTCTGGTGCAATAATGTTTTCTTGGGCCAAAATTTGATTCATCTCAAAGATTCACATTTTTGTATAGCACCAGTTGTGTTACAAAGCGTCACATTGTTATTGATTATTGTTCACATTTTACCCCAATGGATTGTACTAATAATTTACTGTAATTGAAACAATAAAAATAGTCTTAGTGGATTCTATGTATGGAATTTTTCTTCTAAACAACTCAAAATAAATTCAAACGAAACAGTATCAATGTAATTTACCTACCTTCATTTAAAATAGTGTAATTGTTACATCGTTATTCACAACCAGTGATATACAGAATTGAGAATTTTTGAGATAAATCAAATTTTTGTCTGAGAAAATATTTTTGACCTCAGGCTTTGTTTTTTTTTTTTTTCTTTTTGATTTGATGAGTTGTTATAAATGTAACTTTCTTCCAGTCACACTTTTCAGTTGCCTTGAATAGATATAACAAATTAATTTTCTATAATTGCCATTTATATCATATCAGGACCAAGATGTTATTTTACTCCATTTTGTTGTTATAATCAAGTTGCTAATTTTTAAATATTACATATTACAAAATTAAAAATGTTAAACATGAAAAGTGATTCAAAATGTGTAAACACAATTTTCTTTTGCAGATTAGATTTACTCTACTGCTCACTTTTTTATCCTTATAAAAATCAGTCATGGAAAAATGGAGGATAAATTTGAGGGCTAGATTTGATCTTCAGCCAACCCTAAAAGCCCAGTTTGCCCAGTCACCATACATAGGAGGACTTCCTGAACTAGAAAGGACACAAGTTTGAGTCTCATCTAGAGCTTATTATCAATTTTCAAATGTACTCTGTTCACTTATTGACAGTCCAAGTAGTTGCTCATAATATTTTGCTGGTCATCAAGTGACATTTTTTTTGTCCTCTTGGATAATGTAATAGTTACCACGTCTGCCTCAAATACAGGAGGTCCCAGTTTCCATTTTTTTGGTGTGAGTGAAGAATGCGGATAACTCTTCATTAGGACTAATTCTCATGCGCAACCAGCAGTTAATTGAGTATACTCTAAGCTGTGATAATTGGGGTGGAATTATTGTTTCAGTAGACTTTCATCCCACCAAGTGGATGTTCATGAAAACTTAGGAATAGTCATGGTCTTGACAAAAATTGAAACTTGCAGGGATCACTAAATGATGCATGCAAAAAACTAGGACCTCATCACAGACTATTTATACTCTTATGGGAGTTTTCTCTCAAGAGACAGATGCTTTGCCTTTAAATCAAGTGATTTTATATCTCTTCACCATTAAATCTTTCTATTCTACTAGGAATATCTTTTATAGACCTCTGTTGATTTTTTTTTCCATTTCTTCCACTCCCCATGTATTGGTAGAACAATAAATCATTTATGTTTTCTCGATGTACAGCTTCAAGGTCAAAGGTTTTTTTCTTAGTCCATCTTTTTGACCTCTCTCCAATTTGGGACAATCCATCTTATTTTCAGTCTCCCTGATAGTCTTCTAGTTAGCCCTTCCGCTGGCTATGGCATCAGCCGTCTCTGCTGGGCTTCTCATATCACGTTTCTCAACTTGCAGCATGTGAAATAGGTTGGTTGTCACCTCTGAGTTTAAGTGGCGTCACTCACCTTGTATTCCCAAGCAGTCACCGACCATGCTCAACTGTGAAGATCGCACGAGAACTGTCATATCAAATGTTATGGTCTTATAGAACACAATAATAGCAGCGTGTCTTTTAGATCAAAGGGAGATAAACGAGAAACAATTTGCTTGATTTTGATGAACTTGACAATTTCGTCCGATTAAAAATGTTGATGTATGATCCAATCTTTAAAAAGATACTGTTAAAATGATTTTATTAAAAACTCTTTTTTATCATCCATGTTTACATTAAATAAATCAGATTTGGATTTTTTAGCCTCCTGTTCATCTGATTGCAAATAGAGACGAAGTCACTGATGATCACAAATAATGTTATCAAAATCAGTCTTCCCAAAAACTTTATTATGAGTGATTACAATTGGCAGCTTCCTATATATATATATATATATATATATATATATATATATATATATATATATATACACACACACACACACTTCCTTTGGGAGAAGTTCTTCTAGATTACTATAGGTAAAGTCATCACAATAAGTGGTTCCCTCTGTGTTTCATGTCAGACAATTATGTTGCCTTCTTAAATGCTGTTTATTACATTTCTAAGTTTTTCTATGCTTTTCAGTTTTCGTTCTGAAATGTAACTTAAGGAGAAAATTACTTTAATTTCCTTAATTATATGCACATATTTTATGTGATGCTGTCGACAAACTGGATCGAGGATTATTGAAGTGAGTATTTCTATCTTTTCAATATATTTTTTTTTGTATTTGAATCATTTTGACTTCAACATAACTGATATATTTGGAATTTGAGGATTCAAATTTTCCAGACCAGTATTGACAACATGATGACCTTCATCAAAGCATTTTGGTCTTTGTAGTTTTCAGTCAGAATGAACTGATTAAAGTTGGAGCAGCTAACTTTGTATGGGCTTTAAATAGGTCTCCCTCTCTTTTCTTCTTGGTGGTGAAAAGTAAATTAAAAGCATTTGGTATTCTCACTCTGGTGAATTGGTTTCGAATAATGTTTCCATACCTTCTTGGACATGACCTTGAACACAGAATCTTGGGGGCCTGACAACTGTCAGAGTGAAAATGTGATTTCAGTGTTTCTTCCTTTTAGTTTTATCCTATTAACTTTAGAGCATATTTGGATTTTTCATTCATTTATTGATGCTGTATTATTCACAACTATTTTCCTGTTCCAGAATATCAATGACACTTTATACTCAAAAATCATATTAAAAAAAAAAAAAAGTTCAAATATATTTACAATTTTAAACTTTTTTCATTTCAAACCATTCCATGATCTCAGGAGCAACCTTGCTTTTGGGAACCTCTAGTCTGTTAGATGCAAACTGATGCAGGGAGAGAAAGCCTTAACCTAAATTGGAATAATTTTCACTTATGGCTGCTTGTACTTACCACAGAAATTAATGAATAGAAACTCAATTTCATATTAATTAGTTGGTATGGGCCAATTATTTTCATTTTGCATAATTGAATTCATATGCTTAAATCCCAACAGATTTATTTGTTGAAAATTCCATTTTCTAATTAAGCTTCAGTAAATTGCATTCTGCACCACGATTTTTACCAGGTAATAAAAACTGTTCAAATTATTTTATTTCTTACCATTTATCAACTAATCAAATCATGATTCTTAGCAAATTAAAATATCTACAGAAAAAATAGAATTGAATGATTTATAAGATAGGATAAGTTACATTGTTATTAGTGAAGTGAAAGAAAAAAAGTACTGAACATAATCAGCCAAAAACTCATTCTGTTTATGATTTCACATTAGCCAAAGTTGTAACTCAATAAAGTCCGTTTAAGGATGGGACATGTGAAATGATTTTGAAATTTACCTCGAAGTGCAAGGGAGATAACTCTGATATGTTAATCCTAGTTGTCTTGTGCTTTCTAAATACAGAATGAAAGAGCGAAGAAGTTTCCTTGTCACGTTTTCTCCGAAACTTTAATCTTCAATGAATTTGTAGATGATGCTTTGATATACATTTTCTTATTTTCATTTACAGAACAAAGATATCAAAAACTGTTGGAATCGATGACGTTGTTGAAGCTATGCAAGTTATTTCTGAGTCTACGACAGGGAAAACCATTGTTCAATTCTGAGAGCAAAGCGTGATTGTAAATAAATTCTTGTTGCACTTCTTTTGTTGTTACTTCATCTTTTCTCGTCCATTTTTTTTCTTTGATATATTATGTAGTATCACTTCCTTCTAACTAGAGAGGGAAATATAGAGTTTTGCACCATTTTATTTCTGCTACTTCTCAAAACTCACCATGTTTCATCAATATTTGATGAGTGATAGGTACTGACTCAACGGTGCTGATTATGTCAAGTCGCCTAGGGTACCCAACACTTAATGCAGAATAAATTGCACTGATGATCATTACTGACTAAGTTAGTAAGGGATGTAACTAATTTAGATGTTCAAGGAAATATTTTAAATAAATTGAGTCAGGTTCAAGTCACATTCAATTTTAAGTGCAGATTTGTGACACTGTCTTTGCTAGATCTTCACTCAAAAGAATTAGCACATCTATGGTCTGGCTTTCAGGCTTTTTTTTTTCCAGAATTCTAGCCAAAAGATTTTCAAATAATATTTCCGATTCTATGAAATTTTTTTGTATTATACAAGAAAATAGTGATTTAACAAGTTAACTAATCTCAATTTTACTTCTAGTTGATCTTTGATGAGAGGATATCTGGTGAATTTTTCAACCAATCATTTTTTCTCTTAGTCTAAGAAAACCCAACATACCAAAAATCTGATTTTATTTATTTTTTTTTCTTACAAAAATAAATATTCAGTTCAAAATGTATTCATTGATCAAATAATTCAAGAAAAGAAATAAATGTAAGTGACAACTTTTATTCAATTCTATACAGAATACTTCGAAAGTACAAGTCTCTACAGTTGGGCAGATTTACACAGCTTGCTTAATCAGGTTTGTGTAAGTCCTGATTTTAGAAGCCATGGACATATCAACGTACTTGTCTCCAATATTTACCTGCATGCCACCAATGATACTGGGGTCAACCTGGAAATTGAAAAATAATGAAAATGAAAGCTTTTATTTGCATAAAACAAAGAGGATAATGTCTACACCAGGAGTAAGGAATTTGCAGGACAGATCTGACACATACAAGGGATTTTGACTGGCCCACAAGCACATATCTGGATAGATAGGTAGATTAGATTCAAATGATGCCTTAAATGATAAACTAAATGGAGTTTTTTGATTTGATTACTAATCAGTATACTTGGTCAAGCACAAATGATTTTCTAGCAAGCATCATTCATTGATTTGGGGCAAAATATAACTAGATTTATTTAAATGGATAATTCCTATATTTTGAGATTTTTTTGCATTTATCTTGCCCACCATTCACTCATTATTATGTGATCAAGCAGGCAGAGGCAAAAAAGGTTGCCGACCCCAAGTCAACACCCTAGGCTTTTCAAGGAAATGTAATGCCTTCATCACTTTCTGTTAAGTTTGTAGGAATAGTGGACATTTTCCCTTTTCTAATAAGTATATGTATCTCCATCATTCAGAAACCAATTCTAGTATGTAGAGGATAAAGGAAAAAAACAAACAAAAAAAAAAAAAACACTTTACTCGGGTCATGTATGGCTAGAGGCTACTGATCACTTAAAAACATACTCAATCTCCAGTATATGCCCAACGGTTTACAAGGATATTTAAAGGACTACAACTCAACAGCTCCAATATTATCCATACTGAGCTTTGGTATTCTTTTTTCATATCCATAATACTAGTGCATTGCATTGGACCCAGGGTGATACTTACAAACCATTTATGCCAGCCTATGAGGCGATCCCTAAATTTTGAGATGTCAGCTTTAGACCTACATTTACCGTATAAGTTGACCCCCCCCGAAGTTAGACGCAAAAGCCTCAGGGAAAATTTCTTAGTACTCAGAATTGAAATGTGGATAGCAAAACGAAGCAGCGCCACTTCCATTAAACTACCAATTCAGAAAGGCTGAATGAAATGACAGTCAACTAGCCTAGCTTACTACCATTCTTGTATTAAATGTGAAACTTTACCAGCAGTATAAGTCAACCACTAGTTATGCAGAGATTTGGGGGCTTCAAATACCGACTTGTATGCCGACATATAGTAGCTTTTTTTTTTCTTTAACTGAAATGGACTGATATACAAAGAATAATGATGAACTCAAGATTACTAGTTTCACAAATGATACTCCATTTGTATGTTCGAGGTATGTCTATCAGGGAATCTGAGAATACAAAAACTCATTCAATAGATTCAAAGAAATTACCTTAAGTTCTAATTGCAGAGATTCATTCTTTTTCAAAAACAATTGCAGAGCACCCTGGAGTTCTTTCAAAGTAGCATTGTCAAGTGGCTACAAAGAAAAGAAAAAAAAAAAAAAAAGAGGAATTAATCAATGATAAATATCTGATTATACAAAAACTTGAAATTATATCAACTTTTACATTGGGTCACCTGGCATAGAGGGATTGGTTATCAAGCAAGTTCAATTTTCATTGAATGCCAGGTGCTAGATTGACTCATAAGTTTTATAAAACAGAGATAGCAGAGATATAATTCAAACAATATCGTAAGATCTACAATGAATTACTCGATTGGATATGATAGCTCTTAGGGAAAAGATACAACCAGGTAGCAAGGTTGTTTTTAATTGAATGATTATTTAATGAAATTTGCTACCATAAGAATTTTTCCAATTTTATATCAATTCTGAGTGAACTTTTATAGCCTTGAATCTGTCTTATAAGAACCATTTCTGACTTCAACAAAACCAAATAAAGAATACTGTCAAGATATTGTTGTATCTCACTGATTTTCTGATGTTGACTATTTTATATCAGTTCAATCCTGATTGATTGTGGTATTCGTGTCCTTGTCATCTCACACGAGTGAATAAAATATACTTCTGGTACTTTAACCGTTTACTATTAATTACTCACATGATGGACAAATTACATTATCTCTATTTACATTATGGCTTTTAACATCTAGCTATCACTCGAATGTGCCTCTTGCAAAAGTGACACACTCAAGCAAGACTTCGAACTCTGCCTAGTAAGAAGTGATAGCTGACATTACAGTAGATGTACTTAACAGATTTATTAGCCATAATTGCAAGCTACAATTTGATGTCTATATGAAAATATTAAAAGAACAAGCTTTATTATAAAATTCATTGGAAGTGAATATATGTAAGAGCAAAAGATTCACCTTGGCTGTAGTAACAGTACAGAAGACTTCTCCTCTATGAGCACTCATGATCTTCTCAAAAGCAGATATGACACCGGACAACTTCTGGATTCTGCCATTCTCAGAGAGCGCACCTGCAATTAGGAAGAAATGAAGATAGATTCTCTTTTAAAACACACTTTTGCAGAGTAAGTGTTTGTCCATCCTATACATGAATTACAAATTCTGTCTCTCCACCACATCACCATAATTGTACAAGGTGTGGCTATTAAACACATTCACTCAACATTTAATTGAGTTTGGGATCAAAGAGGGTTTCTCCGGGAAGGGAGAAAGGCTTGAAGGTGGTGAAAGAATCTGCACCTGACAGAAAGCTTACAACCAGTCAGCACCTGCAGCATTAGGAGGAGGAGGAGGAGGAGGAATGGAATGGAAAGAGTGGGAGTAAAAGTAGTGCATTATAGATGAAATGATTTTTCACAAAGGGCTAAGAAAAGCACATTATCAGAAAGAACACAGGCAAATGAAACTAATCTTATTATTGATTACCCTTGTTATACTCCAGTGGTCTAACATATATATAGCTTGATTTTTAGGCTTTAGAGCTTTGAGGGAGATATAATGAATGAATAACAGTTATAGTGAAGTTTGGGTCCTTTTTGCTTCCATTCAAGTATAAGGATCCTCTTCCATTATATTACAAGGATGGGTAAGGAGAAAGAATGAAAGTTCAGATTTTATTGTTGTAAGATACTACATTGTAGTTCCTGTGGAGAACAACTGACTCCTCACATTCTTTAGCCACTTTGTTTTCAGCGAAACATCCAAAAGGAAAGACAGAAATAAAACTAAAGAACAGGTCAAAACAAACCAGTATTACTGAAAAGAAATGAATAATAATCAGACAAGACGAGCTGTTGCAGGGTCCAACTTCACTCTAACTTCTATTTCTGACTGAAGATGAATACTGCAACTTTTGTATTTTATATATAATACATAAAGAAATATTTTTTGTAAAAATGTACATAGTAGAATGAAATAAGCCAGTACATATCTATATGATGAGTTTACATTAGTATCTAAGACTTGTCAATTTAACTTGTAGACAGTCTGCTGGCAATCAGTAGGTCAGGATTTCAAATCACACGAGGGGAATGTGGGTTTTACATAATGGTTTACATCCCTTATTTTGATGAGAAAGTCTTCCTCCTGTAACAAGAACCAAAGTCAACTCAGGACTATGTACTGGAGTTTGATAAAAGCAAAATTGTACATAAAGCAGAATACAGAGGATTATTTAGAAAAGTCATTTTGTTTACAACCTTTCGGTGAATCAGGTCAGTTTACATATTAGTTTTGATGAAAAAGATACACTAAAGATTGCACTTACCAAACAGGTTTCCAACCAAAGGGGAATAATTCATTTTTGCAGCAAGCTGTCCAAGAACATCTGCAAAGAAAGAAATAGTAAAGATTATTCAAAATAATCCTTATTTTCAAGTGAAAACATGCATTAACTCTAAAATTGTTGTTCCAAAATCCAACAAGTTATCTTGCTTAGCAGGAATGAATCAACCATCATTTAATGTGATTTTATAAGCATAAAAAGATCAAATCCAAATAACCATTCAATTTTTTTTAGAAGTAATTCTATTTCACAATGTATTTACATCAGATTTGGGGTGGACAATTGTTATTCAAAAGGTCCTTTTGGGATAAGTACTCATATCTACATATTTTGTTCATTCCTCTAGACTCCTTGTAGAGCATAGGGTGGCATGGTGGTTTCAGTAGCAATTAAGGTATGGATTGGAGCTGCTAGCCCAATGCCCAATATTGACTGCCTTATGGGTCTATAAGCTTTTTTTTTTCCCCCTCACTGCCTTGTTCTCACCTTGTTTCTCTTTGCGTTTAAGAGATGGATTTTCAATGAACAGAGTCAGGGACGCATCTTTTGCCATCAAATCCTGACAAAGTATAAAAATTGAATTAAGCTTTACACAATTTATCATCATAACAATAATCATGCATAAAAGATTGTTTAAAAAAAGGTTTGCCACTTAAATATTTATTTCTGGAAAAAATACAAATGTTGGCAACGTGAAACTTGCAGTACAGGGAAGTAAAACTAAGTTTGGGGGGGGGCAGTATTTACAATGACTATGTGCACCACTGGTCACACAGCAAACATCATATTTTTAGAAGTATAAAAATTAGGTTTACAGAATTGATTCATTTTCATCAAAATGTTACAAAAATTTCATCCAAATTTTCAACAATGTTCCATGCATAGTTGGTCAAGTGAAATATTTTTCATTCTTATAAATCGAACAAAACGTAAAAGTCATCTTAATGAAGAATAAGTCCAGAAAGCAAAAAATAAAAAGTAAAACTGAAAATCAAAATTTCAATTGAAAGTCTATTTATAATATAATGATCAGATTTCTGTATGCTAGCACGTGTGTATAAATGTAATACAGCAAATCTTAGGGCAATACAATTATAATGATTCAACTTAGGGAGTAAAGCAATTCCCACTCAATATCAAGTAGTTTATACTTTCATTCTGTTATTAAAATCTATAATAATAATTTCAATATAATCTGAAACTGACTTAATTTAGGATGAAAAAAAAAAAAAAAAAAAAAAGAAAAGAAAAGAAAAGAAAAGAAAAGAAAAGAAAAGAAAAGAAAAGAAAAGAAAAGAAAAGAAAAGAAAAGAAAAGAAAAGAAAAGAAAAGTTTAAAGATTTGGTACCTTGATAGCCCCAAGGTCTTTCTGGACAGCTTCCAACTTGTTTTCTTTTGAGGCTGCAGAATAAAGTGCAGTTGCATAGCGACCCTCAATGCCAAAAACTTGGACAGGAGGCTGAAAGAAATACAGAGAGTTTTGATATGATTTTATCTGCAAGTGAAAAAGAAAAAAATTCCACTCCATTGCTTACAGTGTCATAGTGGTTAAAATGGACTCAAGTTATCCAAATTTCATATCATTGTAAGTTTTTGATGGCAATTTTTCTCTCATCTGATTTTATTTGCTTTTATTGAAATAGATGAAAGGAGAACTAGTGAAAAATGAATAATAATGACGATGCTTCATCTGAGAAATTCATAAAATTGAAGACTCGTGCAGCAAAATGATACCTCGGGTCATTTTGCTGCATGTATGTTGAATCAACTTTTCAACACCATTTCCTTACAAACAATTCTCCAATCAGGATATCAAAAATACCTTTAAATGAATTAACCAGTTCTTTTAATACAGATATCCTTTGGATGGAAATCAACAATTCGTTGCCAAGAAGGTATAAGTGATTAGAAGGGGAATATTTTGATTAAATACATCTTCTGAATGGATTTTGGCATCTTTTTCCTAAGTGCCCACCAAAAGCTAACTTTCACAATTTTAAAGTATGGCAACCTAAGAAGGAAAGAAAGAAAAATTTGAATTTTCTAGTGCCAAATTTCTCAAGTTACTTTGTTCAAAAAAAAAAAAAAAAAAAAAAAAATTATATATATATATATATATATATATATATATTATAAAATATCATACATACTTTCACAAGTTTGTTTCTTATAGAAGAGGAGCTGAAGTGCCTCACCTGTAATCAGAAAAAAAACACAATGAAACTATCACAAACAGATAAGTACCAACTGTAATCAATAAATTGATGTTTATTAAGTTTACTTAAAAAAAATATGGCAATGTATAGTTGATATTGACTGAAATGCTTGTAGACAACTTGAAAAAATCCATATAGTAGCAATGATGGTGCGATGCATCATTTTATAACTTCTGGCACCAGATAGCCACTTGATCTTACAAGGTATCTGATTTATGACTGGTTATTTGTGTGATTGAATTGGTATTTTTGCTTTTTGAATAGCGGAGGAGAGGATCTGTACTACCACCACAATCATTCTTTTCTAGTTCAACCTAGTAGATTGCCAGGGGGTGCCATGCTGAGTACTACCCCTTTATGGCATTTTTCAGGGTAATAGGAGATACTAAGCAGTGTCCATATCATCTAAGTAAAATGGTTACATGGTACCAACAGCAAAAATTAGTTCCCAACTTGACCTATTGGGAGAAGTGAAATGTAACTGTCATATGGCTCCATTCCTGGTTTGTAATCAAGGTTGTCTATATCCAAGACTGGTTGCCAATCAAGGCTAGAGAGCCCAGTCAGCTTGACTATTTATCAATAGCTGGAGGTAAGAGTGAATTCATACCTTTCCCAAGGGCATTAGTATGAAGTAAGTGCCAACTGTCTCAGACGATGAATAAAAACAAAAAACTTCACTTTTCCTGCTGTAATCTAAATTAATTTAAAACATTTAGCTGTAAAGAATCATTTAACAAAAAAAAATAAATAAGTAAAAAATAACTTTCAAGTTTTCAAAATAAAAACTATACCAAATAAATCACCTTACAGGCTTTTATACATTTCAATAACAACCAGGACATAACGTTACTTTCTCCAAGTTCCAAACGATTACAATCCAATGTCAAGTTGAGTGATAATATTATAAGCTGAATTTATTCAACACATCTTTGAAAAATACCAGATTTATCTTACAGTTATTTTAATAAAACTCCTATCGCAACTAGTAAATTTTATGCAGGTCACATTTACAAGTTACATGTTTTCATGCAGTTCCATTATTAAAAGTTAATGTCCTTCAGCGCGAACTTCAATCGTTAAGGCAGTTCAGTCTGCTGATAACCTTAGAAATATCAATCCTTTTCGTACACTTTCTATTCTTACAAGAGTGTTTCGTGGATCCGATCGTCCAGACACTCGAAGGAAACCGGTCATAGTACAAACACAAAGTTCGTAACATGAGAGACACAAGCGATGTAACCATTCTCAGGAGATGGGGAGAACTGTTGAAAATAATTAATTATAGGAATTTTGACAATGGGAGTTTGACATTAATTGATATTTTATAATAATGTGTCAGAGTTTGCAAGCTTTATAAAAGGATTCTTTTTATAGAAAGGAACAATTTCAGTAATTAAACGCTGACAAGTGCAAGAATAACTAAACATTTACATTTATTGATCGTAAAAAGATAGATAAGGAAGATTTTATTATTTCATTTGTGCCAAAAAGAATAAACTTGAAAATAAAAACTTAAAATTAAAATATATAGTAATGAAATAAATGAAGGTTTTCAGAAGTTGAATCTAAATTGAAGACAAAAAAACTTAAAATAAATACCCAGATTCCAAGCATCTATTTTTCACTCAAATAACTGCATTTTATTCTGAGATTCGTTCAGTCTTGACTGCCATCGTTAATACCAAATAAAACACTAAATTTATATATAATGATGTAACCTTGAAAATAGCCGGATTATAAGAGAATAGTTGAGATCTTATTTGAAACATTCGAGATCGCCTCAGCAGACGAAAAGGATGTCTTGTCTCAAATGACCTTTTATACCCTTGATCTTCACAAGTAAAAACAGAAAGTTAAAAGAACATATACACCCATCATTAAGCTAATTTCAAGGTACAAATAGAAATGCTACAAATATAAACAAATGAAGATTACTAAGTTTACCATATAAATGGATTCAAAGTATACTTTTTTCGAGTATTTTAAATATAACTGGGTTAGATTAGAAGACAGTGCCGGGGCTCGCCATTTGGTGTTCGTGTTGCAGTAAGTGTAAAAGGACAAATGAAGAGAGGAGATGTATAATACAAATAAACTAGTATGTAAATGAAAGCACATAGAATAAAATAAAAGTATACCAATTTAAAAAGGTATAATAAACCTGAGAAAAAAAATTTAAAATAAACTTTAAAGACACTACTTACTGTCTGAGCGAATCGAGCTGAAGCCATGGTGCTTGATGGGAGAGGGAACGGAAGTGTCTAACTCTTCAGTCAAAAAAATAAAAATAAGTAGAACCTTTACGGAAGTTGCAAACAGTGGAAAAGCAAATGTATGGAACATCAATAAGATCTAAACTTTCAGCGTTTGTTTTCTTCAAAAATATATGACAAAGTTTAATTACTTGTAGATGCTCTTTATTTTTGTATTTGAATATAATATACATGAGCCAAAATGAACATATCCATATTTGATGGCATACAATCAAATGGCTGACACATATATAGATTTATTTATTGTTTGTATGTCTTTCTGTTGTTTTCATTGCCCACCCACGTTCCATCAGTAAGTCTTGTTGACCTTGGTTGTAGGAAGATATGCCGAGCTACCAATTGTGTTTAATTTTGAAGTCCGCGTTAAGTCGGGTTAGTATCGCTTTGTTTTATCTATTTAATTCCAGTTAATGAACTATAGAATTCCTGTTGTCTCGCTGTATATTTTAGCTTATAGAATTAATTTCTAAAACCTATAAATTACTTTGTTTTGTTAGTGCACGCTTGCTGATGTTATTGTTGATTTGATTTCTGTTTAAATTTTAGGAGGATCCTCAAAATCCCATCTGACTTGTTTTAACGCCGTATTTATTGTATTGTATTTTCTACTTTAGCCAAAGAGTTTTGCCTAGTAATCGTCCCACTCCCAAAGTGTTAATTATATATTGAATTTTGAAGTGGCGTGAACGAGGTCACTGTGTACTTAATACATTGAACTGGCGTAAACTGTTGACCATTCATTTGTACTATTTATTTCTAGTTGTAACATATATATCAGTACACAGGATATAGTTTAGTTACGGAACACACGAAAGCAGAAAACTTGGCCATTCAAATTCTGTTTTATTGAATTTAAGTACATATGTTAGGGTTAGTGTTGACTAGCGTTAGAGCACAGAGTATGTGAAAAAATATCTCATTCATGATTGGCAAGGATTACGCCACTTCAATATATGATAGCCTTCTAAAATTTGGTTGTAAATTACAACGTTCCGGCTGTTGCACTCGCCGGCCTTTTTCAAGTATCTGGTCTCGTGTATTAAACTCGGTAAGTTGTAAATCTAATTAAAATTTAATCGACTGAGTGTTTTTAGTTACTTGGTGGTCATCAGTTCAATCTCCGTGTCAGGCACAGAAAAGTCATTGGTTGTTTAGTGGAAAACCAAAAGCAGTGTCACAAGAAATAACTAAGAAGAATTAGGTCTAAGGTTTCTTTGTGTAGGGAGCTTATGAGTTTTCATGTTTTCGTTTACGTTTATTAAACAATCAAAATATGATGAGCTGTTTTAGCTATAATCATTTGGTGTGGTGGGGACTTTCAAAAAAGACTCAAATAATCGACTGATGATATGAAATATCCACTAGTGTTGACAGTGGAATTACATAAAAGGGTTCAGCTTTAGATTTTCCGATACCCATCGAATAACCTGACAAACACCCGGAGAAGGCCGAAGGATACAAGGGCTGGAAACCTTGAGATTCTGCGTTGAGTTCTCTAACATCAACAAACATGATGAAATTAATCCAGTCCAGATAGATTAATGATAATTCCTCCTGTTAGAAAGTGAAAAAAATATCAGATCTTTTTTTTTCCTTCTCCAGCTTGAAATATTTTGTTGGGTCACCAATGTGCTGTCAACAAAGGCTTAGTGTATTTCCATGTGGTCGAAAATGTTGAGTTCTCTCCCTTCCACTGTAACTGTGAAAATTTATTTTTTCGTTTACAGTAAGAATAACCGACTAATAATTCCCAAATGAAAGGATTAAGTTCGTTGAAATCAACAAAACGCCATTTAATATATAATATAGTTAAAGAAAATTGTCATATTTAATCTTATGAGGATTACAAATAGTGTATAACAAATGAATAGAATATAATCAACTTGAATAGCCTCCGACTTGAGAAGAAGCAGTAGTTGAGATACCTCTCTCCAATGGCTTCGATCTATGACATGAGTTACCTACCCTTGCTTGCAGATCAGAAAGGCACCACCTCCACGGAATGCAAGTGTTTGTTCCGTAAAAGAGAAAGATTCGCGGAAAGAAAGGGTTGCATGTTCAAATCCCTAAGAAGGATGCTCGATGTGACAAAAGTAGGGGATAAGAAACACCTGGTATGGAGGTCTGCTACTACTTTTGCGGAGGGTGGTGGTGCTCAATGATATATTGGGTAGGGTGTATATCTGGATGTTGGTTGTCAGGTAAGGAACTTGAGAGTGCTCAAGTTGTGATTCCCTCTAAGCTGTTTTCATAAATTGACCCTTGATCACTGACCCAGCTCATCATTTGGAGGATAAATATGTGGAGAATGAATGATATTCAAAAAGCTTAACAGTTGTGAGTACAAACTAGCAGAATGATAGTATAAGTAGTTTCTCTTTAAAATGAAATCCTGGTAACTGTGTGCTTTTTTTGTTTAGAATGGTGGGTACTGTTTACATGATATTTAAATGCATCAGAAAATATATCCACTATTTTTTTCTTTCTTTTCCTGTTTTTTTACTTCCAGACTGAACTTCACAATGCTTTGCGGAGAAGTTGTGAAACCATTTTGGAACGACAAGGAGTTATCAGATCATTAGAGAACATGGGTCATAACCCTCTTCCGAACCGAATAAAGAAGCATGGAGAATTTCATGAAAAAGGAAGGTAATGGAAATCTATTGATGATGTACTGAATTTCTCTGTTGCTTAACAGAGACCATCAAGAGTTTTTGATAGAAAGGGCAAGAGTTTATTCCATTCAAGTGTTCTTTCTTCTTTATCAAAGAGCAGACAGAAAACAAGGAAAGGAGGCATATATTAAGGCAGGATTTTCCAGCTTCCCTATTGCCCCCTTTTGGTTATTTTCTCAATCCATTGCACTCCCCCACCTGCCCGGCTCAATTTCACTCCCACCACTGGGAGCAATATTGCTGAGAATGACTGCTCTACATTCGCCCCCCTTTTGACTATTTTGAAAAATCCAATCACCTCCTCCCAGGCTCAATCCTCACCTTTCCTGGGGTAATATTGCTGAGAATGACTACTCTATATTTTATAATGTATTTAGCCACATTAATACTCACATCAAGTGATTAGACTGTGAATTTTTTGAAAGGAACATTCTATCTTTTATGTAATGCCTTTTCTTGGCTGAGCCAAGTCAATTTCACTATAGATTGTGTACAGCTGATACTTGGAGCTTCAGAATGACTTACATGTACTTGTGTAATGAAATAACGCAATAATAGAAATTATCACTTTGAACAATTTTCCAAATACGTATTTTGTAATTCTTCTTATTCCTTGACTTCACTGATATAAAAGAGTTGCCTTTTAGAAGAAAACCTATTCGTATACTACTATCTATCACCCTCCCATAGCTCCAGTTTGGCCCCTTTTGGGGGTGATGTTGTTCCCACTGAGAATTATTGTATCACCATATATTTGATAACAAAAAGATTAGGTTGATATGAATTTATCCAAAAGCAATGGAACACTAATGAAGCCTCCAAGAGGACAGTAATTGAGCAGGTTGCATAATTCACAAAACAAAACCTCTTACAAAGGCAATACAATATCAATATACAGATATTTACCATCAACAGAATAGGTAAAGAGAATAGCTGTATGAACAATAACAGCAAAATACAGAGCAATATTCTGATATTGGCCAAACGATAAATTCGTAAAAAGAATAACATATTTAAGCACGTACACAGTAAAAATCCAAGGAAGAAACTTTGCGAAAAATAAGGAAGTCTCAATAATGCATTTATATCAGCTACAAAAGATTTACAATGCTAACGTTAAGAAAAATTATCGAGAAAGCCATTTGTTTTAAGCATACAGATCTTATATCAGATTATCAAAAATGACATTAAGTCACAGAACAGTATATAAAGTCACCAAATATAGTTTACATACATATATGAAGCTTATGAAAATACATTCATTTCATGGTAAGCTAGGCTTGTCAATATTTTTTCAAGGAAGCTTACTTTTATGTCATATTTTGTTTATATTAGATGACCTTTGGGTGGGTTGGGAGTGAAAGAATGAAGTATCTTAAAATGTTCACCAAAGTGAACAAACAAATCTTCCACCAAAGAATACTGATAATTTCTTCCAGATTATAATAGATATAAACTTTTGAATACAGTGTTGTGCCGTTAGCTGTACTTATAATATTTTCATGCTGGGGTATCCTTAAGATATGAAAGGGTTTTTCCGGTCTGAATTTTCTAAACAGGACTTTTATTTCCAAGGGCGTAAGGTTGATTTGGAGTTATCTCCCCTTTGAACGATTTGTCGATTTCCTTTACGTTGGCCATGTCCACTGTTGAACAACTGTAGTTACCAAAGCTGACGAAGAGTCTTTCTTTTTTTTTTTTTATATGTGTTTGTATGTTCCAACGATCCTATCCGTACCGTTATGTCTACAGACTTGTAAGTTGGCATCAGTATTCCACTTGACCATCTCTGAAAATGTTTTTTTTTTTTTTCAAAAGCTGTTTGGGCCTTATTTTGATGGATTTAATAACGTCTAGGTTCTCCTCAGTCTAGATGTTTTTCCCAGTGAAAAACGTTAGTAATGTCATAAATAGAATTTATTCTAACTGTATTTATTCTTTGATGGAATTTTTTTACATGACTTGAAATTTTGACACTGTGATTGTTCTATTATTGATTGATGGCAAGTTTCTTTTATATTTCATCAATAGAACATTGATACTACCACTGAAGTGTTCATTCTAAAGGTGCATGTTTGGAAGTGGCTGGACTTTATGAAATGTGTGGAGCAGCCTGCCATGATCATCATGTAAAATAGTTTTCCATTCATTGTATGAAACTACAGCTTTGAATTACTTGGGTTATTTCTCTTCTTCTTACAAATTTAGATATTTTATACCTAAATTTAGATAATTCTAATGAGCTGAAATCAAGGGAGATAATTTTAGAAAGTTATGAATAAAGTTCTGTTTTGTGTGCTTACTATTATGTCCAGCAAGTGTCAACTTCATACAATGGCCAGTAGTCAAATTATCATTGTGCTGGAATACAGAGAGACTAAAAGAAACAGAGTATTCTTCAATTGTAGTTAGATGAGCAAGACCAGGACTAAGTTCTGAAAATTACCTATTTCTATACTTGTGAGATTTCTTCAGAATCAGAGATGAAGTAATGGTAAAATGAGACTCGTGTGCGAAGAAATACAGATTGCAGAAAATTATGAGAAAAGAGACGTCAGTGTATGCCAGGGGAAAAAAGATAATTTATCAAAAAGACATGAAAACTTCTGATTGTGCACATCAAGCACTGAGCCTGTCCACCATTTTCATAATGTGCTTGCATCAATATAAAATCATTTTTTCAAAAACGAACATGCAATTAACTTCTTTTGCTGTACGGTAAGTTTTTCTGTAATCATTGAATTATTATTGATTTTTGATCAATTATTTGAAACTTGAAATGTAAATTTATCCTAAATTGATTCTTTAGTTTGTATCCAGTTGTGTTTGCACTGGTTTGTTTGTTTTTTTTTTGTTTTTTGTTTTTTTTTTTAAACTTCAGGTTTTTTCAGTGATTTCTGCCCAACAAAAGGCAAGAGAAGTACCCCTTTCTCCAGTTTTTTTGATTGATCACCCCTGCCCAACGTGGTATGTTACCAAAAGACGTTGGTCAACTGACTGTTTGTATCAAGTGATTAACCAGACCTGTTCTTTTTTTCTTATTTAAAAAAAAAAAAAACATTTTGAGTGAGGCAATGACCAATTCAAAATATCAAATCATGATAGGCATGAAAGTCTTTTAATCCATTTACTTTTTCTTTTCTTTGTTTCAGATATTTTTTGGTCAATTATGAAAGTTCATCTTCCATTCAAAGTGACATAAAAGAATATCTCCATCGAGATCTTGATGTTCTTACACCAAACATCATATTAAGAACTGAAGAAAAAACTTACTCTCCTGAATTTACACCCTGTATATTTGGAGAACTTCCTACTCCAGAGCATGAGAAACGTGTTTGGAAGTCTAAAATTCTAAGACACTTGAAGCTTAGCCGGAAGAACAAAGATCATACGGGATTACCAAATCCATCTTAACGACAGCGATTAGTGTTTCCCCAACTTCCCTCTTCTACATTTTGAATTAAAATTTCATTTTCGAAAATTGATTTATGTTATATTTCATTTATTCATGCAAAATTTTTTTTGATTTTTAAAAAAAAATTTTTTATACCTGAGTTGAGTAAAAGGGACTGAAAAGCCATACATAATGGTAGAAGTAAACAAAAATAGATTATTAGACTGACTGCTGCAGGGCCAAACTCCATTCAAACTTCTATTCCAACTGAAGATGATGACTGCAACTTTTGTATTAAATTTATAATGAACGAAAAATTATAAATATAAATATTTTTCATATGAATGTATCTATTTATTCATTTGAATCAAATAAGCCTGTGCATATCTGTATTTTGTTTGATATCTAAGGCTGGCAATTAGTTGATTTTGGGCTCAAATAATAGGGGAATGTGCATTTTACATACTGGTTCACACCCCTACTCTTGGTGAAGACTGTTCTCATTTTTTTCTTTCTTGTTATGGGAGAAAAAGTCTATTTTATTTGGGGGTTTGACAAAAATTCTTTTCTAGTAATAGTGTATATGCCTATGGATCAGATTACCAGAGTATGTAAAAAAGAATTGTATTTATTACTAGATATTTTCAAAATAATTAGATTTAATTCATCACTGCAAATTTTTAAGGTTCTAGATTTTGTGTGAATGTGATTATGTGTAAAATTTTTATACTTTTTGTGCACTAAAATAAATGTTCTGTCTGTTGTGTTATGAATATACCTTTATAAATACAAGTACACCCCCCCCTAAAAAAACACACACACACTATCCAAAAGTAGTGTCCTTAAGAAAATTTCTCATAAGCTGAATTTATAGGAAAAAGTTTTGAGAGTTCCCAGACTCAGAAAATGGTATGATACGTTGAATCATCAGAGAATGGGATGATGGGAAGTACAGGAGATTGGGATGTAGTAGAAAGAAGAGGGTGCATGCTGCTTCTTTTACAGCTCACTACAAAATAGGCTATTTTCACTACTTGACTTTTTCCATAAACGTGGCTTAAAGCAAACCTTTGAAAAAAAGGGAATACCTGTATTTACTAAATTCAAGTTGGGCTGGCACAAGGTCACAAGTGTGGAGCACCCTGTTGGGATTGAATGTACTACTTCTATTTCAACTGAAAATGATTACCGCTACTTTTTAAAAAGATTTCCGTAGATACGTAAGACTTGTCAGTTTGGCTCAGTTGATAAGAGGACTGCCTACCAATCACTTGGTTCTGATTTCAAGTAGGGAAATGTTGATTTTATATATCAGTTGAGTTTGCTGTTTTTGTGGTTACAGTGGAAGTCAACTTCAGCCTCCACCTTTGACCGGAGTTCAATAATTATTTATGTTACTTTATTTATCCTTATACTGGTTATGCTTTCATTGTATCTTCCAGTATTATTTATTTAAGTGGTAGACACTATCTATTTGTACAATGAACAGTGT
The DNA here is from genome assembly GCA_963457665.1 of Thysanoteuthis rhombus. NCBI lineage: Eukaryota > Metazoa > Mollusca > Cephalopoda > Oegopsida > Thysanoteuthidae > Thysanoteuthis > Thysanoteuthis major. The sequence goes on from OY735218.1 coordinate 33,809,474, forward strand.
GATTTTTTTCTGTTTCTCTGTCCATAATAAATCACTCTTCAATTTAGAGGTAATGATTTTTCTGATAAAAATATCTCCTACACACCATTTGAAACAATAGACTTTTCCACTGGAATAAGTTCAGTAGTTCATGTTCTAAAACAATCATTTCATAGAAATTCAAATACATCTATTATTTTTTTCTCACGGTACTTAAATTGTTCTAAGATATTCCAACCATAATTTTTATTTAAATGATGAGCTATTTTTTTCTTCTTGTTCCTTACTTTGTTTGTTCCTGTCTGTATATGTTATTCTTTCAGTGTATCTTCCAGCATCTAATCAACTAAATGCTAGGCAGGATTCTGTAATATTCTGATCATTATTTTATTATTAAATGACAATCTATGATACAAATTGTTACCAAATTTTGAGGGGCAATCTGATCTCTTCCTCCTATCTTTGTTGATGACACAACATTTTGTCCGATTCATTTTACAACCCTCTTCAGGTGTAATATGTGATGTCCTTAAGGAAAGAAAGTCCCTCCTATTGGTTTCTTTCTCCAAAGATAGGAAGAAGAGATTAGATTATCCAATCAAAAGTTGGTATGTTAATGACTCTCCTCAAAATTATAGACCGTTATAATTCTTGTTACTTTAGTCTGGCAGTGAGCTTTCATTGTATCTTCCAAAATTAATCAACAAAGTGAAAGGATTCTGTAATTTTCAGAACATTATTTTACATTTAAATGATGATAATTTATAATCATATTCTTCTTGTTAATTACTCTGTTCTGGTGGATGCATGTTCAGTATCGCCCATAAATGAATACACCCCTCTTTTTTTCTTTTTTTTTCAATTTTCTTCCAAACCAAACCAAACCCTCTAGGATTTTATTATTTTAGTGGAACATTGTACAAGCCAAACAAATATCAAGTATTATTTATCACCAATCTCCATTGCATTGGGAGACATACCTAGAATATGAATATGTTGCTGTCCAAAACCAAGTACACCCCACACGGAAAATGTTAATGGAGAAAACCTGTTTCCTATCAATATAGAAATTTATGATCTTGTTGATGAAATGTAGTTCACTGGTACTATTAGATCTCATACATCCCCACACCATGATGGTCCCACGACTATCTTTATCTGCTGATACCAAACACTTTTCCGTGTATGCTTCTTAATGACGACAATGAACTCGGATAATTCTTGTATGCTGTAGGTTGTTCGAAACATGTTGAATCTGATTATGGTCTTATTTCTTGCCTGAGGTACGTAGTTCTCAAGTTATGAGGGTACAAACATACATTACAACTTTGACAGACCTAAATTGGTTGATTTTTGTTTCATCTGACCACAGTATGCTGCCCCAAAATAGTGAATTTTTATTCTTATTCTCCTTCGGAAATTCTGTTGTGTTCAGATGAAATAGAAATCAACTTATATGGGTCCGATGGCATCCAACGAGTTTGGCATCATCATCAAATATGATTTCTAATTAGGATATAAAAGTTGAAACTTGCTGTTTTCAGCTAGTTCCTGCTAAAGCCCCTCTTCCTCTTTAGGTAGCTGTTGGCTGGATACGATTTGGACATGGCCGCCACCTCAACCTCCAGGGACAAACACGTACTGACTGCTGCTACAAGCTGTTGCCTGGGTACTTTTCGGACGCAAAATGCTAAAACATGAACAATTCTATCAAAATTTCCTTTTTGTTTTTAGATTTTGCCTAAAAATGTGTGCTGTAGAAGCTTGAAATGTGTTGAATTCGATTATAGTTTTATTTCTTCTCTGGGATGCGTAGTTCCCGAGTTATAAGAGAACAAAAATATATACATTATAACTTTAAATATGCTGGATGCTACTTAAACTGCTGATAACGTCAACAAAGCATTTAGAGTGAACATTACAGTGCAAACTATTCAGCATAGGCTCAATAGGTTTAGTTCTGGGATTATGGATACCAATAATGAACATCAAGAGAGGTCCAAACCTGTTTTTAATGAAAAAGACTTATTGATGGCAGTGACCAACGTTTCGAGTACTTTATGGAGATTTTCGGACCTCAAAAGCTACCATATCACGTCATCTCAAGTAAGAAAGGTTGGAAAAATGGGTCCCACATGAACTGAACTATATGCTCCATGAACGCATCAGTCCCAAGGCTATTCAGGTCCAAGTTCAGTGAATTGGGATATGAAGTCTTGCTACACCCACCATATTTACTTCGACATTTCTCCTGCAAACGATCATCATTTCAAGCGTTTTGAATTTCACGTCTGTAATGAAAGGTTCAATAAGAGGAAAGTTATAATTCGTGCTTTTACTGAATTTGTGACCATTAAGCCTGAAGAATTTTATAGTGATGGCATAGCATCCTTGATTTATAGAGATGGTATATAATCATTAGAGGATTGCTGAAAAAGATTTATTGCTTCATATTTTGATTAATATCAACCTTTCGTCCTTCATATAATTCTTCAACTTACAGTTAAAAAAGACCAACATTTCATACGTAATAACCTACTATATTACACTAGCTGGTGCCTATTTGTAACATGAAGGTAAAATTTGTTTAAAAAACATAAAAATTCAGCGAAATTTTTGAAAATGAAATTTAGGAAAAATCAATATTTTTCAACCTCTAAGTTGTTATTTCCTATTTGTGTAAAGAGTTCATACAAATAAAAATGACCATAATTTTTTCTCATTGACATAAAAAAAAAAAACTACAAAGAAGAAAAATGATTAGGATAATAACTCCTATCGATTTTAGAAATATTTTCCAATATAACAGAATAGATGGTGAAGCTCCAGTCTGAGTGTTTCTTTTATTAAACACGACAAAAAGAGATGATAACACTGTCCAATTTTTTTTTCATTTTCCTGTTCCTTGATAATGAATGTTCCGATTTAGTATGTCTAGAAAGTATAGGAAATGTCAGTTATTCCGTCCAACCTTTGCTTTTGCGACCAGGACAGTGAAATCTACTTATTTTCAATTGGACAACGGGCAAATTCGCACATTTTTAATCATATCAGTAAGAAAGACAATAACATATAAATACCACTCTCCTGGCCACAAAAATAATGTTTGGAGGGAATCATAGCCATTTTCCATATTTTTTACACTAAAAAATCGGTCTACCCGTTATAGTCAGAAGGTGACATATTTGGATTATTTTCAACACAAGTCCCCAGTTTGTAGTCATCGATGCTTACTGATCGTCTTTCACGAGGCACATCTTCGAGTAATTATTTCCGCAGAATCACTTTTGAGCAGTACAATCAGTAACTTTATTTTCACCAAATGCTACGGGCTGATTCTGTTGCGTAAGTTCCAAGGTTGTTATGAAAGCCCTTTTCTCTCCTTATTTTAACTATAGATGCAACAAATCCTGATGTTAATGTCAGGGAAAATAACGAACAATTCAATGTCAGTCACATGACTGTTCATCGCATTTCGAAAAAGCAAGGGAAAGTGTAATTGATGAAAAATTGGTCCCAAATGATCTGTCCGTAAGAAATCGCTAGGAAGGCACATATTTTTGTTTGTCATTATAATCTTTTGGCGGGGGACTGAGCTGTTACTGGAAATGAGAAATAAGTCTTTTTTTCCACAATGTCAAGTGGCTCAGTCGACCTGTGCTCCAGCCGTGAAGCAATTTTCACTCGAAGTCATCGAATGCATTGATGGTTTGACCTCAAAAAGATTTCTACGAGAGGTAATTCAACGGTTTTTGTAGTATCAGATGTGCTTAATAACATATTAAAAGCCTACCACAGTTTGACACCGGGAAAGGTGTGATTTTCAAAATGGCCTCCAAGATGATAGCCAAATCCTCGAAATACTCATTACTCCTTCATTATTCAGTTTAGACAAGATTTTCTAACGGTTTTTGTAGTATCGAGACTGCTCAATAACATGCTAAAATTCTATCACAGTCTGACCACAGGAGAGGTGTGATTTTCTAGATGGCGTCAAAGATGACCGCCAAATCTTTAAAATGCCTGTTAAGTGAAGTGCATTATGGTTTCTCACTGGTTTCTTGTAGTGTCAGTTAACCTCAATGATATCTGGCTTCTGGAAATGTGTAATTTTTACGATGGCTTCCTAGATAAATTTCCTTGTAGTATCAAGTGCTCAATTACATATCAAAATTCTATTACAGTTTGACCATCGGAAAAGTGCAATTTTGAAGATGACGCCGAAGAACCTTAAAATTTCCATTACTCCTCCACCATTCACTCTATACAAGTTTTTCAAACTTTTTTTTATTGTAGCACGTGAGTTCCATAACATCAAATGCCTACCACAGTCTAAACATTAGAAAAATATATTTTCCAAGATGATTTCCAAGATGACCACCAAGTTCTTAAAATGCTCATTATTCATTACTCATCCTTGACAAGTAATTTTGGTGCTTAGCTCCATCTTTCTTGGATCTAGAAATCAAATCAACATATCTAAGTCATAGTGAAATGATTAAAAAGTTATTATAAATGACATAATATTTATTTCATTTGATCTGCTCCAGATTTGATTATAGCTATTGCCATACTGTAAAGATGAAATGGATTCTCACAATTTTCAACTTGACATGGTCCATAAACTGGTTTGCATGGTACATATCTTCTGTAACTATGCTGTGATGTTCGACAGGCAGTTGTACAATTTCAGTGAAACATCTGCAGTAGGCTTTCTGGGGCAGCGGCTTTCTTGGTCATAACTGGCACGAACCGATCGCCCTCAAGTTTCCATACTCAATCAACCGGATTCACGTCACTCTCCTTTCCAATACATACCATGATCTGGTGATACACGCTATGCAATGATATTTAGTCAAAGATTTGGTAGGAGGGAGGCGTTCTGGGGTGATAAATGACTTGGCGGAAACAATTTGTTTGCTAAAAAGGTTGTAGCCGAAAGAGGCAAGTGAATTGATACCCTTTCAACTGAACATCACCTTGCTCTCAAGATCATCTATGACATTGCTTGATTTGGGACCAAGAACGCATTTGCACTGGACTGAATGGTCGAGTCACCATTCGCGAGGTGCATCACTCCCTGCGTGAATAATCAGTAACTGAGAACACAAATCACTACCCAAGGACTTGTTTTATCTAGCTGATGTCATTACACCTTAGGAGTCGCGGATACATCAGGACGAAAATAGAGGCCCCTATTTTTCGTCTCAGTATAGTAGAGAAGAAAAATAGGTAACTCTGTATCATACCGTATCAAGGTCGTGGTCTGATGTTGTGACGCCTAGGTTGCAGCCTTGAATACGTCCACGTCTGCATTTCGCACATCATCAATAAGAATTTGTTTGTTACAAGGTCTGGAAAAGAAATCTCCCTGTCTTCGCGAAAACTCTGTTTTGGCATTGAAACTGGCGGTCGAATGGGTGTTGCACCCGTCGCTGGTGCGTATTGTTTTTTTTGACTGAAGGACCTTCAATATAACCATCGAAAAGTACAGTCTCTTCTCTATATAATGGCGTATGATGAAGTCGGTGTACCATGAAACGGTACCATAACCGTCATCCATTCTCTATGGTAAGTGAGGAATCGTGGAACCACCATCAAGAACATAATGTTCAGTTGGTGGAATAGAATTAATGACAGTTTTGTTGGATTCCTTGTTCGAGCGCTCAGCAATTGCATGTGTTAGTTGGGGTTTGTCAGCTTTATTAAAAATTTTCTTTCGCTTTAAACATGGCTGTAGGGAATTGGCTCATAGCCTAGAACCTATTTAAGTGAAAGGTTTTCGGTTAGACTGTAATAGACTTTTGTTATGACACGTGAACAATTTATTTCATGAACATCTTTCGCCTTGAAAACATTCTGATGTGGCCTTTACAAGGCGAAACATTTTATGAAAATTGAAGTGTTCATTTTTACCGACAATCTAATTTTCTTTCCACGTTGTCTTCTCTAATATCATCTTGTCATATGATTCTTATCCAAACATTGATCGTACATAATTTTTCATCACCTTATGAAATTACTTTTGATACAAACAAATATATTTTTAACAATAAATGTTAAACATGACTTAGTAAAGGCAGGAGAGATTAAAAAAAGTTTAAGACTCAAGTTTATTTGGGACGTATATTCTCTCTTATTTTCTTGTAGAGGGTGAACGCAAAAACCTTACATTGTGCAATACTTTTCCTGTAACAAAAGTATGTGTGCGCTGAATGCTGGTACAAATATAATTCTTTCAGGTTTATTTTGGCCCAGCCTATCTCTTATTATTAATAAAACTGTATGAGAATGTTCTAATACAATACAAGTAAGGCTGTATTCTACGAAGTAATGTATTTAGTTGAGATTTTATTCTATACTTTGAACTACTGAGTCAAGTTTAAATAAATACATAATATATTATCATTATCGTGGTTCCCTCCGAGCTGTTCCTATGTACGTGCGCACACACATTTTGCAACCAGTGCACAAAGGAAATTCATAGGCTCACAAAAGATTTCAAATCCTGTAGATAGCTCACCGATTGGAAAATATTGATTCATTACGTCCAATTCGAAAGTGCACACATACTTTTGTCACAGGAAAATGATTTGGACAACATGAGATTGATAGTGACTACAAAATATGAGAGGAAGGCCATTGAATTTACTGCATTATTTTAGGTAATAAACCTTTTGTCCGCTCATTACTTACTGTGAGCTGGTTGTAAAACGTGAGTGGGCGTGAACACACGCGCAGCTCAGAGGGAACTATGGTTGGGACTTATTTGAATTTGTTGATTGAATCGAATCTTTTATGGTCGTGGTCGCCGCATACAATTCTTTTCAAAAAAAGAATCTGAATTAATGCAAGAATGTAGAAAGCGCTGTTGTAGCAATAATGGATGATAGAGATTGATTTATAATCCTGTATACAACCAATGCGTTCTCCCGATAGTCACTTATGGAGCTGAAACATGGAACCTAACCAAGAGACAGACCTACAAAGTATGCAACGTGTGCATGAGAGAATCATGCTCAACCTTGCATGGAGAGATCACAAAACAGCACAGTATCAAAGGAAGAAAACGGGAGTCCGCGACATCATAGAAACTATTGAAAAACTCAAATGGCAATGGGCAGGCCATGTTGCAAGAATGAAAGACAACCGATGGACATCACGTCTCAAAACATGGATCTCCAGAGACCACATGAGAAACCGAAGCCGACAGAACATAAAATGGAGAGATGAACAAGACAAATTCAGGAAACACTAGCTCTGCGACGCCCATGATAGAGAATTGTGGCGAATCCTGGGGAAGGTCTATGTCCAACGACGGACCTTAAAAGACATGATGATGATGATGATGATGATGATGATGATGATGATGATGCGTTTGTAGATTCTGGAAGTTCTGGGTCAGTCGGCTAGTGTAGAAATGTTAAAACATCAGACAAAACAGGAAGACCGAAGAATGTATCGGCCAAAACGTTGTTAAAAAAAATCAAAAATGAAGGTAATAGTTCGGAATATATATGGATTAAAGGAATTACTTTATTTTATAACTTCGGACACTGTAGAAGGCCGAATAATGTATCAGCAAAAACATTGTGCTTATCTTGACCAAAGATGAAGATAATCATCCGAAAAAATCTATGGAATGGAGAAACTACTCTATTTTAAAACTACAGACAATGCAGAAAGGCTGAAGAATGTATCAGCTTGAATATCGTGTTAAAAAAAATGAAGATGAAGATAAAAGCGTGGAAATTGTATGGAATGATAAATCAAGCTTCGTAAATAGCTAAATTACCACAGCTTTTTTCTTTAGATCATTTTGCATTCGCCAATTAATAAGGCTATCCGATCTCTAATTTTTTTTTTTTTTTTTTTTGAATGTTACTTTTAGATGCTCAATGGATATTTTCCTTAGGGATTAACTGGTAGAATGTCTTTATTTGAGCCTCTCTGGTTGACAATTCATGTTTAACAATCTGTTTTCAGCTCATATCGTTTCCTGTCCCTCTTTAACCCTGCTTGTAATATGGCCGCTCTGACGATCAAAGGATGCGAGAAAGTCAAAACCGTATTAAGATAATGTGAGTATTTGGATTTCGGCATTTGTTTTTCTACAACAAGATTTCAAGTGTTGAAGTGAACATGCCAGTATATTAATTATGGCCACTTCATAATAGGAAGCTAAACAAATGATGTCATGCTTGAGGCGTCTTCACAATGACTGGATGTTTTCTCATTAAAGGCCGCATTTTTTATAGCAATTTCTCGAGGGGCTTTAATCTGAATTGGCTTTGGATTCAGTTCAACATTTAATGAATATTTCAGAATGAAGGCAGCTGCATTGAGTACTTGAATGCAGAGGAAGTCGCTTATTGTGATCACTTTGAGACAAGTTTTTTCTTTATAACAATAACCGTCGGTTGATATTATGCAAAGGATATCAAAATTGGGACAATTTACGTTCATTGATATAAATTCACGAGTTTATCTATGCCGTCAAAAATAACAGAGTGATTAAGTAATATTGCAATTGCATTGTACTTATGGAATATCAAAAACATTATGTTGCACAGAATTGTCTTGCTTATGTTCAATATTTCCTGAATATATGACAGATCTGAATGAAAAATTATGTTAAGATACAATTTATCAAGTCAACATAACAAGAATTAATTTCTACTAAATGATGTCACCAGGTGTTACTGAGGACATAAGCGTGACATACGACAAATGCACATTGATAATCATTGTCTGTGTGGATTATGTTTTTCAATTTATTTTTATAAACGACGATACATTTTTTAAAATTAATTTACTGAAAATGAAATTTATTGACTTGAATATATTACTCATTTGACTCATGAGAACTTATCTTACCATTTATTTTTTTTTAAAAGGCATCTAATGTTAACTGTATATGAATTTATGATGTTTTCATTAATCAAAGCATTTCTTTCACGAACGTCGCCAAACCAAATTTTCAATGACGACTCAATTATCTTTACCAAATCGTACTTTCTCGCGATCGATGTACGCATTAGTAAGCGCTAATTTTTCTAAGATCAATCTGATTTTTTAAAATCTCACACCATAATATCCGAGCAATGTTCAAATGAACTACAGCATTGCTCTGGCTTATCTTGGGCAACTTATAGCATTCCTGTATTTTTAGCCTTCCTTTAATAACCGCCTATAGCTCATTTTAACTCTTGAATTCATACAAAAAATTGAATGTCAATATCGAAGGGAATAAATTCTGATCAAAATTATCTCCCTTTGACTATTAAGTGATTTTTAAAAAAATCCACAGAACAGTTCCATTATTTGTATTGTATTCATTGAGGAGTTCCACTATCAATTACAAGCGGTTTCAAGTTAAATACGGTTTACCTGAAGATTTTGATAATAATACCGGGAACTTTGATTATAGTGAACATATGGATTTAATTTTCTTAAATAAAGTGTTTGAGACTAACTGATTTTGATATCAATAACCGTTTGATAGCATTATTTGTTATCCTAATTGATGGTTTCTATCAAAAGATCTCTGAAATTAGTAAAAAATGTCAAGGTGTCATTTTGCACATCTCCACCGTTTAAGGTAGAATTGGCTTGTTTAAATATAAATGTATTTTCTTTGGTCTTTATGTATGCATAAAGAAAACAAATCTGTAAATAAGACCATAGGTTTGCTATTTCGATCTCAAAGATTCCTTTAAAAGCCCATTCTTTTGAAAGCCCATTCCTTTAAAACGCCTCCATTTGACAGCCACTCCTTTTTAAATTTTGTTTCGCTATCTCAATAAGCCAGTGACATAGGAGCTAAATGCACCAAAAGGGAGCTAGATGTAGTTTCAAAGTAGCTAAATCAGCAAATTTTATTCCGATACGTCTGCCTGTTCATCAGTGATGACCATAGGTAGAGGAAAAAAACTCATTAGGACAGCTGGTGGTATCAAAATAGATTCTTTAATGTTTTCGTCCATACAGTACTGTCAATCATTGTGCACCAGTAATACTATACTTTAAAGGGCATCGAAGCACAGCTTGGGTCGATCCTGTGCATAAGGAATGGTTTCTTGGTCCCACATCAACGATTAATCTATACATAGGGCACATCAGAAATAAATTATCTTGGCCTCAAATCAAGAGTTGACCTAAAGTTTCGCTGTGAGAATTGTTTTGTGCTTATTTCAAAATTGAATCATGTGTCCACAAGTTGACCTAAAAAAAACTTGTCATCATCCTTCCCTATGATGGCAGCTAATCTCAGGTGAACTACGTCCATATAATCTCAAGTAGAATGTCTCAAATCAAACATATTATGCTTGTAGTTTTGATCACCGTGCATGATAAAATTTTCTCTCCTCGGCGTATCGGAAAGTGGAAACGACAGCGTGTTCCAACTCAAATATATGACAGAATGATGGTTGTACTTTGCAAAAAACAACGATCCCATTTATTCAAGAACTTGCCAAAAGACGAGGTTAACTTTGTTTAAGGTCAACCCGACTTCACATGAAATCAACGATAACTTAATTTCTCCTTGTACAGAAGACTACAATGAATGTAGAATCCCAAATACATGAGATCAGCAATTACAGTTCACATTTTCGTAGTTTAAATAGAGTTTAAATATGAAATAAGTCAGTTTTGAAAAAGTGCACAATGATTTTGACAGTACTGTAAGGTCGAAAATATTAAAGAATCTATCTTGATGCCACTGGCTGTTCAAGTAAGTTTTTCTCTCTCGATCTGAGCTTGTAATTTAAGACAAGATCTTACTTTATTTTATTTTCAAATTACTTTTGTTATTGCAAAGGAAATACCGATGTTTTGAAAGTAAAAAGAAGCATTTTTGTCGCGTCATCGTACATTTGAGAAGGGTTCAGTGACATAGGAGTGAGATCTGCTCAGGAGTCACGACACTGGGCTATTAGATCCACGTATTAGCGTATACTCATTGCAGGATCAATGTCAGTTAGGATTGAATTGTTTGTCATCGTAGTGAGGACTATTTTATTGATGAAACCTTTAACAACTCTACTTAACTTCGAATAAATCATTTGATTTTAATCAAAAGTAATTGAAAAAAACTGGTAATTTTAAAAGTAAAAATGTCTGACATAACACTAGGGATGTACTGAAGGAGGAGGCGCCACATCAAGGCTATGAACATATGATTTTTTGACCCCAAATCAAGATTAAGTAATAAAACGACTGGTATTTTAGGAGTTAAAATGCATAACCAGGGCCGAACCAAGATAACAGAAACATAGGCAGTTGCCGTGGGCGCCTATTATGCGTCTGAGACTGTCGCCTCCCCAAGTACAAATAGGAAACTAAATAAAGCAAACAGAATAAAATCAGTAAAAATAAGCTAATTCCCTGATTTGAAGCCAGATTATTCTGGAATATCTAGAAAGGAAATATATATAAAGGAAATTCTCATGACCAGCGATAAGATCATTCAATCAATGCGTTGTAATTTAAATTATTGATGTTTAGCATCGATCAGTTTTGTAAGCATAGTACCTATGTACATATGTATTCTTATAAATCCATTTTTCTCGCTATAAAACAAATGAATAAGGTAATACTATACTTCAGAGGGCACCGAAGGTCAGCTTGCTCAGGGTGCGAGGAATCCTAGGGCTGGTCTTGTGTATAAAGCATGACATAAAGGAATGGTTTCTTTGACCCAAATCAGTGGTTAGTCTATACATAGTACATATCAGAAATAGATCATTTCTCGGCCTCAAATCAAGAGTTAACCTGTACAATAGGCATATAATTAAACAATGATTTCTTGGTCCCAAATTAAAGGTTGATCAATCTATATAACATAGAAAATGAAAGATTTTACGGTTGCAAAGGGTCGACATAACAGAGATGAATGATTTCTTGGCCTCAAAACAAACAGACCAATACACAGGATACATCTCGTGAATGATTTCATGGTCTCAAATGAAAGGTTTACATACACCCTGGCATATCAGGAACGAATGATTTCTTGGCCCCAAATCAAGGATTGATTTAAGTATATCGTATCACTTTCTTGTCCAAAAAACCTGATGAATCCGAGAGACTGAAATGAATGGTCACTAAAAAATAATGCATTAAATGTATTGTATATATTCTCGCGGTTGTTTTTAAAACTGAATGTCCCCTTCCCTAATTAAAGATATGTATGTAGTCATAGCTTCGTTATGTTTTCCGCTGAAGCCTGTGGTTAGTGATCGAACCTAGGTAAAAGTTCTGTACTTCGCATAGATAGATAGAGATAGAGAAAGAGAGAGATACATAGAGAGAGAGAGAGAGAGAGCGAGAGAGAGAGAGATAGAGAGAGAGAGTTGGCGATAAGAGAGTGAATGAGTAGGAGTTACAAAATGCACAGTCATCCAAACTGATACTTTTCTCATGAACACAACCGAATTTTGTTCATTTTTATGTTCTTTTCTGATTGGGTGAAAAGGATGCAGAATAGTCAGGTTACAAAGATGGTGTCGGTTTACATTACCTTACATCTTGTTGCGTCACGTCGACTTTCCCTGAAATCCTTTTTGTCTCGCCGCTTCGCACTTTTCTTTCTTTAGCCAACCTCCACGACATTCTGTGCGAAAGAGGGATGAATCGGGAATAAATTAAAGAATCAAAATATTTGACACTATTGGAAAGCTTATTCTATGTACATTAACGAAAGCAAATCCTCCTTCCTAGGCTTTTGAGCGAATAAGTTGAGAGCGTTAGAACTCAACACGGTTCAAGAATAAAAGTATTGTTTTTGGTAGCCACAGCAACTTGGACTTCATCTTATCTCAAAGGATTTTAAACAGCTAACATGCTCAAATTTGACCCAAGTACTCTACAGGACGGAGTTTTCTTCTGATAACACTGGCCTGCGTTTAATTTCTTTTTTCTGACGTCGGAAGTATCTAAGCTGAATATTTTGACCATGCTGAATTAAAAGATGACAGCTGATATTTTCAATCAGGTCTGGGTTTTTTTTTTTTACCTGGTGCCAATTTTCAGCAAAACCTCGTTTTATGGTTAAATTGCCACCACGCCTTTGATAGAGAGATCTGGTGAATCTTAGGAAAGGTCCATGTCCAACGACGCCCACTAAGAGCCTGCTGCTGCTGATGATGATAATGATGATGATGATGATGATGATGGAAGAAGTGACGAGGCTATAAATGACGAAACCCACAATTTTTGCTGATGTCAGCATTTTTCCCGAAAGACGATCTTCTTCTCCTATTTCTATTGTATACATGTTTTTTTTTTATTGTGCATGTGAGTGTGTTGGGGGGGGGGGGGTAAGAATTTTATTGTCTTTCACTTACTTTCCATTTTCAAGGGGTCGTTTATCGTGCATCGAATATAAAATTCATTCCACAGGTATTCCACGCTTTTCCAAAAGCTTGCTGCACGCTAACTTCTTGTTTCGACAAAATAATTATTTTAAAAAAAAACAAAAAAAAAACGAAAAGCGAAAGTAGCGTTTGTTTTGCAGTGAGCCGTTATAGAGGTAGCGCACACCCTTTCCCTTCTCCTATATCTCAGTCTTCTGTATCTCTCGCCACCCTGATCTCCGACGACTCAGCTTAACATAACATCATCGACATTTTTTTCGGGTCTGGGAAAGCTCGTAAATGTTTCCTATATAAATCAATGGTCATTGCTTCTTCGTTTTACGCTATTACAGCCGTGGACAAATTGATAAAGCGTTGGCCATGTGAGACAGTCTTTCAAGGATACAGAATGCGAATTCAAATCTTGTCAGAATGTATAATTAGGTCATAGAATGTAATATGATGAGATATTAAGCAACAAAAACAAGATGGAAGATGAACGAGCCAGAAAATGAAAATGCTTCATCTTAGAAATTCAAACAAAATGACGCATGGTTTATTATCTGAAATATGAATTTTTCCTTGGCGTAAATACCTTGCAAATTTCTTAGGAGATCGACAATATAGCATGGATGTTGAAGTTTTTGTAATACGTAAAGAAAAAAGTGTATTTAAATCTTTCGTTACTTTGTGATGTTGCTTCAGACAGATTATGTCGTTTTTCTGGTTTTGCCCATACTCTTTGGAATAACAGCATTTTGAACGCGATTTGGAAGGAGTATTATTCTCGTTGAGTGATTTAAATTGCGTCAAAGTTAAAGTGCAACACCTGTCCTCATTGCGTTTGTGCTGAATTCTATAAAGCGTTCATAACTGATTTTTCTAAATACTGAACGCATCAGCAAATTTGTGATTTGAACGTTGTACAATGGCATAAGAAGCCGAAATATATCCATTTACTTTTGAATATATGCCGAGGAAAATCATTAATGATTATTTATCTAATTGAATTAAATGTTGCAAACTTCAAGTTTGAATTTATTCATTATATCTTATTTTATACTAACGCTTAAATTCATATAAAAAATTCAAATCTTGAATTAAAGAGAATGACTTGTTATCGAAGTTACTTCCCTTGTACTTTTAGGTAATTTGTACAATTCGATCCTCAAAAGAGATCCATCAAAAATAATCTATTCACTGAAGAGTTCCACTGTATTTAGCATCGGTTTCGAGCGATTTATGAACGTAAGAGTAAAAACTGTTTAGGATAAGTTTCATTTACACAGCCGATTTGTTTGTTTTCACCAGATGTTACGTTTGAACACCAAACGTGAAAAAGGGAATTCTACGGATATATACACCTTTAAAAATTAGCAGAGTAGGCATTTATCAAATTTAGTCTAGCACATTACCTTCAAACACTATTACCCGACGAGGTCCCCAGATCTGGCACACAGCCACAAGCGTAAAACTCCCTGTGAGGATCGAAATCAAAACATTAGTAACTGTCTACGAGGCTAGCTTGCTAACCATAGGTTTTTTTTACTAAGCTTAAGTTAGGATGTCAAGCGGGGAAATGTATGGGCCCACAGTGAAGATTGAACTCACTTCAGTTGTAACACTGTTACAGAGTTATGATTAAATATGCAGGTATACCTTGAGTAGCACAGCTAATCCGCCCTCCAAATTTTCATACTGCTCAAAACTGCACTGTTGAAAGTCTTATGGGTTTTTTTATGGTTCTTTGTCAGCTATACTAAGTTACATTAACTTTTAGAGCAATACGTTTACCATACTAATTCAAAACTGCACTATTCGAGGAGTGTAATAATATTCTGATAGAAAGAAAGATCCAAAGCCTTTTTTTTATTTTTTATTTTTTTACTGAGATTGAATTTACTTCGAGTCTGAAGGTGCATGTGTGATGTCACTCGTGACTCAGGTAAATTTTTGATGGATGATAAATTTTTACGAGCGCCCAAGGGAGACACGAAACCGTGAATGTGGTGACGCGACTGTATTATATTGGTATTTAAAGTGCGTGTTGGGTTGAGGGTTGGCCAAAAAGTTCGTTCTGAGATTGTCATTTGATGGCATTTGGAGCATTTAGTTTTAACTATTGATACATCCATTGGGTTGGCCAAGACGTTCGTTCTGAGATTGTCATTAGATGGCTTTAGGAGCATTTGGTTTTAACTACATTCAAAAAGATTGCTTTTTATTGTGACAGCTATCATATCATCGTGTATTTTTCGAAATCTTATCGAAATAGAGTATTTTTGGAAAGAGGAAAGAAAATAATCAATATTTTCAGCATATTTTGTTTTTGTTTTGTTTTTCCAGAAAAGAAATTGAGACTCAAACGCAAAAATTATAATTGCAGTTTATGGAGAAGGTACTGTAAATGATCGAGCGTGTCAAAAGTGGTTTGCAAAGTAGCGTACTGGAGATTCTGGGATGAACTATGTTCCACGGTTGAGTAGGCTATTTCAGGTTGGTAGCGGTTAGATAAAAACATTTGTTGAGAATAATCAACGTTGTACGACGCAGGAGATAGCCAAAACGATGAAAATATCCTAATCAAGCGTTGAAAATCGTTTGCACTAGCTGGCTTATATAATTGCTTTGAGGAGGCCACGAGTAAGAAGCACCTCATAAAGATCAAACTAATTACAGTAATACTCTACGATGTAAGCTCGATAACCTTTCTTTCTTTGCTAGAAACTGTCATCATTTACTAAGCTTAGTTCAGTCTGATACAGGGTCATCGCAGAGGGGCACTCAGTATGGCTCGGGCTCATTACCCTAGCGAATTCTTCTGTGAGACGAGTTGGCTGACATTTGCACTATGGCAGGCGTTTTATGATCATCTATTAAACTAAGCTTAGCTGATTTTAAACAAGGTCTCAATAGTGGGATATCCTTTGTGGATAAAACTCCCTATATTCGCTCGTTGATCTGTCATTAAGCGAAAACGATTGAGTGTGCTCAATAGAAATTTGGTAGCTAGAAGGTCACAGAGTAAAAGTAAATTTATATGAGCCAATCTTTCATACTATGTATTTAACTGAGTTTAAATAGCTTGTTCACATTTTTTTAAGCAGGAAATATTCCTAATTTCTCGGCAAACGAAAAGTAATTATGAAATCCGGCTTCGATGCAAGCCACCGTAATCATAAATAAAACTTTACTTATGTACTGGACAACACTTGTTTGATGATTTTGATAAACTGCCGATGTAATGAGAATTCTTTTGTCATATATATATATATATATATTGTTCATGAACCGTCGCTTCGCTGAGGGTTATTATTAGTGTGCAACCACAGATTTATTTAATAGCGGCTAATGATACTATAAGTGTGACAGTAGTGAAATAAATGGGTAGGAAGGGAGAGGGGTGATGGCTGCTATTGATACTTTAAGTGTGACAAAAACAGCTCTTATGATATATCTATAGCTATACTTATATCTATCATACGGTGCTGTCTTTTCTGTTCTCAGTAGATATGCAATCAGCGTCTCATGTTGGTACTTGAATTAGTTTTCAGTGGGGCGAGACTAAAGTGTGCTGGGATGTTGGGCAGGAGCGTGAACCAACAAGAAGAATAAGGTAAATGGGCCACAAATTCTTTTGTAATGGTGCCTCAGTCAGAATTCTTGACTGCTACATAACCATTAACGTCACGCAAATCATGCGAGTGAATTTGCCTTCCATGACGGTCACCACCGGCAACGAGGCTTACTTGACAATGACATCCTAATTATGATCAACGTTTTTGGTGTAGCCGTTCTCCTTCTCGCTCCAGTGCTTAACGCAGTGTTTATCAAATTTGTAATTACGAGTGCATCTGCGTTCTTTTACAAAACACTTAAACTTGGATTTCCCATCAAAGAAATAGATAAGTGAAAGGCGTCCAATTAAAACCTTTCTAAATTAAACAATTCCACTGTAATGACCCTGAAGAAAAGTATCGTCACTAAAAAGTGTCATATAGTTCGAAGGTTTACGCTTGAGAAACGAATGTAGTACACAAAAGAGACATACATGCCATTTTTAACGCAAGCAGTCATTTCCCGAATAGAAGATTACAATTTTTCTCTCTCAAGTTCTCCCAACCTTTCTTTGTGCCTTACAAAGCTAATTTTACTAAATATATAGAAGTCGGAATATCGAATGTTGATTTTCAGGGTAGGCCGGCATTTTTCAAAATTCCTTTCCGTTTCTTTCCTATCAGCCCTTGTGCCTTGCTAAGTAAGTATCAAAGAGAAAGAATTTCGTATGCAAATTTCCAAGTCAGACAGGCCTTGACCCTGCAAAGATTCACCTGTCATAATGCTCTCGTCTCCATTTCCCTTTCACTTGCTCTTGTGCTTTACAGAGTAAGTATCAAAAGGCCAGAATTAAGAATACGGATTTTGCAGCCATCTTGTGAAAAATAAATGAATAAATGAATAAATAACTCACTATCGTAAGATGAGTAATATCGCACGTGACACTGGACTGAATAGTACTCTGTCATAAGCCAAGTTATCTCGTCCATAGCACTGGGCTGACGACTTACCAAGACGAATTATCTCGTCTTTGGCAACGAACAAGTCAATTCTCGAGAAAAACACTGACAAATTCAGAAGCCATGCAACATACTTTAAACACTAGAATAGTTTTGCTTTCATGATAACGAGAAATACTCCTGTCTATATTTAATGATATGAAAATAGTGCATCATCATCATCATCATCATCATCAGTCTTATAGCGTCCGTCGTTGGACATAAACCTCCCCTAGGATCCGATGCATTTCTCTATCATGGGCGTCGTGGAGCCAGTATTTTCTTAATTTGTCTAGTTCATCTCTCCATCTTCTATTCTGTCGGCCTCGGTTTCTTATGTGATCTCAGGGGATCCATGTTGTGAGTCGTGATGTCCATCGGTTGTCTGTCATTCTCGCAACATGGCCTGTCCATCGCCATTTAAGTTTTTTAATAGTTTCTATGATGTCTCGGACTCCCGTTTTCTTTCTGATATAAACTTACTGTCTTGTGATCTCTCCATGCAAGGTTGAGCATGATCCTCTCATGTGCAAATAACAACTTATAGCCCAGGAAAACAATCCGTTTCTTAAAATTGGATTTGAGATCGAATCTCAATCAAGATGTTTTATTTTTGCTCTTTGTTTCATACTCCAAGTTAAAATAAGAAACTCATCTCCCCATATTTTTTTTTTTTTTGCATTTAACATCTTGGCCAAAGATACGTACCACAACGAAAATTGAGTTCAGATGAAGACAGATAAGTTTATCTCAACGGGAAACTTGCTAGAGACTTACAGAAAGCAATTATATTTATGACACGTTTGAGACCTATAGAAGTCCTGAATTAGTTTCAGGTGTTTTTTTTTTCTTTAAGATTTGAACGTAATGTTAAAAAAAAAATAGAAGACAGGTCTGGTTAGAAACTGTCACGTGACAAACGTCTCTTACAACATGCTGTGTTGAGGGAGATTAATTAAAAAATTGGAAAGAATGGATGATCAATGCATAAGTTATTTCTCACGCATACTGTTGGACGGTGATCACTAAAAAATCTGAATTAAAAAAATAACAAGCATGAATGCTACTGGACACAAACTAAGGGATCAATTTTTGCCCCCCCCCCCTCCAAAAAAAACAATTGGGGGAATTATTTTTAGGCATAGTCAATGTTATATGTTTCAGCCCTCAAGCTCCATCGGTACGGCCTGTATATGAGACACAAACATAGATAAATAGCCACTTAAAAAATGAAGAAACTCACGTTGATAGTTTTAATGGCAGTTTTGGTTGACGGTTTCTAATATTACAACCCTAACTTTATTCTGTCGTTGGGGATGTCTACTATGAAATCCGGAGTAATTCGTTTGTATGAGTCAAAGCATAAAAAGAGTGGACAGTTTCGAAATTGGAGTACAGGTTTTCTTGCTATCCGAAAGTAGTGCGTTCCCATAATAAAAAAACAGAACTTTTCATAAGTCGAAATGGTATGATACAAAAAGGAATTAACATTAATTTATATGGGCAAACTTTAAGCATAACTGGACTCAAAGAGGGGTGATGGTGTTATGTTGGGTTGAGTCATTGGAGGTAGGAAGGTACAGGGGAATGGGGTGTACGAGAAAGACTGAGGAGAAGAAGGTGTGTGCTGCCTCTGTAACAGCTCACTGCAAAAGAAACGCTTTAAGTCTTTTTCGCTTTTCATCTTTTTTGAAGGAAGAAAAAAGTAGTGTAGAGCAAACAATCGAAAGTTACGTAAGTATTAACACTTAAAATCCGACTTACGCAATCATAACCTTTATATCCCCCAGTTATATGATTATTAATACTTATACTCCAACCTATATGATTATTAACACTTATATTCCCAATTATGTAATCATAACTCTTATATTGCCAATTATATGATGCATAACAATTGTACTCCATGTTATATGATTATCAACATGTCTATTCCCGATTATGCAATCATAACCCTTATATCCCCGAGTCATATGATTAATGAAACTTGTATTGTCAATTATATAATCATAACCCTTGCAATAGCAATTATATGATTATTAACACTTTTTCAAGTTATATTATTATTAACACTTATATTCTTGATTATGCAATTGTAACCCTTATATTCACAAGATAAATGATCATCACTACTTATATTCCAAGGTACATGATTATTATCTCTTATATTCCCAATTATACAAGTTTTATCATTATAAACACACATATTCCCAATTATACAATCATAATCCTCATATTCCAAGTCATGTGATTATCAATATTTTCGATTATGTAATCATAGCTTTTCTATCGCAAAATTATATGATTAGTAACGCTCATATTCCAAGTTATAAGTTTATTAACACTTATATTCCTGATTATGCTATCATAACCCTTATATCCTCAAGTTATATGATCATTAACGCTTATATTCCTAATCATATGATGATTAACGCTCATATCCAAGAATATGCAATCATGAATATCATATCCCCAAGTCATATGATTATTAACATCTGTATTCCCACTTATGTAATCCGAACCCTTGTATTTCCAATTATATGATTATAAGCACTTATATTCGAAGTTTTATGATTATTAACACTTATTTTCCCAATTATGTAATTCTCACGTTCATATTCCCAATTATATGATCATTACCACTTATATCCCAAGTTATATGATTATTAACCCTAATATTCCCGATTATGCCATCATAACCCTGATATTCATACGTTCTATGATTAGTAACACTTATAATCCGAGTTATATGATCGTTAACACTTGTATTCCCAATTATGCAATCATAACACTTACAATTCCAAGTCAAATGATTATTGACACTTATATTCCCAATTATGTCATCATTACCCTCGTATTCCTATTTAAATGATTACTAACACTTATACTCCAAGTTATATGATTACTAATACTTATATTCCCAATTACGTACTTAAAACCCTTATATTCTCAATCCTATGATTATTAACACTTATATACCAGTTTATACAATAATTAACACTTATATTTCCGATTATGGAATCATAACCCTTATATTCAAAGTTTTATGATTATCAACACTTGTATTCCCAACTATGTAATCATAACCCTTATATTTCCAATTATATGATTACTGACACTTATATTCAAAGTTATATGACTATCAACACTTGTATTTCCAATTATGTAATCATCACCCTTATATCCCCAATTACATTATTATGACACTTATATTCCAAGTTTTATGACTATCAACACTTGTATTCCTAATTATGCAATCAGAGCCCTTATATTCCCTATTATGTGATAATTAACGCTTATATTCCAAGTTATATGATTATTAACACTTATAGCCCCAATTATGCAATCATAACCCTCTTATTCTCAATTATATGTTCATTTACACTTATATTCCATGTTATATGATTATAAACACTTATAGTCTAAATTATGCAATCATAACCCTCATGTTCTCAATTATATGTTTATTAGCACTTATATTCCATGTTATATGATTATAAACACTTGCATTCCCAAGTATGTAATTGTAAGGTTCCGGTGCCCAAGTTGTCAATAGTACAAAAAATGGAATCGGTGAACCGAGTTCAAACTCCAGCTGAAACAAACCATAATTTGTTGCTCCAAAGGAACACTTTTTTTCAGTGTGGGTGACGATCAATTTTTTAAAAAAATACTTGGACAAAAAATAATTCGTTGATAGTGATGAAAACAGTGGAAGTAATGATTGTCCTTGAGCAGCTGACGAGATATCTTGAGGGAAATTTCTTTTTTGCGGGTATTCTTACCCAGGCAGTAACTCAGTGATTCGAGACTATTCATTCACTGAAAAAAAAGTGTTTCTTTGGACCAACTTGAAAAAATTGCTTCATTGAAAAAAATATTTGTCGACCTGAATTTATTAGTTTGTTTCAAACAAAATTTATGATTAAATATAATGAATATTACATCAGTGTAGATGGCGATCAAAGTGATGAAAGCAATGATTGTCCTGAAAAGGTTGATGAGATATCTCAGAAGAAAGAAGTTTCTTTTGGACTTCAGCAGAAAAAAGACCCGGTCAATGTACTTTCAGTTATTTTTTTTTATATATCTAATGTATATTTCATTTCTATTTACGACCTGTACATATTTGTAGAAATGCACTTATTATGAAATACACACATACACACATGCACACACATATAGATGATGATGATGATGATGATGACAATGACAATGATGTCAAATTTAATGTTTTTTAACTGGAAGAATGTAAAGAATTCCAGCACACGGCAGAATGCAAATTCGCAGGCAATCTCTCTGTTGATTTTTTCAAGTCCCCACTGCTTTCAGTCTTTCGTGATTCGCTTCAATCAACTTTTATCGCCCTTCCCGTTCAGCTTCATTTCTCTTGAAATTTCGTCATGCCTCTAACGGGTTCATCAAGGCATGAACACAACCAAGTGCAAGTAAGTAAATCACGGCTTTAGTTGGCTTTCCAATTTTTAGGAAATTTAAAGATGAGACTTGTTATCTCCCATTAAAACCCAGTGAGCGTAAGAAAAATTTTCATGGTGAAATCTGTTTTTTTCTATTTGACTTCTTTCTGTTACTTTCTCAGATTCAGTGTTCTTTTTCTGCCCAAATAAACAGATCTGACCAGTTTGTATGCTTCGTTTGATATTTAGTCAAGCAAACGTGATACTGGATAGGGCATGTTAGAGCAAGTTAAAGAGAAGGTGAATAAAGTGTAACAATTAGTCAACCTTGAAATAGTTACAAGTTATTTACGAAGCTAACTTAGTTTGACACAAGGCCCAAATTGAAGTATTCATAAAGATTGAACTTATTACACAATAAAATAGTATAGACTAGCTCGGTAACATTTACTCTACATTAACCATTCTTATCGGGAGCCATATTACTTCTCTGGGGTCCTGACACATTTTGAAGGGTCCATAAATTGAAATGATGATAAATGTATCCGTCACACTACAGTCCAAGAATAAGAATAAGCTTAACTTAATCTAAGGGAGTAAACTTCACATTGTGTACCTATCCCATCTTCCGTGATTTGGAGTCATGACCAAGCGATTGCTAAGATGTCTCTCTTTCCATCTGAGTCAAACTGACGATTCTTACACATCGACGAATTTATTCATTATATATACAAAACACAACTTACAATTGGAATAGAAATAGTAGAGTTTGACCCTATAGCAGTCAGGCTTGTTCATCTATATGTTCGCGTTGTATTACCGTTTGAAGCCGGGAAGAGCTCTTATACGGGTTGTGGTGGACAAAAACGGTTGAAAATAGCCGCTCTACGTCAAGTGTTTAATAGGTATTCGTTTAATAAGAAGTTTACCTTAGTCTGGCACGAGGCCAAAATTGGAGCACACTTGGAGATCGAACTCAGTACATATATAATGGTCAGGCAAGACCAGCTCGTTGTCCATCATTCTATACCAAACGCTTACGTAAGTGAGTGCGAAGCTTAGACTAGACTGGCACAAGATCAAAACTTGAGCACGCATAACGATCAAACTTATTGCACAATGAAATTATCTAACTAGACTAGCTTGTTTACCATAACTCTATGCTAAAAGCCTGCGTACGTATAGTCTGGCCCAAGGCCCAAGACAGAGCACACGTAAGTATCAGATTCTCAATACTATTAAATGGTGTAGCATGACTTGCGTAATATTATTGCTATTGCTCTATACCAAGCTTGCTTGAAAGTATTTATTATGTTTAGATTAGTCTTGTGCAAAGCCACAAGAGTGGGACACCCAGTGAGTACACCAACAAATGGTCAAAAGAGAGCTTCTCTTTGGCCTATCCGAATTTCCAGCATTATTACTCTTGTTTTTGGGACCATCATTATGTATAAGTTACGAATTATTCATTTTCGGGATTGACTGCGGGTAGCTTTAACGTGGAAAGCAAAACCACAGATAAGAAGGAATCAATGTACTCCTACGTTGCAGAAGTTACTTGGATCTTAAAAATAGAATCAATAAGGCAATGAATATATAGCTATCTGTTTATCAAGTCAGTTAAGCTAAACTTAGTAAAGTGGACACCTGCGATTGGGCGATAATTACCAAGTAAGTCTTGCACGTTGCAGAAGTTACTTGGATCTTAAAAATAGAATCAATAAGGCAATGAATATATATCTATCTGTTTATCAAGTCAGTTAAGCTAAACTTAGTAAAGTGGACACCTGCGATTGGGCGATTATTACCAAGTAAGTCTTGCAATACTCGTCGAGTGATTTCGGGTCCTCGCTTGGTGTTTCTTCTCTCTTTTAATCCCGTGTTGGACAAAGCTAAAGTGAGTAAATATCTTAATTTGTGAGCCTAACGCCGTGTGTCTGTTAGCAAGGTTGTCTCATCGACCATTTTGGACTGACCCCTGGAATGTTCACATAAAGTTAAATGAGCTCCCATTTGGTCAACTTTTTTTCCAGATATCCTATTGGTGGACAAAAGTAAAAAGATATCCTGCTATCTGTCCTTACGGATAGTAACGTACCAGTTGTTGTATAGAGGCGTATTTACTAACATTAACGTTAGTAACAAACCAACCTCTCGTTCATGTGGCTGCACGTAGAAACTCGAAAGCGTACAGAAGATCGAGGCGATACATTCAGGTGAATATTGTAACATTTGGCTAGTTCATTACAAAGGTGATAAACATGTTAACAAGAGACATTTTATTGCATACAGAATCTCTTCTTTGATGAAAGAAACGATTCCCAGGAGAAAAAGGACTCGTTTTGACCTGCTAAGCCGAATTAGGCAGCGCATAAAATAATAGCATGACTTACATCAACAAACTATATAATTCTAAAGCAGGGCGCTTTACCATCGAAAATTGGTTATTATTACTTCTGTATAGCGAGTTCGATCCTTGCTGGCTCTCTTGCACTTAGGCATTTTTTTTGTGACTGACTAAGCTAAGCTTTGTTAATACGTAAATTTGCTCTGCCGTGGAGTAATGATTAGCGAGCTAGTCTATTACTACTATGTAGAGAGTTCGGCCCCAACTGGGTGCTCCACAGTTATAATCTCGTGACAGACAAAGACAAGTTTAGTAAATACGTGAAAGAACCTTGCTATGGAATAAAGGTAAGCGAAACTTGCAAATCCTTATTACTGTGCAATAACTTCGATCCTTACCGTGCCCCCAAAACTTTGTGTCTTCTATCAGACTACGCTAAGCTTGCGTGATTGTCACTTTCGGTGGAATCGAGTCTTCGGAAGGCAACGCTGAGGATGTAGGTACAGCCGAGGGACAGGGCGATGGGCTAAAAAATGTGTTATGAAACCAGGGATGTAATCCGTCTTGAACCCTTGCTGGAAGAACAAGGCAAACGTGGTGTATAAACAAAAAAAAAACTTGCACATGACTTCTATCAATTGACCATCATGAAATGATAACGAAAATTAAAGAATATGTTAACGAGAATATAAAGATAGAATAAATGAATAATGTACATTAAATTAGGTAACCAAAAGAGATGGATCTAGTCTTTGTCAGTGTGAAAGATCATTGTATTGACTAGAATCAGGGAAAGGGGGAAACATTTGGTTCTGGTCCATTTGTCTAACGGATAGGTAGCTGAGCAAGGTGGAATCGAACATGGAATGCCAAGTAACAAATTGTCTTGGTATATTAATCGAATAGCCGATTGAAGAGTTAATACTGGCTTCGTTTCGTTTCAACCATGTACGTAAGGATAATTTATTTGATAATTTGAAGGAAAAAAACAAAATTATGGATGCCAAATGGTATTCTTCGAATAAAAATTAACTTTAAGGTCAGTGAAAAAAATTGTCAAATTCTTCGGTGGAATATGCTGGTAAAAAATCAGCTCAAAGAAAATTTTCTGCGTAATTTGTATTCTTAAAGATGATATAAATTGGTTTTCATGCAGTCTGAGGTTAAAACCGACACAAATGATTCAATATCCACATAGGTGAACACTCAGTAGAAGTGACACGAACAACAAGTCACGTCTGTTATTACACTTACTGATCCCTCGTCGGTTAATACGTTTCTGGAGTAACCAACGTAAGTAAATCCAGTTTCAAAAATATTAAATGATGTGTAGTATAAAATAGTATCCATTTATAATACATTATGATAATACCTTACATAAAGTAAAAAAAAATACATTTATGATATAAGCTATACATCAAAATCATAGCTGAAAGGTTGGTGGTGATTTATCAATACTTTTGTGGTGTCATGTTAATATAACTGTTTTATTTTTAAGTCCTCGAAACGGTCACGTAGTAAACAACCGATGGTCCCAAAGTGAGAAAATCTACACATAATATCAAAGTATGTGCAAAACATTAAAAAAAAAACACCGAAGAAAATTACGCAAATTACATCAACAGATATTGGGAAATAAGTGACCGAAGTGACACAGAAATGTTTTAAAAGTTTTTTGTCTTTTTTTCAATTTGCTGAGTGTTTAAAGCTTTCTAGATTACATATATATATATATATATATATATATATATATATTGCTCGGCTCCATAGGCTAAGCCTATATTGCATATAACAACTTCCAATTTATGCCGTCGTTTCTATGGCAACGAATAACAGTGCGATCGGAAATAAAGAGGCCTGAATCGAAAGTTGTATGAAAAACAACTAAGAATTAAGGTGAAGGTAAACTAGTCAAATTTGATAAGATATGATATGTTACTATGAGTAATCCAATAACAATAAATTGCTACTTATCTTCCGCTTATTCTTCATGTCGACTGAGATCAACTCAATTTTCAAAATACGAAACAATACTGTGACCAACAGTAAGATGCATGGATTACGCGGTTAGTCATGGTTCTGTACCTCTCTGTGAGAACTCCGTCTCCCCTCGGCCCTTTTCAGACTGTTCATCCGAAATAAATAGGGATCTTTTATCTTTCTGTCAGTTTTAATTCGCCCTCCCACTGATTAGAGGTCATAACAAGAAGATATGCACCAGCATAATCAATCCATCCGACGCTTATTTTGCAACAGAAATATCAAGGTGATTTTCATACATTCTATACTCTGTGCACGATCGTCATATATTTCCATCAGGATTAACACTTATTAAAAATAGGCCATTTCAAGCTCTTTATAAGAAAAGAGAAAGGAATTAGTGTGAAATTTTATTTTCTAATGAAATGAGTTGTATTTTCATAAAATGGATTTCTTCCAATGATTTCTTTCATACCGTACAGTATCAGTGGTGATTTTCCTTACATAATATTTTGTCAATCGTGAGTTCAAATCACGGTAGGGGAATGAGAACTTTACACATCAGTCTACACCCATAACTTGGGTGAGGATTCTTGATCTTGTTACAAAAGAAAAATAAAGTTACCTTCAATTTGGGCGTTTGACAACGATTTCCTATAAATTCTTTTAGTTTTTGCTGTGTCACTATATATACACCATTAGAGTAACTGGAATGTTTGAAATATTTGCTCAATGCTGTTTTTAAAGGTATTGATTAATGTTATTAAACAAATCCACCATAACGATTGAACAAATGCACTCCTAATATTAGCAATAATTAATTCAAAAGATTCAGCAAAGTCAAACCATCTAGAATGCAGTATGTTTTATCATATAAAATGGCAGTTTGTCTCTCTTTATCGTGCTTTCTACCATTGCACATGGGTTCACTAAGGACAAAATCCGATAGCCAAGCGATCAACTTAATACACAATCGGTTTCCCCATTCTCTGATGTAAGTTGACGCGGAGATAAATAATGACTGTGCATTTCTTACTTGTCTCAAGTTCAGGGATAAAGTGCAACATGAAAGAAAAATCAGTCAATTTTGCATGATGGGTCCGTTTTTCTCTGTCTGTTCTTTCTTTTTTTTTTAATAAAATCATCATCATCATCATCATCTGGAGTCCGTTCTTGGACATAAGCCTTCCCCATAGCTTGCTAATTTTTTCGCTTCTGAATGTTATGACACCAAAACGTTCTAAACTTGTCCAGAAAATCACTTCACCTTACTTTTCGCTGGACACAATTTCGCCCATGATCTCGATGAATCCATGTTGTGGATTGCAGTATCCAAAGGTTGTCTAATATTACAGCAACATGACTTGCCATTGAAGTTTGCAAATGTTTTCTTTTCAAGTTATCTCTGAGGCCTGATTAATTTCCCTCAAATATAATCTGTTATATTGTGGTCTTTCAATGTGCTGTTTAGTATGATTATTCCCGTTCATGCTTAAAGGTTCTTAGTTCGAGGACCAATTTCTTGGTCAAGTTCCATATTTCAGCTCCATAGGTGACTATTGGGAGGATGCACTGGTTGTAGAACAGGGTTTTTTTTAACCTTTTTCCCCTATCACTCCCTTTTGGTTACTTTTAAATCTACCGCTCCAGCTCAAATTTCACCATCTTGGAGCAATATTACCCCCACTTGAGAATGACTGCTATACATCATCGAATGCTTTTTAGCCAAAAGGAAACTCACATCAAGTAGCTTTACTCTACATCTTCCAAAAAGGAACATTGCATAATATGTCAGAGAAAAAAATGGTTGTTTGAAGCTATAAGAAAAGAAAAAGGAATTAGTGAGGAATTTTATTTTCTAATGAAATGAGTTGTATTTTTATAAAATAGATTTCTTCCCATGATTTTTTTCATACCGTACAGTATCAGTGGTGATTTTCCTTACATAACATTTTGTCGATCGTGAGTTCAAATCACGGTAGGGGAATGAGAACTTTACACATCAGTCTACACCCATAACTTGGGTGATTAGCTTGACTCTACATCTTCCAGAAAGGAACATTGCATAATATGTCACAGAAAAACTGGTCGTTGGCTAAACCAAGAAAAGGTTCAAAATAAATTGTTTACAGCGGATATCAGGAACTTCAGGACGACTTACACGTGCCTGGATAAAGAAATAACACCACGACAAAAATAGAAATTTGAAAAATACATATTTTGTAATTCACCAAGTGGGAGAAGTTTACTCTTATTTCTTTACTTGATCAATATGAAACAAGGGATAGAATTTTCTTGAAAAGTCTATATCGAAAACGCAGAGCTGAAGAAAGTAGATTACTACACCTATCTAAGACAACGAATCTCCACGAAATCCCCGAAACAAGAATCAAGCGAAGAATCACTCAATGTTGGTAATTTTTCGATAGAGCAATCTCATCTCTCAAGGACGAGAAAATCCCATAAGTCTTAAAAAGGAAAGATCTAGAACTAATGCATCCCCCGATAGACACCTATGGAGCTGAAACATGGAACTGAACCAAAAGATTGACCCTCAAACTGAGAACCATGCAAACATGTACAGGAGATAATCATGCTCAACCTTACATATAGAGATCACAAGGCAGAACAGTACATTGGAGAAAATTTGTAGTCAGAGATATCATAGAATCCATTAGAAAACTCGAATGGGAATGGGCTTGACATGTTGCAAGAATGTCAGTTACCCGCTGGACATTACGACTGACAATGTAGATCCAAAGATCATACGCAAAATTTTGGATGATACAAAATAAGATAGCGTGATGAGTTGGACAAATTTCAAAAGCACTAGCTCCGTGTCCTCCATGATAGAGAAATCTGACGAATCTTGAGGGAGTCTGTGTCCAATCACGAACGCTAAAAGGCTGTTGATGAATCTATCGCCCCAATGGGATCTTCTTGTTCTCGAAGGTAGAACTGACTATGAAAAATTGACTGAATATCAGGTTGATGCAAAAGTCACCAGTGCCATCTCAGAGAAACACCGTTTGGGAAATCTTAGAAGTGTCTTTGAAATTCCTCATTTCTAGTACGTGGTTTACAAGCTTCAGGAGAATTAAGAAGGAAAAAAATGGGTTTAAAACATTAATCTCCCTCTTCTTGCTCGACATAGAGAGTGATTTAGGGAGAAGATAGACACCGGCAGCGAAAAATAGATTTATTACGAGAACCAAAGCAAAAAAAATTGTCAAGCTCCAGCACAAATTAGGAGTTGACTTACTTTTTTTACCGTAACAAGAACAATCCTCATCAAGTTTAGGGAAGTAAGAATTTACGTTTCCACACGGTAATTTTTAATCACGAGCAATGATGGGTAGGCTGGTCTCTTACCGACTGACCTAAATTGACAAGTCTTACATATCTAGAAAATGTATCTTACCGATACGCAAGGCTTATTTCATTCTAATAAATGAATATTTATTAAAAAAAAAAAATTTTTCATTATATATAAAATACAAAACTTGCAGTGATCAACTTCAGTCGGAATAAAAGTAAAAATGGAATTTGACTATGCAGCAGCTAAGCTTGTTGAGGTTAGATCCAGGACATCCTTCATCATAACAACCAAAACGGAATCTATCGGAGAAGAACGTTTTCCTCTTTGTTTGGTAGAATTCAAAAGAAATTCTTTATAATGAATTGCTGGAACATTGATGGAGTGTTACTGTGCAACGGTACAATGAGCAATTGGCTCGTTTGAATGATGCATCGGGGAAAAAGATGTTTTTATGGTAAAGGAAGTTGACAAGTAATTTTGCCCAATGACAACGCCCATCTCCAAATTATAGATGCGACGCAGCAAAATATCATGCACTTATCTACGAAACAAGCTTGCTAATAATCATGCTACAGGATACACGCAGTAGTTTGCTAAGCTTAATACATGGTAGTGGGATACCCAGTAAGGAACGAATTCACTATAGCTAGCGAATTGGATGACAAATTGTTAATCATTGCTCTTCCGATTATTGCTTTTAGACCCGTCAGAACGGTAAGTATTAGTGAAAAAGCAACACAGGTATACCTTAATTAATGCAGTGAATTCGTTCGAAAATTCGTCCGTACTGTTCAAAACTGCACTGTTCAGGGTCTTCTTATGATTTGATGTGTTTTTGTTTTCAGCTTAATCTTAGTTACGGTAATATGTACAGCAGAACCTTAACCGTACTACATCAAAACCAACACTGATCAAAATCGCACTATTCAAAGTATCGCTTTAATGATGAAGACATACTATAGCAATAGCAACTAAAGCGAAGCTGGCTTTCATCGCAGTTACTTGAGTGTATTTTCATGTTAATACCCTGAGCATACACTGATAAGATACAAAGTTAACCGCCGTGTCAAGTGATTATACCATAATCGAGGATTTGTGACATGAAGATTCTCTTTCAAGAGCACAGAGAATTCTGAAGAGTCTTGCACTTATCTCTTCGAATAATTTTGTAACCTGGTAACGTTTTCCTGTCAAAATTTTCGAATTAATGACTAAAGATGTGACGCCGGTTTCACTTACGCTCTTCTCTGAGAAAAAAATAACAATTAGGATTCGGTTTAAACTTTTTTGTGTGTCTGTCAATTCTTCAATGATAGGAGTCCTAATATTTGAATAACAAATATGCGATTTTATGAGTCCCATGAAGGTAAATGATAGCTAGAATCAATAAAATGGGTTTTGGTAGAAAATCAGTTTAGTTTATTCTGCAGTTTTCAAAGAAAACACTTTTTTTATTTGCCCTTTAAGTAGCATTATATGAATACAAAGGACAAAATTGAACCATGATCGAAATAAATACAAGGAATGGGAAAAAAAATTAATCATAATTTCGACTTGCTTATTTTTAGCAATGTAAAAAAAAAATAACGATATTGCTGTTTTAGCCTTCCGCACATGAAAATTCTAAACGCTACTTTTTGTGTAAACAGAACTGTGAATTACACAGTGATATTTTCATCTGTTTCTAAAAATAGTAAACCCTCAATATAACGGACCTCCGTATTACAGATTTTGTATTTAAAGGACTTTACCATGATTACAGGTATCCTCCGCTCTTCGTAAGTTTGCTTTACGCTAGTCTGACAGGAAAAAGCTAAAAGCTAAAATAATGTTTTTGCACTGAGCCTTGATAGAGGTAGTGCGCACCCCTTCCTCCGTCTCTCTCTCTCTCTCTCTCTCTCTCTCTCTCTCTCTCCTCCTACACCCCAGTCTCCTGTACCTCCCAACACTTCAACCTTCGATGATCCAGCCTATCATATTCGTATCACTGGGGAGGGGGGCTGTTAGTGCTCAATTTTTTTTCTCGAATTCCATTTTTCATTTATAATAACCAATATTTTGATTATGCCTAAAATAAACCTTATTTATGAGAACATGGATCTCCATGATATACTTGAATGAGATTTTGGGTCACCATCAAAAATTGTCTTGAACCTATCTGGGGAATGACCAGACTTGACGTCGTTCAACTTCGGTGATCGCACCGGTATATTCATCGCGATGTGATCGTATTGAGCTCAGATAGAAGTCACAGTTTTGAACGCTAATTTTCCAGAATTCAACTTATAAGATTGGCATGACACAACCCTCTGTCTCGCGTTTCTTTTGATCTGAACTTGTTACTGCGCAAAGCTTAGTAAATATCAAAGATGGCCAACGAAACGAATCCAACATATTTTTTACCTCTGCAAACGAAGTTAGAAGCAGCATGTGTATTCATCCATGTTTGATTATCTGTCTGTTTTTCCACACAAAATCTCTAAAAGTTATCAATTGATTTCAATGACATTTTGCAGAAGGGTGGAAAATAGGCTAAGGAGGAATTCAATAAAATTGGGGAAGTATCCTGGAATATTTTCAATTGAGAGATATTTTTCCATTTTCTTTCCACATATTTATATGTATTCACTCTTGTTCGCCTTTTATTTCACTCAGTATCTCCAACAGTTCTGAATGATTTCCATGAAATTTTGTGGAGGATGGGCTATGGGCTAAGAAAGAATTGGTTGAATTTGGGGGCAGAACCAGGATTGTTTTTCAACTGGGGGTTATTGTCTTAACATATGAAAAATACTTTTCATATGTCAAGACAATAACCCGAAAATGGATAATAGAAACACACATAGTTAATTTTCCTGCATCGTAATAGATACATGAACTCTCCCATTGTTTTTAGTTAGTGAAAGGTTTTGGCTGGGGTATCCGCTCTCCTAATGCTTTGTAGTTTCCATTGTGACTCTATTTTACGATCAGTGTAATTCCTTAGTGTGAGGTGAACATCCGTTCCCTACCTGTAAAGTTTTTTTTATAGCCTTAGTTATGTTAGAAGCGGCGCCTACTTTCTCAGTAAAGTGTACATCAATTTCCTAACACTATCTTGCCGTTACTCGTCATGCCTCAGAATACACTACATTTAATTGCTTGAAGCCAAATCGCCATCTGCCTCTTTTTAAGGAAACAACCCCAGTACAAAAAAAAAGGAAAAGAAAGGAGTATTATGCTAACACTTTCCTATTATTCTTTGTGTTCACGCTTCACTTATAACAACTGATGACCGCCAGTGGCCATAAAAAAGTAGTTATCTATTTAAAATTCTTAACCATTTTCCCTTTTCTTTTCTGTGGCAGACAAACGAATTCCGGTGATTCACAGAATAAGTATCGGCTTGTAATTCAATAAAATCTTTTTATCACTTAGTAGCTTATGTATGTGTGTAAGTGTAAACTGATTTAGTCACCTGTGCGGGTCATTCCCTTTATTTACGGATTATCTACTTAAAAACTAACTGAAGAAAAATATGTTAAAAATAAATAGTAATGGTTCAGTGAGTTGGAAATAGTGTTCACTTAATATACCTGTAAGTCTCGATGTTGGTTGAATGATATCAAAATGATGACCTCCAGTGTCAATATAAATGACTAGATATTAATTAGTTTAACGAACTTAGATTTGCGGTATAAATCTTCTTGAGGTTTTTACTTCCACTTATTGTATCTACTTCTGCTCATGCGCTTAAACGCATCCTTAATCATAAAAACACAAATACTGACAAAGTACGAATGAAGATTTGGAGAGAAGCGATCATCTGTTCGAAGTGGGAATATTTCTGATGAAATGAAAGGAAGCAAAGACGGTAATTTAATAGATATTGAATAAGCTTGGCTCGATCTTGTACAAGACCACAATGACTTCCTCCTTCACTGTGAAGTTTAGTTAGTCTGACACAAGGCCACTACGTGGCGCATCCAGTGCAGATATTCAGTAAGCTTACTCTAGTCCAACATACTGCCACAAAGGTAGGGCGCTCTGTGGAAATTTTGTAAATTTTGTTCATTATATTGGAGGAATGGTAATCCTTGGTCAGACGAGTGTAAATGTGGTATTCAACACAGCAAACGAATGCCACCACCCACCCACCCATGGAAGTCATACAAAGGCTCCAAAAAGTATAACTATACAGCGTATTGGTCAGATATTAACATTATAATGGAGTAAAAAAAAACATTAATTGATTCTCTATCAGGAAACTGCACATCATAAATTCGTTAAGGTACGATGGAAACAGCATATCCAATTCGCCAAAATGTCGTCATAATTACTTTTTGAGGCACATCCAGAGATTTCAGACAGTCGTGGTGTTTAATGGAGAAAAAGTTCAAGGCATTTAACTTCCTTATTGTATTAACATCTGATCAATACGTGTTACAGTTATACTTTTTGGAGCCCTATACGACTTTTAGGAACCTTCGTATTCTATGTTTAAATACCATATTTTACATCCCCAAGACCAAGGATTACCAAATTATGCCCAATTTACAAGAATCAGGCTACAATGATGAGGGACTCAGTGAAGATATCTATCAAACTTATCTTATCTGACATTGGGTTACTACGATGAGGAACCCAGTGAAAATATTAACTAAGCTAAGTTTGTTTGGCACAGGGGCTCGACAGTGGGACATCTATTTGAGATAAAAACCAAACTTACTTTGTCAGGCTCAAAGCTACCGTAGTGCCCCCTATACTTTTACTTACGAAATTCTTCTTTCAGTTAGGTATCGAAAACGTCACTTCCTACGACGACCCTTATAAAAGCCTTGAACATACGTGGTCAAACACTTATTGGCGCCGGCATTCCTTGCTAGTTACCCTTTTAGCCCCGGCCCTTGTTGCAGGCTGCTCTTTCTCTCTCTTTCCTTCTCGCTGAGATCAGTATCATTTCGCCGACCTCCTGGCAGAGCTGACCCCATATTTTTCCACTATGACCAATCTCTGTACTAACTTCGCCTATTTCAGTTCATCGATGTTGAGGCATCTCACATACGCTAAGCTATGCAATCGTGTCCTCGCCACGTGCTCCAAATACGTATATACCTCTCATTCTCATGAATGAAATGGTAATGCTTTTTACAATCCGTTTGTCGCTACGATCTCTCCTAATTCTCTTTACTTTGGGAAACACGCACGGATAATACTCCGTGTTCTTTGTCTCTCATGGTCTGTCCGTCGAGTGTCTATCAGCGTCAGAGAATAACCCCCAAGTCACATGCACAACTTGACAGTTTGATACATACACTGAACCCGTTCTCCATATTCATTCCTTGCTGCACTCCAAGTCATATGGATTCAAAAGCAGTTCAGACACCGCCGCTTCGACTCCGACGCCTATACTATCAATGACAACAAAGCTCCCATCTTTGGCTATCTCTTTTCATCTCTTTACACGATCGATCATATTAATGTTACCATTACATGTATTTCATTTTCATTCGTTATTTGTCATTTATGTTCCTCTATTAAATGTACGTTTTATTTGTCCATCCTAATACTTGTATATGTTCCTTTGTTTCATCTCTGCGTCTACTTTCATACTTGGCGTGCATTCTCTTCGTATATTTCCCTCCCCCCTTCCACATCTCCAAAGACGTCGACACTACCACCAAATACATGGAAGCAAAATTCTTTGTCTTCCACGACATCTTGGTACTACGTATTTCTCAACCAGAACTACTGGACCTATCCAGAATCATACCTTCAACAAACAGTTCTAATTCCAACCAAAGAATATCATACTAAGCTACTACTGTGGGGCACTTGGGAAAATATTTACGAAACTTAGTATAGTCTGATACAAGGCCACAACGGTGGGACACCAATTTATGATATACTCGCTTTGTCAGGCACAAGGCCACAGCAGTGGGATACTATGCGTAGATATCCACTGAGCTCAGTATATACCGGTGCAAGGTCACATCAGTGAAGATCTCAAGCTTAGTTCAGTTAGGTACAAGGGTATCGTAATGGAGTGCTCGGTGAATAAAATTACAATAAACTCTCCACTTAACGAACTGATTTGGGGCAGGGGGTGTTTGTTAGATCCGAAAGTTTTATAAATCCAGTAAATCCATCGTTGGGTAAATAAGAAGCAAGTTCGGTAGCTCACCGCATTTAATGGTCTGTTACCCTTTCATCTATTTTTGATCTTACTTCTTCGCGTAAATGACTAATGTCACACGTAGTTGTATAAAATATCAAATAAAACCATAAACTTGCTCACCTTGAAAGAATTTTTGGAAGAGTTGCTGTTGATGTAATTTACACTGTATGTAGATGATCCATAAGTAGATACTATACATTATCTACTGTTTGTACTCATAACCAGAACTTGAAAAACTTCTAAGTTTCTGACGAACGCAAAATTTTCACTGGAAAATTTCCAATGTTTCATACGCTAATAATCCCCTTATTTTTGGCAGGCACTAAGCTATCAAGGCTTGTAGCACTTGGTTTTTAAACCCAATTTAATTTTCCGAGCCTGTCTTGGTTGCTGTTTTTTTTTTTGTTTTTTTTAACTGAGTAAGTTTAATGAAATACAAGGTTATACATACGTACTTCACTATCAAATTCTTCTGAAAACCATAAACTGCGCGAGGAGTCAATATGACAAAAATTTTCGATTGAAAAGTCACGTATTCTATGGCAGACAGCCAACAGATGCTAAATTAACCATTTTCAGCTAGATTTGGCTGATTCTTTTCCAAATTCACGATGATAAGCATGGCATTTGTCACTTAAATTCTTAAGAGGAGATTTTATTTTAGAGTGAAAATGTTGCAGTTATGAGAACTTTTTTATATCTGAAATGCCCTACACTTTCCGTCTTTCATGAAACGACAAATTAAAAACACTAAGAATCTTGGAAATGGATTGAACCAAAAGGTTGAATTATCAAAATCCGTAAAAGGTGATTTAACGTTCAAAAGTTTGTAATGTTTTAATTACAATTTATTTAATGGCAAACCTTTTTAAATTACAAACTTTGAACATTATATTTTCTATTACTTTATCAATTTTTATTATTCTCCAAGAGTAGCATCTTTATTATGTCATCAGAGAACAAAATTGCATATTGAATAAAAAACAAAACAACGGGGATTCCCTTTGGGGGCTCTGGTGTGATAATGGGAGTACTAACGAATGCTCAAAATGGTTGAAATAACGCCAAGACTCTCCGAGGAAATTATTGCCACTGAGAAATCGTTGCTCTTTGATGAAGAAAATGTTCTCGTGTTCTTTTCACGTTGGTCAAAACTGACTTAAAAAATTCAGATATATTTAAGCTGACGTATCTTCTGCTGTTGTTGCTGTTGCTATTGCAACTCAAACTGAAAGATTCGCATCATTTTGTAATGTATCATCAGACTGCTACCTCTCTTATCGATGACACTGAGGATTGTGAAAAGAGCATCAATGCCTGCAGCCAGAAAGGGGGCCAGGGGTCTCTTCTTCTTCTTCGCCTTCCTCTTCATTTTCGATCCAAGGTAACTTCTTTTTCGGTGATGATCAGGTACCCTAGAATTCTCATTTGGCCAGTCTTCCAGCTCCTTTTCTTAGAGCTCCTTTTATCCAGCTGCAGCCAATATATTTGTCATCACACTGGTATCGAGTCCACCAAAATTGTTACTGGTGAACTTAAAGATGTCCATTAGCTTCATCCAGTCATTTTTAGTGTGTTTAAAGGCACCTTCATCCAAGATGTAGATGGACGTTTTCTAGGGTCTTTTTCTCTGGTATCAATATAATCAGGTTTGTCCGTATCGTCTACAGTTATACTAAGACTTGAATATACAGGTTCCTGCAATGTCTTTTGCAGATACCAATCAACCCATGGTCCATGAGTTGGTGAGGAAAGACGTGTTCGGAAGCAAACATGGATAATCATCGTTGGTGAATAAGAGTCTTTCCACAGTCTGATTTGATCAGAAAGTGTGCCTGATAACGGCAAACTTTAGCTTTAAAAACGTGGTAGAACCAATCTGTGAAAAGCCCCAGTATAAACTTGGCAGACTAATTCCCATGATATTCAACAGACAGCTGGGTTATGATGTCTTTCAGTGCTCTTGATATCTTACTTTTACCCACAATAACAAGCTGAGGGCGGTTAGAACCATCCATAATTGGGCACACTAGAATGGAAACCCTGGCCTTCATGACATTGTGTTCTGGGGTGCTGCTGGTCTTTTTTGAGACCTACGTATTTCTTGGGGGTGAACACAAGAATAGCTCAGTTTTGCCTGCATTGTAGATTTGAAAAAGGGTTCTCAT
Source organism: Thysanoteuthis rhombus (assembly GCA_963457665.1). NCBI lineage: Eukaryota > Metazoa > Mollusca > Cephalopoda > Oegopsida > Thysanoteuthidae > Thysanoteuthis > Thysanoteuthis major. The sequence continues at coordinate 33,847,753 of OY735218.1, forward strand.
TTTCAACAAGCCGTTTCAGTTTATCTGTGAACGGATTCACAGCTTCAGTATTATCATTCAGCATCGCTCTGGTTATGACTTAGTTGACAATGCCATGTCGTCTTCTAAGACACCACCACCAGCTATTAATGTACTTGAAATTCTTAAAGCCTAAAAAAGCAGCCAGCGTCTCTGCAGCATGCTAAATATCCAAGCCTCTTGTTGGTACTCCCTCGGTTCGCTGCTGCCTATATCAGTGAAAGACTGCTTCATCAAAGCTTTTGGAGGATAGCTTTTTCGATCTTAATAATTCGAGGTCCTTCGGTCCATGATCCAGCTTCTTCGAGCTCTTCCCGATCGTATCATGTGCCTTCAGAATATCATGGATCTTCGTCTTTTTGAGACCGTATTTTTTTCCTTGAGCGCAGCCCGGCTGTTGCCACGTTCATGTTTCTTAATAACACCCAGCTCCATCTTGAGAGACAATACACTCCTCTTATGATTCCTTGAAGGTGTAGAAACTGATTTATTGCATTTAGCAGCCATGACAGGGAAGCACATAAGAATACATGATTATCTTGAAAGTGGACTTTGCAGACTTCAGACGCTAGGATAAGTGCATGAGGTCCCATGTGGTGTACTTTGAAGAGAACTAAGGTGCCATCGCCCTAGGTGGACTGTTTTTCTGTTTATATCGAATGATTAGACACTCTCCGGACACATGTCGTATACAAATATAGTATGCTATGACACGAGGAGAAAATGAGGAGAACGATTGGAAAATGTCATAAAAAGCGAGATATATGAGCGCCATTGAAAACGAACATCTTTTAATGACTTGGAGGGAAGTGTCACCGAGCCTCTTTCTAGCTTTTACGTTCCTAACAAGAATTCCTAGTAAGAAATATTTCATCACTTCTTGCAGGCGCTTATATAAGGAGCGAATGCTCTCCTTTTGCCTGACAGACCTACCAGACTTCTAAACTAGCCACGTGTCTCTACGTGCATAATCACGCGTTGAATGAAGCCCCAAGTCTCCACAATTTGTAGATCCACTCAACGAAAGTTTCACAAATAACTGAAAACTGATTTTCCCGACACAGTCTGGTGACTGATCTCTTTCTGTGTTGTCTAATGTACCAGATGAAATACACGTTTGTTCATGTCAAGTTTTTAAATACGCCTTCTTATCAATTTCAGCCGACACAACTCGGAATTGTGACCCAATCAACCATATGAGTCTACATATCGTCGTACTATTATATATACATGCAAATAGATATGTAAATACGTAAGAATATGCATCCAATGGCGGCGATAAGTCCAACTATGCCTCCTTACGAATTTCTTTTCGAGTTTTTAAAAGATTTTTACATTATTTTTTTAGATTTTTTTTGACGTGATATTTAGTTTTCTATGTTCCTCTTGTATATTGCGACCCAGAGCTTTGGCATCCCCCACTGTTGCAGGGTCTATCATACACATACACACAACGATGGTGATGATCATTTCTATAACACAAAAGTACATACTTCTGCCAATGCTATACACAAACTAAAATCTGAATAAGAATCATTTCATATGAAGCAACGATGTATAGGAGATAACTATGTGAGTTTTGACTTTTATAATTCGAACTATTGTCTTAATATATAAAAGAATATATCTCAAACAAAAAGAATTCTAGGGTCTACCGCCAAATTAATTCAATTCTTCCTTAGCATAAGGCCCACATCTCTAATTTCACAGAAGTTCATTGAGAACTTTTGGAGATATCTTATTAACAACCATAAATGATTACATAGATATATGAAAAAATATCTCTCAATCGAAAAAATTTAACCAACTTCTCCTAATCCCATGACCCGACCTTTCGTGAATTTTCATTGAAATTTTTTTGAGATATTCTGTGAATACATGCATACATGTAGGGTGTTCATGACATATCTGAACACCTTTTTTCGAACAAAAATGATTATGCAGGTTTTCTCACAGAATAAAGACAAAGTAATCAGGTTTGTTTTTTTACATTGGTGCAATAAGTCACACGTTGTACATCGAGAAAATATTTTTTTTCGAGCCAGGTACATCGGAGTGCCTCTTCATCAATGGTAGATATGGCTTGGCAAATTCTTTGCTTGGGATCGTAGAGCTTTTGAACATTTGTGTTGTGGACTATGTTTTTAACATAGCCCTACAAGTTACACCAGTCGACCTAGACGGTCAAGGAATCAGTCCGTCCCTTCCGATCTACCGGTTAGGAGATGTTCCATTAAGAAAATTGCAAACAGCCAGCTCCACTCTCCGGTTAGGTGGTGCACCATCCTGCTGGAATAGCTGTTGGTTGCATGTCAGCCAACTGTAGCAATACAAAACCTCTCAAAACATCATTTTTTTCTTAGGAGAAAAATGGGCAAGTAATCGGTTGAATATAACACCACACCACACATTGGATTTTGGGCTATCCCACTGCAGTTTTGTATCAGTTTTTCAACCCTCAAACCCTGATATTGTACCTGTCCAGTATTTCTGATACATGGGATGTTGTCCCAGCACTAACGCCTACCTGGCTGGAAAATTGAATATCGTCTATATATGCAACGTGCAACCTATGGTGTCCATGTAGAAGTATACTGGTGTATGTAAAGAAAATTTACTTCGTCAGTTCATGTTGATTTTCACATTGTAAATTAGAGGTAAATGGTAATCCTTGTCTTAGGGATATAAAACATCATAGTGGGACATAGCACACAAAGGCTCCAAAAATATAACTATACCACGTATTGGTCAGATAATGACGCCATGATAGGGTCAAAAGCTATTAAGTTGTTCTTTATCAGAGTATTGTGCGTTATGATTTCGTTTAGGTGAGAGAGAAACAGCGCATCTGACGTAACAAAATCTTGTGATATCTTCTTGTGCGCATCCAGGGATTTTCGATTGTCTGGATGTCTGACAAAGAACAAATTAATGGGTTTTAACTTCCTTATTGTGTTAAGATCTTATAAATACGTTGTATAGTTATACATTTGGAGCCTCTCTATAATATTTTACAGCATTTGTATTTATTCGTATTCAACTACCATATTTTACATTCGTAAAACCAATGATTACCATTATCTCCAATTTACAGCGTGAAAAGTAACCAAATTGACTTTTTTCTTCATTCTGCAACAAATCCCGTGTTATTACGTTAATATTTGTTGACAAATTTTCGAAGTTGTACTGATACTTTATGGACTCCTGTATACCTCTTCCAACTTTGTTGGCAGGGGCAAACTAATATCTCAAACCCCTGTAACTTTTAAAATTCATAATTTGTCTCATCTAACTGTCAATTGCAGTTGTTTTGGCGATTTTGCTTTGTTAAAGAAATGCTCACGGTAATTTCATTGCTTGAATGATAAAACAGCTGTGCCTTTTTGTGGTTAGAATTACATGAACGCCTGCCAACTGTTAGGCAAGTGATTTGAAACCACAACGAGTGTTGGATATTGGCTCACAAATACTTCTCATGTCTTTTATCAAGCAAATTACAAAGCGAGAGAATGTGATTATCCTTTGTCAAAAATGATGGGGGATATTGTTCGCTGCTGGCAAAACTCAGGTTTCACTCAAGCCATTGTTGCACGAATGAGTTGAATCTCACTTATTTCGTTAACATACCAGCTATTGGAAGGCACAACGTTAAAAAAAACTTTCTGTACGCAAAAATGGCGTTAAGCGAAGAAGCAATTGCCATTAATTTCAATGAGAAGAAAATTTTAGAGTTTCCAGACCATCCTAAAATGGTAATGATAGTATTTTAGGCTGAGTCCTCAGAGGTTGTAGTGGTGAAAGGTACTGGGATGTTGGGAAGAGAGAAGAAAGGGTGCGCGCAGCCTCTTCAATGACTTGATGGGAAAAAAAAAACGCTTTCCGGCTTTTTTTTTCGCACTAACAAAAAAGTGGAGCAAAGAAAACTCAAAGTCACTGCAAATAACTAAATTTACTATGTACACCTGTTTACATACACTATATCCCCGATATCGAGACTCGTCACGCATAAATGAGTCAACCTAAAAAAGATAACAATCAATATATATATATATATATATATATATATATATATATATATATATATATATATATATATATATATATATATATATACTAGCTGAATAACCGTCTCACAGACGGGATATTCGACTGGCATTTATATGTATACGTATATATTTAACGGAAAGTAAGAGTCCAGTTTTGCATTATAGTAACATAATAAAGAGAGACCCCCCCCTAAAACGTTTAAAAATGCTCAGTTTCTCGAAACTTTTTGGTTTAATTTCAGTTTGCGAAAAACGTTTCCTTCCTTTTGGACATATTGAAGGAGGGAAAAAGTCTCTTATTCATTTTTGTCATTTTAAAAAGGGAAGTCTACTTTCACGTTCGATCCTTCACACGGTGGGGAATTCTCTCTCCAATTCAACCCCTCAAAGGGTGAGAAAAGTTTTTTTTCACTTTTGGCTACTTAAAAAGGGGTCTCCCTTAGGATGGGGAGAAGTCTCCCTTCAATTTTGACATCTTACAAGAGGAAAAGTTTCCCGTCCCTTTTGACACTTTTCAGAGAAGAAAAAAAGTCTCCCTACACCTTTAATCCCTTGAAGGGGGTTCATTTCACATTACAGCCCTTAAAATATTTCATATTAATATAAAAAATAAGAAAATATATGTATGGGTGGTAAGTAGGTTCCACTTTAGCATTGTACTTGCATTGCAAATAGACCACCTCGGAAACACTTTAAAAAATATTTTTTCTTGAAGCATTTTGTTTTAAAACTTCCCCCGAGGTTCATTGGATAGGCTAGCCAAGTTTAGGTACTTTTTATAGCGTAACATACAAAAACGCAAGCCCACTGACAACTCTCACTTATATATTTAGGATATGTATAAATGAACACTAATTTTTTTTTCTGTTTGTTTCTCTGTCCGTAACAATAAACTCGTCCACTTGAAGGTAACAACTTCGCTGATGAAAATATCTCCTACCTAACATTTGAAACAATGGACTTTTCTACTGGTAATACTTTCCATCGAGTACACAGATATTGCGCTCTGATCTTAGACATAAATGCTGGGGAGCGACTTTTTGATCTGAGGCAGAGCGCACATATATTGCTCTTTGATCCAAGGTGGAGGGCACAGTTACTCTGAGTCTGGGCTGAAGTGTTGAGCCATACATAAATAATACCGTTTTTTTCCATACCGATAATATGCTAGGATCTATACAAAAGCTTATTGGTATATATCCATTGGTGAGTCATAAACAATGATGGAAATAGGGTTTGGGGACTAGTTCTACGGAAAGAGTTTATTTAAGACGTATGCCTGGGAATCACAACGGGATCAGTCAGGAATGAGCAAAGAGAAGCCGTTCAGCTGAGTGTTCTAGGATATTGAGAATCCCGTTAATAAGTTAACAAAAAAAAAAAAAAAGAAAATAGGACTAATTCCGAGGCCATTTTAATACATACCAAAACCTGGAAATTGAGAAGTAGGTATACGTCTTACTCCGTGTACCTCACCCTATTCCCACCATTCAGCCACAGCATTAACAAACGTCAAATTAGTGCAAATAATTTCTATTAATAATCTTCTTAGTGTTATTAATTATATCCACCTGATTTTGTTTCCCAAATGAGTAATGCCTTTTGCTTTGTTTGCCATAAGAAAAGCAGAGACCGAAAGAAGTCCGCCGTATTCCGTATTTTCCTCGCAAGACATGATTTTTGCAGATTTGTGTATTGTTGTTACTATTCACGGCAAAAGCGTTTTATGTGTTCAGTAGTTAAGCTGACAGAGGCGGAAACTAATAGACATTTAATGATGTGTTAGCGAAGCTGAGAAAATCAGTATAAAATGAAACAAACTTCCAAGTCTTTGTCCGCAGTTTACATGCTACCTCTTCCGGTTTTCCGTCTTCCTGTTTAAACTACCTTCCTGTTTCCACTAAGCGGGGACAGGGACATTCGCTTACGAATACACACGCACACACACACACACACACATTTTCTCTCTTGCATTGTTTCCTCTACCCATCATTCATATACACGCATGCATGCGTTTTCTTTCTTTCCACCTTCGTTTCTCCTCTCTCTCTCTTTCTCTATTATACACAGACGTATAGAAATACTCGAAAACGCACGTGCACACACATACAACCACGCATACATACATACATACATACATACACGGACGCTCTCGTGTGCACGCACATTCCTTCTCTTTCTATGGCCTCCCCCACAAGCATGTATACACTTGCATTGACACTCAGCCAAACACACACACACACACACACACACACAAACACACACACAAACACACACACACACACACACACACAAACACACACACACACACACACACACTGTCTATCCGTCTCTATCTCTCCTTCTCTTTCACTCTCTTTGTTCCATCACAATATCACACACATGCGCATACATTCTCTCTCCTTGTCCCCTCGTAAACACATGTACACACATCCGAGTATACTCTCATGATAACTACACTTACTCATACATAAACTCACACACATACATACATAGAGTACGTAGCACATATGCATATTCTTACAGTCACTTGAAAATGCCACTCACATTGTGTGTTACTTTCAAAATCGACTCATACTTAAACGCGTTTACCTTCTCTCTCTCTCTCTCTCTCTCACACACACGCAACTTCTCTGTCTCTCTCTCTCTCTCACACACACATTATTCTTTTATATCATCATCATCATCACCATCAGTCATTTATCGTCCGTCGTTGGACAAAGACCTTCCCTGGGATTCACCACATCTCTCTATCATGGGTGTCGCGGAACCAATATTTCTGGACCTATCCAGTTCGTCTCGTCATCTCATATTCTGACGGCTTCGGTTCCGCGTCGGATTTCTGGGGATTCGTGTTGTGAGTCGTGATGTCCATCAGTTGTCAGCCATTCTTGCGACATGACCCGCTCATTGACATTTGAGGTTTTTAATGGATTCTGTGATGTCTCAGACTCCTGTTTTTCCCCTACTATATTATGCTGTCTTGTGGTCTCTCTATGTGATGTTGAGCATGATTCTCTCATGTGCGTATTATATTTAGAGTTTCAAACTGCAAACCTTTGTAGACTATATATATATATATATATATATATATATATATATATATATATATATATATATATATATATGTATATATATAAGCGCATATTACACTTATTTCCTGTGTGAATAAACGTACACGTACTCGTACGCTGTCATGTATACTTTGTTACCCTCTTGTAAACACACAAATACGCAGACGTGTTCCCTATTTAACACATATCTGCGCGCAAACAAGGATATGTAATCTGGAATACACACATGGAAACAAATGTATGCACAAACGTGAGCGTACATGCACATTACAAACACACACCTACACATACATTTACATATCCCTCTCTGTGTTTATTTCCACATATACACGGGCAGGCAGATATTTTCACATACAAACACATGCAAGTACTCGCATACGGACAAATGCGTATTTATGCTATATCAAGATTGTGACACTGGGGATAGCCGAACATGATTTTCATGAAATCGTGATTTCATGAAATGCTTAGTTTCACAATCAGTGCAGTAATGGTTAAAGAACTTTTGGTGTTTGATGACCATTACTATTGTAATGATTCCGATCATCACTGGGTGCCAAACAAATGTGGCCTTGTGTCGAACTAAGCTGTGTTTATACTGTAAATACTGAAACAGAATATACTTGATATCTACTTGTTTTAGCTTAGTTTGACTTAAGGCCATGGAAAATCCGGTGGAGATCGAATTCGTTACAGTTGTAATGGTCAGATCATAAGCTTGTTAACCATCACTACACTAGACTCACGCTAACATATACACTCAAATATAAAGGCATACACTTGCACACGCACGTACTTACATACACATTCTCTCTTTGCGAACACACTCACACATTCGTGTATAAACGGTCTACTAAAATTGGGTAAGTGCGGCTTAAATAGAAGCATATGAATGGGAGAAGACTGTGTTACGCCAATCTTTCAAATTGGAATAGTCTGCTTGCCTAGAAGAGCAGCATTCAAAACCCTGGCTCTGGCCTGGGATTGAACACTGACCTCCTGCACCGGTGGGAAATACATAACTATTTCAGCCACGGATACGCACACAGACAAACTCTTTCTTTCTCTCTCTCTCCTCTCTCCCTCACGAACGTAAAAAAACATACCCACACGTGTGCACACGAATACACCTTTTCCTTTGCTCCTTTGCAAGCGCCCACGTGTGTATACTCTCACTCTCTCATGTACGTACAGGTTTCTTCCCCTTTTGTTCCTAGCAAACAAACACACATACGCACGCACGTGTGCACGCACATACACACACACATACACACTCATTCTCTCCCTTGATCCTTTGCAAACATACACACACGTATGTATAAGCTCTCTCTCTCTCTCTCTCTCTATATATATATATATATATCTCATATATGTATATAAATATATATATATGTACATACACAAGCGCACGCACATTAACGCACACAAGCTAGCATACACGAATACGCACGCGTACACGAAGCGTAAAGAAAATTGTACTTTGTCTTGACTATCCGTTCATACAGGTATTACTAAGTAAAGGCTCTATATTCATCACAAACCATTACCTCCAGTATGAAACCCAAATTCAGTTCATGCGTCAACCCCGAGGACAAAGGCCTGTCTCCCTGGCGGCACTCTAGTCTTATTTAAGCATACAATTCACAATTCATAGCACATTCGGAGGCTAAATCTTGTGTGTTCAGTTTAGCATTCATAGCAGCTATAGGTAAGGCTTGACAGACATGAAGATATCAGAGATGTGCACGCTTCAGCTGGTTTTACGGAAAAAGGACGGGAAGGAACTGCGGAGAGTTGCAGGCGGTTAGTGTACAAGATGGACGACCGGCACAGGTGAAATAAAAAAAAAAAAGATGGCGGATGAAGGAAGGAGGTAGGGATTGAGAAGCGTAGGGGAGACAATGTCAGACGGGCGGCAGGAGTGACAAATACGGAATGACTGGGGAGAAAACGGATGAGAAAGAACAGGGATGCGGGTTGGTGTGTTTCAGGGGTTGGTATGGAGAGACAGGGTTAAAAAAAGGGGGGGGGGAGAAAGACTGAGAGGGGGGAAGGGACAATTCGGTTGAACGAAAAAGAAAACAATATGAAAATAGGGAGGAAATATTAACGCAATGTTGGACTTCGTAAAATCTTCGGCATTATAAAACAGTATTAACATTCGTCTAACACCGTGCAAACCCGTGTAGGAGTCGAGTTTTTAAAGCCCAGAACTTTGGTCTGGGAGTCCACCTCTTCACGTTCAATAATCGGATCAGATTGAAGCCTATAGAAAGGCAAGGAATTAATAACTCAAGACCTGAAAATATTGATTAACTGGCATGGTACCCGTAGAAAATGACAGGATTATTTACGTGCAGATCGGCACCTAGGTATAGAATATTTGAGCACACTACCGAGGATCAAAATGTCACTACTAGGTACTTAGGATCAGAGTGTAGAATCTGTTCTCTTTGTCAATGACCGAAGTGTCACTTCCCATAACCTATACTGTGAAAAATTGAGGCAGTACCGGAGTGTGTTGTGTACATGTAATTGTGTATTTATGTAGAATTATTCCGAGTATGTTTTGAAGCAAAAAAATTCATCTTCAACAGAAAAATCTAAGATCGTCAACGTTGATAGAAAAGTGGTTGGTTACTTATCTGTGAAATGAGAATTTGATTTCATTTTCGGCAGCAAGGAGGCCACCTTTCTGCTGTGGGTCAGTGAGCAAGATATATATATATATATATATATATATATATATATATATATATATATATATATATATATACATATATATATATATATATATATATATATGGTACAGATCAGGTTAGCAATATAAAGTAACGTCTGATATGTGATGGATTTATTTCATAGAGTGCTCGATACGTTCAACTGTATACTTCGAAATTCAAGTTGTTTTAGAGTAGAGTTGGAAATATATAATAGGATGTGGATCCGCTACACAAACTAGTTCATGTTTCTGCCCTCTCTGGGCCTCATCAGGCGAATGATGAGGCCCAGATGGTGAGCTTACTTTAGTCAGGCACAAGATTACAAATGTTGAGCACTCAGTGAAAATCGAGTGAGATACAGCAGTGTTGGTCTGCGAGTCTAGCTTGTTAACCATTACTCCATGGTGGGGCGTCTGTTGATTTCATCCCTCTTGTTGATAAATGTATTATCAAGACATCGGTGACAATTTTCCTCGTGGAAGGGTCTCATCATTTAGGGTGTTGTCAGGGTGTTATTCTCGGTCATTATCCCTCGAGTAAACGAGTGCCTGTCCCATCTCCAAGCAACACGAGACAGGTCCTATCGTGTTACATGGTAACTTATACAGTTCGGTGAAGTCAATGGTACAGAGGGGCTCCACGGAAAAGATTGAGAGACTTCCTAAAGAAGAATAGGTGACCAGAATATAAGTGGGTAATTAAGTGTGTCCTTTATAAGAGGCATATACTCAATTTTGTTTCTAAAAGGGGGTTGAATATCAATATCCAAAGAAATGAGTTTGTTTGGATTTTAGATCTATTTCATTTTATTTTCCTCGTGGCCCAGTAGCACAAGCTTAGACCCCGGTACCAGTCCACAACCCGGTGGTTGGGGACCACTGTTCTAGGTTACCTTTATGTCAACTTGGTTGACCATCATTCTGATGATGTCTGTGGACGTGTGTGAATGTTTTAAAGTGGGAGGGTCGTTATACAAGGACGGATCCATTCTCTCGGACATCAAGGTTGTTTTCCAGGGGTGCGATGGAACGACACAACTGGTGGCCTCTTTGGTTGAAAAAAAAGAGGCAGGGTTCACTGCCAGTCTGACTTAGGGAATAAAATTCTGGTTTGTTTATCTGTTTGAGTAACCTTCTCTTAGATGGGCTGCCTTACAAGACTGAAGGGTCATGGCTGTCCTTTTATCTACCAATAGCAGATTCATGTCTTTCCCAAGTGAACGCAAGTATCCTTGGCCGAAACTCGAAGTGAACAGTAGGGGAAGGTTATTGTCAAATCTGGGTTATTGCCAAAAAAAACTGTACCAGACGTGAAGAGTGAGCAGCCTCAGTCATAATAAGAACAATCTGATACAGATAGATAGATAGATAGATAGATAGATAGATAGATACATGCATACATACATACATACATACATATGAAGATCTTGATGAATTAAGAGGTGGTATGTACAGACTTGGATTGATAGATAGATAGATAGTAAAGAACAGACTGAGTTAGATAAATTGATTGATATGAAGAGCTTTAGATATACATAGACTGAGATACATAAACAGATATAAACACACATACATACGCACATATATATATATATATATATATATATATATATAGAGAGAGAGAGAGAGAGAGAGAGAGAGAGAGAGAGAGGGGGGAGAAAAGGAGAGAGAGAGAGAAAAGGAGAGAGAGAGAAATAGATGAGAACTGACTGAGATAGATAGATAGATAGATAGATAGATAGATAGATAGATAGATAGATAGATGTAACCCCGTAATAGGACATTAAAATATACTTAATATTACTACAAGGAAACTGTCTCTGTTTCTTTGTCATCCTATTTATTGTGGTATGATTGCTTGATACGTGAAAGACGATCATAAGGAGCAAATGATGAAATGCGATGAGAGAAGTGAGCAGAAAAGAGGGAAGAGGAGAAGATAGATGGAAGAAACTGGACAAAGAAATTAATGAATAAAAAGGGAGCCTTTCTTTTCACTTTTTTATTGTCGTTTTTTAGGCCTTCCGACATTAATTAACCTCGGTTAAGCGACCCAGACCGAAAGTAACTCGGTTCAATAAGTTTAGAAGGAAAAGTTTATATCTTTAGCAAGGAATAACTCAGAGAAGTTTCGTTGAATTTGCCTTCCCTTTTGGTCATAACATTAGCTTTGCCAGACCCCACTCCGGTCGAATATACATTTCCAGCTGTGTCGAGAACTTTTTTATATGCTTCCGTTCCCTTTTAACTGGAATAATCTACTGAAATACTTGCCCACTCCAGCTAACGTAAACCGTGCCTTCTTTGTTAAGCTTATTTAGACAACACCTAAAGAAACTGTCCAATTGTTCCTTGAATCCTATAATCCGTTAAAGTAGACACCTGTTTTACGAATCTGTCCTCAGGAAACGATTTCCTCGAGCATAAGGAACGACCTTTGGCCATAGGTCGTTAAATGACAGACATTGTCAACAAAAATCGACAGAAGCTCTCTTCCTTTCGTTATTTCTTTCTTTCCTCCTATCTTTCTTTCTTTTTTTCTTTCTTTCTTTCTCTGTACTTGCTCATGTTCCTTCTCGTGTTGTGTGCGATTTCGTAAGATAGAGATTCCTCCCAATAAACGACGTCTTTTGAGACATGCAACGAGACATCGATAAACTAAATAAAATCCAAAAGATTTCCATAATTTCATAACAAAAGGTCTAAAAATTCAAGTCAGTTTTCATCCCTGATCTTACTGTGATCACTTCGGGACAAGGTCATCTAGATAACAATAATTGACCGATAATAGTAAGCGAAGGATATACAGAAGGGGTGGCTTATTTCACTCATTCTAAATAAGATGTGTGAAATTAGCAAAAATAAGTTTTCGTTTACCGACGTATTTACTAAATATTTCAACTTGAGATCGGTATGTGCTCTGGTCTTTACAAAATAGTCTTAATGGTACAAGTTGTAGAAATTATTACATAGAAAGATGAAAAAACAAGTTCTGGGACAATGTAATTATGAAGTTGACTGAAAGATGGCTGATTACATTAGGACAAAACGGTATGTGGTTCAATAAAACAAACGTCGAAAAAAAAAACCGGCTGCTATAGGTTCAAACTCCTCTCCTACTCGTCTTCCGATTGAAGATGATTATTGCAGCTTTTGTGTTGTATATATTATGATAAAAGAATATAAAACTTTTTAGTATGAATATATTTAGTTACCTCGATGAAATATCTTTCAAATACAATGTCAAGAGTTAATATTTGTAATCATTCAAAATATTTGTAACATGTATTTTCGTAGATGTACAAAACATGTCAGTTTGACTCGAATAGTAAGAGAACCGCCAACGTATTACTTGAGGGAAATATTAATTTTCATATTATTGGTTTAACGTGTCAGGACAGACAAACAGCAAAGATTCGCATCTCCTAAATTATGTCATTCTTATTTACCATTTTCCTTCATAGATCGAGTCTTCAGTGATCAATCTACAGTCCATAATGCTAGCGTACTAGATACAGTATAATATTTAAACGATTTTTCATCCCTGTTTTTCAAGGGTACATTCTAGCAATAGGGTACAATAAGCAATAATCGGCAAGCTAGTTTCGGAGATCATTACTAGTTTGGTGATTTTGATCCTTACTGGGTGGCTCACTATTATGACCTTGTACAAGACCAAAACTCAGCGTTGTATATTCAAAATGTGCCTACGGTAGCACGGTAGTTAAAAATTTCATCTCATATACGCCTTTGTTAATATAGTGAGTTCGATCTTCGCCGAACACCACACACATTTGGCCTTGTGCGATATTAAACCAAGCTTAGTCTATACAGAGAGAGAGGGGGGCAGACAGACAGACAGACAGACAGACAGAAGGATGGGATCGGTGCTTCGATAGGACTGTAGCAAAATGATCAAAAATGCATTTATCTTACACAAATATTTAATTTTTAATTATAACCTCTTTCCTTGTCAATGTACTTGACCCAACGCTTCTCCATTATTCACATCTACATTAGCCATTCCAAGACCACAGCTGAAGAGAGTTTTTCTTAAATTCCCATATCGACCGTGACTGTGTTAATCTGCTCTCTGTTAGACACTATTCAAACAACCTTTTGCGCCAACTATTGTCCTCAACTTTTACTATATATATACATATATATACATATATATTGCATTATATCATTTTGAAAGTCTATTTGAAATGATCGCGCGCTATTAGACGGTTAATGTATCATTTGGCTCAGACACTGTAAATAGAATAAACAACATTAACGTAAATAGAATAAACAATTAAAGAAAACATATATATATATATATATATATATATATATATATATATATATACATACATACATATATATATATATATATATATATATATATATATATATATATATATATATATATATATATATATATACACTCACATATACATATGGAATCCTCACTACATATTTGCTTTACGCTTGTTTTCTGCTACTTCATTATAATCATTACAAACACATCATAGTAATATGTATGTACGTATGTATGTATGTATTTGTTCAGTAACGGGTGTAGGCATAGTTCTGTCATTAATATGCTGTTTTTACCTTAATATTTGAGCGAGAATTTTCAGTGTCAGAACTGAAATCTGGACAAAGAGTTTATTAATAATATTTTTGCTACTTATTTTTTATCGTTCGCTTATATTTGACGCATATTATCAATGATTTAAAAGCTAGTTGAAATCATATTTACGTCATGAAAGTGAATTCAACAAATTGTGACAAAAATATTTGAACTTAAAAATGATATTGTTTCATTGTTATGCTACGTTTTCCCATGGTCGTACTAAAAACTGACACTTACAAAAAGTCATGTTGAAATAAGATGGGTTAAATAAAGAGAAAGCATATTTCTCTATAGTTCAACCACAAGGACCGGTTTTTAATATCAAACATTTATATCGTCCCTTGCATAAATAAGCTGTGTATAACAATAAATATAGATATTCAAACGATGCTGTATGCATATATGAATTGCAAATTAGGCTTTGCCTTTCATAGTCATGTTCTAACACTTTTTCCCCAATCTTTGTCGGTAGTTTTTAAAGGCAGAAAAATGACAGTCACAGACGTACGTGTTAGCTTTTTTTTATAATTCACAATTCAATATCAAAGACAGTTTTCGTTTTGCCACCCGAAAAAAAGTCAATATTCATGTTTTATTTTTATTTCATTTAAGTACAGGTGTTCGGTGAATACTTTTCATAAAAGACGAGATAGTTCTCCAGATTTATATTTTTTAAATCAATATTATCATTTCCTATGAAGTTTACGCTTGGCTTCGCGTTGTATAAAGGATGACTCTTCTCACAAACTAAAACTGCGAAGTATTATTAGATGACTTTTTAAGAACCAACTCAGCCCTAAAAGCAACCCACGGTTACTAAAGATCAAAAATCAAAGAAAAAATATGTTTGTATGGTTTAGAATATTGATTTCAATGTTTCGACTTGACGTGTACCAGTTACAACCTTTTTATAATATGTTTGAAGTTAACGTATTTCCCAGCGTTGGAGACGCACCTGATTCCAAAGCGAACATTTGTAGAGCTGAATTAAGAAGAAAAATTACGTTTTATAAAAATGATTAACACATTCAATCCCAACGTTTCTTCTGTTGTTTTTTTATGCATCCAGGTATCGCTATAACACACTTTTCGGGCGGTCCATAATGTGGTGAATATTAAATTTCTCAGCCTTATGATGTAGGATTGATCTGAAACTTGGTCCAGTCCTTATTATCCATATCCTCTTCCTCCGACCCTTGCTACTATTACCACAACTAATAACGCTAAATATCAATTTTCTCTGTCGTATGATGTTGGATTGATATGAAACTTGGTTCTGACCCACCCTGAATCATAGGAGAACTATCATCGTCTTCCTCTCCTTCCACCTCCTCCTTCTGTTACTACTACCTCGGATGGTGGACGCATCGTTGAACTTATGGTTCTTGTTTTTTTCACGCTTAACAGGTTAAGTAGCGAAAACGTTTAATAGCGTCCTTCGACATCGAAAGTTGGTTATAACAAAGTGTAGGCCTATAAGCAGTGTACGGGTATCGTTTGCTTTTCGAAAGTGCACGTTCCGCCACATTTTTGCTTTTACGATGAAAAGAGAAAAGTGAAAGTAGCGTTCAGCGTTTGTTTTATAGATGCAGCATGCTCCCAACTTCCTCCCTCCGCTTCTCTCCCTCTCTGTCTCTGTCTGTCTGTCTGTCTGTCTGTCTGTCTGTCTGTCTCTCTCTCTCTTGAAGGTTTTTAATAGGAGCGCACTATCTTTGGATAGCGTGGAAATACCTGCATTTAAAACATAGGAAGCAGTTTTTTATCAAGTCATATTTCTGCTCTTTCTTTAGTAATATGTTATGATAAGAATTTAATTTTATATGTAAATACCCACTACTTTGCTTGGCGTATACCTAAAGCTGTAGTCTGTGTTAGTATGTTTACACAGTAATAAATTCAGTCATCAAGTGAAATACCGAAAGTTTTATTATGGAAGATTAGTATGTATAGATATTATCGGACTGATATCTTCGTCTTGGTTTATTTTTTGAGCACATCGTTTTGGTCGTTGTTCCCAACGACTTTCTTTGGGTCCGTATCGTAGATGGGGAGTGAATGCTTGGACGAGAGGTTCCATCAAAGCATGCGGGTAGAAAGTCCCCATTCTGCAGTCGATAATTGTGTCGTAATCATATTGCTGATCATTGATAGAGGAATGAGGACATGCCTCCCATGCTTCGATGCCCCCCTCGACCCAGCATTCCAAACTTTCCTCCCCGTTTACGATACCTTCCCAGGGGAGGCCATAGGATATAACAGCCGAAACGTCGTGTCAAAAGATGAACCATGCTAGTCGTTCTTAGAAGTATAGATTCAGTTACAAAAGAGGATCAAGCAGCATTTCACCTGGAATAACTTATCCAATACTAATGCTCTTTCGACAGCCCGAAAAATAACAAGGGATAATGCACTCCAATTATTGTTCGTCCTTCGTATAGATTTGCCGTTGGTGTTGAGAAGACTTCAAGATTAAAATAAATTGTAATTCAGTTTGAAAACGGCGTTGATCAGCAAAGCCAAAATATTATCATTAAAAAGCAAATAAAGTAGTACGTTCGTCGAAAAGCATGACAATTAAATATACTTGACGTTCAAAAATGCGTCCTCGTATGAGGTACTTGTCGATCAGGTTGTTGAAATTATTAGTCTTCAGCCTTTATTATCACTGAATAGAGTTGGTAGTTTTTCCACCCCAGTTAGAATCAGAAATTAACCTATGCATAGTAGGGTAACTTGTGAATCAGTCTATTGAAAGTCGTCATTCTTCATTGTCAATGAGTACAGTAAGTAGTTTTTACATCACTAGATCAATTTGCGTATAGCAGCGATGGAAATGGGGTTTGGGAACAAGGTATACACGGTAAGCTTGATTTTGGGAACTAGTTATACACAGTGGACTTGATTTTGGGAACTAGGAATACGGTAATGCCTCCTTTAGTAGAACATAAATTTAAAAAAACAACTGGAAATTGAGAAACATAAGCTGCACTTCTGCACAAGGCAACTTGTGAATCAGGCTGTGGAAAAGGGTAGACTTGAGCCTTTATTGTCATTGAATAGAGAAATAGTTTTTCCATACAAGTTAAAATCAGAAATGCATCTGTACATGGTAAGGTAATATGTGAATCAAACTGTAGAAAGTGTTAATAAGGAGCCTTTATTCATATTAGATAGAACAAGTAGCCCTTCCATCTCCGTTAGAATCAGAAATGAATCTGCACATTGTAAGTAAAAGTTCCCCTTCACTCATTAACCTCGAAAGTAGAAAATATGTTTAAAAGAGAGAAAAAAGTTTCCCTCCACTTTTGAACTCTAAAAGGGGAAAAGTTGAAGTAGAAATGTACCATCACCTTTGAACCCAGAAAATGAAAAATAATTTCCTCTTCACTCTTGACTCCTAGAAATGAAAAAATGTTTCTCTCAACTTTTGATCATCACTAAAAGTGGAAAGTTTCGCTTCGCTTTTGACAGCTAAAACTTGAAAAAAAGGGTTATCTTTCACTTTTGAATTCTAAAGGTGGATGGAAAACAGTTTCCTTTCTTTCATTTTTTTTCCTCTTACAGGAAAAAAGTCTACCCTCGCTATTCCCCTTTAAATAAGGTTTCCTCTCACTTATGACACCATGAAAGGAAAGAAGTTTGATTCCTTAGAAAGAAAAAAAAAGATTCCCCTCACTTTTGACCACTTAACTTTAAGATAACATATGCTCGGAATATGAGGCGAGGTAAAGAAATCACTTCGGAAAAAAATCGGATCAGAATGTGAAGCTACGTTAAGAAACTAAATTAAATGAAAAAAATGTGATCAGAATACACATTCTCTCATGGCATCAAAACATTATCTTATGACATCACAGCAGCTGTCAAATAAATCATATTACCCCTTTCTTTTCTCTTTCTGTTCTTGTTACGGACTGACAGCTTGCAAATTATAATAAAGACTAGTTAATTCCCGTGAAAAAATTCACGGATATATCCAGATTTCTATGAAACGATTGTTAAGAAAAAAAGAATGTGAATTTGTTTCGGTTGAAAAGTCCATATTTTCAAATAGTAGGTAGGGGGTATTTTTATCAGCAAAATCTTTGCTACCCAACGGAATAGTCCTGTGTTACGGACAGAAACACAACAAATCACGTCGCCCATTATACAAGTATATTATGTATTAACTTATCATGAGTTGATATTTGACCATCTATTCTTGGACATTCGAATAGGATCGAATCCATTAACAAAGGCCAGCAAGTTAAGCCTGCTGATCACTATACTATACGACGTGCACCCTGGTTCATTTTTCTCATTTTACTCATTAGCTTATTAGTATAGAAGTTTTGTATCAGACCATCAATTGTGGGGGTTCCAATGAGGTTCGAACACACTAACAACTGGCAAGATTAGCTTGCTTATCATTCAGATTTTGGAAAATCACTTCTGACCAGACGATGCGTTGATCTTGGCATTGCACTATGCAGTCTGGATTAGATTAATCGGGTTTTGTCCTGTGATCAGGTCAAGTGTTCTATTGTTGTGAGGACATAAGAAGAATGTTATGGGAAGTTCTTGTCTCACGCGTTTGCATGTCAAGTTCCCCACATTAAAACGACTTTATGTCACATCTTGTTCTCAT
Organism: Thysanoteuthis rhombus; assembly: GCA_963457665.1. Classification (NCBI taxonomy): domain Eukaryota; kingdom Metazoa; phylum Mollusca; class Cephalopoda; order Oegopsida; family Thysanoteuthidae; genus Thysanoteuthis; species Thysanoteuthis major. The sequence continues at coordinate 33,866,861 of OY735218.1, forward strand.
GGGGGTTTGGATATATAGAAGCTTACTGAACATCTATTTTATGATATCATTTCTGACCAGACGAACGCAGATACAATGCCCTTGGCATTGTTCTGTGTAATCTGGATCTGAGGGATGAGGATTCGCCCTGAGACCAAGTCAAGCGATATATAATCGCAACAAGAATTGTGTGAACTAGAGAGATTTTTTGAGGAATGTCCTGTCCCACATGTTCGCGTGTGAGGTTCCTCAAGTTAAACCGACCTTGTATCACATTTTATTTTCGTGTGGGTTCGAGTGATGAGGGCTTGCTGGTCATTGCTTTACGACGTGTGTTATGAAAAATTCTTTCCATATTATTAACAAAGATGTTTTATATCAGACCATCAGTGGTCGGAGATCCAATGAGGATCGTACCCACTAATAACAGCCAGCAGTTTTTAAGTTGCTGGTCATCGCTAAACGGTGTGTATCCTAAAGCTTTTTTCCACATGATTTTGCAATAGGAAAATATTCACGGATACATCTGAATTCAGATATTATTTTTATTTTCTATTTTTCTATCTCTTGGGAAAAAAATACTGTATTCGCTTACTGGGATGAGTGCATAGTTTGAAACGGTGGGTAGGAATATTTTCTTCTGCAAAATTTTATCCCCCAGTGGAAGAGTCCAGTGTTACGACCAGCTAACCAAGAAAATCACTGTTTCCATTATTAGAGTAGATTGATATAAACTATAAAATCTCAATAAAGTAATTGCTCTCAAAATAATATTATAGAGATTGTGCATGTGAATTTAGAATTCAACATATGAGGCTATAGTTACGCGTAAAAAGTGGAGAATATTTTTTTTTAAATTGTTTAAAAATTATTCAATGTATTATGTCGCGCGTGTCATCTTGAAAAGAATGGAAAAATATCATTTTAATCAACATAAAGAAAAAAAGATATTAAAGGAGAGAGAGAAGATAGTAGTAGTAGTAGAAGAAGAAGAAGAAGAAGAAGAAGAAGAAGAAGAAGAAGAAGAAGAAGAAGAAGAAGAAGAAGAAGAAGAAGAAGGAGAAATAACAGAAAAGAGAGAACGAGAGAAACAAAGAAAAGATTAGGATTCTAGGATGTATTTCCAACGGGAATCGGAAATTAGCTTCTGCCAAATAATTAACCAAACGAAAAACAAGGTCCAAGTAAGAAAACCTTCCCCTGCATCAAAACTCAAACACCATTTATTCATATTTATTTTTTTGGATAGACGGTAACTATTTATTTTTCATCTACGTACAAAATGATCGTCTGAGAAGCTGGAAAGTCCTTTTGGCCAGAGTTTCGGACATATTCAGGATATTTAAAAAAAAAATGAAAAGAAGAATGTAAAACTCTCTAAAGAGAAAAATTCTTCTTCAGGTAGAGGAAATAAATGAACTAAATTGGCGACAAGTCTTGCCGACGGACTCTTATCGGTGCGGTGGCTCCTTTTTTGTTCGAAAAATAAAGAAGCAAAAAACGCCCAATTTTGATATCAACTAAAATTATCCTTGCTGGCAGCTGCGTAAATTTTACTGAATTCCGACTCCAACATTGTTTTTTCGATTGTAATGATATCTCTTTTTACCACTTTGCTTACTGAGTACAAAGGAAGGGAAAGAAAAGAAGAACAAAACCATTTCTTTGATAATTTCTTGGTCCCAAAGGCATGAATAATTGGTGGATAATAGTTTAAATTCGTCACGTGTACCTGCACGAACAGGAAAACATTTAAATTGATAGAATATTATTCATAAGTACGGAACAAATTTCATTGAACTGTTATGCGTTTGTAACCGCTTCTAAATAGGCGGGGAGCCAGATGAAAAGAGCGAAGGATTATGGGAAACGAATGAAATTATTTTTTTTCTTCTATTTACAAAGAAAACAAATTTTTGTGCAAATCAATAAGAAGACAGACAGTTGCAGGTTTTCCCCGTTATCCGAAAGAAGTACGTTCGCAAAAATTTCTTTGTAAACCGAAATGGTGTGAAGCGAAAAAGTAAATTACATCTATTTCTGTGGGAATTTTTAAATGTTTCCTGCCCCCCAAAATGGTGATAATGGTATGTTGAAGTTGTCGATGTTTGGGATGATGGAAGATACATCATGTTCATATTAGAAATATTTCGTAAGCCGAAATGACGTAAAGCGAATAAGCAAATAACATAAATTTATATAGGAAATATTTTTAGCGTTCCCAGACCCCTGTGATGTGATAATATCATGTTAGGCTGAGTCTTCGGAGTTTGGGATAGTGAGTGGTACAGCGCGTTCACATAAAAACCTTTCGTTAGCCAAAATGGTGTAAAGCGAAGCAACTATCTTTAATGCATATGGGAATTTATTTAGAATTTCCAGACCCCCAAAAGAGTGATGATGATGTTATATTAGGCTGAGTCGACGTCGGTTGGGATGGTGGGAGGTTCAGGAGACTAGGTGTATGAGGAAGAGGGGATGGGGGAAGAGGGTGTGCACTGCCTCAGTAACGACACGAAACAAACGCTCAGCGCTATTTTCTGTTGTTGATTTTTTTCGGAATAGAAGTGTCGGACAAACTTTTGAAAAGTTTAATTCCATGTTGTTATTGCCTTATATCCTGGGTCGATAAACTCTTCAATCGCTGGAGCAAACGATGTGAAATCCGAAATAGGGAAGTGATTTTCGACGAAACTTGAACTTGCATCGTACAGATCAAGGGTCTGTTTTTTACACTGTAAAATCATTTTTTTTTTCCAGTATTTTGACCTTTGCTTGTAAATTTACTTAACTTCAGAGGTTGATCTGAATTATTTACAGTAATCACCCCTATTCGCAGGGGATGTGTTCTTAGTCCTGTTATGGATTTCTGAAACTGCAGACATCATCGAACCTTCTATACATTATGTTTCCCCAATACATACATAATTATGGTGAAATCTAATTAATTCATTAATTAGGCACATGAAGAGATTAACAACGATAACTAATAATAAAATCAGTCACTCAATAGAAACCGACGTACAATCCTTGTTATTTGGTGGCAGGCTGTGTGGGGGTGATCACTCAATAAATTTGAAAAAGGAGTGATAAATGATTAATTTACTTCTCTTTGTTTGGGAAGTGATCACTAAAAATGTCAAAATTAAAAAAATAAAATGAAGAAACATGGATGCTGTAGGACACAAACGAAGTGACCAGTTTAGCGTAAACTTACATTGCAAGTTGACTCCCCACTCCTACACACACTAAAACCCTATCTGGGTAGGGGATTTAAAAAGAAGAATTTTTTCTAAGTATAATAAGGAGTAAATGTTTGAATTTTAAATCAGTTGTTGCAGCCCGTACACGTGATGCACACATAGCCAGCCAGCCAGCCAGCCAGCCAGAGCAATTCAAAAACTGAAGAAACCTATCTTGACCGTTTCAGTGACAGTTTTGGTTGACAGGTTCTAATAGAACAAAAATAACAATGTACTGTAATAGAATTCATGTGATGGATAGAAGATTCGTTCGATTTTTCTTCTTCCATTAAGTCGAGAACTTTAACCGTTTCCCTTAACAAAAGCACTTCACAGCTACTTATATACATATATCCAAATTGCCAGCATCATTACTCTTGCGCTTTGGGACCAATACTTAGTGAAAGTTATGAGTTGTTTATTTCGAGAAAGTGAAACCGTAGATTAGAGAAGTACCCCTGTATATAAACATATGTGAAATTTCTCATTATTACTCCATTTCAGGTTAGAGCGACTGGCGATAGGATGGGGAACAGGTAAATTCAGGTTCATACCTCTCCAAAAGATTTCATACTAACAATCGGCAGTCTGCATTCATTATCTAAAATCATTCCTTTAGCCACCCTGTTTTCATCTGCTATATAACCCTTTTAGCACGCCATACTGTATTCTATCGACTGTAAACAATAGAAACCCATTTTATCAATAGATACATTGTATCGACTTTGAAGTTTAACCCTCGGGCCTCATGGTCCTGGTGCGATGTATCGGCTGCAGCCCCTCTCGGGGGCCCTGGTACACACAAGGAAAAGAATAGAATCAAATGGAATGAAGGTAACAGTAATGAAACGAGTAGAATTATAAAGAGTGTTAAGAGACCGTAAGATGAAGGTACAAAGAAGATGATGCCACGGTCAAGTGGTCTTCAATCCAGCGAGTTATTAAAATTATGCAACCAATGCACTGTTACTCAGTTGCTTGGGTTTTTACCGATTTCTTTAGAAATACATTTTATTTCATCCGAGCGCGAACGTTGACCCCATTGAAACCTATAATTCATTTTTGCAAAATTCGACGTAAAAATGAATACGGTAGGTAAATTTTGACCTGCGAATTTCGATTTTGCCTTTTTTTTTTCTTCTGTGATACGTAGTTCTCGACTTATAAGAGTTCAAACGTACATACATACTACACTACTTTGTTATGCAGATATTCGTTAAGTTCAACTTTTTCAGTGCAATTCATTTTACTGTATTGGGGAACCAACTGAGGATCGAAATCACAACATTAGGTAAACGACCTGTGAATCAAGCTCGTTAACCATCGCGATGCAGTAGGTGCCCATGGGTATTTACTAAGCATAGCTTAGTCTGGTAGATGGGCACTGTAATGGTGCATCAAATGAGGTTAGAACTCACTACACAAGCCAATTGGTCGACTTGGGGAGTCACCCCTCAATACACTTACTGCAGGAGTAACCACGAGCAACACTATTAATCGTCATTAGATGGACAAAAAATGTTTTTAAAAAAAATAGCATCTGGTTTTCCTTGAATACATTTTGACCTTTCAAATCTTTAATATATCAAAATGATTTGTTTTTTATTGAATTCTCAAATGGTGGCCATGTAGTCGTATGTCACACTTATTAGGAAATATAGTTTTATATTATAACATGATACCAAGAAGCATCTGACAGTGATAATATGTGAGATTTTTGTCATAAAAAATCTGAACATAATTCTCTGACTAAGCAACGAGATCACGGAAATATGAGACATATTTTTTCCTTTTTAATGTTATGCACACACACACACACACACATACACACGGATGCACGCGCAAATACAAAGACGCACATGCGCGTATGAACGCCCATAAAACATGGAGAATACATTAAAAAACTCAACAAAACTCTTGCCTAAACAACTTGCTCAAAAGACAGTTTATTTGCGAACAAAAAGACCAGAATTTATTGTCATAGTGAGCTTTCTTATGTGAAGTATTTTGACAGTTGTAAATAGAGATAGACAATGCTGTAAATGTGATACACGGTTACCTGTGACAATTACGCATAGCATATGCGTACGTATAAGTGCATTTTTGTGTGTTTATGTGAGTGTGTGTGTGTGTGTGTGAGAGAGAGAGAGAGAGAGAGTGAGAAAGAGAGGGGTTGTGAGAAAGAGAGGAGGATAAGATCGGAGAGAATATAATAACTAAGCATCCACAACTTCAGCTCCATCTTGTTGTGATAGTATCGCAGCTCGCGTAATCAGTAAGCAAGCCATAACCTTCAATGAAAATCAGGTTTTATTCACAACACAATTAACTACATCAACCAAACACTTCATTATATTGTAACAGTTCCATTTGTTTCAGAGAGGCCGAGTCAACTGATTAGCATCATTTCAATTTTTAGCGTCTATAATCAATTTTAAAGAGGATGTTTTTAATAATCTCTGTACATTCAAATATTTTAGCACCAATTTAGACTATTCTAGAGTCCCTGTACTCGAAATGGTGGGGAATCAGTTTTCTAAGCAGGAACGGCCGTAGCCAGCGAGAAGGTGCTTTTCACAGTTCGATATTGGTAGAAACTGCGGATGGTGCAGACCTAATGCCCAGTGGGTTCTGTGGGTAGATCTACGTTTTGTTCTTATTATAATAATAATAATAATAATAATAATAATAATAATAATAATAATAATAATAATAATAATAATAACAACAGCAACAACAACAACATGGCAGTATTACTGATAGAGATCGGAGCCCTGGGAACAGTTCTGCAGAACCTAAAATAGAGGTAGGGGGAAGACAGAATCAGGGGAAGTGTCGGAACCATCCTCAAGACAGTACGACTGAAATACCAAGGATGGTCAAGGAGTTTTGAGGAGACTTGCTCTCACTTGATCTCCAGTGAAAGCCACCAGTCACTGCTACAGTGCAAATTCAACGAGCTCAAATAGGCGTTTGCATAGTTCTCAGTACATAACAATGTTCTGCCCTGTCGCATCTGTTCTTTTTTCCCCTTTCGGACTAGTTTACTACATTCACTGGTTATTTAGTATACAATCTCATCTCTTTCTCCGCATAGAGGACATATTCTATTTTTTGGGGTCCTGTCGATCTTAGCTTTTACATAGATTGTTCTAACGCATTCGTGTTGGACTGCCATGATGAAGGATTCTGTTTCTCTCATCGGGTTCCCTTTGCGTCGCCATGATTGCTCGTCTGCAACATTTTCTATCTGTCTTCTGAACTGTAGTTTTTTTTCCAGTTCCCATATCTCCTTCCTTGTTGTCTCCTTGGTGGCACTCTCGTTTTTCTTTCTACTATTTTGCTGCTTGTTGCATTCCTTGAAGTGCTCTTCTTAATATCTTCTTCGCTTGCTAGCACATACGTTTATAATCCCTTTTGCAGTTTTTGGTCACAGTTTTCTGAGCTGAGTTTTTAGTCGCTTTCTTTCCTCCTTGTATAGTGTCTATGTATGTAATCTCTGGGAAATGGAGCCTTCTTCATTTTCACGTTTCCTCGTCCGTCGGTACACTGATTGGAGTTCCTCTTTTGTCTATCGAAGAAATGGACTGGGTACAGTATTACTTCTGATACTGCCCATATGTTCATTCCTTTTATAAAGTTTCTGCTATTTAGCTGGGTCTTTAATATTTTTCTTATCCTCCTAAACTATTAGTTTTTCATATTCTCTTTCATTTCTTCCTGTTTTATCTAATTGCACTCGAGAACCCTTAGATATTTATATCGGCTCTGTTTACTTAATGATCTAATTTTGTTGTTGTCCGGTAATTCGATCCCTTCTGGTGCTATAGACCTTCCACTGTACGTTACCATAAGTGTGTATTTTTAGCCTAACTGTGAGTTTGAATCGGTATGTGTAAAGTAAAGCTAGGGAAAGGTTGAGGCAGTACAAACCACAGCCCAGCTGTGATATGTGAAAACGATTGAAAGGGGCTGGGGACCTGAGAATACTTACTGTTATAAAGCCTTCAGCGATGACCACCGGACAACTAGAGTGAAATTGCGAACCACAGCACTACTGAAGACTGAGAGAGTGCCGAGAGAAGGGACAGGGACTCGAAGAGACTTGCAGTAACTCAGTCTCCAGCGACGACTACCAGGCAACTGGTGAAATGATAATAATAATAATAATAATAATAATAATAATAATAATAATAATAATAATAATAAGGGAAATGAAAGCGGAAATGTAAACCACAGCACTGGCATGATAGGCGAAAGAGAGAGATGTTGGCTGAAGACCTGAGGAGACTTATTGTGACTCAGCCTTCAGCAGTGACCACTGGGTAACCGGTGTAAAACTCTAAACCGCAGTATTACAGTGGCCTATGAGGACTAGGAGAGAAGGGCTGGAGACTTGAGGAGACTTGCTGTCACTTAAACTCCAGCGGTAACCACCAGGCAACTGGTGTGAGATTGCAAATAATAATAATAATAATAATAATAATAATAATAATAATAATAATAATAATAATAATAATAATGGATCATCGGAGAAGCTTGCTGTCACACGATCTCCAGTAAAAGCCACCAGTTACTACCGAACACTCTCTCTCTCTCCTTCTCTCTCTCTGTCTGTCTCTCTCTCTCTCTCTCTATATATATATATATATATATATATATATATATATATATATATATATATATCAACTGAAATCGGAAGAAGACTACCAGCTGTTACAGTGTCATGAGTCACACAAGTCGACAGCTCTGAAGCTCTGATTGATGATATGATATTTCGGCTTGAACTTCTTCCAGTATCTCAGTTTCTGTTTTCTTTTTAAATCCTTTTGCGAATAGAAGGCGTAAAGCTGTTAAACGAATGGTTTGATACAAGCAGACAAAGTACTAGAATTACATCTACGGCTTTATCATTTGACAAATGTCACTTGCACAGAAAAGTGACTCATCTTCAGTGACTTGAAAGTGGCTTCACCTTTGCATTATGGGAAATAGTTAGACACCAACAGCGAAATTGCAGAGGGGCCATGTGAATGTACTTTTAGTTATATAGTTATTCATTTAGTAATGAAGACAGTGAAAGCTATGACTGTCCAGGAGTGGCTGAAGAGATATTTTCATGGAACTTCTTTTTTTTTCCTCAATATTCTTAGTCAGGCAGTAAATCGATTATTGATTCAGGATAATTCGGAGATGGTAATGAAGGAAGTGAAAGCAATGACTGTCCTTGATTGGTTAAAGAGATATCTCGCGTGAAATTTTTTTGTCGTTGATCTTCTCACTCAGACAGCGATTGGATGGTGATTCAAGACAATGCATAGATGATGATGAAGGCAGTAAAAGCCCAACATTAATCACATAGATAGAACATTGTACAATGAAAACTTCGGATGAAAATTCAGCTAATGACTGTGCCAGACAACAAATTTATCATGTTACTTATCTCTCTCTTTCTCTCTTTCTCTCTCTCTCTTCCCTCTCTCCCCCCCCTCTCTCTCTCTCTCTCTCTCTCTCTCTCTGTGTATATATATATATATATATATATATATATATACATATATATATATCGATATTCTCGAAATAGGTCTATGTTAAAACAGCTGATGAACTCCATAAAGAAGAATAGAATTACAAACATGAATACAAATATAACTAAATTACATTTTTAATTTGGGGATAATTCGTTGAGATAACACTGATTGGATTGCAAATGACTTGCGTAGCGCATAGTGGATACTTCGACACTACATTAAATTTTACTAATAATTCAGTCTGTATGTTAGTTTGATGCTGATGTTTTTACCATTTTTTGACAAAATCTTTTATTCATATCAATTTGCAGAATCTTTTTCCGTCATTAAAGTATTTCCTTGGTGTTCTATAATCTCGAGCCACTTTTTTAGCTAAATTGTGTATTCAATTATAAAAGAACGATCCCAGTTTTCATTCGATGAATTCTTTGAGAAAACTTTAAATATTTTGAACTTGTAAGGGCCACTGCAAGCGAAACAAGTGGTAGTCTCAGGAAAAAAGGTGAAATATCTGGAGGATACGTTACATGTGGAAGAACTTCCCATCCCAGTTCTATGATCGTTTGCAAGTCTGGAAGTGACCGTTCCATAATAATGTTGTGCGTTGTATTTGTAACTTGAAGATAGGTGTGGTCATGTGGCAAACCAGCGCTATATCCAGAAAAAATGGTTTTCTCTATCCCAAAGCGTTTGTTTTAAAGAGCTAATTGCTTTGATGGGACATATCAAAAGTGATCTGTTCTGATCGATGTTCCGCGTTCGGGTTAACTAGTTGAGATTGATACGATTAAATCAAGACATAGTTTGACAATAACCAACATTATACGATGCGTGAGATAGCCGAAATGCTTAAAATATCCACAGATAAGCGTTGGAAATTATTTGTAACAGCCTGTTCATGTTAGTCGCTTTGATGTGTGATTTCCATACAAGCGAAAAAAATCCTGACTGGATCATATTTACATATTCTTTTTTTTGGGGGGGGGGGTGAAAAGTGATTACTTTGCAGCATCGTGAAATGCAAAAGATCGTAGGGTAAACGAAATGAATTATCTTTGGAAGGGAATTCTCTACAATGGTTTCCTCCTGAGAACCAAACGGTTGATTCGAAGTAGTACCAATCGTAATCTTCTAATAAGAAGGTAGCAGTCGACAAAAAAGCGTCCGTCCACAATTAATCAAGAGAAGGGACGTAATATTTCATCACAATAGGGAGCTTGTTCCTTCGGTGACCAGGCAAGAAGATTTTACAGTTGGCTGATAAATAAGTGTTCACAAGATATTTCTACCAAGTGGAACGTAAGATATTGTAGGAAAACGAAATAAACCTCCACTAACAGCACCAAAGGCCAAAGAAAGTTCTCTAATGTGAGCTCCTTAAAGAAAACCAAACGATTGATTCGGAAAGAACACTGCTCCAAATTAAACCACTTGAAGTATGGTATATACAAAAAGCGTCCAGAATTATTCAGCAACGAAGATGTCGCAATATTTCATCGGTATTATGCTATACCACATGTAAAGAGCAAATATTGCACCTTTGGGTTACCGTTCATCCAAGTCTCCGCAGAATTCTCTTGAAGGAACAAAAATTCTATTCCCTGGAAGACTGTAAAAGTCTCCCAGAGTGATAGTTACCACACTGCTCTCACAAACCGTTGTTAGATTAGTGAGTTAAATGTGGTACTGTGCAGGACCAAGCTAATTATTGGATAACGTAAAAAGCTCACTCAACCTATTAAGAAAAATAAAATACATTTTTTAAAATTTTTGACATTATATTCATTTATCAACATATTCACTGTTTTGTTACACCATTTTCTGCTATCTTCCCGTCAACTTAATGATTCCATCCTCCCAGAACTTTTCCTATAAAAGAAATGCTCTTTTGCAGTCTTCAAGGGAATTGGATTTTCTTTTCTAGGAAAATCTGTAACGACAGGAATAAATGTCAGAAGGTGTAATGTCTGGCGGATATGATGAATGGGGGAAGACTTCCTGGGCAAGCTGTAAGAAAAACGTACGTAATACTGAATCAAATTATGTGGTCGGTGTATGATTAAGTAAACGTTTATTAATACTGCATTATATATAGGGCATGTAGCACTTCTCCAGTTTCAAACTTATCAACGCCATTTTGATACTAATGATTTCAGTGTCATCTGAATTTAGAAAAAAAACATTAATTGGTCTACGTAATGCCTCAGCGTCCATACTTCTATGTAGCATAGATTTCAAGTTTTCAAGATTGTGCATGATGAGGAAATGACTTAATGCTCACCCTGTATGATCTATTAATAAGATACGCCACTTGTATTTGTATATTTATTCATTATCTGTAACACCCTAAAGAGAAGGAAAAACGGGTGATGAGTACATATATCAATACACTGATATGAAATTGTCGTTCATTGACTACTAAAATTTTTTGTCTACTTTTTGTTTTTGCAGTTGGCATAACAAGGAGATGAAAATATCAATTTCATATATACTGTCATTTTTGACGGCACGGATACACTAGTATTGTATCATCTACATAAAACATTAGATTATTTCTGCTTTTACGGGTTTTTGAAAACGGTTAGCTATGAAATGGCTACTTCCGTTTGAGTTGAGCAAAAAAGCAACTTCCGATTAACTTTGTATTGTTTCTTTCTTGACTTGTCAGTACACAGCCGTTTTAATTGACTTTTGAAGGGCATCCATCTATATATATATATATATACATATATATATATATATATGTATATATATATATATATATGTATATATATATATATATATATATATATATATATATATATGTATATGTGTGTGTATATGTATATATATGTTAAAATAGAATAAAATTCTTTCTTTAGAATAAATTATACAATAATGATAAATTATATTGTTTCTTCTTCAACTGAAAATCACATTATTTTTTCGTTATGCAACGATCGTTTGTTTGATTGTTTTGCCTTGCTTTTCATAATTAAATCTTTTGTAATGAAAAAGAACTCATAACTCTATCCCACCCTAACAGCCATTAACATTAAACAATATGTCATAATCCCTACACACGACAAAAAACAATATGCTGTCAGCCATTTTTATTGCTAAAGATAAACAGAAGTGGCCATTTTATAGCTAACCTTTTTAAAAACCCTTATAAGCAAAAATAATCTTATCTCATCATTATGTAATATTAGGTAACCGAAAAAATTTGATCGTTCGCACTTTTGCTTGTTTATATAAGAAGGTGATATATGTATGCATATCTATGTATATAGATAGCTAGATTAGATATTGATGCTATAAATAACAGCATACACACTTTTGAAGAGGATTTTCTGTAGTTTCCAACACAAAGAAAGTCGGCGTTAACATGTCCTTTAGAAATAAAAGAGCACAGAACGGTTTGAGAACCTGACAGACGACAAATACTTTTCGATTGTTGCAAAACGAAAATGAAAATTCAATGATACGATCAGATGAAATATCACTTTTCTTTCTTTTCATTTTTCCACACAGTTTTTAGAAACCGTCAACTAAAACTGCCACCAAAACTGTCAACATAGGTTTCTTCAGTATCTGAGTCAGTCTGGATGGCTGGCTATCTATGTATGTATCCCGCACACAGGATGCTCCAATGGAACCATAGAGATGGAAATTCAAACATCTACTCTTTACTTTTCTACAAAAAAAATTTTTTTTTAATTTTTTATAACCCCCCATAGGTTTTCGTGGAGGGTTCAATCAGCAATGTAAGTTTATGCTAAATTGAATAGCTCTATTAGTTAATATCCAGCAGCATTCAAGTTTGATTTTCTTTTCATTTCTATTTTTTTTTATTTCCGATTTCTTATTATCTTTGACCAACAAAATGCAAGAGAAGTAACTCTTTCGTTATTTGATCATCCCTTTTTTTGATTGAAATACTGCATGCTGCCAAAAGAATTTTTCTATTGAGTGACTAACCAGATATGTTGTTTTTTTGTTTTTGTTTTTGTTTTTCTTTTCAAGTTAACTCGGAGAATTCGTATTTATTTTTGTTCTCAGCTTCATGTTATTCTTCGTTCGCATTATCACGGCGGGTTTCTCCTGACAGCGAAGAAAGGTGTAAGAATGCACACCTACTTATAGCATGTTTCATATCAGTAGATTAAGATGTTTGATTACTTATTGTTTGCTCAAAATACCTTTTCCACAGTTATGATAACTACAGTGATAATGTTGCTAAAGGTATTACACATGAAGTCGCTTATCATAATCACCAATTATGCTATCAAACGGTTATTGTTATCAAAATCAGTTGGTCCCAAACACTCCATCTAAAGTGATCACAACGAGTGGCTTCCTCTGCATCCTTTATTTAATGCTATCAGTCGGTTATTGTTATCTTAAATACCCTGCCTCAAAGTGATTCCAGTAAGCGGTTTCCACTGTATGTATGTAACGATGAATCGGTAAAATTGCCTAACTGACGAGATTTTAAGTTTATGAAATAATTAATAGATGAATACACAGTTTTAATTTGATATAAAGTTCATTCAATCAAAACTAGGTTATAAAACAACTATTTTTTTTATGGTCAAAAGTTTGTGGAATCAAACTTGTTTACAAAAAAATGAGTGAATTCTTTGTTTTAATTTTTTTTTGCAGAAAATATATCAATACATTGTTTTAATTTGATGAAAATAAAACAATTATTTTTTTATGATTGTAGTTCCATGTTATTAAAGTGGAATGAAACTTTTTTTTACAAAAAAAAGAAATTTTGCGAATTAGGCTATTTCACTGATATATATATATATATATATATATATATATATATATATATATATATATATATATATATATATATATATATATATATATATATATATATATATATATATTGTTTCACACAACATAATTGAAAAAGTCTTTTACAAGTGAATTGACTCAATACATTCAAGTAAGTTTCCTAGCTAAATTGATACTGTTGAAAAAAATTAGTGCTTTATCATTATGATATAGATATTGCATTTCTAAAAAAAAACATCAAAACTAGAAATAATTTCTCGATTGCTTTGTACTGGATATGATACTTTAACTTGCTTAATTCTAGACGTATTCACAGAACAGTCGATGATTTCATTCATCATGACTGCTCAAAGGATTGACTCTTATTAGCAGTCTCGATATATGAAATTATACGCTGTCCTGTGTATTGCCACGCTGAATCTTTTTTATTCTGAAACCGGAGAGTACATTTATATTTACAAAAATTTATTTATATCTATCTATCTATCTATCTATCTATCTATCTATCTATCTATCTATCTATCTATCTATCTATCTATCTGAACGTGACTATACCACGCTAGGTGGCTTGCTAGCTAACTTGCTTGTTAGCTAACTGGCTAGCTCAGTTTATGGACAATTACGTATTTGTCGAAGAAAATTCATATCTATCAATCTATCCATCTGAACCACTTCATTATCTATCTATCTATCTATCTATCTATCTATCTATCTATCTATCTATCTATCTATCTATCTATCTATCTCTGATAGTTATCTCATTCGGTCATATATATATATATATATATATATATATATATATATATATATATATATATATATATATATATGTGTGTGTGTGTGCGTGTGTGTGTGTACGTGTGTGTACGTGTGTGTATGTGTGCGTTTATATATAAATATGTTTATATAATGGATATTACTGCATGTGACATTAACTATGAAATCAGTAAATAATAGACTATATAGGTTTTATTTTTGTAGTGCTAGTTATAATAAGCGCTCTAAGAATAACTCATAGAAACAAAAGAACATATACATATATATATATATATATGTGTGTGTGTGTGTGTGTTTGTGTATACTGTTCTTTTATTTTTTATGTGTTATTCTTAGAGCGTTCATTAAAACTAGCATTAAAAATAGAGCCAATATAGTCAATTATTTACTGATTTCATAGTTTATGTCACATGTAGTGATATCCATTATATCTATCTATCTATCTATATCTATCTATATATATATATATATATATATGTGTGTGTGCGTCTGTGTGTGTGTGTGTGTGTGTGTTTTTGAATGATTTCAGGCCTTTTGGGGATAAAACAAATACAAAATCGATTTCTGAAAGAATATAATGAGAGTAGAAATCATTGTGCGTATTGCTCTCACCCAATCCCAGCCAATTAAATAAAAAGGACATTTGCTGATGATTAAAATTAATTTCTTTTAATCTTTGTTACGCACTGAAGCGCATAGTTGAGTGTCAGCGATTTCACCGGCCCCGAGTCTAACATGAGACAAGTGAAAAACCCTCTTTCAGATTGAAAAACAAATACTATCTTCGGAATCAAGCTGAAACATGCAACTCCACTGTAATATTCTCATCTTCTTCGACTTGGCGTTGAATTTAATGAAGCCTTTATATCTGTTATGTCAATGATATCTGATCGGGCTAAACTCGGATCGAGTGTCTGATGGATGAAAATTCTCGTTGGCCATTGTGATTGGGTTGCAGCCTATAAACAATGCAAGCAATCGCCATGAACGAAACTGGAAACGTAAGCCGTCGTTAGGGTCCACTAGAAGGACAACGAGTAACCAACACTAGATTTATCTGATAAAATGCATAGAAAGCATGTGGTTCGTTGTCCGACATTCGAGATGTGATCGTTTCTACGAGCAAAACTTTCCTGGGAAAAAAAAATTATTACGTATAATCAAGAAACGTACACTGCCCATAAAAAAGTAATGAGTTGAAATCTGGAGCAGGGACGTATCGAAATGGATGCTGGGGTGTGCTGTACTCCAATGCCCTTTCGTCGGCAAATATATTCCCTTATTTTACGTGCAACATCAGCAAATTAGAGCCGGGTCTTTAGTCAGAAATTCATCCATGAGTTCCCGCCGTTGAGAAATAGTTAACGAGTTAGTCTCGCAGATCATTGACTCGTGCACTTATTTTTATTCTCACTAGGTGCCCAACTACTCTGACCTTGTGCCACATTTCAGTCTCACAGATCGCTGGCAAATCCAGTGACTTCAATATTCCCTAGCCAATCCGAAACTGTGCTTCGTGCGTCAGACTAAGCTCAGCAAAGTAAAAATCGAGACTTGGACATTCGGTTCTGTAAACTTCTAAGCTACTTATTGGGGAGATAAAAAAAACAAGAACTAAACAGGATTTAAATACCACTGGATGCAATATACAACCAAAGAAGTCTAAAAACATGTCGATCGAAACGTTGAAATAAAACAGGAGATATTTGTTCTTATAATCCATGGAATAATGAATAATGAAAATGCCATATTTCTCAGACGCATGGTTCATAAGGGTAACAAGTGCCCAGAGCAACTCACCCAAGCCCCATAGATGTCTATTTTGAGTTTGGGGAGACAGCACCCAAGTCATATACCATCGTATTGAACACAGGGTAATATAGACATTTTTTTTTTCCATAAATCTAAATCTGCGTCTCATACGCAAGACATCTGGGGGCCCAGTAAACTTCGCTTCTTGACGGGGTGCTAGTAAAAATGCAATAGTTGAACAACTATTCATAAAGTTTTGGGAAGCCCCCTACATTGGGGGCCTGAGGTTGTCTCAAAAATCCCCACCCCACCCTTAGCCACGACTCAAGTAATTTATGTCAGAATCTTGGACATCAGTCATCCTTTCTTTTCACAAAATGTGAAAATATATCGATTTGTCGATATTGTTATT
The DNA here is from genome assembly GCA_963457665.1 of Thysanoteuthis rhombus. Lineage (NCBI taxonomy): Eukaryota > Metazoa > Mollusca > Cephalopoda > Oegopsida > Thysanoteuthidae > Thysanoteuthis > Thysanoteuthis major. Next base: position 33,883,342 of record OY735218.1, read on the forward strand.
ACTTAGCCATGCTCTTACACTAACTAATAACTAACGCCCATAAAAAATCGGAACATGAATTTTTTTCATGAAAATTAGTCTTGAATAAAGAAAAATACTAACAAAATCACAAAAGAATGGCGCATACTATAAATTCTTAATGAATCCAATATTTTAATATCTGTTACGAAATAGAAAAAAAACCTGTTTTTTGTTATCTTTTCTAAACAGCCATTTTCACACACCAATGAACATGCATATTTTGAGTTTCCTTTTTTTTGTATAAGAAAAAGAAAGGGGAGATGATAGAAGAAAAAAGAAAAAGAAGACAAGAGAAAAAATAGAAGAAGAAACGAAATTGAAAAAAAAGAAGAAAAAGAACAAAAGCAGACAAAGATGAGAGACGGGAAAGAAGACAGAAAAGGCAATAGAAAAACGAAGAAAGGGAAAAGAAGAAAAGAAAAATGAGAAGAAGAAGAAGAAGAAGAAGACGAAGAAGAAGAAGAAGAAGAAGAAGAAGAAGAAGAAGCTCTTCGTAATTACTGAATAATTGTTTTAAATGAGATTATGCCATGCGCCATGCGTATGAAAGATATGCAAGTCTATAAGGTGTGTAAAATCTATCTAGATAATGATTTGAGTGACTATTTTCTGTTTTCATTCTGATTGTAATAATGGACTCTTCCACCTAAAGATAACTGTTCTACAGATAAAAGATATTCCCTACTCACCACTTGAACGAATCCAGTCGCTTTTAATAACCCTAGATTGAATTGATAAGGCGTTAATATTCATTTACATTATCAACAGCTTTTAGGCGGTGAACTACGTATAGTTCGTTTATTTTCTATGGAGAAATCATCACATTGAAATTCAAATAAATCTGTGTTTTTTCACGTAAAATAACAAGTTTGATAGTATTTAGTCAAAGTAAATTACATTCACTGCAACCGTATACTAAAAAGAAACATTGTATTCAGCAGGTGGTTTTTGGAAGACATGCATTTCCAGGAATTTCTTTCACTTATCGTCCAGTTTTTTTTTTATTTTCAGAATCCCCCCGAAGTTCTTTCCAGTGTGGTTCGGACAACCACGGTTACTTTTACCTTTTGAGTCAGTTTGTGGGTAAAGAAAGGGGGGGGGGTCTTATTTGTCGTCAAATACAGCCAAAAATTACATATTTTTCTTGAAACAAATTTGACATGTACAGGGGTGTAGCTGTCGATTTGAGACTCAGCTCCAACAATAAATGAGATTTGTTAGTGAATGCTGTTGAAATACATTAGTCAAACTACAATTCATGAAGCTTTGGGGGCCACCCTCCATATCAGGGGGTTACAATCGTCTCTCAGCTACGCCTCTGTTTATGTGAATAGAGATCAGTTTCTAATCAGTGAAAAGCTGTTAGTAACAACATTCCTCTCTTTCCTACATTCGATCTGGCCCCAGTAAACTTGCCTGACATATTTATTGTGAGAATATTCATACCGTAACGATAGAATTGCATTTACATTATTTGTTTCTATTGCTAAATGTCATCATTTTTTGTGTTCATGTTCGCAAACAAGTTAATATGACACTTCAAACATAAACAAAGAGTTAAACGTGTTTAAACATGTTTTCACTGTAGTCATAAGTGTTTTAATCCATTCCTTGTATATATATATATATATATATATATATATATATATATATATATATATATATGTGTGTGTGTGTGTGTATACATATACACATAAATATATATACATATATATATACATATATATTTGCATGTATATCCATACATACGTATATATTTATATATATATATATATATATATATATATATATATAAATATTCATATATATATATATATATATATATATATATATATATATATATATATATATATACACACACAATACAAATCAGGAATAGGATATAATATGATACAATGTTCGATGTGTGATGGGTTTATTTCATAAAGTTCTCGACAATTCAACGTTAAACATTGAGTAAGAAAAGAGCTTGAAACATGATGAAGTGAAGAATTCGCCACATAAACAAGTTTACGCTTCAGCTTTCTTTTAGCTTCTTCAGGCGAATGAATTCGCTGGAAGAAGTCCAAACTGGGCAGAAACAGAAATTTGTTTGTGAAGCCTTTACTTCACAAGCATATATATATATATATATATATATATATATATATATATATATATATATATATATATATATATATATATATATATACTAATCGTATAGTGTAGTCTGGCATTCTTTTAAACGGACCAAAGAGAGATCAAAAAAGTAAACTGGTTTAACCTTGCCGTCAAAAACTGACAACGATAATTAGGAAATTTTGCAATTGCATTGTACTAATAGAATATCAAAAACATTTCATTGCACGACATATTCTTGTCCGATATTTATCGAATATTAAACTAATATAAAAGGGAAAATCAAGTGTATGTACAATTCATCAAGATCAGCGTCCCATAAAATTCTAATTCTACTAAGTTACGTAATCTTGACAGACGACAAATTCACATTGCTTATTATTATACGGGTGGATTAATCATTCTATTAAACTATTCTACTAGTATAAGTCCTGTCGTCAAACTTTCTCTTAATTTGACCAGCATTTGATGGGCAAAAAACATTACTCATATTTATTTGACAAGCCATAATGCCGGTGCAAGCCCTGTAGTCTCATCTGACTTTCCTTCATTAAAAAAAAATAGGTGCACAAAAGATGAAGATATTGATTAGAAAAAATGTGTGGAATAATGAAAATACTTCATCTCTGAACTTCAGACAAAGAGTAATAAAAAGATAAAAGTACTCGTCAAAAATGTGTGAAATAATGACAATAATTCACCTCAGAACCTCAGGTAACTTAATGATTCCGACAAAAAGCGAAAAAAAAAAAGTTTGAGATACTCGTAAAATGTTTTCAATAATGAAAATAATCAGAACCTTAGGCAACTTCGGGCGATTTGATGAAAGTCAACATAAAGATGGAGATGTTTGTAAAAATCGTGTGGAATAATGAAGAAAATAACATTAGTGCTAAACAACAACAACAAGTATAACAACAATGACGACGACGACGACGACGACGACGACGACGACGGCGACAATATTTACTCAAAATAAAGTACAAATAATGTGACCAATAATGAAAATAATTTATCTCAAATCCTTGGGCAACTCAAAGTCTAAGGTGATTGTCTTCGAGAAAGGCAAAACTGTACATACGATCTGAGAGAGGCACCGTTAATGTTTGGAGTGAACCTGAGCCTATTTTCAAATAATTGAATGAATAAAAACATTTTAAATAAAAACACTAACTAAAAAATATCCGAAGGGTGTTGCCAAATTATATTAGTCACAAGCTTTTATCCTTTTGTTATATATTTTTTAATATTTCGTACAATAATAAGCCAATTCACTCAAATAATTTATCGTTTCTTATGGCAATAAATCAATTTGAAATGATAGTGTATGTGATTTGTCGCTGTGTGTAATAAATTTGAAGCTAAACGAAAAAAATCTGGAAGAACTTCATGGTATAAACATTTTCTAGTGATATTAAAACCCTTATCACTTTTGAAACAATAATTTAGCGTGTCATCTCAGAATTCAGAACGCTTGGAAGGTAGGTTAACAAAACCACGAAGAACGAATTGAAACATTTAATAAATTTTCTTAGAATTATCGAGCCGATTATTTCCGTCTGAATTGTTTAGATGAGGGATCATCATTATACTTGGGATTGTTGTCCTCGTCAAAAGATGAACCAAGATGAGGAGCACGATCCAAAGAGAGCTATACATACCGAGCAGCATTATTGTTATCTTTCATTGATTTGTTCAGGCTAGTATCCGTCCCTTTGTTGTTTTTATCGTGACGTTTTGGCCTATATATCCATTGGCATTCCTTACAGTCTGGATTTCTGAGACGAAGGACAGTCATTATTCTACAAATTCCCTCATCTTTCCAATTTCGTTCAATACGTTTCGGTCCATGAATCCTCCAGCGTTCCGAATAATATCTGAATTTGCAAGGTGAAGTAATGTCGCCACTCTATGAATCATTTGGTCTATTATCCTTATCTTTGATGTTAGTACTGGTGCATTCTACAGCATTCCTATTATTTTCTGAAGTTCTTAAATGAGTCATTGATATTGTTTTCATGTGACCATCATGCAAAGATGTCCGCAGAATTTTTTGAGGTCTACGAATTAGTCTATAAATCTCTAAATGAGACTGAGACTAGCGTTTCTCAACGTTGGGCAGTGAAAAATGGAATACAAGAGAGAGTGGGACAAGAGCAATGAACTACAACTAATCGTACCAAAAGCCGGTCGTCATCCAAAGAAGGTAACACTGAGTATATGGTGTGTTTGGAAGAGAGTTCTCTTCTATGAGCTCTTTCCAGATAACAAAACGGTTGATTCGAACAAATACTGCTCTCAAATTAGTCCAACTGAAGGCAACAAGTGACAGAAGGCGTCTGAAATCATATCTACATAGGCCGACCGCAGTTTGAGGCTACCCGAATATTCCTTTCTTGCTCGTTATTATCCTTTCAAATAATGAAAGATGCGACACCAACCCCAATTCATTCCACTCTAACACATACAGCTTAGGGTCTACTCAGCTAGTGCATAGAGAAATTTGTCACAAATGAAGAGTTTTCCCACACTCTTTGCTCATCCTGGGAATCGAAACCGGATCTCTCAGCATGTGAGATAGATGTGATAACCATATCACCTATGCAGAATTCGTTGAGGCGTAATATTTTATCTGTATAACGCTCGTCTGTATATTTATTTGGTGATCAGGCAAAAATTGTTTCAATTTGACTGGGAAGTTTTGATGCATCCACCATATTTAGCAGATATTGCACCTTTTGATTACTATTTATTCGCTTGATGAAAAGAAAAACACTACAAAACGAATCTAGAGCACTTATCTACTGAGAAAGGTTTTAAAAAATGGAGTTATGAAGTTGGCTGAAATGCAGTGGAAGATAATGAAAAAATTTAGATATATTGTTCTGTAAAGTCGAAAAAAATGTCTTATATTTTCACTTGATAAACCGAACGAACTTTTAAGGCATGTAATGAATGTGCAATTTTAGGTCTAAATTTCTGAGATGAAGCTTAGATGAGTATCTTTTGGCCGTTCAGCTTTTTAGTCAACTTCACCCTCGACTGAAATCCTGAGATAATGTATTGTCAGTATTTCAAGAATTATTGGAAGGAGTCTAAAACTTTCACACTTATAATAATTGCCATGTGTGTTTTTTTTTCTTGGGCTCAGTCACACTAAGGGGTGCAACTGTCTTAGTAAATTACAATTTTATTTTCTGGTGACGAAGTAAAAATCCTTGATTTTAAAAAATGATAAAAAGGTAAAAATTAATACGAACAAAAACATTCTTTTTTATATGTTTGTGATCAAGAGAACTGTACTCTCCAAGCTAACGTCAATGAAAATCCCTATTATGTTATAAGTTTATAAAAGGCACTGTGTATCAATATATTTCATAATCGTCGTATTTTTCATGGTAAACTAGTCGTGATACGAATGACCAAGATAAAAATACCAGTATCAATAATTTCATGGAAAACCTGATATGTTATATTCTGGTAAGGTGTTCATAGCATCTTACAACTTAATATTGGCTTGACAGTTAGGTTAATAGATTTTTTAAACATGCGATATTGTTTTATATTGTTATCTTCAGATAAATTTTCTTGTCGTTCCTTGTATTTTTTTAAAAACTTGATTTATACCTTACTTGTAATTTGTATTGGCCCCGGAATCTATCGACAATATTTGTTTCAGTTCAATCCTCTGAATCTAGGCTGTTTTGTATGCATATTAAGAAAGAAAATGGCGTCACCCGTTACCCAGAGCCATCGGTATGGAAATATCAAATGTCGCAATTCATCATATATAATAATGGACAATAATTTGAAAACAAAAATCTGCAACTCGCCCGGAATACGTAGTTGGAAGTTCAAAAGAAACATTTATGACTAGATGTTAATGGTCTCAGGAAAGAAATCTAAGATTAACAAAGTTATATATATATATATATATATATATATATATATATATATATATATATATATATATATATATGAACAAAAAAACAAAAGAAAATAGTTTTTCTTGTATCCTGGTGAGAAAAATTCCATCATCAGCAGACACGTTTGTGAAGCCTTTCCCCTCGAAGCAACGAGACGAAAAAATGGTTTGCAAAAGAGCATCAAAACATTTATCATTAAGTTGATCTATACACTTTGTTGAAACTTGTTTGATATTGTTTTTTCCTCTTGTTTTTAGTTCGTGCGTCTTCGGCTGCTTATTGCCTTCTTTCTGCTCCCACTTCAATTGCTCATCGTTTCTTGCTAGTGACCAACTTTCAATATTGCTGAACCACTTCTTTTGGCTTGAAGTTCATACAGCTGAAAACGTTGTCACTAGAAGCGATGGCTACGGTAGTTCCAGCGAGTGTCATCGAAATCTAAACTAACCAAATTGTGAACCCGCAGGTTAGGGTTGAATTGATTTGGTCCGTTCTTTCAACCATAAAAATAATTTATCTTATCCTCAACAGAATCGCTTGTTTGCAATTTTAAGGAAGAAATCCAATCGGAGCCTCTCAGCTTTCGGAGATTCCCTAATACACAATGAGAAATAATATTCCCGCTTTTTTGTTTTAAACCTTTCTTTCTGCTCTCATTTATTTTTTTTCTCATTCTCGCTCTCAGACTTTGATTGTTTTTCCTTTCTTTCTTTCGTTAATTTTGTTTTCGTCCGTATTTCATCTTTCCTTTACTTTCTTCTGTCTGCTTTTTACTGATACAATGCAACTGTCTTCTCTTTCTTCTCAAGGAATCCATTTTCCACCATTTTTCAAACTTCATCCGGACTTTTCCATTTTCCGCCATATTTCAAACCTCATCCTTCATTTCAGCAACCTATTTATCATATAGTTGGGCTAGTTAGAAGCCGTCAAACAAAGCTGTCACCTAAAATGTCAACACAAGTTTCCACAGTTTTAAGTTGGTTTGGCGGGTTAGCAAGCTGGCTTTCTGACACTAGCCAGTCAGACTATGTAACTATTACGCCGACAGACTGAATCAACGGAGGTAGAGGGCTGAAAATTTGAACGTTTACTCCTCATCAAGTGTAGAATTTTCAAAATTCCTCTCCTTAAATAGACTTTTAGTGTAGCGCTGTCAATTTGCTAAGTAAGTTTAAGCTAAATTGATCTCTGACAGTATTCACGCTTTTATTTTTTTGAAAATTCGTACCTTTTTAGTGATCACTACCAAACAAAAAGCCGGAGAAGTAACTTCTTCGTTGGTCAACCCCTTTCCAAATTCTTTGACTGATTACCCCCAACATGGCATGTCGCCAAAAGACGTTGGTCACTTGACGCTTTCTATTGAGTGACTAGTCAGACCTGTTCTATCATATAGTTTAGTTATTTTCCGTTTTTTTGTTTTGTTTTTTTTTTCTGTTCTGACTGGCATCGAATTATCCATTGAAAAATTCTCCTTTCGAAAATATGTTTCCAAATTTTCATTTAAAAGCACGTTTTTGTTGAACAATCACCAAGAGACGTTTGCCACATTTTTACAGTAAAATAAATTAAAATTTCATATTCTTAAATGAAACAAGCAGTTTATATTCAAATCAAATTATATTTATGCAATTATCATTTGTCCTTCATTCAATCCAGTGCACTTGTCTTTCGCTTTCATTATATTTTTTGATCTTCAATCTTCAAAATAGAATCGAGTATCCGAGTGGCATTTAATTTATAAAGCGGTGCAGGGCTGTTTCCGAACCCCCTTCCCCCGCTAAAACACCTTCATCCTTTAGTCATTCCGTTTTCATAACCATTTTAGTGTGCGTTGCTACTGGTCGGTAAAAGATAGTCAACCTATTCTGTTCACGGACTCCTTGTCGACGTGGAAGTTTCGATACTCGGATTTAGTTGAGAAATTCCCAGACTCCACACAGTTCACTTCCCAGAGGCCCTGATATAGAGTATGTTATGATATTCAGATATTAAAATCATATCACACTGAACTATTTCATTCTGTGAGTTTAAAAAATCAAAACAGGTCGACCAAGATAAATCTGAATAGTGACTTACTAAGATCATCTTGGTCTGACAAAAAGCCACAATTATGGGGCACCCAGGTGGATCAAACTCACTATTCAGTTATAATAATGTGATATCAGCTCTTTAACTATTATTCTACGACGAAGTACCTTGGTATTTTCTCAGTTTAGCTAAGTCTGACATAAGGCCACAATTAAGGGGTACAAATGAGGATCGAGCTCATTATACAGAAGTGATGATCCGTGAGACCACTTTGTAAATAATTCCTTCGCGAAAAGACACCTATTAAGGTGTATAGATATCTACGAACTTCAGTTTTTGCTGACAAAAGGCTACAAATATGGGGCTCTCAATGAGGACCAGACTTTTTGTTCAATAGTAATAATTTCCTCACCATTCACCAACAATGAGACACTTTCTTCAGGAATTAATCATCAGTACGAAATAGGTATTTAATAGTAACATGACATCCGTCCAGTGACATGACATTTAATGAACTATGTGTGTTTCTCTCCGTAACGATGAACTATCCGACTAAAAAGTAAACATTTTGCTTATAAAATTACCTCCTGTCCACCATTAGAAACTATGGGCCCTACCAGTGAAAGTAATTCATCATTTTTTCAATAAAACATTTCATAAAATTTCAAACGTGTGATTTTTTCATTGGGATTCATTTTTTAAAGATACATCATTTACTAGTAAGTGACTTGTTAAGATAATCTTGGTCTGACACCAGGGCGCCTCTTCATAGAATATCTCACAGGAATTCAGATATATCCGTGAATTTTTTTCACGGGAATTGATCAGAATATTAATAAACTGTATGTGTGGTAGTATCAGTACCTTTGCAGTAGGAATGTTCGCTTTACGTCATTTCACCTTAACGAAAGACCTCCTAGTTATGAACTGTGTCAGCGAGCATCTGTGCTTTATCTCGATATATTTTGTGCATCCATTAATAAGTTGTGTCGTAAGATACCCAAAAAGCTCAAGTGAGCTCGTAAATGCTCAGCGTAAAACTGACAGGTATAGAAGAATGTTAGTTTTGAGGTTTCGGAACACTTGAAAAATATTCCATATTGATTAATGGTAATTGTTTCTTCGTTTTACGCCACTTCAGCATACGAGAGGATTCATAGGAACTTTCTACTTCATACTTTTTTTTCCAATAGCACGATGAAAAAAGAAAGTTATTTACGAAAGGAAAAGATTTTTTTTTTTATCTATTTCTAAAGCGACGTCTCCGGAATGCTATACAACCTAGTCTTACAATATCAAGAATGCTTTATAAATTTACTGGGACTCGCCTGTGACATACTTCCTATAAATATAGGTGTCACTTGTCTCGTTAGCCTATACGGCCTCCCCTTGATTCGATTCCCCCATGGAGAGCGCGTCACTTTATCCTTCGACTCTCCCACACCCGATCTCATAGGGGGGTCACAACCACCGCATCAATTTTGAATCTCAGGCTGCTGGCGTCGCTGTCGCTGATGTGTCGTTTTGGATGCAAATATCTTTGCGGCCGGACATATCAAGATTTGTTTCTATCGAAAAGGCTTCCTGTCTCCTTATGCCTCGAGGATGTATTTTTTTTTCTCTTTCAAACTAGTGATACAATTAATTGCCTTGACAGGGAAAGGGATAATTCACAGAAGAGATGAAACTTCATTTGACTCGTCCTTAACACTGGACTCAATAACAGCGTCCCGGACCCGCTCACTAAACTCGACCGTTTGAGTTAAAGTCGCTACTGTTAAAAATAAATAACCCGGTCTGGTTAGTCACTCTATATAAACTGTCAAGTGACCAACATCCCGTGTTGGGGACGATCAATTAAAAAACTAGAAAAAGGGGAGATCAACAAATAGGTTATTTTCTCTCAGCTCCTGTTGAATCACTAAAAAATCCGAATTTTCAAAAAAAAAAAAAAAAAGAGGCGTGGATGCTACCACATACGAACTAATGAGCCAATTTAGCATAAACTTTCAACATAAATTTCCCCCCCCCCTAAAAAATGGGATCTGATTTTTTAAAAAACGACTCTTTTCTAGACATGATAAGTAGTAAATGTTTAAATTTTCAGCCTTTTAGTTCGATTGTACGTGTGACATGACAGCCTATCAGAATTACTTGAAAATAGAAGAAACCTATGTTGACAGTTCTGGTTGACAGTTTCTAATGAATGAATAAGAAACGTGATGTAGGTGGATTTCAGGTACGAAGTAAAGCTAAATTTATGCAGATGTACCCCTTTAATGCAGCGACCTTAAGATCTGAACAATGCCAGACCACATAAAATGCAAAAGATAGAAATTGACTCCGAAAAGATCCATACGTGAACATATCCCAAATTTTTCGATTTTTAGCGATTTTTTCTGATCCTGTGAAAGATCCGATATAGTTTTTTATATAATTTATATTATATAAATCACGATGAATGAAAATCATTTGTATTTGCTCTCACTTTTCAATCGGTTGCATTAAAAATGATTTAAAAGATTCATAAAAAAAGGGCTAAATGAATACGTCTAATTTCATGTTAAATAAAACATTTGAAATTGTTGAAATTGGAATTCTTTGATTCGGTTTTGAACTGTGGTCTAGGTTTTACACATTCGGTTCAACAATTCTTTTTATAAACCGCCGAATTACGATTATAACCCACGGTTTGAAACCAAACCGGAGAGCTCTAAACGAATGGTGGCAGATTCGAAAAGAGTCAGACTATGGTAGTTTTTGGACCAGAGAGAACCGAATCCAAGAGTTACAGCCTGTACGAGGAAAGCTTCTCTGCGGCTGTTCGCTGACTGAAGTAGATACATATTTCCCATCGGCTTTGGAGCTTAAAGTTAGTCTCGCAGACAAGTATGATCGTATAGTGAGTTCGATTATCACAGGGTGCTCAACACTTACGACATTGTGCCAGATTAAGCTAAGCTCGGAAAGTAAGGTAGAGCGCCCGTATCTAAAGAAACAACTCCCATTGGAGTATAAACGACCGGTGACGAAGAACTTAGCATGCATTAGGTTAGTGATCGTTTCAAGTCTGATAGAGACCAGTGCTTTTATTCTTATGGCTACTCTCTTGGCAGGATTCCTATCCACCCACCAAGGTATCCCTCCACCCTAATTACTCAATTAGCTACAGAGTGCAGGAAGGAATTTATCTGAGTGAATAGTTTTACACACCTCAGGAATCGAACCCAGAGCCTTTTGCGTGTAAGTCAGACCTGCTAAAACATTACACTATAACCAATTTTCTTTTGTTTGGTGTACTGGGAACGCCAAGTGAGGAAAAGCTGGTCATGTGACTAATGCTCAACTATTCATTTTCATTTTCCTTTCGCCGTCCGCTGATTGGCTGTGTTCTTAGTCCGTGACGGCATACTATCATTCTGGCATTTCTGAAACTTTATGTCCTTTGGGTGCCGTCTGTTGGCTTACAAGAATTCCGAGCCAATTTACCACAAAGCAAATGAAATGTTATTGGAAAGTTTAGGGAAAGTAGTCATGGCTACGTCTTGAATTACGTGGTGGTTGAACAAGAAAGAAAAAAAAACAAGTTCAGACTCAACTCCATACACGCAAAGAAACATTACAAAAGGAACGAAAATGGTAAAATCTACTGACACAGCAAATATAATCTACTTTCTGTTGTTCTAGTGGTTTTGAGAAAAAAAAAGCCAATATTTCGAACGCTGATTTTCAAGGCAGACAGCTCCTCTCACTTGTAAGATTGGCGTAGCATAAACTTATCACTTTTATTTCTCTCTCATTTGATTTAAAAATGATGTATTTGGCAAATAAGGTCCCCTTCATTTCAGCCGGGTATATTAAGGAAAAAAGACTTTTCACTGAATTTCTCTCATATACTACCCATAATTTTACCCCTTCTCAAATTCTGGCCTGTCTGGGGTTAAACAATGTAGGTTACGTTTATCTTTTGAGACATTTTGGGAGAGGAAGGGGAGTCTTATATACCGTCAGATAAGGCAGGTTATATTTTCTACATTAGTACACAGACACACACTGGGGTTTTATCAAGAAAATAGTGAAGTGCATTATAGAAAAACTGAAGATAGATTTTATTTTCTGTAATCTCCTCTCTTTGTCTTTGGGACTTGAAATATTTCTTCTTTTCCTGAATTCTTCAATTTCGATGACCTTTCGTGCTATAACTTAATTAACTTTACACGGTGGAAAGATTGGCCATTTTACAAAATGGCGCCTAGCCAGCGATACGAGCGCAGCGTTTTACTCAGTCTGTTCCCTTTGATCATTTATTTTCTCGCAGGATTCAAGTGTAAAACTGAACATGTGACGAAAGCAGCAGTAAATCGCCTGTTTCGTGTTCAGCACTAATAACGTTTTGTTTTCATCTTGGTTGTGAGTCATGTTGCTTTAAACCTAAAAGGAAAACAATTGAAATCTTCCAGAAAGTGTCTACGGCTATTAAATGGAAAACCGTTAACAAGAATCTAAATATCATAAGTTTAAAAGTTTGTTCACACTTTTTCGATGTTTGAATATCTCAAGTAGTCTGATGTTCTGTGATGCAGTATTTCCATTACTCCACATATTTTTTTTGAGAATCTTAATTTTTTGTTGCTTTTGTTACAACACTCTACGTTGCCTAAAATTTGTAGACATCAATTATTATTCAGATTAGATGAGTACCTTTATATTTTCGTAGCTTTCTATCGCAACGCTTCAAATCTCCGAGATTCTGAAATGAATTGTGGTATATGTTATGTTTATTTCGTTAGTCTCCCACAAGACCCAAATTTTCATAAAGAATGCGAATTGATATGTCCAATTCATTTTATCTTAACGAGATCATAACCTAGGGTTATGGTTTTCGTTTTTTATGGTGGCGACAAACGAAAAAGACATCAAAGCTCAGCTTAGTCTGTCACAAGACCACAAGTGTGTGGCACCCAGTGAGGACTGATTTGAACTCACAATGATAGTAATGATCTGCAAGATTAGCTTGCTAATCCTTAATTCAAGCTTGGCTTAATCTGATACTATGTAGTAAAGATGAAAAAATATAGTTAGATTCAAACTCACGACAGTAGCTAGTAGAGACTGGCTTACTAAACAATTGACCATTGTCCTGTAGAGAAAACCTTTGTAATGTTAATTAGGTACAATTAGAGAGGTCTGTAAAAAGAAAAGTGGTCCCTCTTACAGAGCCAGTAGTACTGATTTATTTTTGCATAACATTCTTCAATGACTGTGGTTCTGAATTACCTAAATGTAACGAGATACAATTGTAATATCGGTAATTTGTATTAGTAGCGAAAATAAATACTATTATTCTACTCGTTCTGTGGGAAGGACAGCACTTCCTTACAGGGATAGCACTGTTTGTACAGCAGTTAATGTATTTACTATAATTTGTATTAGTTTTGAACAATCATCAAATGCAGAGCGCGTGTTAACAAAGCTCAAGTTCCGTTAATTTTTTTTCTTTCTTTTTCATCCTCCTCCTCCTCATCATCATCCATCTAGCGACCGTCGTTGGACACAAAACTTCCCCAAAATTTGCAAGACTTCTGTATCATGGGCGTCCCTCTGAACTTGTCTAGTTTGTCATGCTGTCTCATATTCCGCCGGCCACGGTTTCGCACATGATCTCTGGGAATCCACGTTGTGGGTCGTGATCTCCGGCGGTTGTCTGATATTCTCGCAACACGATAAACTCATTGCTATTTGAGTTTTCAAATTGATTCTATATCTTGGACTACTGTTTTCTCTCTAATATATTGTACTGTCTTGTGATCTCTCCATGTGATGATGAGCAGATGGCATATTTCTGTGTATGTCTGTATCTATGCAGGCCTCCAGTGCGTATTTTTACCCCCCCCCCCCCCATCTACATGGGACGCGTATTTGTGATATATCTCGAGGCCCTTTTTTCGATTTTAGGAAAAATGAAGTCCCCATCGGACGACTTACAAAAACTTTCCCTTGTGATAAGAATAGCCAACAAGTTTACAACAAAAGCTTCCACAATACCCGAGAAAGACTAGATCTAAGCAGGAAACGCTCACTTCGCCCGAATTCGTAGACAGAAATCTAACTGCCTTCGTGTCTCCGTGAATGAAGACGTGTGAATCGTCTGTTTATTTGTAATGTACACGTAGATAACTGAACAATTCTGCACGTATCCAAACACAAACGAAAATATAACAGCACACATATCATTTAATCTAAGAAAACAAAATGTAAAAATGAGCTTGAACGAGTCAGGGGTGCTTTCAAACGCGCGTGTGTGAGTGTCTGTGTGTAAAAATTTACGCGCATACCAGTGTCCGTTTATGCATGTGCGTTCAGCTACCTGTGAAAACGCGTATACGTCCACTGAAAGGAGAAAAGGTGAGCGTCTATCTACAAAAGCTGGCCCCCACATCGTGAAGAGAGGCATTGAAGCCATCACACACATCACGACACTAATTCGTGCGAGGAATACAATAAAGGCTTCTCGCTCTCCGAAATGCCAATTAGAGTGAGGGAGATGAAATGACTAACGGTATCGGATATCCCCAAGTTGTACATCTCTAAATATGCGTGACGTGATATTTTACCGACATTCCCGAATGAATCACAAGTGAAAAAGTGAGGGATTAGTAGAAAGAAAGGCTGAACGACGAGGGGGAAAAAAAGAAGAAGAAAAAAAGAAAAGGAAAAAGTCCCGACTGAAGTTATAAATTTGAGAAACGATGTAAAGAAGAGATAAATAATGTCCTCCAAAGATTTCTAAGACACGTTTGACTGAAATAAATGAAATTGAAATAAACTTTATAAAAAAAATGTAGCGAGTTCAACTTTAACTGTCGGTACCTGTGCGTCATGAAATAAGTTTCTGGCGATGACCTTGGTCAAATTCAGGGTGGAAGAGTTGGCTAGGCCGGGTATCGTTATTTTTCTTCAATTGACAGTCAAGGCTGACGGGTCGACCAAAATGTCACATTTTAGCACAGAAGTCTGTGAACGTCGTGCTGTGATGTGATTACCATCATCCTATCAGTTTTCTAGCAATTGTATTCAAAAGTATTTCTTTTTCTCTCTCGCTTTTCTGTGTAAACCGATGTCAACGCCAGTACAATGGCGCTTCAGCAAAATCAAAATGAAAATGAAAAGCAGTGCACAAGGAATAAGTCACGTACTCGACGTACGATTGATATTCAAACTTCTAATGATACTTATTAAGGACGAGTATAGGGTAACTCAGTCTTTTTCTCGAACCAAAGAGATTCAATATCCTAGTGGGTTGGGGACGTTAAAAACTGATAACGTTCGCTAAATAAAACCGTAAATGTTCCTCTATACAGTGTCCACCGAAAAAAAATTGACAACTTGTTTATTAATAGCGGCTATGATCATCACTTGAAATGTATAGGTTTCGGACAAAAGTTCGTTCGGTTTATTTAGTGAAATTAAAGTAAATTTCAAGATTAACGAAATTGAATTATTTATCAACACATTTATTTACCAACTGTTGTTCGGACGATTTAATGTCTTCCCCCGATCGTTGAAAAAGAGATGAGATTCTTCGAAGAAAAGTCAATATATTAATGACTTTTATCCGAAGTTATTGACAAAACAGATTTACCATTCGTTCCACTATCTTCTGTCATCTTTTAGCCAACTTCAGAATTCCTCGCAAAATTTGTTATCTTCCTCGACAAATAACTACTCTAAGCGCCTTTTGCAATCTTTCAAGGTATACATCATTTTTTTTAAATCAAGTGTTTTCTATACAAATCTGAATAAACGACAACTCGAAAGACAAGGGGGAAAATCTACTGAATATGGTGAATGGGGATAACTTTCTAGGCAAGTTGTAACAATTTTTGCTTGGTCACCTAAGAAGAACAATCTGGTCAAGCGTTAACCTGATGGAATATCACAACCTTTCTCTGAACTAATTCCAGGCAGACACTTTCGTCGATTGAAGCCTCCAGATAGGATCAGTACATGTACAAATGCATCGTTTGGTTCTCTGGAAGGAGCTCATCATAAAAGATTCCTCTCCAATCCAACCATTATACACAGCATCATCATCTTTTGATGAAGACCAGAGTTTGGTACGGTTATGGGTCGTTCATTTCGCTTGCTCCATATTCTCTTTCGTTCCATATTGTTGTAAAGTGTTGAATATTCATCACCCATCATTTTTTTTTTTTTGAAGAAGTAAAATTTTCTTACGTTCAAGTAACGAACAGCGCATTAAAATACGGTACTGCATGTTTTCCGTAATTAATGCGGAAGCCACACATCAAAAGGGCCACCATAACCAAGCAGGTACAAATGTTTTCCAATGGTAAATTCTGATATTCTTAGTATGTATGCTTTCTCCTGCGTCGTGTAACGTCGATAACTATCTAGCAGTGTTTGATTTGAACGCTATCAACCTCAACTAGTCAATATAACCGTGAAGCAAGGTTCGACGAGAAATCTCCAACACAAAACTCTGCAAGCTACTTGTGACACGTTTATATAATCTCTTCCATAAACTATACAAATCATTTCTTGAGTTTGAGTCGCATTTTTAGCTTCCTTAAAATAACAGAAATCATGATGTGTATCGAAAATTTTGCTTTTTTTTCCCTTGCATCTTCAGAATTAGAATCATAAGCAGAAACACGCCAATTAGATAATCAAAAGAAACCCTAATATGACAGCTGTCAAAATACAAAAAAAATGGATTTTAGAAGTTAGTTAAAAGTAAACGCCCTTAATGCAGTGGGCTAGCCCAATATATACATTTTGTGGGCTAGCCCAATATACGCATTTTAATGGAAGACATTATCCAACTGTAAATTAAATTTTAAATTAGGAATGATTTATAAAATGAAATTTAGAAGGAAAAGCATTTAATGTTTAAGTTGAAATGGCGCTTTATTTTGAGTGTTCGAAATAACCTGCCTCCGCAGCTAAGTTCGGGATATTGAGTCGTAGACATCAACCAACACATTTATTGTAATCGTGCGATTATTCTCTTCGACGGCAGCGCGTAATTGTAGAAGTTTATTGGTTGTGGCCCGAACTTCGTCTTCAAGGTATGATCACCAGAAGAAATCTGGTGAATGTTTTGAAGTATCCCATTCTGCCTCTTCGTCCATTCCTTTTTGACTGAGAAAGTTTCATTAAGACCGGAAAGATGCCCCATCTTGTTAAAACTGATGACATACACGCAAAAGAATTACAGTGAATAATTTAGCATATACGTCGCCACACGTGTGATATTAACATAACACACAAACACCAACTTTTAAAGTATCCTAATATATGCCACGTAGGACCCACTTTTTTCCCCCAAATGGCTCAAAGTATTCCTCGGGTCTTATATGTAAAGTTGAGGTATCTGAGGCTTATGTTTACCTAGATGTCGTAGACTACCAGTGATTGTGTCTAGCCTAACCCTATAACATTAAAATATTTGCTCAAATATCATTCATCATAATTGTCAATGATTCAAACACCTATTTGAAGATGACAACAAGAGGAAAGCACTTGTGCTATCCTCCCGATAGCCACTTATGAAACTGAAACATTGAACCTAATCAAGAGACAGACTCGCAAACTGAAAAGCATGCAACGTGCACATGAGAGAATCATGCTCAACCTCACATCATAAGATAGCACAGTATATCAGGAAGAAAACAGGAGTCCGAGACATCACATAATCTTAAATGGCAATAGGCAGGCCATGTTGCAAGAATGAAAAGTTATTTTATTTAGCTACATATTTCAATGACATGAAATCTTACGCGTAAATACACTGAAAACCTTTCCTGATATTCTGTGTAGAGATGCCATCAAATACGGTATTCAAAAATTGAAACACGAATAGCATCAACATTTCTTCCTGATCTTGATAAAACATTCATTCCATCCTGACACGCGCTCTCCTGTACGTACATAAGAAAATTTGACATATAAATAACTAATTCTTTGTCTATCATATTCAATCGAACTAGAATTAATGGAAGACTGCTGCCTAAATACACAATATTCAACTAAGAAAGTCACAAGTAATTTAGAAAACTCGACCGACTTCAGACATCAACATAATCATGACATTAAAACGGTTAACAGTATTGTTTTGGCGTTAGGAGAGCTTCCACCCGGAATAAGACAGCGTAATGAGAACATTTCATCCACACATTTCGATAGTGACTATATCAGTATTCTGAAACACTTCCAGTTTACGCCACCCACCTGAAGAAGGCTATGGGGTATAACAGCCAAAACGTTGTATTCAAGAGATGAACTGAGAAACTTTTACATAAGGTAAGCTTAGTAAATATCTACTGAGTGCTTCGCCTTGCAAGAATAGCCAGCAAGCTTTCTAAACAGTGACTAGTGTCAGGGATTAATTCATCGCTGAGTCTCCTAAACTCTTAGTCTTGTGTCAGCTAAGTTTAATTATTCTCTTCTAAAGGTCGCACTCATGATTGGTCGCCGATTGGATTTCGGCAGATTTCCGATTCTTTGAGTCCAGTTGGCGATTAATTAATCAGCGATCAGATCATGAGCGTTTTCATAACCTTCACAAACGACTTGTATCGTATCTGCAACTTAATTTTAGAAGCAGATACGATTCTATTTTTCACGATCCAGTAAGATGTAGCCAATCAAAAGTGAGAAACTTTAACGACACTTCCTTTTTAAATAATTAGAATAAAATAAAAATAGCGACCTTTTTGAAACATCAAGAGAAATCTTGGATGATTAATAACGCCTACTGTAAAATTTTACGTTATTTTCAGGAAAATTTAAATGTTTTTATACTATTTTGCCTAATTTTTAGATGCAGAACTATGACATATTGATGTCTTTTTGACGATGACAGTTACGTTGAAAGAAAACATTGAATTATAAAAATTGCAAATGAATAGTTTTGTATTAAAACAAATTATAGTTTGCTTGGTAATATTGTCATAAATATACAGTGAATTCAATATATCTAAAATATTGCTTGACGAATCGGTACGTGGAGAGAAAAAGGTTTTGTTAGTTTAATGGAAAAAATTGGTTTTACGAAGGCATAAATAAAATATTATGGATCGAGAGTACCAAAAATTACTTGCGAAAAGTTTTTTCTATTTATTTTCTAATGTTCGACTTGACCAAATTTTTGTAAAGAAAGTTTTGATGTAGTCATCCTTGTTTTGAATAAATCAAATTAAATAAAATTTCAATTCAATTATAACTATTTTAAAAAATTTATCCTTATTCATTGATAAAAGTCATGTGACACCGGACTTTTGTGAGTTGAGTCGTAGCGACATGAGTACAAAACACCTTGATCAGCGATTAAAAATACAAATACAAATTGGTCGTACTTAACGAAAACCGTTCAACCTACGATTCAATCGGCGATAATTTGATCGGGTTGTATGTGGGGTGACCTAAGCTTAGCTTTAGGTAATCTTAGTGAATATCTACGGAAGATGCCTATTATCTATTGATAGTTGATCTCCAGACAGGAGCTTTGGTATGTTTGCCTTGTGCCTTACTAGGCTAAGCTCATGTGCATCGTCTATAGAATGGTTGATGATAAGGTTGTCTCGTATAAATATACGCAAATACTTAAAACGGCATTATCCTTTACCAAAAATAGATAGGCAACTGAAATCACGTTTATTTCTGCCTTCAAGTTCTGTGTTCCGATACACGCCTTCTCAAAGCAAGTGTAAGAGGATGATGGGTCTCAACCTGTCACGCTGGCTCATGACATGTTACAAAAATATATATACACAAATACTCTCCTGGGGGTTTTCTTTCTCATAAAACAAACAAAATGGGCGCTTCGCTTTGGGGCAATAGTCAACAAGTTAGTATCGCAGACCAATGAACCATCATCATCATCATCATCATCATCATCATCATCATCATCATCAGTCTTCTAACGCCCGTCGTTGGACATAGACCTTTCCCAGGATTCGCCACAATTCCCTATCATGGGTGTCGCGGAGCCAGTATTTCCTGAATCTGTCTAGTTCATCTCTCCATCTTGTGTTCTGTCGGCCTCGGTTTCTTATGCGATCTCTGGGGATCCATGTAGTTAGACGTGATGTCCATCGGTTAATGTACTGTAGTAGGTACGATTTTACCGAAAATGGTCGCTGTTTTCCAAGACGCGTAAACTGAATCTGGTCTTGATTGAAGTTGCGTACAGCGGAGTTTGTCTGTAAGAAAAAAGGTATACAGATGTATTGGATCGCTTTTCGATTATCGCTCTACGCCACCTTTTCACTTTCACAAAAAATGGTGTAAAGCGAAAATAACATTTGGCGTTCATTTTACCGTGAGCTATTATAGGTGTAGCGCACACACTTTTCCTCTCTTTCATGCACCCTAGTCTCCTGAACCTCCTATCACCCAGTCTCCGACGATTCAGCCTACCATACAATTATTTGGGTTTGGAAACGTTAAAAAGTTCTCCTCGTATGAATCAAAGGTAATTTCCCCTTCGTATTACACCATTTCGACTCACGTCAAGTTTGTTTTTTTTTTGTTTTTTTTTTCATAGAAACACTCTACTTTCAGATTGCGTGAAAACCTGTTAATAATCTATACGGGCAACGAGATGGAGCTGCGAAACGCTGATCGTCACGACTCAAAACGTGGATCCCCAGAGATCATATGCGAAACTGGGGCTGGCAGAAAATAAGTTGGCGTGATGATTTAGGCAAGGTCATGGAATACTGACACCGCGATGGAGAGATCTCACGAATTTTGGGGAAGGTCTACGTTCAACGACGGACATTATGATGATCATGATGATGATGACGACGACGATGATGATGATTGTGTTCGTATCGAGTGAACCAAGATAAATCCATTGTGCGATGCAGGCGATGCGACTAAGTGAGCTGATCTGCTTGTATAGTAGTCAGCTGATAACGGCTGCCTCGATCATTTAAGAAAAGAAAAACAAAAAACCAGCAAGAGAAATGAGTTCTCCTTCCAGTCTTTCTTTGTCCACCAGGACTTTCCAATGCACGGCTTCCATTTTCATTTTGCTCCCTTTATTTCAATGCTGCCTCAGAGGATCTTCCTTTCTTTTTTTTTTTTTTTCAGAGCCTTTATTCCGATATGCTTGGTCTGGGCGTAATGTGTGGTGGGGAGTCAGCGGGGAGGGTGCATACTAAAAGCCTGATATTTGTTCTCAACTCTCAAGACAATAGCAAAACATCTCGTCGTAAAAAAATGCATTTTTGAACGCACGTACAACCACACCAACAGAGGGAATTAATGCATGTATATACCTTAACCGCAATATTTCGAAACTGCACTGATCAAAACGGTATTTTTCAAGGCATTGCCGTACTTATTTTACGCAACAAAAATTTTTCAGCATAATCTCCTCCCTTGGCACTGCACTCAATCCAAGCTTTTCCGATAATCATATAATAATATTCGGTGAAAATTTCAAAATTGAAACTGTACGTAATTATATGTAGTGTCTCGTCGCAGATTGATGATTAGCCATCCAGTCTCGCAGATCATCATAACTGGGAAGTGAGTTCGATCCTCATTGAGTGACACTTACCTGTGCCTAAGACAAATAAATAAATAAATAAATATATGTATGTGAGCACGTTTATATATATATATATATATATATATATATATATATATATATATATATATATATATATATATGTGTGTGTGTGTGTGTGTGTGTGTGTGTGTGTGTGTGTATCTGTGCGTGTGTATTTATACACATGCGGATGAGTAGAGGGAGATAGTAGGGAAGAGGAGACAGATTACGTCCATCTTATATATATATATATATATATATATATATATATATATATATATATATATATATATATATATATTAAATATTGGGAAAAGAGGTGATCGATGAATAAGTTACTTCTCTTGCCTTTTGCTGGATCACTGGAAACTGCGAATTTTCAAAATACAAGCGCATTCGCCTAGCTTTTTCAAAACATTGTAAGGAGTAAATATTTAAATGTTCAGCTCCATTGGTGACGCTGGTGCACATAATACATACATACCTACATATATAGACAGACAGACAGCCAGGCAGACAGACAGATAGACCAACTTAAAAACAGAAGAAACCTGTGTTGACTGTTTTTGTGTCTTCTTTGACGATTTTTAATTCAATTACGTGCTCGCGAGTTATCCGAACGTATATCTCTGATTAAACAAAACCAGTAATTAGTTGATCATCATATTAATTATCAATACAAGACTTTCTCAACCGAGGTTCCGTGGAATCCTAGGGTTCTGCAAGAGCTTTGTAAGGGTCCCTTGGTGAAATTTGGTACTAGATGTATCAGAATTTCTATCACCTAAAAAAACACAAACCCCAGCGATGGTCATTTTTTTTTTCACTATTGTTATAAATGTCAGCTTTTCAAGGGGAAGATTCTCATATTTTTCATGTATGTATATGAAGTTTATAAAAAAACATTAATTTTATGAAAGGTAAGCTAAGCTTATTAATATTTTTTATCAAGGAAATTGACTTTCAGTCAACATTTTTATATTAAATGTCAGTTGGATGAGACGGGACTGAAAAAAATTGAGTATATTAAAACGTATTACTGAGATAATGGGTGATATAGAACTCGTACATCCTAATATATTTTTACCAAAGGGAGTACAAGAGACAGAGAGATTATGCATATACAGTTGAACTGAACAGGAGTAAATTGAATATCAGCAAGTTCTTTTTTAGCTACAGAGGGGTAGGGTTATGGGATAGATCACCGATATATGTTGTGCTATCAACAAACGTAAATGAGTTTTAGAGAATTTGTAATGTTCATTACACCATCCTTAACGCTAATGTCTATGAATGAGGCATTGTGTGAAGATGATCATTTGATTGTGCTTTTATGTACAAATAGTATACTTTTCTTTACACTATAATAGATGTTCCATACGTTTCAAATGCAGAATGCTGATTATTACTTTTAGTTTACAATTCATTTAAATCTTTTTGTCATACTTATGTGCCGTAAGCTGTCAAATTATTCGTATTTATATGCAGCGCTTCCTTGAGATGTGAGAGTTAAAAAAATGTAGATATTGTTAATTTTGGTCGACTTATCTTCTAATCATTTATAATTCTGTACTCTGCGTATATCAATTTATTCCGAAATAATTTGCAAATATTTACCTTTAGAAAAAGCGCCGAAAGAAAAAATCAAAACCAAACCACAAGCCTAAAGTCCTTCAACATAGTGACCCTTAGTTTATACACCCACCCCATCTCCAATTGAATTCCAATCTTCCTAGCCTTATATTCTTGCCAGTACAAGAGGTGACGATGTTCTGAACTTTTCTTCAACTTAATGAACCTTGACAAAATATACACTTATTCTATGATTAATGTACAATTATTCTGCGTGTGATAAAATATTCTAAAACACAGCACTGCTGCGAAAACTTAACGAGTACATGATAAATAATGTTGAGAAAAGTGCTGGAATTCTGAAAAGATTTGCTATCACTTGATCCCCATCGGAAGCTCTCAAATACTTTTGATGGGAAAACTTAACGAATCTTTATTTTTATTTTTATTTTGACTATTCACCTTCATCTTAATTCATTAGTTGCCTATAACGAGTACACGGAAAAGAATACCGAGGAGAGTGCGCAAATACTGGGAAGACTTGTTGTCACTTGATGACTTCGAGTGGCCAGTTACCTCTTGGGTGAAGATACAAACAAGGTAGATATCTACTGCAGCAGTACGTAAGTGAGTTTCTGAAACCTCGTTATACTTTTGACCGTGCGTCAATCACATGATGTGAGGACAAGCATTGATCTCTTTTGAAAATGAAATCACATTTCGCGTTTGCATGCCTGTCATGAACCCAGGTGAGATTTTAAACAAAAAAGATCCCATAAAATTGGAGAATACACAGAACTACGCTTGGTAGATAAACGCATAAAAAATTCTGACGCATCATCAGTGACCCAGCTGTTACACAGGAACAAGAAATCTCTCACGAAGGCGTAAAGTTCTCGCAACAGATGATACGAACGGATCGTACCATGTGTAATAAACACTTTACTCTTCCTTAACCACGGAGTACACTAAAGTGATTCCAGAGAACTCCTCCCCTATCGTATTCCCTGGCTTGGAGGACTCACTGGCCTCAAATTCGCAAATTTTGAAATGAAAAAATAAATACGAATATCTAAAAAGATCGTTTGAATTACACGTTAAAATCTGTCATCTTTAATCGCTTTATGCGAAAATGTAGCATTCTGAAGAGTGGGCTTTTTTC
The DNA here is from genome assembly GCA_963457665.1 of Thysanoteuthis rhombus. Lineage (NCBI taxonomy): Eukaryota > Metazoa > Mollusca > Cephalopoda > Oegopsida > Thysanoteuthidae > Thysanoteuthis > Thysanoteuthis major. The sequence continues at coordinate 33,907,760 of OY735218.1, forward strand.
CGTATCGGTTTTAATCCGCAGGGTGCTTGTCATTTGCTTTTTTTCCGAGGTCAATTTTCGGGTGGGGTTTCTCTCATATGAGCATCTGTCTGGACACTGGAAAAAAAAACATTCTCGTACAATCAACGAATTCAAGCAACGTCGACATTGGTCAATACCTAAACTGGTGATCGTTTGGGAATACCGAGAATAGTAAAGTGAGCCACGCCACTTCGGGTACTTGTCGCATTGCCCAGGCAGGGACGATTGTATGACCTGCAGGACGCATGGTGAATTTTCGAGACTTATTTCATGTATGTGGCCCTCACTATAAATACGGTTGTCACTATGAAGTTATTTTTCATCTTTAGATTTAAATACCCAACAACGATCGAGCAGATATCAATTCATCTTCGAATGACGAAATGCGACACAAGTTTTTTTGCTGTTGTAGTTGTTGTTGTTTTGCGTGGGACCCCGTGCAGATGGGAGCAAAAATTGCCCAGCTCCATATTGCTGCACACCTCAGAACGTCTCCCTAACCCTTACCCGTTAGCACCATTGGGAAGTTACTACCCGAGAGACTCGGCTATAGGATCTAGGTTTATCTTTGTTACTGATCTCTCATCACACTTGAACAGAGATTAGGCAAAAAAACACCAGATAAGTAACGAGCTAGCAATAGGTCTTACGCATTCAAATAAAAACGATGAATACAAAACTGTATTTTGAATGGTTATATTTCATTTTGATCCAATATCATCTGAATGAATATCTTTTTGCTTCCAAAAGAATGATAAAGTCAAAGCACAAATATAACTTTTAAATTTTAAATATTAGTCCAAGAGCGTAACCAGCTTCGTTATATATGAATAAGAACTATAAGTTCAATGACGCGTCCAACACCCATACGTCTGCATTTCCTCAATTACCTGCAATTACTGACAAACCTCTTTAACAAGGAACTTTTTAGCGATACCCAATAATTAGTGAGTATTACAATTAGCGAATTTTGTTTCTTTACATGAAACATAAACAATGAACAATTTTATGAAGCCACAGAAGAATATATATATATTTATATATGTGTGTGTGTGTGTGTGTGTGTGTGTGTGTGTGTGTGTGTGTGTGTCAAGGTACAAATCTGTAATTATTCCGCCCACTGAAAATTTAAAAAAGCGGGACTTTCCATCCAGGAAGAACAATGGTAAAATGCACACCTCCCAAAAAGATTTTAAATAGGGTTCCGGGTAAATCGCTTGAAGAATCCCGAAGGGAAGAAACATAAGCGTATCTATTATTTCACTGTATATATATGCATGTGTGGGGGTGAAGAGAGAGAATTGGGCAATTAAATAATCAAGTTCCACATCCTTTGCCGTCGGCTTTCCTCAGCAACCCAAGAGGAGGAGTGAGAAGAAACGCACACCACTTTGAGCCGAAGGTCTGGCGTATATTTCATATCAATCTAACTTGAAAGTAAAAAGAATTGCAAACCTTTCCCCACTTTGTGATGAAAGAAAAAGAGGAGGGGCAAGAGGAGGAGAAGAAGAAGAGGCTGGCTTTCAAAGAGAATTAATGTAAGAAGATGGGGGTATGCATGATTGAGTTTCTCAATATAGATAATTTTCGATTTTAAAGAAATTTTTAACCTGCTAGTAAGAGGTGGGGACAGAAGACGTGGATTATTCACACAAAGGTCTGGGCCAACTTTCATATCAATGCAACAGCTGAGAAAATCGATATTTAACATATCAAGGATTGACTGACCGACCTACCGAGCGAAAGGTGTCATATGGAGATGCATCAACGCATCTAAAAATCGATGGGTCATTCGATTTTAAAATCAATTTTCATCTAGATGCTTTCAATGCAAGTGTGATTTCAATATGGAGAGTTTGTTAGCCAGTCCGCAACCCCGATGCTTTTGCGTTCAAACTATTCCACAGTGAACTTAGAATTGTGAATGGCTGAATCATCCTGCTGAAATACAAAATTTCCTCCATAATATCGGTCGGCAAATAGGACAAAACTCTTTACTCACACTTCTACTTAATACAGTGCGTTTTGCCTGCCTTCCATCACCACCAATTAAACTTTACGTTTGACTGAAAAAGCTCCCCACAATATGAAAGGCCCTCCGCCGATTGAATGTTTGGGAGGAAAAACACCCTTCCTTCTGAAAACTGTGCCAATAGTGTGGCATTCCATTGGAACCATTTAAATTAAACTTCTTCTAGAAAGAAAGCTGTACCTTCCCCAGTCAAAATTATTTTCTCCTCAATCGATTCGGTGCGCCTTTTCTTGGGGATCATCAGTCAAAGTGGGAGCCCTCTTTCTTGACCGACACACAAGACTGTCTGATTCATTTAGCATCTCTGGGCTCTTTTCGCAATGATATAAAGATCAAGTTTATCTCTGAGGCTCATAGAGCATGATTCAACTTAGAATACCTCTCTAAGTAAACAGAGACGCCCTGCAGTAGCCAATTTGGATGGTCTTTCTGGCCGTTGGTCATGCCAAACGTTTCCGAATTCTAGGGAAAAAAAAGTTTATGGTTGTTCCGGAGCAGTTCAGTTTTTTTTTTTTTGTTTTTTTTTTTTCGCAATACTAAAACTCTAACGCTGTCATTCTCTTCCCAATAAGCCAAAACGTTCGTCTTTTCTTCTTTGGTGAAGTTTGAGCCTTTCAGCATCTTCAGAGCGTGAAGAAAATGCAGGATACGTAGTGCATGAAGTGTTCAAATGACAACTGGCGACTCGTTTCAAATCAAGTTATATCAATTGAAAGAGCAAGTGGCAAAAAATTGATTTAAAGTCGAATTCCCAATCTATTTTTCATACATAACAAAGTGGGATACGCCCTTTGACCAATATTTGAAATGTACAAGCTTACAACTCGCTTCCGATCTTCAGGGAGCTCGTCTCGCATTGACGATGCCCAGACTGATTCAGTTATGATATATAAAATGCAAATTCAACTACCATGGGAGACTACATCTCTATTTCAATTTCACACTGCTTACTTTAACGCTGATTTTATTTTTTTCATAACGGGAAGAATTATAATTGATATTAGCATAGTAAGGTCCCCGGTGGAAGAAGGAGAATGAGAGTTGAAAGATTGCGTTGCATCCGAACGAGGAGGACATAATTTGTTTCAAATTAATCATTGGCTTTCACCTGAGCTTAAACTCTTGAATTTATTTTTCAATGAGTGGCCCAGCATTGGCTTTTAGCTGAGCTCGATCTCTTGAATTTTTTTTCAATGTGTGCTCCAGTAATAAGTCTTCGCACCAAAGCTGTATTATTTTTAAATGCATGGGTATGAGAAAAATGAGAAAAAGAGTATAATAGAGACAGACAGACAGATAGATAGACAGAGACGGACAGACAGACAGACAGGGTGCGTGCACGTGCGCGAAAATACAGGTATAATTTCTGCTTTGCAGAAGTTTGCTTTACACCTCCTTTTCGCTTTTACGAAAAAATGGCGAAAGCGAAAATAGCGTTCATTATTTATTTTGCAGCGCACACTATCATCTGTCTCCTATAGCCCAATCTCCTGTACTTACCGCTACCCAGACCCCGAAGACTCAGCCTAACATATCATCTTCACCATTTTGTGGGTCTGGAAAGAGCTCAAAAATAGATTCTTGACTCTACGCCATGTCGGTTTGGAATATTATAGGAACAACTTTTGGATAATGGGGAAAACTTCTGTGTGTATGGGGGTGTCCACTGGGGAGGGAGACGCCCCCTGCAGATCAGGCTTTCTTACAGAGGATAAGGGGGTTAATGGTCATGGGTGCAGCTGAGATATATCTCGAATATACCCTTTTGCTCCCCCACTCAGGAAAAGCAGCACATGAGTGTGTGTGTGTGAGAGAGATAGTGTGTGTGTGTAAGAGCAAGGGTGTGAATTTGATAATTTAATGATTAAGAAAAGACAAATATCTTAAAAGGAAATATTCAAATATCATTATGAATGAAATTTGATCTGGTTACTGATAAAACTGGAGTGCAGGTTTGGCCAAATGATTCTGAATAGCGCAGAAAATGTAATCGGCGAAAGGATTTGAAATTCTGGTTGAGGTAGTTTGTTCTTATTTCACCTTAACACTTTTGAGAAGGGCATATTCTAACTTTTCAGGTAAGGGATAACTCCCTGCTGCTGGTACCAAATAACCCAGTACAACTTGAGGCATATCATTTGGTTACTGCAAAGTAACCCCTATTTCCAATATCAGAAAATCCATTAGAAATATCATAAAATGAAAACTCAAATGACAGTCGACAGGCAATGTAGCCAGAATGTCAGACAACCGTCTGGCACCACGTGGATCCCCAGAAATCATATGCGAAATTGTAGTCGAGAAAAGATGGCGTGACGGTGAAAAAAATATTGGCTCCGCGAATCCCATGAACGATAGGTCTGGCGAATCCTGGGGAAG